>OX123187.2:42128393-43378393 GCA_944739405.2 Euclidia mi
GGTTAATAGGCAGAGGTGTATTACACACACACATGATGATATTACAAAACTGATACAAACGCAACCCAAAATTCAATACCTATCCATTAATAATAAAACAATAAATCATCTGAAATTAGAAGCACTTAACCTAGTTCTAAACGGATTATATCTCTTTGAAATTTGTTTAAGCCTCCGAACTTTTTATCCTTAATACGTTACTCACTTTCCCAATTTAATAAACGTTTATAAATTTAATTGTTATTCTCAAATTTTATTTTGCCGACGATATTTTAATAATTTTGTCATTTTTTATACTAGATACCTAGGTGACCTGTAAACGGTATTCTGCCGAAATTATTTATTTTCTTAATGGTATTAAATGCATTTAAATACATAAAATAAATATATCCATATATTAAATAGAGGAAAGGCATAAACAGTTCAACTTTATTTTTCATTCGTAGCGGTAATAGAGCAATGAACTCTAACAGACTCTAATAGATGCTCATTACATTAAATGTAGATGTTGTACTTACGCGGATAGGCCTTGAAGGGTCATTGCCAACGTTGACAATCGATATTTTGCCTAGCCGTAGAAAAAACTACGTAAACACACTCATACTAGACGAGAAACGTAGAATCCACGTGACGCATGATACTGGCAGTAGAGACTATTGCACTAAGCCAGATAAAAATAAAACATGTGTTTAGCATGCTTCTTTTTTTTTTTTTTTTGGTTTCGGGTTGGAAAATCCTCATGGAGTCCCTCCGCCTTGAGGGGGAAGGACGAAGGGGAATGTCAGACTCTTACTGACTAAAAACCAACCCGTGCTCCTCATGTACCCATGTGTCGGAGGGTAGGGTTTCACCGAAGCATTCCTCGCTACCCCCCGACGGGATGTGTTTAGCATGCTGTCGTTTACACATTATACTTTTATTTAACTATCTATTTCATTATAATCATATAACTTTATGATATTTTAAAGACGATTTTTTTTATAAATATACCCTGTGAATCAAATAAATGCAGTACAAAAATACGACTGTTCCTGCACTTTTAGATATTAGTGTAACTTTTACAGTGACCAACTAGGAGGCTACCCAATCTATCAAGTGGTAAGGCGATTAGTGGAAGACATCTTACTTGAGATCCTAGGTTGATAATAAAAATAATTGTTTTGTTCTTAGTGCATTTTCAGTTCTGAAGCAAAGTAGAAAGTACAGGAAATGATAAATCAAGGACGCCATTCGAAAATGATAATAAAAAGTTTCGTTAACTGGGTAAATTCATTAGCATCTTAATGAGCGCGACAAGGATTTGGAATTATTTTATTGTTTGTTCAAAACTGAATGCAGACCTACTGCTACTAAATTTTGTAGGTCTTCGGGCGGTCTAAAACTCTGAGACAAGAGTAGGCCACAGCCCCACACAAAGAAGAATGAAGGGAGTAGGTTACTGAGCTTACTCTGAAAGACTTTCAAACCATATCAAGTATGAATTTCTAAATAACTTAAGATAATGCTATAATATAATTATAATGGCAAACTAATTACAAAAGATGCTCATATGTTATGGTATAGGTAGTTTTTATAATCGTAGTTCGTGATCATCAGTCCAGTGCATTTAGCTCTACGGCTGGAAATAATGACATTATTTATTACACCAGGTATAATTTTGTGTTATTCTGTATTCATTTCGTGACATAAAAACGGCGACAATAGATAAAATGAGAAATTTTAAAGGGTGGAGATCTCTGGCTTTATCTTGTCATTTTCGGCATTCCGGGCGCTAAGTCAAAAAGTTTTGGACGTGACATCCAATCTGTGCCTTGGCGCTATCTCTTTTAGTCTTAAACATATTTGAAACAATGCCTGCTGTCTGATCTCCGCAGAATTTTCTGTATATATCTGTAACTTGACTGTCGTCGTATATTTTATATGTTTTTGTTCTAAAATTATATGCATTAAATACGTCCTAATTATGTTTCCAACGTTACAGAATAGTTATTTGTGCAACAAGAGAGCAAAGTTGTTTTTTGTTTCGAGTGCTGATTTTGAGTCCCGAGGAAGCGAAGGATTCTATGATTGATTCACGAGCGTAGCGAGTGAATCAATCATAGAATCCTGAGCGTGGTGAGGGACTCAACAGCACGAGATACAAAAATCTTTGCTCTCGTGTAGCACACATAACTTTTCACCACAGCAGTGAGAACACATATTACTTAGGAGACATAGAAATGAACAGTAATAGATTGAATTCTGCATAATGACTTGTTGATTTAACTCTTCTGGTGTTAAAGTACAGTCATCATCGCTAGTTTCACTCATCTTTTTAGATTATTTTATATATTAATATAATTTAACACGTTACGATCAGCATCAGCGAAATTTTTATTCCCGCTACTTTTTGTAAATCACGTTTTAATACCGCGTCCCTGATGTTTATTTTTCAAATGTATCATTGTTGTAATTCTAAATAAAAATGTATTGGTTAAATACTAATTTTATACTATTAATTAGACTTATTTTTATTAAAATCCAATAATAAATTAAACATGTAAACAATAACATATAAAAAAAAGTAATTTCTTTATTACAAATATCTTTTTTTGCGTTGCCGTAGGTGTTTTCTTTGAGGTCGAATTCCAAAATCGAATTTCGAATTCGAAGGGGTTTGTTTTTCACTCACTTTTTATATGCATGTGAAAGAGACAGAGCACAGTAAAATTCGAATGTTTCAAATTTATGGCTGAACAATGTCAATTCGTGACACTGAAGATTGAAAAATTAAAAAGCTACTTTTACTCATGCTCGAATCAAAATCGCGTTTTGTTCACTGTTGTCTCGCAGCAAAAGCGGCATGTTTGAGCTGCAGTGGTGAAAAGGTAATTTCACAATTGACACCTATTTAATACACTACTAAAGCATAACTATAAACAAATAACACTTCGTTACTGTGCTTTGAGTTCAACTTTGTAGCAGAGCATGATAAAACTGGTTTTATAGCTCTACGTAGCTCGGGCTAAACTAAATTTGAAAAAAAAGTTGTTAGCTCTGTCGCATAAAGTTATAAACTAGGCAACCAATTTAACACTCTACAATACAAATCCACAAAACATTAAAGCTATATACAGGATATTAAAGTGCATTGGCGAGTACCCCTTTAATCACTGATGACCACCTCTGATGCGACATGGTCGAAACGTCGGGCAAAATTAGGTCCAAGCCAAATTGAATATTGCTATTAAGGCCCGACGTCTTATGCGTATTATGATTACGTCACTTCATTAAAATAAATACATGGTGTCACAAGACCCATCACCAAGCCGAAGTCTACTCGTTGTGGACATCGTGCCAAGTCATACTAACCAATAATAATACCTGGGAAAAGATTATTTTTAAGTTTTCACATTTTTTTAACCGCAATTAAAAGCGCGCGCATGCATTGCTCGAAATACCTACTTATCCATGGGGGGTCATAGGGCATCTAAAGAACACATTGGCGGGGTAAATGCATCGATATAGTACCTAATTAGAAAAATTCCATACTAACTTTGAGGCACAATATTTCCTGAACCAATAATTTCCCAGATATGGTGCCGAAGTAAAAATGTTCGTAGTGATTGGTACAACATGGGATTTCAGTTTTCGTTAAGGGTCTTTTACACCCTGTTCATTGGAAGCAAACAAATTTAATTTAAATAGAACAAGTTTGTGATATCAGAGACTCACAAAATATAATATGATTATTGGCATGGTATGGAATTCGTCCTATTCTATTTGATTGGAATTTATAAATAAATCGTACATATGCGAAAGTTTTAGCCTATTACGTGTTTGTACGTCTTCAAAATATACGTACCTATTTGTTTGCAGGTTTTCTCAATACTGTTACCTAAATACTTATCGAGTGAAATAATTAAGTTAGATATATAAAACTCATGTAATTGAAATGTTTATTTTTATGGGCGTTTTCATTTGCGCAGGCAGCGCTCTATACGGGCTGTAAACTTAAATACCGGTATTTATAATAAGCTTAGCAATACTGAGAACAATCTATCTATCGCTTTTCCGCATTGATGTATCAGTGATGTTAGAAAGAGATAGTGAATTACATTGCTGTTAAAATGCTATTTTAATTTTATGAACTCAGGGAATATACTGCGATGTTTAGTTACAAGTTCTTTAAAATAACATTCGTCTTTCATACTCGTTTCGATAATTTTACCGCCTGGCGCGAATTTTCTATTCATAACATTGTATTATATTCTTTTCAAATAAACCGTTATGCGAAGGAATCAGGCTTTTGTG
The DNA here is from genome assembly GCA_944739405.2 of Euclidia mi. Lineage (NCBI taxonomy): Eukaryota > Metazoa > Arthropoda > Insecta > Lepidoptera > Erebidae > Euclidia > Euclidia mi. The sequence continues at coordinate 42,132,687 of OX123187.2, forward strand.
TAAGAGTTTCTTTTAAAATAAGGAGGAAACTGTACTAACTTAAATTACCTTTCTAATACTTACATTACTTTGCTTCTTGTTCTCATTCTTGTGAGTTGTTTGCAAAGAAACATTTGATTTGTGTTATTTCATTTCAGGACACAATTCATCTGATTCTGATTTTCGAGTAACAAACTTTCGAGTCTTCTTCGAGATAAAATTGCCGATATCTAGTAACACCCTTCTGAACTAGTTTATATTATGGGTGAGCTTTTAACTATGATTAATGCAAGTTTCTATATTACCCTTGAATTTAGTCGCCGCGGGTAGATCCCGCCTTACCGAGCGAGCTTACAACTTTTGTCGTCGGTTCGTAAGACGAATAAATCACTTTTATCGCGCCATCCTACATACTTACATGCATCGTGAACCGACTTCACTTAGTCTAACTTTTGTATCTATTCATCTTCTAATGCATGGCTCAATGATTAACTGTCTGAAATACTCGTTTGACTTTAATAATAATGATAAAATATATCAAATACAGCCAATATTTACTGTAAAGATAGGTTGCTTAGAGACGGTAGTCACATCTTTAAATTTACATTTAGTTTTATTACGAAAGCCAAGATCCTTTACATACCTATCGCTTATCGTTGTTAAGTCATAAGTATTCTTACAGACTAACAGTATTATTAGGTTTACTAATGTTTGCCATAATTTAAAATGCCATAATTTCATATGCCATACTGGTATTTGCCATAATTTCATTAGAAATAACACTTCAGTTGTCATAATCGTGAAATGACATAAAATGACTTTCACTAATTCCATTTGTCATAATCGGTCAAGTATCATAATAATTTAAATCCATAAATGTATTTGCTATAATTTTCGTTTTCAATAATGTAAGAAGAAAATAGAGAATAAACTGATGTTGAACAACTTCAGTTTATTAAACTAGTGTGAAGAATGTGGAATAAGTTGACGGAGCCCTGCTTCGCAGGGCTCCTATTTTTGGGTTAAGGGTCAAAAGAGAACCCTAACCTATCCGAGTCGGATTGCACTGAGTCGGGGTGTTAACGATAATTAATTCAACTTCAGTTTATTACACTAGTGTGAAGAATTTGGACTAAGTTGACGGAGCCCTGCTTAAGGGTCAAAAGGGAACCCTTTTTTTTTTTTTTTTTTACGTGAGGAAATGCGTTACGCATACCCCGTCATTCACGGGGAGAATGTGGGGTTATGTCGGGCTCCCCCGGCTGTTTTCAAAAGGGAACCCTAACCTAACCTATCCGAGTCGGATTGCACTAAGTCGGGGTGTTAACGATAATTAATTTCGACCTAACAATATTATGTATTATTTTCATAATTATATCAAATTTTGATTATGTCAAGGGTCGATTATGAGATGTGTTACTTATGGAAACTAATTATTATGATATATGTTGTTATAGAAAGTCATTTTATGGCAAATAAAAGTTATCACTGTTGAGTTCTTAAGGCAAACGTTATTAGTATAAATGATAATAGTGCAAGTAAATATTATGATCGGGGATGATTATGGCAAACAATATTAGTGTAAATTAATTTATGGAAAACGAGAGAATACCGTATTATTAATCATAATTCATAACTTAATATACAATATGTATCTGAATGTATCAAATATTTGAGTTCTTTTATGTTGTAGGAGTAAAGTAATAAGTAATAACGTATCTAAATAATACATAATAAAGCCGAGAAATATAATTATGTAGATGAGCATTTAAATAATAAACAAGAGTAGACACCATTTATAAAGATTCTATTAGAATGTATCATTTAAATATTTCAAATTTTCCTTTTGGAAAACTTAATTTGAAAGGGAATATGTATGACATATTTACTATTTACGTATTTATTGTTATAGTCCTGGCAAACCTACATACAGAATATTTTTTGTGTTATTGAGCGCACTTGGCAGCTTGGAGTCCAATTTAAAAGCTGGGGTTCAGGGTCCAATTAGTAAAAAAATAATGTATATTTCTCAGACTCATTATCACTATCACTACTATTATTATATTATTCATTCATCATTCATCATCGTCCTAGCGTTGTCCCGATTGCATTTTAGTACCACTTGATGAAGTACCAGATTTTCCACATTATATTATATATTTTATGTATTTTTGTCGGATTTATTTTAATTTTGGTGACCAACGGTGGAAAGACCTTGTTGGATTCTCTCTCCAATTATAGTTTAATGTCAGCTCAATGTTAAGTTTGGTGCCCGGCGAAGGGAGACTGTGCGATTCCCGAGAGAAGTTCGGCATGGGGTCCAAAAACTACCGTTGTTCCTTCTTCTTGGCCCTTCTAGGACTTCCTTTAGCAGTGGGGTCAGCGAATATAAAGCAATGTGATATGGCATGCGTAACCCTGCCGGGATATTCACATAAGCAGATCCCGTCGGTAGATTCTCCCCTTTGGGATGTCGGTTTATTTTGCTTGAAACTTTTTAATCTTTACTTACGTTTAGGCAAGTTTTTAGTAGCCTTGAAAGTCATGGGAAAGCACATTTTATTATTGTTTGGTTTGCTTATTTTTTTGCGGAAAAAGAAAGTGCAAGCTATGTCATGATAACAACATTGTATTGTTATTTTATTAGACGACACGGTGAGGTCTGTAACCACTTATTTTCAGTCATTTGATCACCTGCAACCTTATATTCTGTCAAGTTTGGTTAGAATAGTAAGCGGGCCCGGGTTAGAAGTGCTTGGATGCAACTAGAATAACAACGGTTCTATCATTTGTCAGGATGCTTGTAATCCATTCGTAGGTTTTTATTATAAACAATTACCTCACTGAAAAGAGAAAATTACATACACACGCAATGGTAATCTAAGGATTAGCTATGTATCTTGTATCGGTATAAAAATCACAAGACTGACAGCGGAAAACTATAATATCTCACCATGATTCTCTTACTTTTCAAACAGCCTTATGAAAATGACCAAACATTTGACTGCTATATTGTATGAAGTTTAATAAAGCCTTATTGAATGAATCATTGCTTGAAGAGGAAGTTAATATATATAGTGAAGTCACGAGATGTGACGATACAAGTGTCATTTATCCAAAGTATATTATTGTGAATGAAATGGAAGGGAAATTCCGCGTTCCGGACGACGGAGTATTTGTAGGCTTCAGCACAGAGGACCGCTGATCTTACCATTGCCGAGAATAACAGACTTCTATTCGGATAATCTACCTTAAAGCAAGCGAAACCGCAGATAAAAACTAGTTATTTCGATTTATTACATTGGTCATAAATGATTAACTGTATAAATATACCTATTATATAATTGAAAATGATGCCAGTGGAACAAATAGCGGCATTTTGCACACGTGGGGTTTATGTTTGTCGCGTATCTTGCAAGAAAACGTCATGGTGTATGCAAAATAGTAATTTGAGGTCGTAATGTTATGATTACGAGTGCAATGCAGCCGGTATTTCCAGAAACCACAGGCGCCGAGGTAGCAATATCAAACTATCGTTCACTGATTAATAATTTCCGATACCGTTGCTAAAAATAAAAAAATATATAATTTGTTTGTGGTTAGTTACCTACATGATGGATTGAAGATCAAATAAGTTCATTAATTTTACTGTTCACCCCAAGAAACTTTTTTAAATATAGGTACATATTCAACGTGAAAACAATTCTATATTGTGCTTTTATTTTTTTATCTACTTCGGCACATTTATTACGGTAGCTAGATAAAAGTTTAGTGTTGATAGAAAGTACCTACTAACTATGACTAGGTAGTCATAGTTTTTCATCTCAATTGTAATGAAAAATAATAGTTTTTAATCTATAATAAAGACCAGTTATTTGTTAGAAGGCGATGGACCGATTTATATTTTCATTAATATTACCTTATAGCACAATAATATTTTAACCGGGCGCACGTCTTTTTTAATAAGTCAGGCACAATTTTAACACTCAATTAAAATGCCTATTTATAATTTTCAAACATAAAATCTAATTTTGGTTCCAAATTCGTTAACAAAGTTATTAATTTCAACACCTGTTGTTATAATTGTTTAATTTAAAATTATCACGTAACATTTATATAATTAGAAAGAGTTTCCAAAGTTGGAGACGGTTTGTTTTATGAATTGCGAGGAGAGTTTATCAATTAATAAAGGTAATAAAAAAGAGTTTTAATAAGTATTGAGTAATGTGGCATACATTAGTTTTATATGGGTGATAAAAGTATAAAATATTAATGAGTGATGATGATGTGTGTGGGGGCGGTCATTGAGAGAGTGACATGAATGGTTGTGACGCATGCGCGCAGGCTCCGTTCGCTCGGAGATATAAGCGGGCTGCTCCAAGCGATCCTCACACAACTTTGGTGCGCCCAAACGTTCCACCAGAGAACTTGGCGACGGACACAGTATATTCAAACTTGCACATTTATTTTCCAACAACGACAGTCTCCAGTGAGTTGTGACTAAGTTTATAAGTGATTTACTTTACTTATTTAAACATTATACACGAACTTTTAGTTAGTTTTGAAGTTTTCGCCGCGCTACTCCACGTGTCGAAGGTGAGTGCCACATTTATTGTTTCAAACTAATAAAACTACTAAATAATTAAGCAGTAAGTTATCAAAATTATATTATACAAATATAGACTCAAAATTAAAATATTTACACATTTTCTATTAACTTTTTATTATAACAATGTATGAGCTCCTAAAATTTAATTGATGCTTTGTCAGGTGAGATTATACGCATAATCATAAAGTTCCCTAAATATAGTTTAGTGTTAAAGTAGTACAACAAATTAACTGCAATTTGTGTCGACTTTCATAACTTGACCGCCTAATCACAATAGAATAGAATTATATTCTAGACAACTTTGTATTAATCAAGTTTATTTGCGTAATTAATTACAAGTTCGTGTTTTCCTTTTTATCCGATATGATAAAGAGAGCATGTTCTTTTACAAAAATATTTTAAACACTAATATTAAATTAAGACATTATTTTCTGCAACAATAATAATTGTTAGTTTAATTGTATATTAAACCTTGTTCTATGCAAATATTATATATTTGTATGAGACGAACTAATGTAAATACATATGCGTTTGATACATGAATATTATATCGATCGATCAATTACAACTATGCATACTTTACTCAATATTTACTAATAATGAAAACACGTTGAGTAAATATATAATTTTGCGCGTGTTTATGAATATATTACAGTCTCTAACTGATGTAATCTTCAACTTGATTGAAATGCTGTACGAGATAAGATAAAATGTCGATTTAATCATTAATGTGTGTTCGAAAAGTGTTGCGAAACAGGCACGAGGCGTCCAACGCCGAAAATTTTACACAACTTTGCTTGTGAGTGAGTATATGGGAAAATCGTTTTGTAACGAACATATCGTTACAAAACGATTTTCCCATATACTCAGAATTCGGGCCGACGGGTTTAAATGGTACTAGTTTTGCCGAGTTTAGGCAATGTTCATTTAAAAGTTCGTCGTGTAAATATATTGTTATTTACGAGCCAATCCGCTAACCCTTTCTGCTTCAAATTTTCTATACAAATATTCGGTGGTTTCGTAAAAGTTATTAATTGCTTGTTAGTGAATCGAACAGCGCTTTGTTGGTCTATCAAAATAAACTGCAACGCTTCGGTAAACTCTATAGACTACAGACCCATGTCCAAAATGGATGGGTCATATGAACCAGAAAAAAAATAAAAAACTCTTATATCGTCCTATATACGTCACCTGGTGGTTCATATGACCCATCTATTTGGACATGGGGCTGTAGTCTACTACATTCATAAAGCTGGTGTAATTTACCGAACATAAAAATATAACGCTTCCCTTCTCGTCCCGCGGGAGCTTAATTGTTTTATGTTTCTCGGCGCCATAAATTAAGAAATTATATTCAAATCATACTGTAATTTAAGTGAAATCTGAAAGGAGTAAAAAATTAAATGGCTAAAAAAACAGACGGATAGGAAAATATGGGGATGGAAAAGGGCCAACGGTTGTAATAATGCCATTGTACGGAACGGTTGAGGTTAAATATTTGTCTTCATAGGGTAATCATTAATCTAGTTTGGATATAGATGGCGAGTAGGTAGTTCAGAGGTTCATTTAGTTGCAGAAAAACCGCATCCGTGGCAGATAAAACCAGTGAGACGCATCGCGACGTTTAATATGTTGTCGACTCTTGGGTCATAGGTTGTGACTTGTGACATAAAAAGTAATCTCGATGCGATGTGATTGTCATCTTTATTCTACCTCATCTTCAGCAGTAAAAATTCTAAATTAGGTATAGCTATCGTTTCGCCGCCAAATCAAAGCCATAATTTTTCCGTGCCGAAATCTCGTATGCGATAAATTTGCAATCAGTTTTATCTGTTACAGATTTAACGTAGTCAGTATTATACAAACAGTAAATAAAGTAATATCATCTAAGTCCTAAGATAAGTGAAATACGTCTGCAACAAAAACATATGATTTGGACAAACCTATCTATTGCGTAATTGGAAATGTACTGTCAGCTTAGTTTTTTGAACTGATTACACGATCGTCTTGTGGGCCCAATTTGCCATTAGCTGCCAATTTGATTTGTTGATTGTATAATAAAAAAATGAGGGTAATATACCTGTTAATTACTCTTTAGAGTATAGTAACTTAGGTATAATATGTGTTTGAAAATCGATCAGTCTTCGTCCTAGCAAATATATTCAATCCATCGAAGTCCATTACTTAATAAAAACCGTTATATAAATGTTAATTTGCTTAAAGTAATAATGTCTTGTTTATAGTTGATTTCGTAGTACCCTTGACAATGACTGTTCAGTAGCTGATATAGTCGAGAAATTATCGTTAATTTGACCGTTTATGATTCGTAAAAGTAATTTAATTAACGGATTATGAATTGGAGCAAATACCAAATTTAATGGCGTAGTCATCATTTACTACTGTTCGCGTACCTGCTTGCGGTCGTTAAGACATCCCGGAAAAATAATTGCCGCAGATGTTTATGTTAATAACGTTATCTAAAAAAATATACATGAAAACCAACAATTTTCTAGACTAAATGCGAGCTATTTTTGTCACTTTTTTGTTGAAAGTGACCCATTTTCCTATTCTATTTTTTACGATACGATTTTGAATTTATGATAGTGGTGAGTACGCTAGTATGGTGATAAATAATAATTAATAATACACTTACCCAGTAAGGCAGACAGTTCGTCAAAATCAAAAAGATACAATAGTAGTAGTCACGGATGGTTAGGTTAAAATCGGAATTTTTTAAACCAAAATTGTCCAAGTACTTTTTAATTAGAACAGACGTGACGTTCGCACTAAAATGTAAGCGACGTGTTTTCTTGATTCCATCGAATATAACGTTACGTACGTTTACGATAAACGTTTCAGTGTCCTATTGCTAAATAATGTTCTGTTAAATATCATTACATAATAAAAAACAAAGTCTGACTTCCGTGCCTATGTATGCTTAAATCTTTAAAACTACGCAACGGATTTAATGCGGATTTTTTTAATTGATATAATGATTCAAGAGGAAGGTTTATATGTATAATACATATATGGTGGTACGAAGTTCGCCGGGTCAGCTAGTAATATATAAAGATTTGATTTTGACTTTGAAATCAGTATAATTTTTTTTATATTTCCTTAGAGGTACGAAATAAGAACACACTTAGAAACGATACGAAACAAAAATTCACATAAATCTTGATTATGTCTTGAATATCAAAGTTCAAAGAAGCATTTCTTAGGAAACTCTAAATTGGTGTCACACGCGTGCATATTTCATATTTTCTGACTCTATTATAGCTGATGAAAGACTTGGATGGCGCTTGTAAATAGAGAGAGATGCGATATAACGCTATCACCATAATTGGAAGCTGCAACTAGAGAAATTGTTATAAGTGGGACACGAGTTGTTAGATCAAAAGAGGAATCTTTTCCAGCTGCGATATTTGCTATCTCGAATTAGGGATCTGCAAACTGGCATGCCTCGTTATCTTGAGGGCTTTGGACGATGGATAGCCGCCATATTGTGCGTACTCTAGCGTGTGTACGCAAATAGTTTGTGTGTACAATTTGTATATTTGTCTAGTAAAATATACAACAATAGCAAGAACGAAAGCGGGTCAAAGTTTGGGCTGAGATTTGACTGAACAAATGATTGCTAGGCGGGATGGAGTCGAACAATGACGGACTTTGAATAATTACTGCAAGTGGCGATCGGTGGCTATATCGGTACGTTATCAGATAAACTTTGGTCACCGTTGAGGAGTTGGCTTTCGGGCAAAGTTGGTTCATTGTCAGGGGACAGATTATTCGAAATATAATATTATAAATTAGACTGAAATCTGATGTCTGTAATTGCCGTAAATGCTGTGTTGTTTAGCAACTTACGGCGAAATAATTATAAAAGTTTTTCAACTCGTCCCTCTCGAAGTGTTAATAATTCAAATACAATTTCTACATGAAAAGAGGATCTCATAATAATAACAGAAAATAGAATAAAATGTGCACCATACAATTTCCCTTTATTGATTGTTATAAAGCATAATCTAGCTATTGCATGCAGCGCTACAAAACGGAATAACATCTTTTGATTCTAATGGCACTGCACATTATCTTTTCAGTTCCCGTACGGATTACACATTTCTCCAGTTCATATAAAAAGGCCCACAAAAGTAGCGCGAGTAATCCTTAGAAAGTGACGGTAATTTCCGAGTGGTGTTTAATCGTATCTCGTGTAGTTGTGGAACTTTTTGCAGGATTACAGATGTTGTCCGTATTCTGTACGCGCCGACACTTTTGTCACTGTTATGCTCCGTAATCCTTCTTACAACTTTGATCTTTTGTACTATTTGTAACTTACCAATAATTATTGACTTGTAGCGTCAGTGGCTCAGTGGTTAAAGCCTTGTTGACGAGATTTTGTGTTCAAATCCTAATAATCTAATGCTCTATTAAAGGTCGCTGAAGCCACTCTTAATCTAAGCCATTAAGATAACGTGCTTCCATTAATCGCAATACTAATATTTTACAACCCAAAATTGGCAGTCACTTTTTATAAAAATGGAAGCAATGTTTAGAAATACTCCATACAATGAATAAAAATATTATCTTATTCGTCCCCTTTACTAACGAATAATACGATTTTCGGGTTGAGTTGCCGGACCGCGGCCGGTAACTGTCAATTCGATGGTAACAATGTTAATCCCATGGTGGGTTGTCCCATCGTCCCTCATGTGCACAATGATTCCAATCACCGGTCAAGCTAATTTATGGGACGCAGTACGTAGTTGATGAAAGAATATGATCCCATTTTTTATTCCTTTTTACAGTTACTTTGTTGCTGGAAAGTGATTTTCTTTCTTTATTATACGAGACTTCCAAATCAAAATTAACTTAGAGGTAGGGGAAGTCAGCTCAAAGCGGCCACAGGAGGCAAAGCGGCCACGCTTTATTTTTCACTTATTTGTTATTATAGCGTGGCGTTGTCGGTCTGTCCGCATTACCAATCTCCCGTCCTACACCGATCAGCCTTTCGGTAGTGTAAGGACCGAGCGCGTGGTTGCAGTGACAAAATATAATATTTTGGGTGTTTTGTTAAAAAAAATACAAGGTTAGTTCTACCTGCTTTGGTCAAAGTTCGTAATATTTCAATGAGTTTATTACATGTTTACTGTTGCTTATCTATTTAGCTATGTTTGTGTTCTGTTCTCTTTGAAGGATAATAAATAATGTGATAATAGTTAGTTATTGAAACAAAATGGCCGAAAAAGGCAAAGCGGCTCGGGTAAAGCGACCATCTGACCGCTTTGCCTTAAGATAAATCGTTATAATTTGATAGATTATTTAAATATTTTAATTATTTTGTTTAGGTGGTTAATAATTTGAAAAACTAGCCAGGCGTCATGGGAAGAAAATGTAAGGGCTCGGGCAATTAGAGGTAAATGAAAAACGCGGCTCGATTAAATGTATCGCAATCAAATAGGTACGGTATCCCTCGCTCAAATCTCTCTCTTTACAACGATATTTACTTTACACCAGGAAGAAGAACTCTTAGAGTACCTATTTGTTTCATATGGACAACCTCTTTTTTGGCCTCACGAAGGAAGATTTCCTGCAGCTCGTGTTTCAATATGCCGAAGCAAATAACTTTCCATTCTCAAGACTGATTGTGATTAAAATATGTTATAAGAAAGCACAAAAATCAGTTTATTTTATTAAAATAAATGATTATATTTTATGTGGTATTTTTATTTCGTCAGGTACGATACTTTTTCAGTCCTTTCATGTGTACTTCGGGGTGGCCACATTGCCCTTACCCCCATGGCCGCTTTGGGCGACCACTCGGGCAAAGCGGTTTTTGGACAGGTTTTCGTAATTCACATATTACAATAGTCATTTTTAAATTTCCACGAATTTGAGTTTCGCATCATGAAACTTTAATAAATTTTCTGGCTATTAGTATTAATTTCTCTTCAAAAGTCTATCGTTTGATAGATTTTTTTTAAGCTTAAAGTTAAGGTGGCCGCTTTGAGCTGACCTCCCCTACTACACGTTTCTTCATCATGTCAGCCTAGAGACGTCCACTGCTGGACATAGGCCTCCCCCAAGGTTCTTCACACAGACCGATCTTGAGCCGCCCGCATTCAACCGCTTCCCGCAATCTTAACCAGATCGTCGGTCCACCTTGTGGGAGGCCTACCCATGCTGCGTCGTCCGGTACGTGGTCGCCACTCCAGAACTCACCTGCCCCAGCGGCCATCGGTTCTTCGCGGTATGTGCCCTGCCCACTGCCACTTCAGCCTGGCTATTCAGAGAGCTATGACGGTTACTTTGGTTCTCCTGCGTTTCTTATTTTTGATTAATTATGAGATAGCTCTAAAGTGTTTTGTGTTATTTTGTGGAAACGATAATCGATGAAACATAGACATTGTAAACTTATACAATTGATGTTTAACAATAGTTGCTCTAGTTTCTAAAATACGGTAGGCGTTTAGAGTGATGCTTGTCAGTCTAATGAGAGTACTAACTGATCGAATTCATTCATTCATTCATTCGTGGTGGCGCAGCGACCCAAAGTGAGTCTTGGCCTCTGACACGAGATCTCTCCAACTTTTCCTGTCGTGGATGCACTCCTTCCAGTCCAGTCTACGAAGTCCTGCTAGATCTTTTAGGACTTCATCATCCCAGCGATATCTGGGACGACCCACCGGGCGTCGACCGCTAGGTCGTCCCAGATACGCCCTTTTTGCAGCACGATCCTCTTCCATTCTCATCACGTGACCAAACCAGCGAAATCGTGACGCCTTAATCTCGCCGATAATATTTGGTTCGGCCACAAGGTCTTCTATCTCCTGGTTTCTTCGGATCCTCCAGCTCCCATCCTCTTTTCTAGTTGGCCCCAGAATCCGCCGCAAGATCTTCCTTTCTGCCACTAACAGCTTGTTCTCTTCTTTAAGTGTCAGTGTCCACGCCTCACAGCCGTACATCAGAATGGGTCTAATGACTGTTTTGTATATTCTGACCTTCGTTTTCCTGCTTATGTGTTTGGACACTAACACCTTATGTAGAGCTGCTGAGCATCTGAGGGCATTATAGATTCGGATGTCAATCTCATCTTCCCGTTGGTTGGTATCGGTAACAGTGCACCCAAGGTATTTAAATTTTGCTGTACCCTTATATGTCGTGTTCGCAACCTCTAGGTCTTTCCTTTTTTCCTTTGGGTTCCTGTACCTCTTCATATGAAGATACTCCGATATAACTGATCGAATACTGTATGTAAATACATAGTTTGAATAGTCCATCTTAACGTTATAATGGTTTATCAGTTTATCCAGTATTTATATTTTTTTATAATTCCTTGCCGAGTACGTTGAATCTTATACTAATATATAAAGCTGAAGAGTTTGTTTGTTTGGTTGAACGTGCTAATCTCAGGAACTACTGGTCCGATTTGAAAAATTCTTTCAGTGTTAGATAGCCCATTTATCGAGGAAGGCTATATAACATCGCGCTATGAGCGACGGGAGCAGAGCAGTAGCCTTAATTAACACGGATGTAACCGCGGGCATCCTCTAGTGCTTTATAAACGACTCGTTTTAAAGTCGGTGTAGTAAATATTATAATGTTTCAGCTTGTGTAATTCAATCAAGATATATTTTATAGACATCTTATAGTCCGTAAAACACTATTAGAAGTATTCTAACCTACAAACTTAGAGACAGAGCACATTAGAATTATAACTTACCTCGTCCAAGATAGGTTTAAAATAATATGTCTTCGACGTCACTCACGTATATTCCGCCATCTATATTTGCATCCGGCGCGAACTTATTACTGTCTACTGGGCAGCGACGGAAGTCGGGCAGTAGGTAACAATTCACTTCCTTAGAACAAAATGTAAAAATACATAATATTATATATCTATACAAAATTTGAAACGAGTATCACTTTATACTTTACGTGCTGTACGTGTGTTTTGTTTGGCGCTTGCTACAGTGTCGGAATATGGGATCAGGTTAGAAGTACCCTGAACAGAAGAGCATGCATGAGAAATCTGATGAGAGTGAATGAAGGAAGAGAGATATGTCAGGATCGTTGCAAATGACGTTCCGTAGACTCTGCCAACCCCTCCGGGAAACAGGCGTGAGTCTATGTATGTAAAAATTCCTACATAACTGACTGACAGACAAGTTACAGCCGAAACCATTTGGCGCAAGAAACTGAAATTTGGCATGTATGATCGTTGGGAATAGTAGAGGTGCACTAAGCGAGCGTAGCTGTGGACATCCTCTAATACTTATATAACGTTACACAGATATCTCTGGTTAAAAAATTCTCACTGCCTCCGTGGTACAGTGGATAGCGTATGCGAAGACTACTGATCGGAGGTCCCGGGTTCGATTCCCGGGTCGGGCAAAGGTGTTACTGGCTTTTCCCGAATTCTCGGTGATGTACCCGGTAACGGCAATGGGCTCGCCCCCTATTACGTGGGACCTAAAAATTAATGTTGAAATGTGGGTGTAATGTTACACCTCTGCCTACCCCTTCGGGGATACAGGCGTGAGTCTATAATAAAAAAAAATAAGTTTAAAAACTATAACCCGACTACGTCAAAAAGGGGTCTAAAAAGAACGAAACAAGAAAATAGCTTATTCAGATATAAATCCAGAAAAGTATAAGTACAGAAATACTCAAGCTAGTTTTGTGGTCGCACCTATTTTACGCTAGTATACATGTAGTTACCTGCCATGTTTGTTTAATGCAGGTAAGTGTTCCTGGCACCCACATTAGCGATACAATAGGTGCGACCACGGGTACAGCTTGAGCATTTCTGTACTTATACTTTTCTGGATTTATATCTGAATAAGCTATTTTCTTGTTTCGTTCTTTTTAGACCCACTTTTGACGTAGTCGGGTTATACTTTTTAAACTTATTTTTTTTTAATGTAATCCTTTTCCGTATCCCGATGCTATCCGTATCCGGATGTAAACTGACCGTGCAATATTTACCTTTACATATTTGTAGGACGAAAGAAAGAAAACTAGCTACCGCAAAGCGTCTGAACCGCGTGAATTGTAAGTACAACCTCGTTTTAAACATATATTTTGACTGAAGCAGTATAATATATATACAAATTTGTTATGTGCTCACCAATACATTTCTTTTGATACCAAACACGCAATGATTATCTCAGTTTAATTTTTTTGATAAAATTTATATAGCCTATGTCACCCGTCACCCGGGCCATTATTACGAATCTATTGACACACCATTTATTAAAATCGGTTCAGTAATTTAGGCACTACGGTGGAACATACAAACATACATACATACTTACATACATACATAGACTGCCAAAAACATTACCTTTCCTTTTGCTTCGCCGTAGTCGGGTAAAAAATGAATAATAAAATATTTCTCAAATTAAAACGAATATTATATTCTGCCAGAGTTGCTGGTTCTGCACAAGTCGAAAAATATTTTAGTTTAAAAAGCAATTATAGTTTTCAAAGCAGCGCAATACATTTTATATGATGTTGATAAGTGATTTCAGCCTGTGTCAATATTTATCGCCGAAAAACGTAAACGCTTTAGCAAGCCTTTTAATGACTAACTGTGGAAAATCTAACGAAGATATGATAGTACCTATCTAAGTTACTAGATTTAGTTAGTTCTTTATATTTTACGGGATAATATGTACTTAAGTGCGGTATATAGTACCTAAGTAATGCTTTGATATGAAATACCTTGCAACGTTTACGACCTGTCTAGAAAATCTAACATTATGCAGACTGCAATTTTGTGTCCTACATTATGATCTGTATTATGACAACACCGACAGTAATTTATATCTCGAAAAGAATAAAGGCCATATTCGTGAATTCCCTAATATCCTACACCTCCTCACAGTAATTTATATCTCGAAAAGAATAAAGGCCATATTCGTGAATTCCCTAATATCCTACACCTCCTCACAGTAATTTATATCTCGAAAAGAATAAAGGCCATATTCGTGAATTCCCTAATATCCTACACCTCCTCACAGTAATTTATATCTCGAAAAGAATAAAGGCCATATTCGTGAATTCACTTATATCCTACACCTCCTCACAGTAATTTATATCTCGAAAAGAATAAAGGCCATATTCGTGAATTCACTAATATCCTACACCTCCTCACAGTAATTTATATCTCGAAAAGAATAAAGGCCATATTCGTGAATTCACTAATATCCTACACCTCCTCACAGTAATTTATATCTCGAAAAGAATAAAGGCCATATTCCTGAATTCACTTATATCCCACACCTCCTCACAGTAATTTATATCTCGAAAAGAATAAAGGCCATATTCGTGAATTCACTAATATCCTACACCTCCTCACAGTAATTTATATCTCGAAAAGAATAAAGGCTATATTCGTGAATTCACTAATATCCTACACCTCCTCACAGTCATTTATATCTCGAAAAGAATAAAGGACATATTCGTGAATTCACTAATCTCCTACACCTCCTCACAGTAATTTATATCTCGAAAAGAATAAAGGACATATTCGTGAATTCACTAATCTCCTACACAATGCACTCTTGACACTCTGTTCGCTGGAAACTACGAGGTAAAAACTATTAAAAGCTTATATCTCTTTCACATTAAATTCATATAATAAGCTAGCAATTGCCCTGGCTGCGCTTATATCTCCATAAGTTAATTATTAAAAAATCCTTTATTAGTCCGACTGTCCAAATTTATTGTTTCTAACTGCGGTTGTTTGAGTTCCGCGTATGGTAGTCTGGACAAGTAATTTTATATATAACTAGCTTTTGCCCGCGGCTTCGCTCACGTTAAATTCGGAGTAACACAAAACTCCTTAATCGTTCGATAGTAATTTTCGTTTTAATTCTGTTCATAGGAACTAATAAGAAATAGAACCGCAAGAAGTATTTAAAACATTTTTGTAAACAGTATTTTTAGAGTTTCGTAGTCAAAAATGGCATCCTAATGGAATCCTTATTGACGCGCTATGTCTGTCAGTCTATCCGTATATCATAGCCACATTATGCCGAAACTATTCAGTTTACACATTAGGAGTGGGTCGTAACAGGTAAAATCGCGTATCTGTTACGTCTGTTCCTGTTATACATAAATAACAGTTCCAAATATCTGTTACAAAATAACAGTCTGTTATTTCATACCATATAGTAGTAAGTTTAGTCATTGTGTGTTCTCTGTTATCAGTGTTATCACAGATACAAACATTTTACCCACGATTTAACCTGCAGTGTAAAACTCGGTTCTTTAGTAGCATTTTACAATCATAGCTTAGATGGTAAAATAAAAATATGTGTAATAACATAAATACCATAGAAAATATGAATTAGGTTGATAGTACTGAAAACAATCCTTTTCTTTCTAGCTTATGTATTGAACGTTTGCGAGAAAAGGAAAGAGCTTGTGACAAATATAACAGGGTGTCACAATATAACAAATAACAGTTTTTATCTCATTCTAACAACGGTTACTGTCATAAGCATGAATAGAGAAAAGCTTGTGACTGTGATTATTAGGCATTTTGCAATCGTTTGGAACAGGAACTGTTTTTTCAGTTAGTTAGTCACAGTTACAGACTGCTATTTTATGATACCTGTTATTTTTATCTGTTACGATAAATACGCCTCAATCCTATTACACATTTGAAAATTGGTAGCTAGATGTATTCTGGGAACCGCTTTACGACGTTATAGAAAATAAAAAATATTGAATATTAAGGCTTTACATACATGGAACTGATGTAGAAAATGGGTTGTTAAAAATTATTTTGTGGTTCCTAAAACCATTGTTTCTCGAAGTCAATCGTTTGAAAGATAATACGGTTCCAAAGTGGTAAAATGGGTGTGTGTGACTAACCCCTCTAACTTTTAAAGTAAGAGAGGGACAAATCTAAAAAAAATACATGCTGTAGATCGTTATATAAACCTCCAACGAAAATTTTTAATTTATAATAATTAAGCAGTTTTTGAAATAAAGCACATCTTAAAAACCGCAAATATAGCTTTATCGTTTATACAAATACTATTAATATTTAGTCGAAGATAATGGCTATGGTAAGTGGATACCTCCACTACGGAAGCCTTCATAGCGAATAGCTTTTATAATGTTTCCTCCTAGATGTTACTCGTAGCCGTTTGCCATTACAAAGCTTTGGTGCATTAAGAGTCGGCATTAACAGGACTGGAACACCAACGATCAGTCTCAAGTAGCGTGAAGGTACTCTTTTACTCCTGATAATTGTAAGGAGTTCAGACACTCTATGGGGAACGAAGAAACTTGGCCTGTACCTATTCATGACATTATCTACCGAAATACAGTCAAATGTCAAAGCCATGGTCCGATATATCTCTATATAAACTTTCGCATTTATGAGTAGAGAATATTGGTTCAGCCGGTTTAGCGTGAAATTGGTACATTTTCGCATTTATACCTTATATTAGTAGGTATTAGCCAAGGCTTTTTCAATAACTATTAGTTATAAGTAAGCGAACGAAGTAATGACAGTGCACCATATGCCAATTTATAATGTGACAGTACTGACAGATAGCACATGCGCAGTAGTCAATTATTACAGCGCATGCGTTCTTACTGTCAAGAGGTAGGAGGTTTGTCCCTACAAACTTCGACTCTCTCCAAAATCCCTCCCAGATTATGTTTTGCATTTTATTGTATCCTATGTGTTTTTTCTGGTTTTGAGCTACCTATCCACCAATTTTCAGCCAAATCGGTTCAGCCGTTCTTGAGTTATAAATAGTGTAACTAACACGAATTTCTTTTATATATATATAGATTAGTAGGGATAGTAGGGATATCATTAGAGACTTTCTTTATACACAACATTATCTAACTGATTTACCACCTTCATATAGAACATGTAAATTATTTTTACCGCTTACTTGTGAACATGCCACATATAACCATATATAACTGACCATGGGAAAAAACAACATGTTCGGGGGTCGATTCCAGCTGTTTCAAGTCTGTCCCTGCAATTTATTTAGAAAATACACACAGGGCTACGAATATCCAGCCCTGCCGATAGTAAAATAGCCCCGAGAGTTACTCAAGAGGTATCTGAATTCAGGCCTCCCGCCTCAGTCTCCCACCCACGGATTCCCACGTACGTGAGGTGTAGGAATTCGGGAATAATGAGTCACCTGTATAAGTACAGAACACGAACGAACGAAAGAAATCAAAGAAACACATCCACATTCATTATTCAAAAGTAACAACTAAGACACCAATCCGACGAAAACGAAAGAAAATTAACCGAGAACCTCATCAATCCACGGAGAATCTTAACACCGCCATTCAGAAAACGCCATCTATGTTTACACATACAAACCGACTGAGATAGAAAATAACATGGACTAATCGACAATTTACTGAAAAAAGGTCTAAGAAAGGTCTAAGAAATCTATAGTAATTGTTTTTATCATTTAAAATAAAATTAAATGATTATATAACTATTATATAAACATAATAATTTGAAATAAATGAGATTGACCGTTTAAATTAAGTGGACATTGTAATAAATTTTGACACAGATACTTTTTGTTTATGAAAGTGCCAAATATTATATTCTATTATTTTTTTAATAACAGAAAGATATCCGACACATAATTATTGCCTTTTTTGCAAGGAACATTTATTTTGCTAGGAAATTATTTGAAAATAGTGACATCTATCAGTCGGTAAATAGCCATAAAACACTTTGAAGCTACCTATTTAGACTAACTATACTTTTACTAACAAACTTATAATGATCATAGATGGCACCACATTAAAACCAGTTTTGGATGATCCCTGTTTTGTTTTGGACTACGTACAAAGGAGAGGTCAAGCTGTACACCGAAAACCACTCAACCAATTGTGATGTAACATATACTATTTTATAGGTTTGAGTATCCTTTGTACATGGATGTAAGTTTTTTTGAAATCATTTTCGCCATTTCAGAGATCTTTAGCAACATAGGGAAAGACGTCGGACAGACAGATAGACAGACATAAATTCTAAAAATTATCAAGTATTGCTTTGTAGCATTTTCCTAGATTTTTTAGGTAATTTTCGTCAAAATATCTTTAATGTACAGACTTTTTCACCTCTACAGTTTTATTATAGTATAGATTAGGAAGATTAACCCGGAACTATTTGTCACTGGCCGTACAATATACCTCAGGCATGTTTCAGAATGTGTTCAAATCTAAATTTGATTACAAAGTTCCTAAAATCCATGACTAATTTAAACTACAGAATGTGTTTTTTATGTCTCGTCCCAACCCTCCTCACTAGAAGTTTACCCGCCATTTTTATAAATAAATTATCCCTATCAAAGAAATATCAGCATTCGGATGCCTAAAGTAAAGGTATAAAATACTATCGCCAGATAGAATTACATTAATTAGTCCTTTGACCACGGGTGTCTGAGCTAATCTAAATAGCAATTTGGTTTTTTTTTATAGAGACTGTTGCTTACGAGTATAATATTTGGCTGAAAAGTTTGCATTTCTCTGAGGGATTTTTTGATCTAGGAATCTTATTATAATATTACATACATACATAGTCTCACGCCTATAACCCCGAAGAGGTAGGCAGAGGTGTATTTCTACACCCACTTTTCGCCAGATATACTTTAGTCCCACGTAATAAGGGGCGAGCCTATTGCCGTACCGGGCACATTGCCAGACTCCGTGCTGCTACTGAGAATTTCGTGACAGAAAAACCCAATAACACTGCCCGACTCAGGAATCGAACCCGGGACCTCCCGATCCCACGCGCACATTTATGCCGCGAGACCAACGAGGCAGTCGTATACTAGGGTTTGATGTCGAGTTTTCCGTCTCTACGCAAAGATGGTATTTGCATCGTGTTATCCCTTAGTCGCCTCTTACGACACCCACGGGAAGATAGGGGGTGGTGACACATGTATTCTATGCCGTCAACCACACGGCTTATAATATTACCATAACGTTTAAATGTTCTTTATAGTGTAGTAAGTGTATTAATTTACTTCTTTTTTGTATGAGAAGAAGAAAAATATTTTTATGCATGGAATGAGCAACATAGCGACTTGGCAGCTTACTATTAATAAGCACCAAGAAATGAGGTACATTTCGTTTAACATGGATCGATGATATTATCTTTTCCTTACTTTTTGCGAAGACACTGACGTTAAAATATATGAAGTATGAAATAATGAATATTTATTCACGTAACAGTGAGACGGTTGTTCAGGTGGTACTAATATATGTTTCATTGTGCATTCCTTAATGATATTGTACACAGAGCTAAATATGTGAGTTTTTATAACTAAACTTGTATGTTATTCAACTGTTTGATTATCATTATTAAGCTTGTTTATAATCTGTGTCATTGCTAAGGACAGGCTTCTTTTTTTAGGCGGTAGTCCACCACGCGTAGAAAATGTAGATTGGGTAAAGCTTACATGTCTTCTGAGAACATTATACTTAGAGAACTTTCAGCTTTCCGGTTATGGAGACACGTAGGTTTCTCCACGATGCTCTCCTTCACCGCTAAGCAAGCGATATCTATACAACTTCTATACATACATATAAATTAAATTGGAGTATCTGTTTGTAATATTAAAATAACCGCTTTTTACTAAATGCATATGATTGTTTACACGGTGCCTATACCGAAATGTCATTTTTTACAATTTTTGTCTGTCTGTCTGTTTGTTCTCGCTAATCTCTGGAACGGCTAGACCGATTTTGACGGGACGTTCACTGGCGGATTGCTGATGTACCAATGAATAACTTAGGCTATAAATTAACCGGTTATGCAAAGTAGTTCTCTGAGGACGCGGGTGAAACCGCGGAAAACAACTAGTTAATTTATAATTTAAAACACACTCAACTGCGAAAATTCAGCGGTGCGTGCCGTGGGTTTCAAGTCGAGACCAAGTGTATCAGTCTCTCAAAATATTCTTCAGGCATTCAAAGACTAACGATTGCTCTATCATTCCACAGACAAGTGCCACACGAACGCACAGCATCATCGTGTAAATTTTATTAACATAGTTCATAAGTATACTTACTAACAAAAAAAATATATTTTTTGTATGTTAATTCTGTAAAGAGGTATCTATCATTATTAAAAATATGTATGTCAATCCATTGTCTAGTACCCATAGTACAAGCTCTACTTAGTTTGGGACTAGATGGTGTTGCGTGTATTATATGTGTCTATATTTATACTTAAGGGTCGATTTTTCAATCGTCTGTTAACATTTACTTGACAGGTAAACTGTAACCGGGCTAAATTGAAAAGTAAGTAACATCATTGGTCTACTTTATGCGCAACCGTAGTTTTTATTTTGTACTTTTTGTTGTTTTGTTATCTTTAAACTGAAGATTTAAAAATTGGCCCTAAATAAAATAAAAATACCTTATGCCTATTAAATAAGTCTGTTACTGGTAGGCTAAACTTAATCAAAATTTAAATATAAAGTAATTTGAAAATGATCTAGAATATTGTAGCATTTTCCTTTCATTGAACAGTCTTATTGTAATTTTGATCCACAAAGGTTTTTAGTAATAAGCCAATCTATATGACAAAATATTTTAGCAGCAAATAAATTCATATTACAATACGTGTCTCAGTGGCCATTAACTCGCTTTATATTAACTAGCTGGCTCAGTAATTGTTGTAATACACAAATTGGCAATTAAATTTTGATAGAGTACCTACCTACGGTACATATGTGAGTATGGGCCTTGCTTCGTCAAATTAATATTCATCGATTGCTTCATAATATACATTGTATGAATAATACACAATAAATGACGGTATCGATATTCATGAATTTAATAATTAATAAAATGTGACCAATATGACAATTCAAATAATTTTATAGACGCATGATTTGAATTAGATGGCTTTTGTGTTTCTAATAATTGTATTGACTCATAATTTGAATAACCTAAATAACAAATATTTGGTATTTAGAATTCGCCGTAATTGTTGTTGATATTTTTGGACTTAAATGGTATTCATTAAAAGTAAACAAAGGTATTGTGAACTATTACTCATCTTTGTAAGTAGTAATTTACGTGCAGCAGTCAAAAGACATACCTAACTAAATTTACAAAAAAAAAAATTACAAATTTACTAAATTTAGAAATGCTTAGACAAAATATAGAGAAATGCTTAAACAGTCACTAAGAACTTTAACTAATTCTCATAATTAGTTACTTTCAACTATATTTGACTTTGTCAGCTTAAGTTTTTCAAATCTCAAAGGATATTAGATTATGCAAAAGAAGGCACTTCTTTATAAGTCTTTAATCATATTGGTACAGATAGTACGTAAGTCAAATCGAAGTTATTCTAGCCGCATGCCATTATTTATGACTACCTACAGCCCAAGCCCGTCAACTAGTGCACTTATATTGACGTACTAGCTGTTGATACGTAAGTAATTGTTCCTGATTAAATGGAGTTCGTAAAGAGTGGATGCAGGCGCAGCTGCTCCGTCTCGATATATCGACCATAAATCTGTCTCAACATATTGCTATGCACACACCACACACTACGTAATATACGGAGATAGTTATTAACCACCATAAAGAAAACCTTGAGGATTTTATAGCTTGACATTCTGTGAATACTTGTACTTATATTTCTATCATTTATATATTACGGAAATGGCAGTAAAGTACTTCTCTTTCTGTCTTCGCAAAGAGAAATATCGCAAAGAGAATCTCCATGTTGGAAATATAGAAAGAGTCAAAACTACATACTTATATCGAATTGAAAAATCAACACAGGAATCGCTTACATATTAAACTATGTAGTTAGAAACACTTTAAGTAATATTGTAAATAAGACAGGAAAAGCCATTGCACTATGTGACGTCACTTCTTACTGTCTTCAAATTAATTTTCGTCTGCCCTATACAAATTATCATTCATACAAATATCGTTTTGTGCGAAAATTTTAGAGCTTATTTGTCTTCTACTAAATTTCAATAATAAGAATTTAAATACTATTTAGCTTGACTCGTTCTTATATATATATATCTCAAAGTATATATAAATAATATTAGTAGTCCCGGGTTCGATTCCCGGGTCGGGTAAAAGTGTTCCTGGGTTTTTCCGAATTCTCAGTAGCAGCACCGAGTCTGGTGATGTGCCCGGTAACAGCAATAGACTCGCCCCCTATTACGTGGGACCTAAAAAATCATGGCGAAATGTGGGCGTAATTAAAAAAATTAATAAAATAAATAAATAAATAATATTGATATAAGAAAATAGTTACATTATTTGTTAAACCTATATTTTCCTTTAGAAAGAAAACTGTCGGTTATAATCATTTGAACATTTTCATATGTACAAGTCTTATTATTCCTCCTGATCGATATATATATATAGAAACTCGCCGTAACTAGCTCGCCTCTTGTATCTAAGCAACTTGATACGCAATTATCAAAAGTGATTACGAGGACCCTTATTCGACAGATAGCAAAAATCCGAGTTTATTTTTATGTTTACCTTATTGGAATGAAATTCGCGCTGTTTTGAAAAAAATGTGTCAGGTCAAAGAATTATTTAAACGGTCTCATTGAACGTGGTGATAGGTCTAAATATAGATGGGATGGCGAGATTGAAATATTATACTATAATACTATTAATATAATAAATAATAATATATAAAGCTGAAGAGTTTGTTGGTTTGTTTGGTTGAACGCGCTAATCTCAGGAACTACTGGACTGATTTCAAAAATTCGTTCAGTTTTAGATAGCCCATTTATCGAGGAAGGCTACAGGCTATATAACATCACGCTATGAGCCACGGGAGTGGAGCAGTAGCATTAAATAACGCTGGTGTAACCGCGGGCTCATCTTGTTGTACTATTAAGTAAATAAAATGGCTCCTATGGGTCAGTGTCATAGGTTCGATTTCCACCAAGACAATTTTTTTTATGATGAGCACGATAATATGGATTAGTTACTAATCAACATAGACAACATTGCGAGAAAACCTGTAAGACTGTTCTATTTTCAATACATCATGTAGTTGAAACTATACAGGGTGTCACAAGACCCATCACCAAGCCGAAGTTTACTCATTGTGGACATCATGCCAAGTCATACTAATCAAAAAGAATACCTGGGAAACGAATTTTTTTAAAGTTTTCACATTTTTAAACCGCAATTTAAAGCGCGCGCGTTCAATGTTCGAAATATCTACCTATCCATGGGGTCATAGGGCATCTAGCGAACATCTTGGCTCGATGCCCTATGACCAAAATTCCATACTAACTTTGAGCCTCAATATCTCCTGAACCAGTAATTTCTCAGGTATGGTGCCGAAGTAAAAAATGTTCGTAGTGATTGGTACAACATGGGATTTCAGTTTTTGTTAAGGGTCTTTTTACATCCTGTAGATGTATAAAATATAACAATTTATACTACTTACATAACTACAAGTAACCTATATCAGAGCACTTTTATTGTAATATAGAAATAATATTCTTTTATAGTCTGAAATGATTAACTATTCACACTCAATGTTCGTTCATCTGATTGAACGAGAACTAAACGCATCACTATTACTTTAAATATGACAACATTAATTTACAAAGTGACATTAGCTACTGTCAGTTGGCTTCGTCTAATTAAAAATACGACTATAGGTATATTTAAGTTATCTAGCTGCGATAGTACATACATACATAGTTACATAGTCTCACGCCTATATCCCCGAAGAGGTAAGCAGAGGTATATTGCTACACCCACTTTTCGCCAGATTTATTTTAGTCCCACGTAATAGGGGGCGAGCCTATTGCCGTACCGGGCACATTACCAGACTCCGTGCTGCTACTGAGAATTTCCTAAAGGAAAAACCCAATAACACTTTGCCCGATCCGGGGATCGAACCCGAGACCTCCCAATCCCACGCGCATATTTATGCCGCGAGAACAACGAGGCAGTCAGTTCAAGCTTATTATATTAGTACCCCGTATAACAAGGGATGGGTTTTATTCCCATTTACTGGATACGCTGACACAGTTCTAGTGTTAGTTAGTGTAGTTTTTCAGAAATCCTCTATGGCACTACCATAACATAAGATAACTTCACGCCTTTTATTACCGAAGGGGTTGGCAGAGGTGTATTATACACCCACATTTCGCCAGTTATGTTTCGGTCCCAATGTAATAAGAGGCGAGCCTATTGCCGTCTACCGGGTACATTTATAAGCGGGCGATAATTAACATTTTTTTTGGCACTACCAGCCCGGAAATAGGAACCGTGGTTCACTAGGTGCCCGTAGTAAAAGTATGAAGAATCATTTCACATGTAATGTTACAATTTACCTTTTAATTTTGATTTTTAACAATACTTTTACCAATTACGTGGGACCTAAAAATTCATGGCGCAATGTGGGTGTTATACCTATTACGCCTCTGCCTACCCCTTCGGGGATACAGGCGTGAGTTTATAAAAAAAATATACTTTAACA
The DNA here is from genome assembly GCA_944739405.2 of Euclidia mi. Classification (NCBI taxonomy): domain Eukaryota; kingdom Metazoa; phylum Arthropoda; class Insecta; order Lepidoptera; family Erebidae; genus Euclidia; species Euclidia mi. The sequence goes on from OX123187.2 coordinate 42,157,790, forward strand.
ATTTAAAATGAAAATACATTTTTTTTAATCATTGCGATGATTCTATACATATTTGCTTATTACATTCTTATTCGTAACATAAAATAGCCTAAACAAGTTTGTTTACTGTAGCATCATGAAATCACGAAATAATAAGACACCTCAAGAATTATATTGGACTAATAAAGTAGAGTCAATGTTCAATATTTTGAAGGGTGTTAACCGAGGCAAGACATTTTAAACCGAGCAGTACACGCCATAAAATATGAAAGCACTCAAAGCTGATCGCAAAACCGAAGCCATTTTGTTACAAAGCCATTTTCATATTTCATTTTAATACTAGGAAAATGTGATCGGGTACTTGATTTCAGTGCGTTCTATGGGACCATGGGACCAAAGTGTAGTGTTATATTGAATTATTTGGGACCATTCGTCTCGGCTGCAGGAAGCTCAAGTCTACTGGTGATTGATCGTTAACGTTCCAACATCCACGATATTTATAGTCTGTAGACGTTTCTCCAACGCCTGTTTTGTCATAATTCAAACTGTTGAAGTCATAATTCAAACTGTTAAAATCCTAGTTAAAGTCAATATCGCAATATAGCCCCACAATAAGGTTCTCGACTGCCTCAGTGGGCCAGTAGATAGCGTATGCGACTGCTGATCGGAGGTCCCGGGTTTGATTCCTGGGTCGGGCAAAGGTGTTACTGGGTTTTTCCGAATACTCAGTAGCAGCCCGGAGTCTGGTGATGCGCCCGGTAACGGCAATAGGCTCGCCCCCTATTACGTGGGACTTAAAAATTCATGGCGAAATGTGGGTGTAATATTTACACCTCTGCCTACCCCTTCGACGATACAGGCGTGAGACTATAAATTAAAATAAATAAAATATGGTTCTTTGATCAACAGTATGACAAGTACATATATAGGTACTATTTAGCACACCTAATATCGTTCTATAAATAGATATTAATACTATAGCTAAATATTTGAAATAAAGATAAGAGGCCAAGATATGGATGTCTGCGAGTGAGTCCGCACCGCTCGCTACTCGACGAAGTCTGATGAAATTACCCGAACGAAGTTAAGGGCTGGTCCGCAATTACCTCCGGATGCAACTGTACCTATCTCCTCTACACAAAAATTTGATATTTTCGACAACGAAATTATCAATAACTCGCCGCTACTACATAGTAACACATACTACATAGCATAATATAAGAATCCGTATCACTTGAACCCCTTTTAAAAATAGAATAACACGTTATAATTAGAGTTTTATTTTGATTCAAAATTAACGTAACAAATACGTGTTAGCTAGATGGAATACCAAACTTTTTTAATTTTCCGACGTGCAAGAAAAGATGATATAAAATAAGTATAAGATCAACAAAGAATGCGGTGTCCATTTTCGCAGTTGGGCTATTTTTACTTTCTGTATTTTGATATTTTTGTATTTAAGTAAGCAGCTTTGTTCTTATTTCAGACACTTAAGCGTGATTACGAAGTATTTAAATTCTTCTTATCTTTTCATTTCTAGACGACAGAGCGTTTTGTTAGTCAAAAGAAAATATTCTTTGAGTTACAGTGTAATGCGATGGTATAAATCATGAAACTCTTTATGCTCTATTTGATAAAAATCACGTACACTACGACTGTTCACATATTCTTCATATTTTCTTTCGTTTCGTGAATATGTTGAAGTATTCTTCGAAACATCATATCATCGAAAATTGCTGTCATCTGAATAAATCTCAGAAAAGTTGAATTTATTTTATATTATTGTCAACGTACACAACACAATTGAGCAATCTCGGGTGACATTTCACCGAAACAAGTTTAAACTATTCTAACTTTTATCTGGACCACAAAAGTGCCATATCATGTTATACAATTATGTTTGGTGTTATTGGATTCGATGCAAAATCAGTTGGGAAGATTAGTTTTAATGTTTTATGAGTTTTGCTGTTTTCCCTTGAGGCCAAATTTAGAAAAGAAACGGTCTCAAGAAAGAAAATATGAGCACGTAGATGAAGAGCGCTTTCGTACAAGTGTATGACGTATTCATACAATTTTTATGACGTCATGTTAATTTGTAAGTAGTGCGGGCGTCATATACGTCGGGTGCTGTACCTAGTGAGCGCTACACAGCGGTGGCAGGCTCGCCGCTCCTGTCTATGATTTATAGCTGTTTGCTCACCACAATAAATCAGTTCTATTGATTTATTCTAGCTTTCCAACAGAACTCTTCAAATGAGTTTTACTGGTTGTTAAGCGTGTATCAGGGATTAACACTGACCGTTCTTCATACCTCCGACTATTTAGATCACGTTTAGCACACTGAGTTTAATGAACGTCGTGTAAACATATAAACAGTTTAAATGTTTTGAGTAATATAGAAGACATCTTTGGAAGGTTAGCAAATATTGTATAGCAATTAAGATTTTCCCCGAATGAAGATAATTTTAGTAGTAAAACAGTGAATCAGATCACACACAAAACACGCCATAGCAAGAGTATGCAATGACAAATGCTAAACGTTTGTAAATGTTACTCAACATTTACAAACGTTTAGCAACAAAGTCATTAAGGCAGAACTTAATATAGACCTTAAGAAATATGAAACGTCAGGTTACAATGTACATAAAATATTATATAAGCAAATCCAGGCAGTTTTATTTTTAACAATAACTGACATTGTCCCGTCAGTAGACAAGTGGGTGGATCTGCAAAAGGCAGTTGTTCTGTTTCATTCCAATCGAGCTCACATTTCCAAACCTGATGTCGTTCATTTGACCTTACTTTTTCCACTACTGAAAAAATCCTCTTAATTCAGAATACTGACGGCTGGTTGGCGTAGCGGGAGTGTAAGCGACTGCTACATCGAAGGTCGCGAGTTCTATTCCCGCTCAAGTCAAACATTTGCGTGCATGAACATGGATGTTTGTCTTGGTCTGGGTGTTCCTATGTATAATATGTATGTATTTACAAAAAAGAATATATGTATGTTTATCCATTATCTAGTACCCATAGTACAAGCTCTGCTTAGTTTGGGACTAGATGGTGTTGTGTGAATGTGGTAGAGTATTATATTATTTTATTTAATTCACAATAGCCTAGGTGGCTCTTACGTGCTATAGATACAAGGATTTGTCTTTATAATCTGTGTTATTTAAGTGATGGGTTGTAGTCATTTGAATGAGTAATAGAAGACGGGAGTACTTATCTTGCTTTGACTGATACAACTGTGTACATTAAGCTTATATTGAGATAGCAAATTAATCATATATTTTCCCAAGTCACGTAATGTTGAGACAACGAAATATTGTGGGTTAAACTGAAATATAATAGGTATGTACAACAAAGTGTACCTACCCAAACGACTTAAGATATTACATATATTATTATCATTAATGATGATGTATTTATTAGGGGTGCATAGGGTTCCCACCAAGAAGGGTGCATAGGGTTCCCACCAAGAACTTAGGGTCCCAAGCCAACCTCACCTGCAAGTGGTGCACCTGCCGATCAACGGACGAGGCTCTGGCAAACAAAATATCCCGATAAGCGGCAATAGGCTCGCCACCTATTACGTGGGATCAAAACATTGGCGAAAAGTGGGCGTTTAATATGCCTCTGCCTACCCCTTCGGGGAAACAGGCGTGAGTCTATGTATGTATGTATGTATTATTATGTATTTAACCGACGTCATTGATATGTTGCCAAATTGCCATATTATGGGGATTTTAAAACAGACTTTCGACTTATATTCATAATATAAAAATAAATATTTCCTGATGGGTACCTACGTCATTTAAAAAGGACAGTTGGTTTCATTTCATATATAGGTCATTAGTTTAGGCCCAAGCCCAACTGTGCGGTAACAAGTAATTTTATATACATATACGATCATTATTCTAAGTTAATTGTAGAGCATTTAGGCGACAATTAATTCAACAGAACGTAACTCATTGTAGCACACTTCGCGGTGTTGTGAACTTATACAACGTCAGCCAAACCTTACAAAACAATTGACATCCATTGTTGTATAATTGATATTTCATAACAAAGCACGAGACTGTTTTGAGCTTTGATCATTTTTTGTCGCAAATTACCTGTGAACCGATCGTTTTATTTACTTGTAAGCAATGTCGCAACTTTTTCTGTTATTGTTTAAATTGGGTAGGTATACCAAAAATCGGTAGAAAAACGAATAACTTTTTTAAGGAAGAACAACATTTTCTAATAGTTAATGGACTCGCTATTTTGCATCTCTCTTTCCCCTTCATGTACTTAGAGTTAATTGTTTCAGGAATTACATCACATCGTACGTTAGTAATATAATTAGAGAACTTACTCTCGCATTTGTACCCATAGATTTTACCCGTAGATTTTAAATCCCTCAGCTGTTCTTTTATTTGGTTTATTCACCTTGAAACTTCGGAACTAGGAAGAAATTATATTCAATCTCATTCCTGCACTTTCTCGCCTAATTAGACGGTAATTCCACTTCATATAACACGAGCTGCGCAATTCACATGCACTTAAAGTTTACATGAATGAAACGGGAGAATATTTCGACAAGAAATTTCAACTTGCTGCGGTTTACGATGGATGTAGCTTCCTATTCCGTTCTTTCAACATGAATACATCAGTTGAATGTGCGGCTCCGGTTTTTATGAATACCTTTTATATTTTTTTTCTTTTGGACATATGGACCGTTCTAAATAAAAAAAACCCGGCCAAGTGCGTGTCGGGCCACGCGCAATGTAGGGTTCCGTAGTTGCCCATAATGGTCGTACGTATATCTTTAAGATTAAGCCAGCGCTCCCAATGTAAACTCACAGAAATAGGTATTTATAAGTTAACCGACGCTTACTCGTAAACTAGTGATGTCTACTTAGCCGTGATAGTTTTCCTTTTAAATTCGTTATATGTACTACATTTGTGATTTTTTTACCTCTTCCAAATTAATAGTTTAGCCGGCAGAGAGGGAGGACATTTGAGTCTAACAATTTTTTTCACTTCAAAGCTTGATATTTGACAAACCAATCACTTGATCGAAAAATGATTTGAGCAAACTAATAATATTTTTTTAAAACCTATCCAATGATACCCCACATAATGGGGTACCTACTCAACCAAAAAAATTCAACCCCACTATATATGTAGGGGATATACCCTTAAAAAAATATTTTCCTAAATTTTATTCTACAGTTTTATTGCAATATCTTATCTCTATATTCATGTCAAATATCAGCTTTCTAGCACCAGGCGTCTTTGAGCTAGGCTGCGGACGGACAGACGGACGGACATGACGAAACTATAAGGGTTCCTTGTGGACTACGGAACCCTAAAAAGATTTTTTTTCATTGAATGGCCAAATTCGCATAATATACGTGAGAATATAAAATTTTCAATGTTTCGAGAAGACCAAAGTCTCCGCAAACAAGATCAGTGGTATCATCGTCATCATTCTTGCCGCATTACACTAAATACCAAAGACATTATGTGATGTTAAACAACAGCCATTGGGCTTCGTTTACGAGCTCCGTTGATCATTTCACGTACAAAACAGGACTATTACGAATTAGAAATATGTGCTGTTACTATTGGGTACCTGTACTGTGTAACATATTAACTTGAAAATGGTTGCATTTTTAGGTACCTCTCCAATTTGGCTGATGCTTTCTAGCGACCGATTTGGCTCTCGTTCATGTTTTTACTTCTGTTTTTCGGCAGTGATTAATTTACGGAACAGGTACGTATCTCGTTTGAAAACGGTCCAGAAACTTAAACCATTTGGTAGGCTTAGTATTCTCAGTTTATGTAACGTCATGGAATGTTGCGTCACGAGGTGCTATTTTCGTCCAGATTTTGTAGAAGTCGTTTACTTTCACATACTATTATTTATCAGCTTATATTAAACTTATCTGAATAATTGCTACGAAATACGTTATGGGTTATCAGACTTTGATTTTCGCGCTTATCGAACGTGATAAATAGTTACCTAGCTCAATAATGTCATTGGAATCGTTAAGAGATATGATAATTATCTAAAGCTTGCAAAATATATACACAATCCCATACCGGACAGAAATTGACTGATAAGAGTGACTAGATATAGTTCCATACATATGTACATATTTAGGTATAAGATTTGTTTTCTGAGAACATAATTGTGAAAGAAAAAAAACCTAAATTTTGCGAACCAAGTCTTTTTTAACCATTCTATAGACATGTCAAATCTTTGCTGGTTTTCCGTCCACTATCTGTTTAAGAAAGCGTGGACTAGATGAAGGAGATATCAAATTATACCAATCTTTAGCTGTGGTCTCGGCCTTTCGCGTGGGAACATCTTATTATCTGTGGCTTACCGGTGGGCGAACGCATTTTGCTTAATTATCTAAGAACCAGGCGTATTAGGGTGGTTAGTCAACGGCATGTCTGCAGTCGCTACATTCAAGGGTCAGTATCCACTTATCATATGATAGGCATTCTAAGATTTGAGTTTATACAGACATATTTGCATAAAGTGACGTTCGTAATACCTGCTGTTAGAAACATTAACCTTTTTTCTTTATATCTCCTCTTCAAAATATATAAATATTTTTCTTGTTGTTAAGGAAATCATTTCTCATAATATAGCTTTGTCAACTCTATTACCAAATGAAGACACGCCAAGTTAAATAATAAGAAAACTGAAGCAATATACATAGAACTTTACTAATTTTCCGCATATAATTTGTCGATTAACTGTAGCATCGCTATTGCTTTTAAAATAAGTATCAACTTATTACTTATATTTCGAGTAGTACCATCAGTAGCACTGTTCTCTGGCCGAGAATACCTTTTGTTTCTGAGCTTTTGCAAGCAGGTGAAATAAAATTGGAAGCTGAAGAATGGTATTGTCTATTTACAGTAGATGTAATGGACACGAGTGGAGCTATTGTTGGTATGACATAGTACCTGCGCGGCGGCACGGTGGCATGTTAGCGCACCGGCCAAGCATCCATCACGCGTCGAGTGTTCCCCATCTTCACAGACTTTAATCAAATTAAAACGTTCATATCCGAGTAGCTAACTTCCTTTGTGAACTTGTTACGTAGCGGTTACCCCTCCGTCTACTTCTTCATTTTTCATCTTAATAGTTTTTATAACTAAAAGCCTTTCCTCATGTTTCAAACATTTTACTCCCAAGTGCTTATCCATTATAATTTAATTTATTTGAAGCCAAGTTGTTGACTCAACTGATAGAAAATCCTTCTTCAACGTATCAACTTGGGAATTAGGACTAGGTAAATACGTTAATGCTTTTCAATCCGTAAAAATGTATGTTTTGGTAATAGTGCGTGCGTGTTTGCCTTGTCACGCCGCACGTTACTTTGTAAAGAACACATATTTTCACAACGAATATGTAGGTACATTTTTCTTGGTAATTCTGTTAACAATAGAATAATTTTCATGTACATACCGCCGCTACGGTAGAACAGCGTGATTTTTCGTTGCCGTCGTATTATTTTATTCAAACCTATTACCACAGACGCGAAGTCAGTCCCTTGTAGCTAATAATAATATGCATATACGAGTCTCACATAGACATATTCGCCTTACGTATTTCGCGCGTGTGGAACGTATCTATAAAGTTCAATATTTTATCACTACTTTAGCTGGTATGTTTAATGTTGTGTCGACAGAGCTTTGTGCTATAGTAAAACGAGGAGCCGGATTCACCCGATCTGCATTAGATTGCATTTGAAGAGCTAATAAAACTATATATGTGGATTTGCAGTCGAAACGGAAAATAAGGGTTAAGCTACACCTATCAGCACCGCATCGCACTTTCCTATGCTTCTATCCTTTTCTGTCACTTAGGACCGTCATTTACTAGAGCGAGAAAGAGAGAGGGAACGCGTCAGCACGCCGCGGAATCGAAAAGGCGATCGGCAACACGGAAAAATGCGATAACATGCTGAGAGGCGACGGAACGCTGTCAGAACGCTTACGCGCGCTGTAGCATCCTTTCGCCACCGATCGAGTGCGAACGCGCGCTGACGAACGCTGGCGCGCGCGGCGGTGTGCTGTCTTATTTTTCGAATTCTTTTCTTTTTACTCTTGTTATTTTGCATTTCTTGTAAAACGCACGCTATTAATACTGCTCTCTCTTAAGCTGTGCTATCCATTTTGAACTTGAAACTACACTGTGACCAAAACAAATGTCAAAAGAATGCGGCGGAATGCTTCAGCACGCTATAGCACGCTGACGCGTGCGTTCGCATTTCGCAGCACACAAATACGATCGCACGCTATAGACTGCTGCAGCACGCGTCAGCACGCTATAGCGTGCTGAAGCACAGGCGGAACAAATGCGATTCCGTGCTGACAGATGTAGTTCAACCCTAACATTGACCTGCTTTTAAAGCTATCTGGTTGTTGAAATAATTTAAAAGTTTAGGGGTGGCGCGGGCAAACAAAATCTAATACTCGTTTGGGCAATAAATCGCTATGAAACTAAGTTGCGAGAAACTTTTGACAAAATACGACCTTTATTAGAATAAAAACAGTCGATAAATGAACGTCAGGTGCAGAAATGCCGTTCACGACAGCCGATGGAATATCGTCTAGGGATATTGTGGGCCGATCGTCCCGGCTCCGTTTTATATTGACAAATGTGAACGTCGATACAAACCGATACGGAAATCCCGAAGTGAATGTTTCACAAAGCCATCGCACCTCCCGGGATCAAGAAAGTCTTGCGACAGGAACAATATGTGACGTGATTTACGTAATTCAATGAAATTTTCTCGCTTGTGTCGGTGTGTATAGAAGACAGTTGGATACTATTGTCACGCGTATCAAACGCATTGTTTATAAAACTGAATCGAATGGCAACTCAGACCCAAAACAAGGTGGAGAGATGCAGTGTTAAAGAAGAAGAGGGTATGTAATGTTACTGACGATAATGTCGCAGATAGAGCGAAGTGGAAGAGGAAAATAAAGAAAGCTGACCCACCACCATGTGGGATGCATAGCTAGGAAGAGAGAGATAGAGAGAGTATAATTATTTGGGCAAAAGATGTTAATCCGCCTGTTCCTAATACGGCATTTTTTTTTATTACTTTTTTTTTTATTTTTTTTATTACTTATTTTATACAATTAGACCCGTGAGTTCTATCATACACCAGCCAGAGGATAAGTCTCTAGTAGGACGCATAATCATGCCCTTTACAGGTATATTATTACGCTGTACCCTACATTAATGGCGTAATTACTGTCTCTGCCATTTCGTTGATAATCTGTCAAAGCAGGTTCACGTTCTAAATGGAACAAGCTCAGTATTCAGATTTACGTAACATAAAACAGTTTTATGAGACTGTAAAAATTATATCAGCCGTGTTACAGGTGGTAGTTAATCACAGGGCGGTGCCGGCAATTTGAAAGGTAAATGCCAGAATAGACGTTACTCTCGCCATTAATTTTTCTGACGACAGCATCCGAAGTCATGGCATAAACATCGTTCTTCTAAAAGCTTTGAACTTTCCATTGAGACTTAAGGGATCAAGTGCTTTGAATCGTTTGATAAATGTCTTTACCGACGATGAATACTTACCACCATTTTGTAGGAATCCGGATGCCTTTGTGAATGCGTGTTCCGATAATGAGCTGCGAGAGAACGAGTTAAAAAACGTCTCTCGCGAAGCACTCTTGCCGATATGTTCTTGTCGCAGATTGTTTTCTTTGTTGTGAATCAATGGATCAAGAATAAAAGTTTTCCTCTGATTGATTGTTAATGTTGTTAGCCGAATCGATACCGTAAATTGTTATTATAGCTCTAAAAGTCTGGGTGCAAATTAAATTATCTGCTAATAACGATAGTAGCGGCAGTGGTAGAACTGTAATTAGTAGTAACGAGTTCTGTACAAATGTTAGTGCGATCCTATTTAACGTAATCAGCTATTTCACATTCGATACACGAATAACGTTACACCCGGATTATCGGTTTTATCTTCTTGTTTGTCGCACGTTGTATGTGTAAGTAGGTACGAGCTACCTCCATGATTCTCTTCAAAAATATTTCATTTCAAAGCGTTATTTTACGGCTATTTTATAGAGCTTTGAGTACCGCGATGACGTCGGATTTTAGGTGTGCTCATAAATCGCTTAAACGTTACCTTGTAAAGGAAACGACTTCTGACATTAAGGTTGGAATTACATTAAGTAGGAAAATGAACAATAAAGGTTACTTTCAAAATAGACTTTTGCTCGTAGGGCTTGATTTATTATTGTTGTAACTTTTAGGGAATGTTTTTATTAGTAGTACTCTAATTCTGTTTAACCTAAAACCATTGTACCATTTGTACTCATCAATTGGGACAGCAGTGAAGCGAAGTTTTAGTTTAAAACTTTAAATGCGGGCTTCGGCCGACTTCCATATACCTACAGATTAGATGTTAACTAAAATGCCTCTGTGGTCCAGTGGATAGCGTATGCGATAGATATGGATGGTGATTGGTGTTCCCGGGTTCGATTCCCGGGTCGGGCAAAGTGTTACTGGGTTTTTCCAAATTCTCAGTAGCAGCACGGAGTCTGGTGATGTGCCCGGTAACGGCAATAGGCTCGCCCCCTATTACGTGGGACCCAAAAATTCACGGCGAAATGTGGGTGTAATATTACACCTCTGCCTAGCCCTTCGGGGATACAGGCGTGAGCTTATATAAAAAATATAATTAAAATACATTTTAATAACAAGCGATAGTACTAACTACCGTCACCTATGTATGTATTTGGTGAGATGGCTATTTATATTTCAAAATGTTTACTAAAATAAATTGGTGTTAAAAGTAGAGTCTAATGGTTGCCCATATTTGCCACCGGCTCAGTCTGGCTTCGAAGCTAAATTTAACGATATCGCATTTGTACAAAGCCAGAAGAATCAAACAAATGGCTACGCATACTTGCATATGTTACATCTTAATATGAAACGCAAATAGCGATCCTTCACGCCTGTTGGATAAAAATATATATGTATGTAAGCTGTGATATTTTTTAACAAGGTGATATACTGAATGTGATGAAAAATTTGAATTCTTGATTTACTGATGTATTACATTATGTGACTGCGTAAATCTACAAGAGGTTAAAAAAGCAACTGAGCTTAAATGTACTGAGCTATTCTACTAAAATAATTTAGGTAGTGCTTCTTGACCATCAAGTAGTTTATTTTAGAACTACACTATTATATTTTGTTTCTCTTATTCTTTCCTGTTCGTCCAAATAAGGCCTGGAAATCGCCTTTAGCAATAAGGTCACCTATATATTATCTTATAGTATACTAGAGGATGCTCACAGCTACGCCCGCATATTTGTTTCCGATCCCGTGAGGTTTTATGGAAATCCCCTATAGTATGAGAAATATTAGACCGGGTTTGTCGAAAAGCCTAACGAATTTTGTGTAAAAACACTGACAGCTTTACGTGTCACAGGAAAAGTAGCGCTCTGGCGTAAGTGTCACAATCGGTCACCCATCCAAATGGTGGCCTGTTGATGCGTTACTTAACTTTGTCGATACGACCAGCAAGTCAATTCTCACTGAGCACTACCTATTTTCGTTGATTCGTAGCTTTTATTTGGTGCAGTGGGCAGGTAGCTCGGTTGGCAAACATTAAACGTAGCGCGGAGAGGCGAACCAACAACAAGTAACCACAATTTGTGTTCCACTGACTATTGTTTTGATTGTGCGAGTTCTTTGTTTAAATATTTGCGTGTTTATAACGCTCTCGCATTGGCGAAGCCGTAAGTGTTGCCAGTCTTATTTAAAGAATAAGAATAGCTAGCTTGTTAACCTTTTTTAAGATTATTAATAGAGTAGGAATAAATTTATTGACTACTTAATACACAATGGATTTTTATTTTAAAGGAAACTTATCATATGGTACAAGCACTATTTAATAAGGAGTGAATTACTTAGTATTATGCTCAGCAACATGCCAACAAGCTTTAGTTTAATTTTATACACCATAGCACTAGATTAAATTACAATGGTAGAATAGTCTTACTTACTCTATAGTAACCTATAAGAGTTACTATAGAGTAAGTAAGACTAATATTTTAGGCATTAACGTACGATCATAAGATCGTATGTTAATGCCTAAAATGTATGGACTTCATTAGTTTACTTTACAGAAAAATGGTAAAACATTATACTGCTGACTTCTCATGGGGAAAGGGCCTCTGTACCTAACGGAAAGTAAACCCCACGGACCTGCTGACAGTACTTTCTTTTTAATAATGTTGCAAATGGAAACGGTCCTTTAGCGGATAGTTTCCAGTTTCCTTATTGCATCATAGCCGGGTTGACAACTCTTAATTCTATCACCGAAGATTTCTGTTGTTCACTGGCTTTTATCTCGCAGTGCTATGAAAAGCTTAGCGATGTCGTCACATGACAGACAGCCAACTTATTATTTTCTGCTGTCATCCCATCATATTATTATTTATTTTTGTAAAACAAGATGGCTTCGTTGTATTCTACATTTAAATGTCCTTTTTGTGACCTGTTTGGGATGCTATACATGTTCTAGAATTTTAAGATTCAATTCGTCGTGATGAAGAATTTGAATTCTTGAGTTACGTATGTATTAGATTTTAAAAAAGTAACTGAGCTTAAATGTACTGAGCTATTCTACTAAAATATTTTAGGTAGTGCTTCTTGACCATCAAGTAGTTTATTTTAGAACTACACTATTAAGTATATTTTGTTTCTCTTATTTTCCTGTTCGTCCAAATAAGGCCTGAAAATCGCCTTTAGCAATTAGGTCACCTATCTATTATCTTATAGTAAACTAGAGGATACTCACAGCTACGCCCGCATATTTGTTTCCGATCCCGTGATGTTTTCTGGAAATCCCCTATAGTATGAGAAATATTAGACCGCCCGGGTTTGTCGAAAAGCCTAACGAATTTTGTGTAAAAACACTGACAGCTATACGTGCCGCAGGATAAGTAGCGCTCTGGCGTAAGTGTCACAATCGGTCACCCATCCAAATGGAGGCCTGTTGAAGCGTTACTTAACTTTGTCGATACGACCAGCAAGTCAATTCTCACTGAGCACTACCTATTTTCGTTGATACGCTGCCTTTATATGGTGCACTGAGCAGGTAGCTCGGCTGGCAAACATTAAACGTAGCGCGGAGAGGCGAACCTACAACAAGTAACCACAATTTGTGTTCCACTGACTATTGTTTTGATTGTGCGAGTTCTTTGTTTTAATATTTGCGTGTTTATAACGCTCTCACAATGGCAAAGCCCTAAGTGTTGCCAGTCTTATTTAAAAAATAAGAATAGCTAGCTTGTTAACCTTTTTTAAGATTATTAATAGAGTAGGAATAAATTTATTGACTACTTAATACACAATGGATTTTTATTTTAAAGGAAACTTATCATATGGTACAAGCACTATTTAATAAGGAGTGAATTACTTAGTATCTCTGTCTTCCTGGAGCAGCGATACTTTTCTTTTATGATAACACTTATATCAATCTAAAAGTAAAGTAAAAATTTGCGGGCTAACGAGGTAAGAAAACAAGTTTACGAGGTTTATTTACGATACCATTGGATTAAGACAGTTGAAATAAATCCCAAAAATAATCAAAGTGCGCGAAACCACGTACGGTATTGAATGCGTTTCAATAATAGATGAAAACGTTGTCGGCATGAGAGATATGTACGCAGCAGAGATGAGGCGAGGCGAGGCGAGGCAAGGAGAGGCAAGGCGCGTCGAGGCACCCGCGACAAATTGCTCCTATATAAAATAAAAAGATCAAGTATAAATAAATGTTGCCCGCTTTTATGACGTCTTGCCTCGGTCAGTAATACAGTCACAACAATTGCCGTTGCCTTTTCCAATCGTTCTATCGTAAAGTAAAAAGCTACGTAGCAGTAATTTATATAGGAATGCGAAAGTCTTTATTTGTTGTTCTGTCTTTACGTAAAAAAGCAATTAGAACACACGGTTCTTTGAACATGACAGCAATGAAAATGATATATTGTTTACTCGGCAACATATTTTCCTCGAAAAATATTCTTTTCATGGAGAGAAAAGCAAACGGTCCATGCAAATTGCAAGCGAATGCCGCACCATAACGAATCACCATTGACGTAAGCTAGTCAACACTGTCACGTATTAATATCACTATATTAGTGTTGATTCCTAGCTGCCACCATTTATTAGTTTATGGATATCTATGCGTTATGCAAATACTGTAATTGATGACGGATGCAATTAGTGCTACGATCAGGTTTAATGACTATCGCTACCTAAACACTGTATTCAACTCACCATTGGTAAATAATAAAATATTCACAGGATTGTTGTGATAAATTAATGTCATAAAATCACACATAAAATACAGACCTTATCGTCACTACAAAATGTTTCATTCACTGCTGCATAGTGTAAAATCTACTGTAAATACCCGACCTCATTTGACGAGAAAGGACTTAAGTTTCGTATCAAATTATGCTTAGCAACATGCTAACAGGCTTTAGCTTAATTTTATACACCCATAGCACTAGATTAAATAATGGAATATTCGTTGTTACTATAATAAGCACTATGATCGTAGAGGTCTACTAATGCTTTATATGTTAATGCCTAAAATGTATGGAATTCATTTTAGTTTGCTTTAGAGAAAAATGGTAGGGCATTATATTGCTAAGTTCTCATGGGGAAAAGGCAGCTGTAACTAACAGAAAGTAATCCTCACGGACCTGCTGACACAACTTTCTTTTAAATAATGTTGCAAATGGAAACAGTCCTTTAGCGGATAGTTTCCAGTTTCCTCATTGCATCCTAGCCGAGTTGACAACTTTTAAATCTATCACCGAAGGTTTCTGTTGTTCACTGGCTTTTATCTCGCAATGCTATGAAAAGCTTAGCGATGTCGTCACATGACAGACAGCCAACTTATTATTTTCTGCTGTCATCCCATCATATTATTATTTATCATCATATATATATTTATTTTTGTAAAACAAGATGGCTTCGTTCTGTTCTAGATTTAAATGTCCTTTTTGTGACCTGCTTGGGATGCTATACATGTTCTAGACTTTTGGATTTAATTCGAGGAAACGTTGCAGTTTTAGCAACTTTAAGTGTAAGTGGACTTAAGATCTGTAATGCCCCACAAGACACAGACTAGTATAAATCCACTGTTGATGATGCTATGAAAGCATAAAATAAATCATATCGATCGCTCGCTTATAAATCTTAAAAAGAAAACATTAACTCTAAGAAACAAACTTAAAATAAGAAAACATTACAAAGGGTAAGCCTTAAAATTTTATATAACTGTAGAATTTGAGTGTACAAGCGCCATAAAACAATAGGGTACCAAGGGGAGCCATGCAACAAGTAGTCGTTATATAGACGCTCGATGTTTACCGACCTGAATGTTTACACTCCACCCACACATATAATGTAAGAATTATACAAATGAGTACTTAGTGGTCCCAATATACATAACTCGCGAGCGACCAGCGTCCCCTACCGATAATTTGCACTTTTACCCATCTTTTCGTCCCAGTCACAGTTACATTTGCATTTATATTATTATGTTCGCTGTATGTGCTAATTCTACGTATATGTTTACTAACGGCTCTAAGACGAGGCGTGAATGTATTTTCACCGAGATCAAAAAAATTAGGTGGTTCTCAATTCATAGTACATACCTACATACATACATACATAGTCTCACGCCTATAACCCCGAAGAGGTAGGCAGAGGTGTATTTCTACACCCACTTTTCGCCAGATATACTTTAACTTTAGTCCCACGTAATAAGGGGCGAGCCTATTGCCGTACCGGGCACATTTCCAGACTCCGTGCTGCTACTGAGAATTTCGTGACAGAAAAACCCAATAACACTGCCCGACCCAGGAATCGAACCCGGGACCTCCCGATCCCACGCGCACATTTATGCCGCGAGACTAACGAGGCAGTCGTAAAGGGTTTGATGTCGAGTTTTCTGTCTCTACGCAAAGATGGTATTTGCATCGTGTTATCCCTTAGTCGCCTCTTACGACACCCACGGGAAGATAGGGGGTGGTGACACTTGTATTCTATGCCGTCAACCACACGGCAATTCATAGTAATTTCTTTATAAATTATTACTTATGTTTCTTACAGGCCTCGGAATTAACCGATGTTTTAAAGTTTGCAAGGATATACTTCCCGTTTAGTCCTATCCTATCCTATAAAGAATGAATAATTAATTACTTATTTGCCAATTAACAACGTTATGTCGTTTTTTCTCTTTTCTTTGACTTACTACGGGCTATAATGTTAAATGCTTGTCTCGAGTATCTTCGACGGTAAGTTAGAATTATTGAAACGTCTTTTTCTTTTTATAACTGAATAAAGATATCGTGATAGCTATGGGGTGGTACTAGCGCCATTTCACCTTGATATTTGTTGGTTTGCAAACTTCGAAACTACTTGATCGCATGACAAAACAACCTTGTTTTTGGCATTAACCCTTTTGTTTCAGCCAATGTCTACCTTAAGTATTTACCAGACTTTAAATGCTAGCACATAGTCAATGTCGGAAATTATTCAATGACATTATAATATTAAACATGAAAGTCAGTCCTATCCTCAAGGAATAAATGATCTTGAGTCTAAGTTCACAGAAGTTATTATATGATAATGCAGAATTAGTTTCTTTTATTCTTCTCTAGCCATGATGTAGTTTAAAGTTTTCTACTTTATATGGATGTATCCTAGTCAGAATCTCTTCAAGACAGGTCACTTCTATTAAAAGTTTCGTTGGACTCGAGGTTTCGTTGCATAAGGAAGCTCTTCATGTTGTAGGCCAGATTGCTGTACTAGTTACCTAATCCTTAGAAGCATACATGTAGGTTTTAGGTTAGGTTATGGGCGCTAAGAACAATGCATGTTTTGCCCTTTGTTATCTGTCTATATTAAAATTAATAACCAAAATCTTTGTACGCGCATAGCTTCCAAATGACTGCCCCAAATTGGATAAATCTTTCATATGTGTTCGTTGTTGCCAGGAGAAGGTTTGTATGAAAAAATAAATAAATAACAATATGGTACGAAGTTCGCCGAGTCAGCTAGAATGTAATAAACTGACGACTGTTTGTTTTCATATTTATATATTAAAACACATTTACAAGTTATCTAAAATTTGATATTGCTAAGAAGCTTTTACTCTAAATAAGACATTTTCTAATAATTTCCAAGTTTTACTTAGTTCTTGAATCTGACTTTGTTTGAATAAGGAAATGAGTTAAAACAAATTTAATGTTAACTTTGTTAAAAAGGTCACTCACACCTCTGCCTTATTTTATGAAGAAAATTAAGTTTTGATCTGTAATAGATTTAAAATGATTTTTCATTTACCTCTGAGATACGTTTTTCAGCAGCATAGGTACGGTTGACAAAACAAATCAAAAGCTTCACAGCGAACATGCGACTGTCTCAACATTATCTATCATTTAAATTAGGAAGGTGTTGTTACATGACGTCACGACAATCGCGTGTATTTCAAAACGCAACGCGTTACATTATACTGACATTTGTGTTTTTTTTTAAATAAGGAAATCTCCATGTCTTATAACAGCACACTGTTCTCAAGGGAACCCAAAAATCAGGTTATGTACGTGTTGCCAGATCGTCAGGCTTAATGTTTTCACATCATCTTGCCTGTGACGTGACATGTCCAACAGCATTAAAAAGATCAAAAGAACGTTGTGTGTTTATGATGTGAGGAATACCATATATGCTGCTCCTTTATTTGCAACATACCCGCGCCATTTTTGCTTGTGGATATTTTATTTCCTTAAAGGGAGTTCTAAAGTGATTTTAAGTGACCCTGGGATTGGTAGAGCATTTACAGTTATAGAGTCTAGTACGGTAAACACTCAATTATCATACTAGTAGAAAAACAATAAGACAATCGTAGGATAATGCCAAGGCCACATCTACTTAGAAAAGTAGACGATGCTGGTGATTCAGAAGAGCCTAACTAAATTCAATTTAAACTATCCATTTCCTGCTCCCTTTCTTAAGGTAGAAAGGAACGGCAATAAAAGCCGCCAAATTTAGTATTATTAAATAAATTGCGTAGTTTTAGGCAGATCGAGACATGACTACTATGCCCCATTTTCCATTGAACGTCGAGTCACGTGCAATATGCCTGTTTTTGTTGACTATACTTATACAATACCTTAGTGGGTGAACTGAAGAAATAACGTAGTTTACGTAGTGGTAAGTAAACTGAACAAAAACAAAAGTGCACGGCATGTAAGATACTCAGAGGAATAACGTTCTTAGAAGGGCTGTGGACATCACTGAAACAACTACATAGATCGCAATATTTTATAATTCATCGTCTATGAGTATTAAACTGTTAGTACATTAATCTCACGGTGCCACGTCATCAGGCTCTAATCAATCCTGCTCAGGTAACTGATTTGTAACGCAACGAGCCGAAATATTTAACTTTCTTCTGATTATAGATCGTAATGCCAGACTCAAAGATTATACTTTAAAAATCTTGTTAGGTAAGATGTTGGTGTGGGTTGCAAGCTGATTTAAAGCATTTTATTACGACTAAGTTTTTTACTAAGCTATTGCAACAGTGCTGTATGATTTCAACCAAAAACGGACACGAAAATTTTCACACTTTAAACAACTGTTCCACAGCAAACGTCAATTGACAATTGTGGGTGGTCAATAATATGAAACACTCCTGACTGTACTAGTCAATATCGCACACAGAAATTCAGTATTTGTTAGTTAGCGAATGTAACAAGAAACGAAATGTTGTAATGGTGCGTTCGCAGCTACGCTATAGTGTGTCCTGTTTGGTTTGATCTGTGCCACCCTGCCCTGTGTTGTGCATCCCTGTTTGCATTTCACTATTTGACTAAAATCCGTATTCAGTAGCCCAACCCTTCATTGGGATAACGCCAAACCAGGAACATGCTACTTCAACAAGTCATACCACATAATGCCAATGTTGTAACAGCTCTTAAAAACTCTACTAAATTAGAAATAGAAACATCTATTCCCCAAAGTAATTTGCTAAGAAAACACCAAACCTACCGTTAAAAATATCAAATTCTAAAACATTAATTTCGCACCCAATAATATTAATATGTACTTGAGCAAATGGAGTGGAATAATGAAACCTCATTTGTCAGATGTCTGATGAAACGTGTACCGAAAATGAATACGGGGTATGGCATCCCTGATTTAAAAGGAATTTGGACGTTCAAGTTCTATTGAGAGCACTCTCAAATCGTAAAAACGAAAATCATATTTTAAATAAAAAAAATAAAAGCGAAGATGTGTTTGTTTTTGTTTGTTCTCCGTACATTTCACAACCAAACACTATTACGGTGACATGTCTGTGTGTGATAGTTAGGTGGCCGTAGAATGTGATAATGGACAACCACACGGGCGGAGAGGCGGGAAAAGCCTAGTAAAAGTTGTGTTTGTCTGTCCATCTTTGACGTCACAACGGAGCGATGTTATGGTTTAAATGTTGTATGGAGATAGTTCGGAAGCTGGAGAGTGACAGGGGCCACTTAATACAGCGATAATCGACTCCTAGACAGGCGGAGCCAAGTGTGAAGTATAGTTCTAAATAAAAATATGATGGAAACTTATTTCGTAGAACGTGTGCAAAGATCTTGTTCTAAATATAGACACGTACATTTTTGATTCTGCCAAAACTTTTGCGTAACTTCTTTGAAGATTGTTTGATATGCTTATTGTCCTCGATACTCAACTATGTCTCTGTGAACCAATCTTTTCAATCTAGGCATATGTACTGTACATAGCTTTGATCATATACTTGTCTATAATCAAAGATACATACTACCAGAG
Source organism: Euclidia mi (assembly GCA_944739405.2). NCBI lineage: Eukaryota > Metazoa > Arthropoda > Insecta > Lepidoptera > Erebidae > Euclidia > Euclidia mi. The sequence continues at coordinate 42,177,684 of OX123187.2, forward strand.
ACGAGTAAACTACATATTACATTTAGTTATTTGACACTCAGTCTGAAAATAACAATAAAATAATGTTGGAACAAACAGAATATCTACAGCCAAATTATTAAACGAAATAAATATCACGATACATTTAACTTTATTTCAAGTTACTATTTGGCATGCAACTAACTGCAGGTCAGATAAATAAACATACGTGCCTACTCACATCAAAAGATAAAATTAACATAGATTGGTAGTAAAGATATATTTATACAAAATAATAATTACATTTAAATTATCTAGCGTTAATTAAACAAAGTTGTTACCTTTGCATTGTGCATGCAAACATTTTAGTTTATTTTATAAACTAAAATGTTTTATGCTCTATGGGTATTTTAACAGATATTGTTGCTGTTTAAAACTTAATTTTGTATTCAAATAGCGCAACAATCTAAATATGAAAAACGGGATCGTATAAAAGCAACATTGAATAATATGTGAACGAGTCGTAACCCGGTATTTGATTCTCGTAGCTATCGTAGTGGTTTCGTAGCAGTGATGTAGACAGCCGAGATTTATGCGTAGCAGATGAGAAAGCTCATTTAAATTCTCAGTAGCAGCAAGGAGTCTGGTCCGGTGATGTGCCCGGTAACGGCAATAGGCTCGCCCCCTATTACGTGGGACCTAAAAATTCATGGCGAAATGTGGGTTTAATATTACACCTCTGCCTACCCCTTCGGGGATACAGGCGTGAGCCTATATAAAAATATAATTAAAATAAATTTTAATAACAAGCGATAGTACTAACTACCGTCACCTATGTATGTATTTGGTGAGATGGCTACTTATATTTCAAAATGTTTACTAAAATAAATTAGTGTTACTAATGGTGGCCATATTTGCAACAGGCTCAGTCTGGCTTCGAAGCTAAATTTTACGATATCGCATGTGTCAAAGCACAACAAACAAAGCCAGGAGAATCAAACAAATAGCTTGCATATGTTACACCTTAATATGAAACGCAAATAGCAATCCTTCACGCCTGTTGGATATACGTGTAATCTATGCCATTTTTTAACAAGGTGACATACTGAATGCGATGAAGAATTTGAATTCTTGAATTACTGGTGTATTAGATTATGTGACTGCGTAAATCTACAAGAGGTTAAAAAAGCAACTGAGCTTAAATGTACTGAGCTATTCTACTAAAATAAATAGGTAGTGCTTCTTGACCATCAACTACTTTATTTTAGAACTACAATTATATTTAGTTTTTCTTAATTTTCTTTCCTGTTCGTCCAAATAAGGCCTGGAAATCGCCTTTAGCAATTAGGTCACCTATCTATTATCTTATAGTAAACTAGAGGATGCTCACAGCTACGCCCGCATATTTGTTGCCGATCCCGTGAGGTTTTATGGAAATCCCCTATAGTATCAGAAATATTAGACCGCCCGGGTATGTCGAAAAGATTAACGAATTTTGTGTAAAAACACTGACAGGTTTACGTGCCACAGGAAAAGTAGCGCTCTGGCGTAAGTGTCACAATTGGTCACCCATCCAAATGATGGCCTGTTGAAGCGTTACTTAACTTTGTCGATACGACCAGCAAGTCAATTCTCACTGAGCCCTACCTATTTTCGTTGATACACAGCCTTTATTTAGTGCAGTGGTTAGGTAGCTCGGCTGGCAAACATTAAACGTAGCGCGGCGAGGCGAACCTACAACAAGTAACCACAATTTGCGTTCCACTGACTATTGTTTTGATTGTGCGAGTTCTTTGTTTTAATATTTGCGTGTTTATAACGCTCTCACAATGGCGAAGCCCTAAGTGTTGCCAGTCTTATTTAAAAAATAAGAATAGCTAGCTTGTTAACCTTTTTTAAGATTATTAATAGAGTAGGAATAAATTTATTGACTACTTAATACACAATGGATTTTTATTTTAAAGGAAACTTATCATATGGTACAAGCACTATTTAATAAGGAGTGAATTACTTAGTATCTCTGTCTTCCTGGAGCAGCGATACTTTTCTTTTATGATAACACTTATATCAATCTAAAAGTAAAGTAAAAATTTACGGGCTAACGTGGTAAGAAAACAAGTTTACGAGGTTTATTTACGATACCATTGGATTAAGACAGTTGAAATAAATCCCAAAAATAATCAAACAGTGCGCGAAACCACGTACGGTATTGAATGCGTTTCAATAATAGATGAAAACGTTGTCGGCATGAGAGATATGTACGCAGCAGAGATGAGGCGAGGCGAGGCGAGGCAAGGAGAGGCAAGGCGCGTCGAGGCACCCGCGACAAATTGCTCCTATATAAAACAAAAAGATCAAGTATAAATAAATGTTGCCCGCTTTTATGACGTCTTGCCTCGGCTAGTAAGGCAGTCTGTACAATTGCCGCTGCCTTTTCCAATCGTTATACCGTAAAATAAAAAGCTACGTAGCAGTAATTAATATAGGAATGCGAAAGTCTTTATTTGTTGTTCTGTCTTTACGTAAAAAAGCAATTAGAACACACGGTTCTTTGAACATGACAGCAATGAAAATGATATATAGTACTGTTTACTCGGCAACATATTTTCCTCAGAAAATATGTCCCCTTTTTCATGGAGAGAAAGGCAAACGGTCCATGCAAATTGCAAGCGAATGCCGCACCATAACGAGTCACCATTGACGTAAGCTAGTCAACACTAGGGCTTTCAGTCTCGATACATTTTCGAGTCCCGGGAAAAAAATTCGAGACTCAGCCTAATCTCGACATTCCCGGAAAAAAATGAGACTATCGAGACTCTTTCAAAAATTGGTTCCATACTTATAAGTTAGGCATTTAGGCAGTTAATACAATACGCTTTGATAATAGACTTTATTAATCAACAGACTTGTTTGTATTAACAAGTCAAATTATATATTTTTTATTTTTGTAATATGCACGTAGAAGGCAAAGGGCATCCAATGTGATAAGTAGAGAGGATCTGATCTTTTTACACAAATAGCCCGCGTTAGAAAAACCTCTCTGTTTTGACACTAGTTGGCGGCATAGAAAATATACAAATATAGCACTGATTTAAATGCTTTCCACTGACACGAATAATTCTCGAAAGCCTCGATAGTCTCGAAAACTGGAGGTAGCAGTCTCGAGGTTCGAAAACACAACAAAATCGTCGAGACTCTCGAAATGTTCGAGACCGAGACCCCCGGGATGAAAGCTTTAGTCAACACTGTCACCTATTAATATCACTGTATTAGTGTTGATTCCTAGCTGCCACCATTTATTAGGTTATGGATATCTATGCGTTATGCAAATACTGTAATTGATGACGCATGCAATTAGTGCTACGATCAGGTTTAGCTAACGCTACCTAAATACTGTATTCAACTCACCATTGGTAAATAATAAAATATTCACAGGATGATTGTTGTGATAAATTAATGACATAAAATACAGACCTTATCGTCACTACAAAATGTATCATTTACTGCTGCACAGTGTAAAGTCTATTGCAAATACCCCACTTCATTTGACGAAAAAGGACTTAAGTTTCGTATCAAATTATGCTTAGCAACATGCTAACAGGCTTTAGCTTAATTTTATACGCCCATAGCACTAGATTAAATATTGGAATACTACTATAATATACTATAATAAGCACTATGATCGTAGAGGTCTACTAATGCTTTTTATGTTAATGCCTAAAATGTATAGTATTCATTAGTTTGCTTTACAGAAAAATGGTAGAACATTATACTGCTGACTTCCAATGGGGCAAGGGCCGCTATAACAAACGTAAAGTAATCCTAACGGACCTGCTGACACAACTTTCTTTTAAATAATGTTGCAAATGGAAACAGTCTTTTAACGGATAGTTTCCAGTCTGCTAATTGCATCCTAGACGGGTTGACAACTCTTAAATCTATCACCGAAGATTTCTGTTGTTCACTGGCTTTTATCTCGCAATGCTATGAAAAGCTTAGCGATGTCGTCACATGACAGACAGCCAACTTATTATTTTCTGCTGTCATCCCATCATATTATTATTTATTTATATTTATTTTTGTAAAACAAGATGGCTTCGTTCTGTTCTAGATTTAAATGTTCTTTTTGTGACCTGCTTGGGATGCTAGACATGTTCTAGGCTTTCGGATTCAATTCGAGGAAAAGTTGCAGTTTCAGCAACTTTAAGTGTGAGTAAGTGGACTTAAGATCTGTAATGCCCCACAAGGCCCAGACTGGCCCACTGTTGATGACGCTCATCATGAAAACATAAAATAAATCGTATCGATCGCTCGCGTATAAAACTTATAAATCATAAAAATAAAATATTAACTCTAAGAAACAAACTTAAAATAAGAAAACATTACAAAGGGTAAGCCTTAAAATTTTATTTAACTGTAGAATTTGAGTGTACAAGCGCCATAAAACAGTAGGGTACCAAGGGGAGCCATGCAACAAGTAGTCGTTATATAGACGCTCGATGTTTACCGACCTGAATGTTTACACTCCACCCACACATATAATGTAAGAATTATACAAATGAGTACTTTGTGGCCCCAATATACATAACTCGCGAGCGACCAACGTCCCCTACCGATAATTTGCACTTTTACACATCTTTTCGTCCCAGTCACAGTTACATTTGCATTTATATTATTATGTTCGCTGTATGTGCTAATTCTACGTATATGTTTACTAACGGCTCTAAGACGAGGGGTGAATGTATTTTAACCGAGATCAAACAAGGAGGAGGTTTTCAATTCGTAGTAATTCAGTTATAAATGATTACTCATGTTTCTTACAGGCGTCGGAACCCCGTTATCTTTTAACAGATGTTTTAAAGTTTGCAAGGATATACTTCCCGTTTAGTCCTATCCTATCGTTTAAGGAATGAATAATTAATTACTTATTTGCCAATCAACAACATTAAGTCGTTTTTACCTTTTATTTGACTTACTACGGGCTATAATCTTAAATACCTGTCTCGAGTATCTGCGACGGTAAGTTAGAATGAAACCTCTTTTTCTTTTGACAACTGAATAAAGACATCGTGATAGCTATGGGGTGGTACTAGTGCCATTTCATCTTGGTATTTGTTGGTTTGCAAACTTCGAAACTACTTGATCGCATGACAAAACAAAATTGTTTTTGGCATTAACCCTTTTGTTTCAGCCAATGTCTACCTTGGGTATTTACCAGACTATAAATGCTAGAACATAGTAAATGACGGAAATTATTCAATGACATTATAATATTAAACATGAAAGTCAGTCCTATCCTCAAGGAATAAATGATCTCAAGTCTAAGTTCACAGAAGGTATGATATGATAATGCAGAATTAGTTTCTTTTATTCTTCTCTTGCCATGATGTAGTTTAAAGTTTTCTACTTTATATGGATGTATCCTAGTCAGAATCTCTTCAAGACAGGTCACTTCTATTAAAAGTTTCGTTGGACTCGAGGTTTCGTTGCATAAGGAAGCTCTTCATGTTGTAGGCCAGATTGCTGTACTAGTTACCTAATCCTTAGAAGCATACATGTAGGTTTTAGGTTAGGTTATGGGCGCTAAGAACAATGCATGTTTTTTAAAATTAATAACCAAAATCTTTGTACGCGCATAGCTTCCAAATGACTGCCCCAAATTGGATAAATCTTTCATATGTGTTCGTTGTTGCCAGGAGAAGGTTTGTATGAAAAAATAAATAAATAACAATATGGCGGTACGAAGTTCGCCGAGTCAGCTAGAATGTAATAAACTGACGACTGTTTGTTTTCATATTTATATATTAAAACACATTTACAAGTTATCTAAAATTTGATATTGCTAAGAAGCTTTTACTCTAAATAAGACATTTTCTAATAATTTCCAAGTTTTACTTAGTTCTTGAATCTGACTTTGTTTGAATAAGGAAATGAGTTAAAACAAATTTAATGTTAACTTTGTTAAAAAGGTCACTCACACCTCTGCCTTATTTTATGAAGAAAATTAAGTTTTGATCTGTAATAGATTTAAAATGATTTTTCATTTACCTCTGAGATACGTTTTTCAGCAGCATAGGTACGGTTGACAAAACAAATCAAAAGCTTCACAGCGAACATGCGACTGTCTCAACATTATCTATCATTTAAATTAGGAAGGTGTTGTTACATGACGTCACGACAAACGCGTGTATTTCAAAACGCAACGCGTTACATTATACAGACATTTGTGTTTTTTTAAATAAGGAAATCTCCATGTCTTATAACAGCACACTGTTCTCAAGGGAACCCAAAAAACAGGTTATGTACGTGTTGCCAGATAGTCAGGCTTATCGTAATGTTTTCACGTCATCTTGCCTGTGACGTGACATGTCCAACAGCATTAAAAAGATCAAAAGAACGTTGTGAGTTTATGATGTGAGGAATACCATATATGCTGCTCCTTTATTTGCAACATACTTGCGCCATTTTTGCTTGTGGATATTTTATTTCCTTATAGGGAGTTCTAAAGTGAATTTAAGTGACTCTGGGATTGGTAGAGCATCTACAGTTATAGAGTCTAGTACGGTAAACACTCAAATAATCATACTAGTAGAAAAAACAATAAGATAATCGTAGGATAATGCCAAGCCCACAACTACTTAGAAAAGTAGACAATGCTGGTAATTCAGAAGAGCCTAACTTAATTCAATTTAAACTATCGATTTCCTGCTCCCTTTCTTAAGGCAGAAAAGAACGGCAATACAAGCCGCCAAATTTAGTATTACTAAATAAACTGCGTAGTTTTAGGCAGATCGAGACATGACTACTATGCCCCATTTTCCATTGAACGTCGAGTCACGTGTGATATGCCTGTTTTTGTTGACTATACTTATACAATACCTTAGTGAGTGAACTGAAGAAATAACGTTGTTTATGTAGTGGTAAGTAGACTGAACAAAAACAAAAGTGCACGGCATGCAAGATACTCAGATGAATAACGTTCTTAGAAGGGACATCACTGAAACAACTACATAGATCGCAATATTTTATAATTTATCGTCTATGAGTATTAGTAAAGATGGCAATTAAGGTAATTTAATTTAGCGAGTAAAACAACAGTTCGAGGTTCATTATATTCAGCAGTGGCGGGTACAGGATTTAGTTTGAAGGGGGGCCAGGAACGGGTGATCTTTGAGAGGGATTCTTCCTGGTATAGAAAGGTTTTATCAGGAGAGCATCCAAAAATAATTTGTCTTTTGAAGAAAACATGACTCTCTCAATCCGTGATCATATTCTTAAGTATACAGTCAATTCAGTGTATTATAGAATTTCAACTTTCAATCGCAAAAGCAAATCATTAAAAGCCAATTTATAAACGTAGAGAATGTTTATTCGGCGACTCACTACGTTTTGACGGCGGCGGCGGCGTCCGAACTGTTAGTACATTAATCTCGCGGTGCCACGTCATCAGGCTCTAATCAATCCTGCTCAGGTAACTGATTTGTAACGCAACGAGCCGAAATATTTAACTTTCTTCTGATTATAGATCGTAATGCCAGACTCAAAGATTATGCTTTAAAAATCTTGTTAGGTAAGATGTTGGTGTGGGGTTGGTGGGGGCAAGCTGATTTAAAGCATTTTATTACGACTACGGTTTTTACTAAGTTATTGCAACTGTGCTGTATGATTTCAACCAAAAATTGACACGAAAATTTTCGCACTTTAAACAGCTGTTTTACAGCAGCAAACTTTACCTGACTGTAGGTAGTCAATAGTATAACATTTCTTGACTGTACTGGCCAATATTGCACACATAAATTCAGTATTAATTGTTAGTAAATGAATGTAACATGAAACCAAATGTTGTAATGGCGCGTTCGCAGCTACGCTAAAGTGTGTCCTGTTTGGTATGATCTATGCTACCCGGACCTGTGTGACCAAATCTTTATTAGGATAGCGCCAAAACAGGAACATGCTACTTCAACAAGTCATACCACATAATGCCAATGTTGTAACAGCTCTTAAAAACTCTACTAAATTAGAAATAGATACATCTATTCCCCAAAGTAATTTGCTAAGAAAACACCAAACCTACCGTTAAAAATATCAAATTCTAAAACATTAATTTCGCGCCCAATAATATTAATATGTACTTGAGCAAATGGAGTGGAATAATGAAACCTCATTTGTCAGATGTCTGATGAAACGTGTACCGAAAATGAATACGGAGTATGGCATCCCCGATTTAAAAGGGAATTTGGACATTCAAGTTCTATTGAGAGCACTCTCAAATCGTAAAAACGAAAATTATATTCTAAATAAAAAAAATAAAAGCGAAGATGTGTTTGTTTTTGTTTGTTTATCGTACACGTCGCAACGAAACACTATTATGTGACATGTCTGTCTGCGGAGATGGTTAGGTGGCCGTAGAATGTGATAATAGGCACCCACACGGGCAGAGTCACGGTAAAAGTATAGTAAAAGTTGTGTTTGTTTGTCTTTTTTGACATCACAACGGAGCGATGTTATGGTTTAAATGTTGTATGGAGATATTTCGGAAGCTAGAGCGTGACACGGACTACTTAATACAGCGATAATCGACTCCTAGACAAGCCGGGCCGCGTGTGAAGTGTAGTTCTAAATAAAAATATGATGGCAACTTATTTCATAGAACGTGTGCAGAGATCTTGTTCTAAATATAGACACGTACATTTCTGATTCTGCCAAAACTTTTGCGTAACTTCTTTGAAGATTGTTTGATATGCTTATTGTCCTCGATACTCAACTACGTCTCTGTGGACCAATCTTTTCAATCTAGACATATGTACTACTGTACATAGCTTTGATTATATACTTGTCTATAATCAAAGGTACATACTACATTTAGTTATTTGAAACTCAGTCTGAAAATAACAACAAAATGTTGGAATAAACAGAACATCAACTGCAAATTTATTAAACGAAATAAATATCACGATACATTTAACTTTATTTCAAGTTAATATTTGGCATGCAACTAACTGCAGGTCAGATAAATAAACATACGTACCTACTCACATCGAAAGATAAAATTAACATAGATTGGTAGTAAAGATACATTTATGCAAAATAATAATTACAATTAAATTATCTAGCGTTCATTAAACAAAGTTGTTACCTACCTTTGATAAAATTAACTAAAATGTTTTATACTCTATGGGTATTTTAACAGAAATTTTTGCTGTTTAAAACTTAATTTTGTATTCAAATAGCGCAACAATCTAAATATGAAAAACGGGGTCGTATAAAAGCAACATTGAATAATAATATGTGAACGAATCGTAATTCGTCACCCGGTATTTGATTCTCGTAGCTGTCGTAGTGGTTTCGTAGCAGTGATGTAGACAGCCGAGATTTATGCGTAGCAGATGAGAAAGCTCATTTTTAAAAGACAAACATCATGTTCGTTTTAGCAAGCTGCTTTTGCTATTCAATTGGGCACATGAAGAAATGAATTGAATAATGATAATCATAAAAGTGAACAATGTTGTAAGACGTGAAATATTATTCATTACATAGCAACATGTAACATGATTCTTTTTTCCCGAAACCTTCTTTTAATAACGTACGTATATGTAGAATGTTTCTAATATTTTGTTGTAAATTAAGAAGGAGTTGAAATCAAATATATTATGTAATGTGTTTTGGGCTTTAATGTGACACCTTAATTTGTCGGCAATAAATATAAGACAACTAAATATTTTCCAACCATTTTGATATCAGCTACATTTAAATGTAAATACACAATTGTCCTGAATGACATATCCTCACAGCTAAAGATATAATCTGAAAAGGACAGTGTGTTCTTCTTATGAAGTAGACGCCAAAAAACACATTTAGGCCCAGTTTCACTAATTATAGAGAGCCTTTATCTTTCAGATAAATAAAAAACTGGAAAAAGTTTGTATGAGTTATCTTACAAATTAATTTAACACAAATTTGTCAAAGAGTGCTGCAACTGTCCCTTAATAAAAAAGCTACCTACCCCTTATAATGGAAGCAACATCTAGTAATTGAATAAAACTGAACGAAACTATAGAAACAGTTCACTATGTAAACGGGAGAAGAAATTTGTTCTCGTCTTTGAGAAAATATTTACGTGTCTATAAAAATGTTTCATCTTGATTCCGTGATCGTGCGTGTTACCTCCGTGAATGATAATAAGTCAAACTGCAGAACTTATTCGTAAGGGCTTAGTATAAAGCGGCCTCTTTGATGAATAAGGTAGGTGCGACACCCGACACTACCCGAGATACGACGTACGGGTACTTGTATATTTATAGAACACTTTGCATTGGCCGTGTAATAATAAAGCTTGCCTTAATAAAGCCAATAGTTGGTTCTAGTCGCCCAACCTTTGAGAGCACTTTATTAAAGAACCGAACGGGCTCGTTAAGAGTTATTGAATAAATTGCTTCAGGGTGATTAATGAAGTATTAATTACGATATCGTTTAGCACCACCTCGCTTCATTATGAAACAAACGTACTAGCTGTTAGGAGCGACCATTGTTTGTTTTATATCGTTTAATAGTTTGCTGTACCCGATAAATGCTATAAACGATTGAAAACTCAATCGATTACACTGTATTTGGAATTTTTATCAATGCTCTGAAGTTATATTCCTTTCAAATACGATGACCTACATGAAAACATAGGTAAATTTGGGCCGTGATTATACTTTTCTGTTATTAAATTATTTCGGGACGTAAAATGTAACTCAATTCCTTCCTTCATCTCCACTTAATATTTTCTGAACGTATATTTTTGTATTTCTGAATAATATCAACCAAACGACAATTTCCTCGGTATTGTTTGTCCCGGTCACGTGCCCTCAGAGGACAGATGAGAGGACGCACGAAGTTATGAGTCCCATGAGGATTACTACCGACCATCGGCGATTTGTAAGTCAGTCTCCCAGGACGCAATCATTTGAGTTAGTCAGAATATGCCTACGGTAATTAACGATTGCGAGATATTGAAACGAAAATCCCTTTTATATAATATCCCTATTTAAATGTAATGAGTATTACATAATTATTTCAAGTACTACGTGTTTGCGACTTGGTTTCTACACGAGTATCAATTTGGCACCTCAACATTTTCAATAGAAATAGGCTGACAGTATCGCACTTTTTGATTACAGTCCGTTCACAGTTATTTTACCTCTGACAGATGTCGGTGTTTATTTTCTTTATGTTGGAATTGTACTCTGTGATGACAGGAATGTAAAATAGGGTTACCCGTGCATAGCATTTTACCCAATATTAGTGGAAATGCTTCAAAAATTCAAATGCTTGAAGCTCATGGCCGCAAACTGGTTAGATTACCGCCATACCACTGCGAACTAAACGCAATTGAAGTTATGTGGAGTCTCATTAAAAGGCGAGTCACAAGCAAAAATTTAGGACAAGAGGCAACCAACATTGTGAATTTAGCTGAAGAAGCTTTTCAATCTATCACTGCAGAAGACTGACAAAAACAATGCTAACATGAGCGCCACATTGAAGACAAGCTTCGTGAAACAGATGGGTCTACGGATGCTGAAATGGACAGGTTCATAATAGAATTAAATTCTGAGTCTGATACAGAATATGACAGCAGTTACGAATCATCATAACATTGGCAGTCCACATGGATCATTCTTATAGACTCACGCCTGTTTCCATGCAGGGGTAGGCAGAGGTGTAATATTACACCCACTTCATTCTTATTCATCAAAATAAATATGAAAATTAAATTTGCAGTTTTTGTATTTGATAATTAGAACCTCACGTTGGCGTAATTATGATGCATTTACCTTTATATATTAAATAGACAACATTTTTATTATAACTACTTATCTTCATAGGAAATTAGTTATTTCGTAAGAAAATAAATGTACATGCATATAGCCATGCCAATATCAAGTGGTTTTGTTACAAACATTACTTCCAAATATTTAATACGATCGCTTAGGCAATAAAAAAATAAGTACATTTTTAGCAATAATGTATATTTAAAATGGGGGTATTATATACCAAATATAGCAACACAACGCCCAGGTTGGCCAATCTAACAGCTAGAGGTAAAATAACTGTGAACGGACTATAGTAATTTGTGATTGGGAGTTTACAAATGTTACCATGTCTAAATAAATAATATTTTCCAAAACATTTTGGTCAAATACCAAAAATACTGAAACCTAAATTCTAGTCCGTATTCTTTTAGAACACAATTTAGTGTGCAAAACCTATACCTAAACTAGTACCCGTATTTTCACGTAGGCCTACCAATATTGTTGGAAATGTAATTTTCGTTCGCGGAGGCACAAAACTGAAAGATTTTATTGTAAGACGAAGGTAGTGGAACCTTCGTCGCAGCTGTGAACGTAATAACGAAACATCCCGTGACGTCATATTGTCTTCTTACGAATTGTACCTTTTCATTACGCTTTATGTGAGTAATCACTTCATCTAAATATTTTAAAAGAAAGTGTCTAATGTTGTCATATATCAAGCCTACAAAAATTATTCAGATAGACTGCTTTAATTTCATACAATTTACTTGGAAAAAGCAAACTTGAGGACCTTCCTGAATCCTGACAGCTTTTGAAAACAAACTGCTACCTACCGTTAATTCTTTCTATAGCGTTATCCCAGTTTCAATCTGGGGTCCGCTTTCTAGTCTAAGCGGATTTGGCTGAATATTAGCTTTTCCACGGAGCGACTGCCTGTCTGACCTCCGCAACCCGAAGGGATAGCGATATTCCATGGTTTAGACTAGTGTCAGTTTATTTAGAAGGTACTGACGCCCTGTAACGACTGTCAAAGATCTTCATGACAACCGGGACCGATGGCTTAACGTGCTCTTCGAGGCACGGGACAAGCGATAATTAACAATTCAATACGCACATAACTCCGAAAAGTCATTGGTGCGCGCCGTGGATTCGAACCTGGTACCCTCTGCATGACAGTCTGTTGGTATATCCACTCGGCTATCGCTGCCTTTATATCCACTCGGCTATCGCTGCCGGCTACCTACCGTTAATATCAAGTCAAAATAGGACGTCCATTTGTCAACGAATTTAATGGAAAACATTGCAGAAATTGTAATCCACTTCTATATTTTGCAACTTTGTTAAAAAAAACGCTGTTTAAAGAAATACTCCTGTGACATTGAGCCATATCTTTATAATGTATATATAAGACACTCATATCACTGCAATTATAATGCCTTTTTATTATTGTTGGCACATTTGCTTGTCGTCAAATTTAATGTAGTCTGATTGACTAAGCATAATGCGATCTCACAAGACTCAATAGCCCGACAGCTAAGCTTCAAAAGTAGAAAGATCTTTGCAAAAAAATGCTATTTATTTTATTACAAAGCAAATAGCTTGGAAATGAAAGAAGTAAGGTTTAATACTTACTTAGAGACGGCTACTACTGTTTGCACTTGACAGTAATACTTTACCGCCCAGTTTAACGGGGAAAGGACCTGTCGCTCTCCAAATTGAGATTTATATTCATTCTTAAAGTTGTTACAAGTTGCTAGTGGAGTATTTTATTTCTTACAGTATAACTATTGCAATGGTTTAAATAGTCCTTAGTGATTTGATAATTAGATCCAGTGAGTACTTATTGCGGAGTCGACTATCTTGTTGCTTTGTATATGATTGTCTGCACGTACCTATTGCGGAGTACTGGTTGCATCGGCATTTAGAACTGCCCTGTGTATTGTTGGTTCGATCCCTGCTCGAGACTACACTTTGTGATATCCACAAGCTGTCGGTGAACCTTATGTCGGTTAATCGAATGCTTTTATGGTCTCCAGAAATTCCAAGTATGAGTTTAATTTATTAAACGCAAAAAGAAATCCCGGTGCAGTAACGTTTACAAAAATAGACAACGATTATATTAAGATACATATACAAAAAATGGTACAACTGCATTCTAATACAAACCAGATTAAAGGAGTGAATTTATAAAAAACAAAATCTTTATTTCTAAACAAACTGTGTGTACGATCTAAGGCGCTAAACTACAGTCTATCTGCTTCGCAGCTCTTGAGTCACGAGCTGAACAGCTTATAACCGTGAAGCGTGTTTTACCTCAAATTGATTCCACAGTGTCCCTGACTCGGTGCCTGAGTTTACATTGAAGCATAATTACGCGGTTCCGCACACTTCTATTACAAAGTTCTTCAGTTATTTGAAACTAAAGGACAGGGCTTCACAAAAAAAGGTTGATTGAAAACTGAAACTACTACACACGATTATTTGGCGTTCTGCATATGTTAGTGAAGAGGGTCGGAGGTATTCTAGTGATGTATAGCGATTAATTAATGAGGGAACAATGTGCGTAGTGTCGTGGTCGAAAGCCATTTATCTGTGTGGGTGTAGAAAGTGTCGCAAAGATCGACCTTCTTCCGCATAGCGATAATGTTATCATTTATCTCTTAATTGTTAAAGGTGGAAGGACCATGTAGGTTTTAACGGAGACAAGGACGCAGTGACATATCTTTCAGGTGATCGTTGTCAATTTACCTCACCTGGCGATTTTTTGAATATCTAACTTTCTGTGGCAATTTATTTCGTTATGTATATGTAGTGGTTCTGTGTTATTGGTTTCTTTCACTGACAGAGTGGTGATGATTTTTTGCTGGGCTAGCTGTATACGAATAATAGGGTTTCAAGCATTTTCAGTGGTTATTTGATTGATGTAGTATTTTCTGCTAATTTAAATAAGTTTCTCAAGGTAGTAGAGCCTTGCTGATTTCAGCATGAATGGGCCGGCTCGACCGGTGAAGTACTACCCTCTCACAGAAAATCGACGTACAGTAACAACGAAACTGTTGCGTTTCGTTCGGTGAGTGAGAGTGCCGGAGGCCCTATTCCCTATTCCTTCTCCCTTATTCTACTCCTCATCCTATCGCTTTTCCCAACCTCAAGGGACGGCAACGCACTTGTGACTCCTGTGGTGTTGCTTGTGTCCATGGGCGGCGGTAATTGTTTACCATCATGTGACCCGTCTGCTCGTTTGCCGCCTATTACGGTAGGTAGGTAGTATCGGGTTCGAATCCACGGCGCGCACCAATGACTTTTGGGAGTTATGTGCGTATTGAATTGTTAATTATCGTTTCTCCCGTGCCTCGGAGAGCACGTTAAGCCGTTGGTCCCGGTTGACATGAAGATCTTTGACAGTCGTTACAGGGCGTCAGTACCTTCTAAATAAACTGACACTAGTCTAAACCATGAAATATCGCTATCCCTTCGGGTTGCGGAGGTCTGACAGGCAGTCGCACTGTGGAAAACCTAATATTCAACCAAATCCGGGGGGCGATTCAGAATCTTTCGATATCTCATTTGACATTCGATTCCGTTAATTGTCAAACGGGCTAACTCATTTTTTGTCAAAACTATCGCATTTCTTATCAATTTTATTCATTCAGTATGAAGTAAATTAATAAATAAACCGAATTCAATGAATATTTGTTCGAAATATCTCTGATAGGCTGCTAAAAGACGAGGACAATAATTTGACATATCGTACGATTACTTGTCGTGACATTCTGAATCGGCCTGCCGGTTAGACTAGTAAGCGGACCCCACATTGAAACTGGGATAACGTTAAGAGAAAGAGTCTGGAGACTAATATTTGAATACTTTAAAACTGTGCAACATAAAAGTAGTAACTAAAGCCCACTAATTGCCACCTTGTATATAACTTTAAAAGTTAGAGGTGAGGCAGCGATAGCCTAGTGGAGATACCAACGCACTGCCATGCAGAGGGTATCGGGTTCGAATCCACGGCGCACACCAATGACTTTGCGAAGTTAAGTGTGTATTAAATTGTTAATTATCGGTTGCCCCTTGCCTCGGAGAGCACGTTAAACCATCGGTCCCGGTTGTCATGAAGATCTTTGACAGTCGTTATGGGGAGTCAGTACCCTCAAATAAACTGACACTGGTCTAAATCATACAATATCACTATCCCTTTGGGTTGCGGAGGTCAGACGGCAGTCGCTCTGTAGAAACGTTGATATTCTGTCATATCTGGTTAGACCAGTAAGCGGACCTCGGGCTCCAAGCCGTGCCAGTCTTGGATGCAACCGGGATAACGCTAGGGCGGTGATGATATAACTTAAAAAGTATTTGTATATAGGCATGTCTTTAGTTGAATTTTACCATAAAGCAAAATACGCAGCTTGCATATCACACTACCTACTAGCAGTGGCCGCGGTTGCTCCGGCTTTATAATTATATATGGCTACTGGCTCTACATCCGTGGCTATTAGCGTGATGTTATATCTGTAAGTCGTCCACTATAAATATACTACCAACACAGAAAGAGTTTTTCAACTCTAATTATCAGTTCGTATAATATCAATATAGACTTTCTTATTCTTCTGAAAATAGACAAATACATTTCTCTTAAGCGTTCTATATTTAGCACGGTGCTGACTGGGATGAATTGTAATGAGTATATTTCGAGGCACATGTAAGCAATAAATCACTTAAACAACCGGTATATTTGAATTATGAAATGATTCGGGCTCCGTAAACATTTATCGCTGTTCTTTGCTTAGTAAACAAGAATGTTTATTACGGAATGCTCTTAATATGAGAACGTTTTAATCAATTCTGGCTGCCGCTGGTTATTAGAACATGCTTTGATATGACACGTAGTGACATTTATATTCATTTCTAACGGCGTGATGTTTATTAAACGATAGGTATTAAAGTTTATAATCAAAGGTATTATCTTAATATATAAAATCCTTGCGTTACTGACTGACTGACAGACACGCTACAGCCGGAACTATTGGGCGCAGGAAGCTGAAATTTGGCATGTATGTTCCTTGGGGACCGTAGGGGTGCACTAAGAAGGGATTTCCCGAAATTCCCACGGGATTGGCCAAAGCGGGTAAATTTAAAAAAAATGCAGGCGTAGCTGCTGGCGTCCTCTCGTCTTATATATTTAAAAGGCCCGTTTCCAGTAGTTTAGCAATGTACCAAAATCTAATTCCCATAATGGTTTCGGGCCAAATGTTGCAATTGATAAGACGCCTTTGTTGGGGACTTTGCTTTAGCATCCTAGCATTTAAACCAGTGCCCAATTAACAACAAAGAGCAAACACACTTTAAGATGTGGGGTCTTCGGTGACTAACCATACCAACTAACAGGAGTACTTTCACACTATTAGGATGAATACAGAAATAAATTACCCAGTAAATCACTGAAAGGGTATCTATCACCCCAAGGTAGTTAAAACTCGCACGTGACTGATCGACGAAGATTATGAAACTCCTATCTTATACAACAAATCATAATTTTGGAACAGATTAAAGTTATTTATAAATCAGCTAAAATGGATTCCCCGTGCTCCTAAAGTAACGCACGCACGCTAGAATTGAAATTGGTTTGGGTACGAAGTTTTTATGTATCTTTTTTTAGAAACAATTTTGTCACATGGGTAAGGTTTTTGGACTTACTAAGTAAAAAGCGTACTATCGACGTAAACTTTATCTTCATACTAGGAGTTCAGTTATCTAGTAGAATTTAAAGCTAAAAGGTCTAATAATATACTATTTTATACATCATCATCATCATCATCAGCCTTTAATAGTCCACTGCTGGACTAGGCCTCTCCTTTGAAAGGAGGAATTGACCTACTATACACGCTGGCCAACTATAGGGTTTGTATTAAGTTTTCCTTCTCTTAAAGTGCTGTTATCTGCATAATGTGTTCCCTCTGTCGGCTCTTACGACACCCATGGGATGATATGGGTGGTGACAATCCGTATTCTACGTATTAAATTTATTTTTTAATAATTTTATTTCAAAATCTCAGCAGTTAGCCTAAAAGTTGCATTCCTCTATAAATAAACTTTTGTTTTTATTTCTCGAGTCAGTGCATTAACTGATCCAAGCGAATGTTAAGCAACTACCTATAGAGATCCAAATATAGAGGCTAGATCCAATGTTTGTTTATTGAAGAATTTGATATAACGCTCACTGGATTTCATATAAGATTAATTTTATACACATCAACTCATCAGATAAAATTTTTGGTAAGTTAAATATGTTCATCATCATCATCAGCTGTAATAAATAAACTGTCCCACTGCAGGGTGCGGGCCTCTTCTCACTATGAGAAGGGTAAGGCCATAGTCCACCACGCTGACCGAGTGGGGTTGGCAGACTTCACATGTCTTTCGAGAACATTATGGAGAACTCTCAGACATGGAGGTTTCCTCACGATGTTTTCCTTCACCGTTTAGAAAGCGATAATTAACAATTTAATACGCACATTACTCCGAAAAGTCATTGGTGCGTGCCGTGGATTCGAACCCGGACCCTCTGCGTAGCAGTCTGTCGGTCTCTCCACTAGGCAATCGCTTATGCATGATTGCCATAAAATACTCTCGTGATAGAAATGGTAAACAGAACGGTAAACAAAACGAGTAAAGGCTGATCAATAAAATTAATACAGCTGCCGGGTTCGGCGAATTGACTTCAATAATAGGCAAAATATGATGTTTATATTTGGAGACACATGATTGACATCTGCAAATGGAGTTTCATCTATTATATTAACCGTGTTGCTAATTACGATTTACCGAAGAGGCAGCCTACAAAGCCTGCTCCTGAAGGGTAATTAAATGAGAAAATGGCTCTATAATACTTCATGTACAGTGCAAGGAAGTACTTCTGTTAAAGTAGCACCTGTATGAAGCAAAACATTGAAGGATTCTACCTTTACTTGGTTGACTTGCTATAACATATATATGTTATCTATCGTTGGGTCGTGTAAACTTTTTACTAAGACTGAGACTGAGATGTATATACTTCAATTATCATCCCTCTCTCTCGGCCAACCGCATTTGACAAAGTTACGATATTCTTACATTAATTATTATTTGAAACCTGAAAAATGTAAATATCGTTTTAAAAGGCTAAAGGCCTTTATGAAGAGAACATTCCCAGGTAACACACGCCATAGGTTATGAGCTATGGCGTGTGTTACCGGGGTTATGTAATGTTATCTTGTTCCAGTAAAGTCGGTGATAAAAACAACATCGCATAATTAACTTCACTAATAAATCAGCTCTCTAACTTATCGTGAGTAGGTATCATAACAGCGCCATTACAATGAGCGTTTCACACTTACCTCTCTCATATATAATTAATATGACAACAAGTAGAACATGGCCAGTTCCTTTATTCATTCACTTACAGCCACACACGCATTTGTCTACGACATTCAGTTATCGCGTGGAGGACGCTTAGTCAATAATATTAATATTTCTCATTCATAATAATTACGCATTTCTGGTCAAGTAAATGAGTTCATTCGTAAGGACCTAAATGAAATCATTTATAGAATAAATGTACTTAAATACATATATGTATTTATGCCAAACACACGCTACGAAATCTTAGTGGGCTGCTACGCACGTTGTAGTTATTCTCTACGAAGTGTGCTACGCAACCTCCGGTTGAACAACCAAATCAAACATTTTCTCATAAAATATGTTACATATACTTGGGTGATTATGCGAAATTACAATGATCTAATATACAACATACCTATTTCATAATGACTGTACATAATTGAATACAAACTTTATTATGTCGTTAATTTGTATCGTTAGTTTAACGAGATAACGTTTACGAAGAATAGCTGTCGTTGTGGGAGAGAATGCTTGTTCTACTAATGATCGCTCCTTATCAAAGGTGGCTAATAGCACCCGTGTGATAAATGCGTATAATTAAACGATGGTTAAAGATCATCTTTATGTTTTAGTCTTGGCACTACTAAGACTTTAAGCATGTCCAAAACTATCTCGGAACTACCTTTGGACACGTAGCATCAATCTTATTATCCCTCTAAGAGTTATTCTCACGTTATTGAAGCGCCTGCGCCACACAACTTGAGGCTGGTTTCAGAGTGACGCGCGCGGCTCGCGCCGTCGGCCAGCGCGTCTCAACAGCGCGTTTGGCGCGCGGACCACTGTGAAACGAGTTCGCGTTTCTCATTGCAATGTATGAAGCTTCGGCAGTGCGACCGGCGCGCGCGTCTCACACGCGGCGCGTTTGAGCTGCGTGACTATGAAACGCTACTACTAATCTAGTGTAATTGTAAGCGCGCGCGTGTGGCCGGCGCCGGTCAAACGCGTGACTCTGAAACCAGCCTCAAACCTTTCTTAAGAAATATAACATATTTTCCCATCCGTTTGTCTGTCGTATTCCAATTACTGTAGACATCTGAAGAATATTATCTTTACATCCGTTGCAATTAAAATAATAATTTATCGTATAATTAATACGTAAACATTAAACGGTTAGCGAAACGAGTGACGGAGTATAACATTTCCTCGGAATACGTGTTTGAGATGAGTGTTACAAAGTCGTTTTAATAAATTTTCAAAGGCTTAGAAGTTCTTTACGTATTTTCGCCGAGAGAGTAAAATGAAGTATCTTACTCTCTCTGTGTAATACGCCTATACTTACAGTTTAATACCAATTTAAGTTTATTAGGTGAAACTAATTAAAATGTTTGTATGACCCTTATCAAGCTTATGAAGTGATGTGCGTGGTTCGGATATTGTTCCGTCCTGGTCGGTTAGTTCGTAGTAACGTATGTATAAGTACATATATTAACGTACGTTGAACAATAAATTGATATTGTTGTTGGCAGTTCTGTTTGTTTGTGCGGCGCTTCATTCAACAGCTTACACAACATAGGTCAGTGTGTTAACTTGCCTCAATGGATTCAAGTGTGTGGAGTCTGATAAGTGTCATGTAATTGTCACGTTTTTGTATGATAGTATACATTATTTATGCATGTGTTATTCGAAAAAGGTCAACTAATGGTTACCTGTGTTGCGAGTCGATTTTATTATTCACTTCATTTGTGTGCAGCGAGGAGTTCGTATTTCATACTAGTAACATCAGTCACAATATAAAAATACTTTAAGCTTTCCTAAAAGCAAAGCAGAAAATGTGATCTATGGCACAAAAAACTGTTTATAAATATCGATGTATACAAGTCTAGAAAGTTTAAATGTAATTAATACTCATTGGTAACTATTCTCATAATCGCACTTGATTAAAAGTTTTGTATAATTTTGTTTCTCTGTAATAAAGCTGTGACATCTATTTAATCAATAACAATAGTCCATTTTGTAAATCCACAGATTTGAATTTGTTTAGTAATTCCTGCCGCGAGTAAGATTAACTGCCATCTTGGCCAAAACAAAGTTGAAGTAAACCACGCTGCCTGGTTAAAATGTATTTTGCTGATTCACTGATTTGAAACGTGATTCGAGTAATTAATCAAATACTTACGGGCTAATAAATGAACACTCGCTTTCAAACGACAATTAATTTGAAGTGTTGGTAGCTTTTTGAAAACAAGAAATGGACTCTTAAAGACTTTATAAGTTTACTATGAATCCTAATACTATTGTAAAAGAGAAAGTAGGTAAGGACGTTTCTAAATGAATTTTGTGTGCGTAAACTACTTAATCGCTCTATACGGCTGTGAAACTTGGATCATGACGCAAAAGGATAGAGAAAGATTGGAGGCGTTTGAGATGTGGTGCTGGAGGAGGATGAAGAGAATAAGCTAGACAGAAAAGATTACAAACGAAGAGGTTCTGCGAATCGTTAACGATGAGAGACAGTTGTTAAAACTAATAGAAAATCGGAGAGGGAAGATGATTGCCCACTTGATACGACACGACAACTTCTTCAAAATAATACTGGAAGGCTAAATAGAAGGGAGAAGAGGAAGAGGATGGCCGCGACGTACCTTTATGACACAGCTGAAGGAAAACGTTGGAGTCGGGTCGTATCAAGAGGTCAAAGAAAAGGCAGAAAACCGAAGCCAATGGCAATTGCTCCACCGACAAGAGCTACCTAGCTCTTAAATGGAAGAAAAAAAGAGAAAACTACTTAACTGATTGTGATATAATATAACTTTACAATGATATAATTTATACATCAGAATTGCACGTGCCGATAAACTTTGTCCGTGCGGGCAAAGTCCCGGTAGTTATATATTTTTTTTTATAGACTCACGCCTGTATCCCCGAAGGGGAAGGCAGATGTCTAATATTACACCCACATTTCGCCATGAATTTTTAGGTCCCACGTAATAGGGGGCGAGCCTATTCACGTACCGCGTGCTACTAAGAATTTCTTAACGGGAAAACCCAATATCACTTTGCCCGACCCGGGAATTGAACCCAAGACCTCCCAATCCCACGCGAACATTTATGCCGCGAGACCAAGGAGGTAGTTAATACATAAGAATTGTAAAGATAATAGAAACAAAGCCTATTTTATTTCTGAAAAAGGTTTTTAGTTTCAAACATACAAATAGATATATGTTATCCTGAACGAGATATTCACGCGCACATAAAACTAGACAGCGTCATAAAAACACAGATCTAAATGGTTTCAGGTTGTATACACCGTTTGTCGATTACCATAACCCTTAGGATTTTACCGCTTTTTATTTTAATTACTTTGTGATTGACCCATGTCGATGCAGCAGCCATTAAGCCTAAAAAGATGTATGAAGAATATTGTGGAGTTATTATAACTATCAGGGGGTGCATAGGGTTCCCACCAAGAACTTAGGGTCCCAAGCCAACCTCACCTGCAAGTGGTGCACCTGCCGATCAACGGACGAGGCTCTGGCAAGCAAAATATCCCGATAAGCGGCAATAGGCTCGCCACCTATTACGTGGGATCAAAACACTGGCAAAAAGTGGGCGTTTAATATGCCTCTGCCTACCCTTTCGGGGAAACAGGCGTGAGTCTATGTATGTATGTATTATAACTATCATATTTAAAAGTTATTGTTATGTCACTTATCTTTAAATTATTTCTGAGAAAACTGCTTATTTAGAGAAATATGTAATTGTTGAGTATTTTGCGTAGCGAGATGTATAATATCAGATGTGGTCATGTTGATAAAAATGCTGTGCACATATTATACAGATTTCTTGTTGTCATGGTAAATATTGCACCAAGCCATGGCAATATAATGAAAACATGGGTATGGTGACACCATCTGAATATAAAAAAATCTTTTTTTAAATAAGGAGTTGCATTTGTATAAGGCTTAGCTCATGAATAATAGGTAACCACAGACAAGGGATGTTAAATTTTACTCGTACGAGAATGAGGTTGGACTAGTTACCAACATAAATAATCAAGGGACCCTACCCATAAGGGGCGAACGCTAGGTTAAGCCGGAGGATCAGACACGAATGAGACACAGTAAATGTTGCCTTTAGTAACTTCCTTTCACCAACACACAGTGTTTTATGAAGACGATTTTTCGGACACCGTCTTTTTATTAAAGAAGCTAATAGATATATTCAATAAAAATAAATATTTCGTATCCCCATTAAGCTAGCATCTCTAGTTTCAGCATCTCTAGTAAAATGTGCAGTGAGAAAGACGCTATCGGTGCTTGTAACATTATTATTGCGTATCATGCTTAGTTTAAGAGGAATATCTTTTTTTCTAAATATCCGGTTTAAAAATATGAAGATTTTCAAAAAAGTTTTTCTATAAAACTAGAGATGCTAGCTTAATGGGGATACGAAATATTTCTTTTTATTGAATATATCTATTAGCTTCTTTAATAATAAGACGGTGTCCGAAAAATAGTCTTCATAAAACACTGTGCAACATTAACTTTAAAGTAACCAAACAATCGCTACAATGAATATTACATTCACGGAAATGAGTGAAAAAGTAAACATTTTATTTAAAAATAATTTTATAGAGATATGAACGTGAGTTTTCCCAACTGTGTGTTGTATTCATACGGTGCACTTGATACACGCATGCGACGCTTGAATGCCACTGAATGTGATGAGCAACAAAAGGTAGAAAAGTATAGGGCTTTTACTGATATGACAAAAAAATATACGACGTGGAAAACGAGCTACGTATGTACAGCCCGTGGGCGGACAACGCTCATGCTTTATTTTATGGTATGATTAAACGCATTTAAAGTTCTATTTATTTTATAAGTATTAACCATAAATATAGTGCGTCTAGTGACACTTTGATATAAACTACTCTCGTTGAAACGTTATAGACTGTATACGCTTTAAATTGCGTTACAAAGAAATTGACATTAACGCACAAGCTTTTAAATAATCTCCTATCATCTGGGGACATTAACCGCAAATAACTTTTAACGCTCGGTCAGAGTGATCATATTTTTAGCCGTATTGAAATTTATTTTTATTTTCTTAATGGCGTTTTTGTAAAGTTGATGACTATTAGGTGTAATAACGCTTATATTGTAGATGGTCTCTTTTTTGTATGTTGATATGGTTGTACATCACGAATTATATATATCTACTATATTAAATTGAAATTATTTGAAAGATATGCCTCAAATGCTCGTATATTGTTAAGATGTAGTTACGTTTATTATGGTTGCCGAAATGTGCTCTTAGAGATTCTTGCTACTAAAGCTGTGGTTGTGGATTCAATACCGACATTCAGAAATAAACTTCATGTGATGACCATGATATTTGTCTCTGAGTGTCTATTATTTTGACGACCGGTTGGCGCAGCGGGAGTTTAAGCGACTGCTACTCCGAAGGTCGCGGGTTCGATTCCCAATCAAGTCAAACATTTGTGTGCATGAACATGGATGTTTGTCTTGGTCTGGGTGTTTCTATGCATAATATGTATGTATTTACAAAAAAATGTATATATGTATGTTTATCCATTATCTAGTACCCATAGTACAAGCTCTGCTTAGTTTGGGACTAGATGGTGATGTGTGTATGTGGTAGAATATTATTATTATTATTATATTATTTGTCTAGTTACCATAGCACAAGGTCGGCCTTGTTTGTGGACATGACCGAAAGTATATTGTCCCGTAAGTTCTTATTACAATACGTTTGGTCAAAGGATGCTTGCATCCATGACATGCGCAAATACTAAATATCACTTTATACTTAAGTATAAATGTTGCACAGTCTGTCACAAACCTTTATTTTAACTGGTATTAATTAAGTTATTAACGAAACGAAAACGGATGTAACAAAATTAGAAATACTTACCTACTAGTAGATTGAAGTTTGTTTTTAAATCATTTACATTATTCAGACGACAGAGCTGAGCTATACAGACATCGAGAGGGGTAACGAACGGAAGGACTGCCTTTAGTTAAAATTAATTTAAAATTGATTAGATACTGTACCTATCAAATATACCAATATAATTCGACAGCGAAATTGATTGTAATTACATTATGAAAATTGTATTTTGAGAGTTTGGAAGAATAAAATTGTATCTCGGCTACCATTTATAAAGGTTTGTATTTTTACTTAGGCCAGATGTCCCTCTGATATTATTTCAGCATCATAATAAAGAAGCATCTTATTGTGTGTAAACGAAAAAATAAATACAAAGTAGTACTTAGATATGTACTTTTTTTGTCATTATCTTATATTAGAGTTCAATTGTACAACAAGGTATTTCGTTTCATTTTATTGTGCGATCAATTTTATATTTTTAGTACCTAGATGAGGTTGTTTTCACACATAATCTGGATAGTAGTGAGAAGTACTCTTCATAGTTTTGACTGCTAAATTATTCAACTGATTAAAATAAAAAATATCAAATATTTTTTGTAGGTCCTATACAAGAAAAGCTTCAAATGTATAGGACAGATATTAAGTTACGTTATTATTCAAATAACGCTTTTACACATTTTTCTTTCCAACGGCCGCCAGACAGACATGCAATCAAATCAGTAATAATATTCAATATGAACAACATATTATCATATTCATGTTTACGTATTTCGGAGTAGAACAGTTTCTATATAGTTGCTTCATCTTCCAGACATTTTTATAAATCTAGGACCAGCTACAATATCACATTTAGTCTCACTTTTATTTTAATTCGGATTTTGTATAGTGTTATATGCTACCAGATACACAGCACCATCTAGTCCCAAACTAAACAGACCTTGTACTATGGGTACAAGACAATGGATTGACATATATATTTACTTTTTTGGAAATAAATAGCTATATATTATAAACATAAACTATCTTAGACTAATATATAAAGCTGAAGAGTTTGTTTGTTTGTTTGTTTGGTTGAACGCGCTAATCTCAGGAACTACTGGACCGATTTGAAAAATTGTTTCAGTGTTAGATAGCCCATTTATCGAGGAAGGCTATAGGCTATATAGCATCACGCTATGAGCGACGAGAGCGGAGCATGAATCACCCAAAGTGTTTTTTCGCGCGTAATTTCTAAACGTCTGCACCGAATTGAATAAATCTTTCTTATTTATTGTCTTAAGTTGGTGTTGTCATTGTTATAGTTCTTATGAAAACAAAGCAAATAAAAATATATATATGGCGGTACAAAGTTCGCCGGGTCAGCTAATAGTAGATAAAGGTCACTATAGTGAAGTAGATACTTATTCCATATTGGTACAATGCTTTTTTGAAGTGCTACTTTTCTCTGTGCTCTATGAAGGCCTCACATCGCATAGGTATACATATTAAAAGGTAGCATATTGTTTAGATTCTGTTCTAACGATGTGTATGAAACTAGTTATAATATTAATACAATTGCATACACATCGTGCGTCAAATCAAAATGTAGAAACGAATCAAATGGGTTTTTTTGCAGGGCGGAAAATATACTCTTATCAACTTACCTGTGGAAAATTGGTTCTTAAAAATAGTACGCGATGATAAAATGAGACGGCCGCCGGGGTGCGTATACTTACATTAAGTACAAAAATATTTCAAGGCTTATAAAGACTATTAATGTAAATAACTGATACTAATCTTCTTTCTCTTAGCGTTATCCCAGCTTCAATCTGGGGTCCGCTTACTAGTCTAACCGGATTTGGCTGAATATTAGCTTTTCCACAGAGCGACTGCCTGTCTGACCTCCGCAACCCGAAGGGATAGCGATATTCCATGGTTTAGACTAGTGTCAGTTTATTTGGCAGGTACTGACGACCTGTAACGATTGTCAAAGATCTTCATGACAATCGGGACCGTCGGCTTAACGTGCTCTCCGAGGCACGGGACAAGCGATAATTTACAATTCAATACGCACATAACTCCGAAAAGTCATTGGTGCGCGCCGTGGATTCGAACCCGATACCCTCTGCATGGCAGTCTGTTGGTATCTCCACTGGGCTATCGCTGCCTCTGATAACTGATACTAATAGCGAGATATAATCATAAACTGTTGCCCAAAATTGTTAATGTTATCGATTCGATTAGTACCTGTAATACAATGGGCTATTCGAGCACGCAATACCACTATTTGGTGTACCTATAATAGATATTGACTACATTTTTCTGGTCGATTCTAAGCCTTTTTGGTCCAGTTACTACGCATAACAATATGTTATCATATAGGAACAGAACTATAGCCTTAGTGCTATACCTACTGCCATCCCTACTTAATTTAAACATCATATCACAAATGATGTTTCCGGTAACGGCAGTAGGCTCGCCCCTATTACATGGGACCTAAAAAATCATGGCGAAATGTGGGTGTAATAGTACACCTCTGCCTACCCCTTCGGGCAAACAGGCGTGGGTCTATAAAAAATATAAAAATGACAAAGAAAGTAACTCAGCCCTGTCTGTCTGTAGGAACGCGATGAACCCGAAAACTACTGACCCGATTTTTGTTCGGTTTTCAACAATTAATAGTGTGAATCCTGAGGAAGGTTTTGGTGTATAATTCTCACGGGTGGGGCTGTGGCTAAAGTCTTGTATATTATAACTGCCATAGTATCTTCCGTCTTCACATTAGCGCGAACCTGCTGCAGGTGAACGTAATTTGATGAATTTCTTTTTTACGAGCGAAGCATAACATATTTTTTTAGTAAAGTACCTACATAATTGAAACGCTTTATTCTGTATACGTGTGTATCTTCAAGAGCTAATATTGGCCATAAAAGAAGTACCTAAATAATTTCATGTCTACAAATACACGAGAGCTTTATAAGTTCCTACATCGTCCCTTAACTATCCCCGTTCAAACTGGCTGTAGTTTGTTGACGTGTGGTTCAAAATGGTACTCCCACTATTTACACGGTGCACACAAATTGCGGTAGAATGTATAACTTCCACACAGTATTGGTCCGTCCCGCGTAAGTTTGCGACGTGACACGACATCTCTCGCATTCTTTTTCCAACTTGCCGCTTGTAAATGCGTTCTGAATGACATTGGAGCATTGAATTGTGACTACTAGGTAAGTTGATTGCATAGTTACAAACTTATTCCTCATACATACATAATGAAGTAGTCCCTTTATTTATCATCTGTATATTTAAAATCCTTGCGTTATTCCTCTCCTCCTATATCCTTGTAAAATCATTAGGCGCAGGAAGTTGAAATTTGGAATGTATATTCCTTGGGGACCGTAGGGGTGCACTAAGAAGGGATTTCCTGAAATTCTCACGGGAACGGGCAGCAACAGTCAAATAAAAAAAATGTGCGTAGCTGCGGGACTTCTCTAGTACTATTATAAAAGCGTTAAAGTTTGTGAGGATAGACATTTGTTGCCTTTTACACAAATGCCACTGAACGGATTTTGATGAAACCTTAATAAATCATTATAGCACATTTTGTTACGATTACCGATACACAAAATACCTAAAAAACCGGCGATAGCCCAGTGATGTACGTAATGGACTGCCGAGACGATGGTCTCTGGTTCGATCCCCATTTACCCCGGATACACACCTCTGACTTTTCAAGGTTATGTGTGTATTAAAAATGTTAATTACCGCTCGTTTAACAATGTAGATGGCAATAGGCTCGCCCCCTATTACATTGGGCCCGAAACATAACTGGCGAAGTGTGGGTGTGTAATACACCTCTGCCTACCCCTTCGGGGATAAAAGGCGTGAAGTTATGTTATGTTATGTTATGTTACCGATACCCACGCGGTAGGAGCGAGAAGAATTTAGTTTTACTTAATATTAATAATTTGCTCTTATGAATAAGTAGGTACAAGTCTCAAAAGGGTTGGTTCATAATTCACCACGGATTATGTGCCTTACCACAATGACATTGATAAAATATTATCTTAACAGTGGCAGAGTATACTTTGAATAAGCAACTTGCCACAAATCTTTGAATAAATATTTTACGTAGGTAAACGTACGTAATTCCGGCAGTGTCCCGGTACCCGGTAACTAGTCGGTTTTTATCATTTTGTAGGTTTCTACAAAAAATTATTCAAGTTTGAGAATTGCAATACATACTTGATATTATTTCGTATAATTATAATACTAAAGCTGGTCAATAATTGTAATGGTTTCAAAACTATACTACAATGAAAGTGTGGTGTGCGAAAATTTTGTGGAATTTCGGGGTTCTATCACTAAACTACGAAGCTACCATATTGTATTGGTTTGCTTATCATATTGTTGCAGATAGCGGCACAGTGAGAAAGTTTATTTGCTTAAATATTTGAGTTAATTATCTAGCCATATAGTCCATAAGCTGCGATGAATTTAATGAAATAGTAAATATTTGGGCATATTACATTTACTGGGACTCAGAAACCCCTACATGACCCAGTACCCGGCAATATTATACACTTTTTACCGGATACTGGTACACTGGAGCCCGTTACTGCACCTTAGTGCCTTTCAATAAGTCTCATTATCCTTTGAAGTATAGTAGTAGAGTATTATAACATTATATATTCTGCCTGATGCTGAGACGTACACTACCACTTGATTCTAAACCGTATCATATGAAAGGGTTTGATGTTTATATTTCAAAATGTATTTAATTACGAGGCATAAATACTTATTTATAATGAAAAAATAAAATAAAAATACGGTGCCCTGCTGATGGAGCTGGAAAGTGGCCATAGGAACTCCGCAATAAAACGACATAAGCCCATGGAGTTTGAGCTCGTTTCAATCGTATTGACGAGTACCTAATCTGATCCTATATGCCAACCAGACTTTGATGATGCGTTGTTGTCAAAGTTGACTTTAATTCAAAGTAGATTTCAAATCATAGTTGAGTTCAACTGAAAGAGGAGTTCCACTGAAACATGACGACCACAGAGCCCTCGACCACGAGCTACTTTACCGAATTTACCTATCCCGGATGTCGAACAGAGCGAGGTACGAGGATGGAGGATGACGGAATCACTGCAGAACTCGTCAGAGCAGGTAGACACAACCTTGAGAGAGCTAGCAAGTCTTTTCAACACCGTCATCCACGAAAGTTCAAAACTGGAGCGGGAGTGTGGAGGCTCTTAAAAAAGGCAACAAAACTTTATTGAAGAACTAGAAGACCCCAGCAGCTACGCCTGCATTTTTTTAAAATTTACCCGTTTTGGCCGATCTCGTGGGAATTTCGGGAAATCCCTTCTTAGTGCACCCCTACGGTTCTCAAGGAACATACATGCCAAATTTCAGCTGCCTGTGCCCAATAGTTTCGGCTATAGCGTGTCTGTCAGTCAGTCAGTAACGAAAGGATTTTATATATTAAGATTAAAGACATTTCACTTCACTCCTGAGCTATATCTGCAAGTTGTTCTAGAGGGTTGTAACAAACAACTCGACGACTTCCAGCCATCAGTGCAAGCCGGGTTTCGAAAAGGCTTCATCACCGTGGACCATATCCATACTGAAGACCCATGAGTACAACCAGCCGCTGTGTATGGCATTCGTGGACCACCAGATAGCCTTCGACTCTATCGAAACCTGGGCATTTCTTGACAGCCTGCAACAATTACGCATTAGCTGGCGATAGAGGTGTTAAGATATTTGTATGAAGCCGACCGGCGATCATGACCGCTCAGATCCCAGACAGAAGACATACACCATAGAATTGCGTAGGGGAGTCCAAAAAGAGGATGTAATATCTCCCAAGCTGTTCACCAACGCAACTGAAGATGTCTTCAGGACACTGGGCTCAACAAATATCAACGGCGAGTACATGTCACACCTTCAATTTGCTGATGACATCATCCTAATGGCAGAGACGTTAGAAAAGCTTAGCGGAATACTGTTGACCTTAATGAAGCTTCCCCGGTGGATTGGTCTTGGCATGAACCTGGCTAAAACGAAGGTAATATTAATGAACACGTCGTCGTGTTGAGACCGATCTGCATTGACGGTCCCTTGCTCGAAATTGTGAAACAGTATGTCTACCTGGGGCAAGTAATACAGTTGGGTAGACACAGCTTCGAGAAGGAAATCAATCAGTGGATTCAGTTGGTATGGGCAGCATTCGGTAAGCTACAGCATTCGGTAATGATATACGGTGCAGAAATCTGGACACTCACGGTAGTGCTGGTCCATAGATTTAAAATACCTCAGCGTACTATGGATCGAACTATGCTCGGAGTCTCTCTAAAGGATAGAATTCGTAACGAGGTCATCAGGAAGGGAACTGGAGTCGACATAGCTCGCCGTATAAGCAGTCTGAAGTGGCAATGAGCTGGCCACGTCTCCCAAAGGACCGACGAGCGATGGAGCAGACAAGTCTTAGAGAGAAGACCCCGTTTCGGCAAACAAAGAGTGGTTCTTGAGCTGACTGCACAGTTGGCGTCGTGGTTTAAGAGGCCACCTCGCCGCTTGGCATTTGCCTAGTGTTCTGGGTTCAATACTGGGTGTTCATCGTGCCCGTTGTATGTTGGTAAAGACTCCCGCGACACAGGATTTATCCCTAGTGCGTGAGTTGCAGAAAGGATCTTGCGAAGCTATGAATTGTACCTGAATTGTAATTGCATACGATATTTTCTTGTTCCTGTAGTTAATTGTTTTATATCTTAGGTTTTGATCTCTTTTCAGAAAACTACAAAACTATTTTGTTGTTTAGCTTAAAGCCAATGAAAATTACTACTTAATTCACTTCTTACAGTAATTTTAAAAGTTCAAAAATAATGTGACGTAGGTATACTTTTGTTTGTTTATGTAGTTTATTTTAGAAAGAAGATGAAAATATATAAATATAGTGTTAAGTACGACAATTGTAATTCGTGCTTGTGATTTCCTTTGAAATACATTTCAATAAAATCTTTTCTTTGACCCGTTTAGATACATAACAATGACATTGCACAATATTTATAAATAAAAAGTTCAAATATTATAAACTTTAATTTTAAGCAAATAGGGTTCAAATTCGCGGTTAAAATTTGCCGGTATCTCGGACACTCTACCGTTTACTGGGACAAATCTACCGGATACTGGTACAAATGGGTCTTTTCAAACTTTATTTAAATTAAAGTATTCTTAACGTCATATATATCAAAAGCTATAAAATTGCACGAAAACAAGAATAAATGATCTATAAACTTCCGTAAATTTTATTTTTGTTAGTCTTTTAACCTTAACATAGCAGACCTGCAAAGTCAGCGAAGTTCAGAATTTCACGGCTATTGGGACGTTTACCGTATAGGGAAAATTAAGTTGTTAATATTTACTTTTGATTCCAATGTTAATAATAGAAGAATCGCTCATAGCGTCGATGAATCAATCAGCCCATCGCAGTCCACTGCTGGACATAGGCCTCTCTCAACACGCGCCACAGTACACGGTCCTCAGCCTTCTGTATCCAGTCTGTCCCAGCCACCCTTTTCAGGTCGTCGGTCGGTCCACCTAGCCGGGGGCCGCCCTACCTTATGCTTACCGCGTTGCTCATAGCGTGACGTGACTTTTTGTACTTGATATCTCGGCAAAGTTAAGCAATGTTTACACAGGTCCCCATGTAGGTGGGTGACTGCCTTTTATGGCATGCTACACCAGAGCGCTACGCACGGTAACGTTACGCACGTAAAGCTGTCGGTACTGGTTCTTGTCTCAGCTCAATTATCGTTAGGCCATGTCGGAACCCATGAGCGACCTATTAGTATTTAGTACTTTTGTGACGACAAAACATAAGTTGAAAATCTTACTTTTAAAGGTAGCGTTTTATTTAACCGTAAAATAATTGGAATTTTCATCAAAATTTTCCTTTTCAGCTACAGAGTTATAAAATGCCTTCATATTTGTAGCCATATGTCAGAGTAAGAGATGTATGTCGCGACACACAAGTGTCCTAATAAATGTCCACCTTCATCATCGGTGTAGCCACGAGCAATGTTTTTGTGCCATTGTAACCTAATGTTTTATGAAGAGAGAGCCTTGAATATTAACTATGAGACCATTTGCTTTACGACATAATTATGTTTGCTACTTTGTACATTTTCGCCTCTTACTACTGTGAGTTGGTTATTGGTATGCAACTGTCGGGCTACAGGTCATACAGTGTCATGTGCATATAATCATCTGACTGGATTAATTTTGATTCCCACTAGGGACAATGTTGCGTGATACACATAATTATACATATATAGACCAGTGGTTCACATATTTTTTAAAGGATGGAACCCTTTTGGGTTACCAAATATTTGGCGGAGCCCTAACATAAAACAAAGCCGAGTCCTACTTGCACTTTAAAACCATTAATTTTACTGACATACATCTTCGTGAGTCCTGGAGATGCTTCGTGGAGCCCTGAGGCTCCCCGAAGCACACTTTGAGAATGGCTGCTATAGACCGATTGTTCCTTGAGCATACTTGCTCATGCCCAATGATTAAAGTATTGTTCTTAGTTGGCTAGACAAGCAACCTGTCTTAGATGTGTAAACGAAGTATTGCTGTTACATCAAACTAAATGAGATATATGGAGAAATACAGTATTTTTCATTGCAAGAGCGAATCAGTGAGATAATTTGTCACAATTCGTTTTATTACTGAAAAAAGATCGTAGTAATGTTTTTATTGTACGTAATAAATTGCAGTGTATCCCACAATAGAAGCTCAGAAATCGTTATATGGCAGGTAATAGGGCAAAATAAAGAGCGTGAAAAGTCATCTTACCGCGTGTATTTTCATTAGTAATCCTTATTTTATTCAAAGGTCCATTCTCTCAGCCGCT
Source organism: Euclidia mi (assembly GCA_944739405.2). NCBI lineage: Eukaryota > Metazoa > Arthropoda > Insecta > Lepidoptera > Erebidae > Euclidia > Euclidia mi. The sequence continues at coordinate 42,211,638 of OX123187.2, forward strand.
CTTTCAAGCTTGTTGCATCCCACACAAACAATACTATTCAGTTAAAATTCGGCACGCATACGAGTTGAGTCAATATCTACGTTTGTAAGCGTGGCGACAGCTAACGTACTTACCGCACAGTCCGTTCAGCTGGAGAATCACGTACGACGCTGAATACACGTCGCAGTGTCACGCACCACACGTCCGATTATTATTATTGTATTATTAACCACCCTGCAATTCTATTAGTTGCATTAACCTCGCCGTTTTGTCTCGCTAAACTACCAGATTGAGACACATTACACGCCTGTATACTGGAGAATATTCTGTAAATTTACGTTACATGTATGTAGCCTAGCTGTTTTAGATCTTTCTGCTAATGTTTTCTAATATTGTCTGTAATTTAAAGGTGCCATATCTCTTAGCCATCACTTGTCTTTTTTCTTTTTTTCTTTTTAAAAAGACAACTCCCGCACTAGGAAGAAATTCCTGTGTCGCGGGGGACTTTACAAACATACAACCAATCTGTTTGCTAGTGGGATGTATATCAGGCACTCTAATAAGTATTTACAAATAACTTATTTCAGTACCTACTGGTGTTATGTAGGTATATCTTGTACGCAATATATAATATGATGTTATGATGCTTGTGCGATAAGGCCTTTGTGGGTGTCCGACTTTTACTTAACTAGTTTTTATTTTGATTACCTGTCGTTGGTGATGGGCCCTCGGGCGCACTTAGTCACTGCATGAGCAAAAGCAACAATATCCTCTGTTTGCTTTTAAAACGATATCGTGTCATATAGAACATGGATAGTACTAGGTGGTACTAGTGTGAAGGATTGGATTTTTGATCGAAATGTCATTTCAATCACGAGATTCATATTTCCCGGGCTTGAATTGTATTGCAACTTTCGACAAAAGTAATACTTAGGTTATAGACCTCATTTGCTAGATGTACCTACATACATACATACTCATACCTGATCGCCAGGTAGCCACTTTAATCACCTCTTTTTTTGGCTTAAATCAGTTGTACTCAATACATTAACTGCAAACCGTACATGAGTTTACACCACTGTATCAACAAAGAGCTCTGAATTATTGTTTGATAATTAATTGTTGGTGGTGATTGCTATAAATATATAGGTTACGAAGTAAGTTGGAACTGTTGTTTGTATGCAAATGTTCTTTAGAAGTTAACTAACGGCAATTAATATTCAGTCTAATTGGAAATGTACTATTGAGGATATAAATCAAAGTTTGTGTCGCTGATCCAAAGTTTGAATTATTGTCTGAAATATCTGCAGTATCCCACATTGAATACTTTAATTAACGCCAGAGACGTGCTTTAAGAAATACGTGAATCTTACTGCCTCAGTTTGGTACGAATCCAATATTTAGTTCGAGCATTAAATTAGACTCTACGAATAACAAAAATCGATAAAATTTCGAAGGCCTTTTGTCCATGAAAATAGTTGTCCTAAGAAGACGTTGACACATTTTAAAAAATAATAATTCTATGGTGGACATACATTATATGGCTATCTATTAGATAGATCTTGTTTCTCTCATTAATAAAAGTGGCGTGCAGGTTTAACCACGACGTGAGTTATTCATCAAAAAACTGAATCAACGTTAACTTTATACGCGTAAAGGTGCGTAGAAAATAAAAAGGGAAGTAGCAAAAAGTGAATGTAGCTTTAGATTTATGAAGTTTACATCCTGCTGTAAAGATCTCGTGATAAGTCAGTGACATTTTACTTTTACTGACCCACTTTTGTAAGCAGGAAACTCCTAAAGCTACAATGTAATAGTTTGATTTATAAATAACTTCAACAAGTAAAAGCGGATTACAGATATTGTTTCTGTGTCTGCATCATGTAATAGAATAATATAGAAGTAGTATCTTGTATATTCGTTTTGAAAGTAGCTATGAACTTTTGATTTACTCCGGAGAGCTTGGAGAACTACAAACGGAATCGAATTGTGATTGAGTTACTGTGTTGAATATTATAGACATACTTGGGTAGGTGCCTACTGCGAATACTTTTCAATCTTGTTATGGAACTGTTGCGACGATTTTTCATTTTATTTCCTATAAAAAAATTCTTGAAGGAGATTTTTAATCGTTTTATAGGTGAAAGCGATATCGGGAATTTACCGGTTACTTGAGTTATGGTCTGCTAAGGAAGAGGGTTCAATTACCACACAGCTCAAATCTTTGAGCAGTTTGAGTGATCGAGACGATTTATTCTCAGAATAAGTTATAGTAGGTATATATATTTTTATTACTACTTATTTATCGTAGCATTCTTATAACCTGGGTTGGAATTAGTTGATCGTGTGTAAGGTGTCATAACATACTATTATAATGAAGTATGTCTCATATGAGTACCTATGCAATTATTCCTTTGTCTACCCGTTTATGTACATATATACACCCGCAAATGTTTGAAACCGTAGGACAAGCTAAAAAAAGTTATGGTTTTCATTTTAAAATGCTATATAGAAATTTAGCAGACCGAAATTTTCCCGGGCCTTAGTCAACACAATCACGATTTATATAAACTTGTAAATATGCGACGTTGAAACATCCTTTGCCGAACATCCGGGCTTGTTGTTAGTTTAATTAATAAGTGCCGTGATAAAGTAGGAGCGTTAATATTTCACCTCTTTGAAGTATCGTCAAGTTTTCTTCTACAATATTTGGTTGAACGGTAAGTTTTATCGAGGAAAATCAATTTCAGTGTTTAAAAGTTTTGCCGTAGGCAAAACAGAGCCTCAGATCACTTGTAAAACTGTTCTGTGAACTTTTGCATACACAATTTAACTTTCTGCCCGGTTATACGTGTAAATTCTTCACCTTTTTCTTGTTGTCTTTGAAGAATATATTCACAGTAATAATTTAATGTTACGAAATATTTAGCTTAAGGGAGATAGTGTAATGGTAACTCAAATTTTAACTTGCTGGTATAGTGGTTAGATAATCTGATTGCTCAGCCAAAATCTAGAGGTCTACTAGTGTATTAGTAGGTACGATTCCCAACTAAAACAAATCTTTATGAGATGAGTGTGTTAGGGTTGATTGAGTTTTAAGTCCGGGTGTCTAATGAGTCTGTTGTCGTCTTTCTATAATAATTAATCCAAAATGTAGCGCTGTCTGTATTGCTGTAACTCAGACAAGCACAACTCATAACCAGGTGTCATTGTGCTTACCAGTACAGAGAGATGACGTGGCAACGTCTTCAAGCAGTTAATCTCAGACAGTTTGCTGCCTAGTTTCAATCTGTGGACAGCACTTTAGATGTCTATAGAGGACATGTCATATAATTTCGTAAGCATAAATCTGAAAATCATGGTACATCCTGAAATATAAAAAAGATCCTTCTAGCAATTTTCTAGATCGCAGCAAAGCTGAATACTACAGTGTCTAAATCTGTCCTCTATTCCATGTTTTACAGACCTGTTTATTTTATATTGTATTTATTTTAAAACAAATACAACATCAAAGAATTCTTATCATTCTTATATGCATTTATATTGTAAAATTAAAAACAATTCATCCAAATTTTATTATGAATATATTTGTAAAAGAGCTGCTAAAACTTTTACATAATTTATCAAGAATCCGTTTTTGGATAAATTCGCTTGTTTACGAGAAGTTAACTTGCCTGCGGCTAAGTCTAAAAGTAGACACGTTATGAGATAGTTTCCAATTTTCGAGAAGCGGTAGGTTTCCAGATATAACTGGGTTAAAGACAAAATTATTACGACAAAATAATACAACATTATACAATGTTACAGTTAAGTTGTGATTGGAGCCTTCTTTTAAGCAAATAAAGCCTGTAGTAGAAAACTCCAAAAGATTAAAGAGCAGTACAAGGTTAAATTATTTTGTGAAAATATCATGTTAGTAGGTATTTGTTGCGTCAAGTCGTCGTCATCATCATCATCATCCTAGGGCATGTTTAGTTGTAATTCAGTACTTGTTACCCGCAATTTACTTAAATTATTGTAAAACAATGTCTTAGTCTTAAAAATATGACATAATTTAGTTGTAAGTACAAATAATCATATTATTATGATTTATGTTAATCTGTCAAAAAAAAAAGGCAAAGGAGTCGAAATAACCCTTAACCACTTGTCTGACTATAGTTTTAATATCTATTAATATCTGTAGTACCTCTCTAAACAATAGTCACTCGATGATAATCAAATTAAGATCCGAGTCGAATGCCAAGCAGGCACTCAATTATTGGCCTACAATTTGATCACCACAAATTATGAAGAGGTGTAATTCGACAAATCAATTACGTAGGTATGAGAGGTGGGTGTAATGATGACGTATTGGAGCGTTCACCCCGTGGACAAAGCATTGTTCGAGTAATCAGCTTCCGACGGACACCGGCACTCGGCGACCAATGCATTCTCTAGCTTGACACCTCAATGCCAGTCCGTCTCGTTTAATTACACATACGTATACTAACTTAGAAAGCTAACGAGTAGCGGTCGAGAGATGCTCTGTATATTATTTTTGGGATACCGCACTTCTTGAATATTTCTCTAAACATCTCTATAAATAAAAAACTTTATCTAATAATACCCACAGGAGGTTTTTGAGGATGAATGATTTATGGATGTCTATTACGCTGCCACACAACATTTTTATGAATTTTGATGAAATTTTGTAATAATATTGCCTATACGTCATTAAGGACGTGGGCAGAATCTATTATTAGATAAAAATAAAATTAATTCTATCCATAGATAAGTCAAATGTGTATCAAAAGATGTTACTATACATAATATGATATAAATAATACATGTACATATGATATAAATAATTATGCTAAATATAGCAATATTTTTATTAGTACACATTAACCAAAAACATTTGATCGCAATTTAATACAGATAAACCATTTTAAGGCATCTCTTTCCACACATAGAAATAAAGATGTTTACCTATAACAACAAATAAGAAATATTTTTGGTTCAAATAAGAAACAGGCTGATGTATATTTAAACAACATTTTACAGATGTTACGTTCGCCTTACCTGTCAGAACACATTGGACCTTTTCATGTTACGTAGGCTATACACCTGTTTCCGTTTTATTGTAAAAGATATCTTTGATTTCTTTAATATCATACCTACAGGACGTGTAGCTTACGTCCAAATAAAAACCATTTTATTTTAAGGCTAAGATATTTTGCCCACGCGTTGAAATATAAAAATACATAATTTAAACTTATGTATACCTTCAATATAAGGTTCCATTTACTATAGTTACGTAAAGAGTAGTTAAAATTGGTTGTTCCTGATACCAAAAGTTGCAACTAAATTAATTTAACTAAGTTTCGTAGTTATTTGTAATGGATAAAGAACTTTGCGCTCAAAACGCCAGAAATTCAAATTGTCAGAAATCATTTCGAATATAATATTTCGGCAACAATGTTGCTCAACCAAAGAAACAACTTTATTAAACTATTCCTCTTCTCGTCTCCGACAAAGGTGCTATTCACGGAGTTATGCCTTTGGGAATAATCTGTTGATAGTAAAACTCCCTCCTAAATAGTGTACTACTTATCGCTAAATATGTAATGTCGCTTAAACGTAGATAATTTCAGAGCATTCTGCAAATACCGACTCCCAAACTCCTGATCAAGAATAACCTTGTTTATAACATTAGTAGTTAAGTAGTTTAATAAAGCTTCTTAAGATATTATTAGTCATAAATTCTTGGATGGATGACATCACAGAAAATATAATACTATAATGATTTACACCTATAATTTTATGCTAAGTGATTTTCGACATCACGTATTAATTACTGTAATAAAAATTAATCGACAAATACATTATATTAGAGACTTAAGCAGTCATAAATATTGTATACCTATTCAATATCAGATTCGTCTAGATTCAATAATATAATTTTTATGCTAAGTAAGATTGGACTGGTTGATTTGATGGTAATTCAAATAATGGAATAATTTCAGCAAAATTAAAATAGAACTGTTTTATAAAGAGGCAATGAAAATCAGATTTTATAAAATGAAGATATGCCAAGTAAATGATTAGTTCGTTTGCTTGTTTTTGTAATGAGTTCATGTCTCACAATTGGTCTTATTTTATTTTAATATAATATCCTATAATCGACGGACCATGGTCCGACAAGAGATCCTGTTTGGAATTTTAAGAACTCTACTGGCCAATAAATGTGTTAAGACTAATGAAATACCATTTGAAGTACATATTTGGTGATCCAGGAAGTAGTAGTTATATCATTCGATTCAGTAGGTACATATTTCATATAAAATCTATAAGTTACACAAAACTTAGTTATTTAAATACAGTCTAATAATTTTGTCAAACGTCGAGAGAATAATAGGCATGATCTAGATCTCATATTTTCAAGCGATGCAAACTCGCAACTAGCAAAAGAACATCAATGTGAACTAATACATTCATCTGCGTCCATTGATATACTCCTTCAATGTGCCTGACATTTACGTTTTTCGAATACCCTGTGCTAGATGCCGGTCGCGCCTGAATTGGGTCGTGTCTATCATTTCCTTTTACAGCGTGAATTCGACATGATATCCAATATTACATTACTGACGTTCGAATTGCATTCGCACCTGAAACGTTCCAATTAATTAATTAGGAAAATTCATTTCATTGTGATTCTGTTTCATTTCATCTACAACGGTAATCTCGCTGTGGGATTAGATTGATCTACGTATTACATAAAATTCTATTAGTATTTTGTTCACGAAAGGAAAAAATATTTCTGGTATTTGTTATATTTACTTACTGACTCTGTTATTTCTCTTGTTTCAGATTCATCCCGTATTCAGTTCTCACACCTCTAAAGCAAACATGGTGAGCGTTTCTAGCTTTTGTTTGCTCTAAATTATTCCATTTTTCTATTGTTCATGTTCTAGTTACTTACGCAAACAAACGGTCACAACATACTATGTACGCTACCATAAGAAAACCCAGTACACACTATGTTAGCAAATCTAAACTGCCAGTTAACATGCAACAATTAATAGATAATAGACCATTAATTATCATATCCATAACTTTAAATACTGAAACTTAGTTCTTTAACAATAAGTACCCTAAGTACTTACACAGATTCGAAGCCATCTATCATTCGAATATATACGTGAGGTCCTTTATTGGTTCTCAAAGCTTATTATGTAACGAAACATAATCTTAATTTTCCTTTGTTTACTTTCGTGATATTCTTTTGTGGCTCTTCTGAATAGAGGCTCTAACAAAAGTTTCTATTAGCCATTCTTTTCTTCCATACATCCATTGTTCAGTATTATTATGATAACGTATGAATTTCATTCTATTAAACTTTTGTTGCTTCACCAAAACAATGAGTACTTATAATACTCGCGTTGTTTCGTGGTATCGAAGTCCAGTTTGTGTTGTCGAATCAAGTTTTTGCATCTCTGTACATTGTATGTACGACCGCAATAATGGAAACCACATCAAAGTTCAATCCCTCGAGGCTACGCTCAAAGCTGTACCTAAGTGTGTACTATGTATACAATCTCCGTGAGGCTAAACATATCTAGATGCGGTGTGGCAGACAACACAAGCACCTGTTTTAATATTTTGACCTAAATGTGGCTCAAATTTGTATCAGTGCCCATGGGTCGTATCGTCTCTTTGAGCGAATAGTCAAGTGAATAGAAAAAGTGTAATTGTGTTTCGATCCTTTCGAAATTGCGGATCAAAAGCATTGCGATCGCGTAATGATGGGAGAAAACGGCATTCGTTGCGGAGTTCCGGCGAGTAGCGGCGCGACGGTTTGACGATGTCCATATTTGTCCGCTCGACGCTCGACGCTACGGCACCCGAGCCTCCCCTGACGGTGACACTTGTTGCACTCCGCTCTCTAGCTATATCGCTTCTATTTCGTTTTGGTAAATCATCGTCATTATTATCTCGTATTCACTTGTTCATCATTCAGTGTTTTGTATCCGAATTTTTATAATGTTGTGGAAATTGGGCATTCCCTAATCACCATTCTCTCATTTGGATTGATTTGCATACTCGTCACCAGAATTAAATTTATGAAATGACTACGATTCTCAGATGAAGTCTGAACCGTTTCTTTTATGTTCTTACCTAGATTTTAACCTTTAGTATAAAATATTTTATAACCTTTCACGACAACGTTCACAAATAAATCATGAAACATCTTATTGTTCAGAATGATACATGAGATATATAAGTCAAAAATATAATATAAAAGGGACGTCGTTTATGTAAGAAGTGGTCCCAAAGTTGGACGTAGTCTGTGGCTTATCTCGGCAATATACGACGGCCCACGAGCTTTTAGAGATTGTGAATAAGCACAACATTTACGATTTTTCATTGACAAGGTTTTACGCTTCGGGCAGGAGCAAAGAACTTATATTTTTATTTCCAACATATATGTATTTATCGAAATTCTTAATGTACGACATGTTTGTAACGACTAAGCCTCGATATTTTGTACCGGTACAGCGTAAAGATATTAGCATGTAAAATACCTTTCGAGATTCCTTACAGAAATATTGTTCGCACCTACAAAAAGCGATAATTGATTTATCTCAAGTACGAGTACATAGCGGGTACCTTTATAAGCCGGCACGAAACATCGACTCAATTTTGTCACAGTACACATTTACAAATCCCGAGTGTATAACATTTTCATCGTAGACATAAACATTTCGATGTGCTGTCAATGACGCCGAACAAAACCGATAAGCTTGATGTATAACAATTACTTACTAAACTGCCTCTGTGGTCCTGCGGTAGTGTAAGCGACTGCGGATCATGGGGTCTCGGGTTCGTTTCCCGGGGCGAACATAAAGTGATATTGGGTTTTCCTGTTAGGAATTATCCAATAGAAGTTCGGAGTCAGGGAGTTGGCGGTGTCACAACCCCGTGCCTCGGAAAGCACGTTAAGCCGTTGGTCCTGCGCCCAATCTCTCTCCGGTCGTGTCGCATGTGGCGTCCCATCGGACTATGGGAGTAAGAGAATAGAGAGTGCACTTGTGTACACACACTCGTGCACTATAATAATATGTCCCACGCAGTTGGCAAGTCTCATATATAGACAAGCCGCCGTGGCCGAAATCGGTCAGGAGGACATTATTACCTACTAAACAGTATGTCTCAAATATGGGCATAAAGCTAGTAGAGATTATTCGAAACACAATATTATATGTAATGTAGCTACACATATGTTATTCTTGTACTTCAACGTGTTAATTAATAACACTGAACGCTTGTTGTATCGAACATTATTCGCAAATATCGGCAATGGGTTATAACCAGTAAATCTATAGAATACTCGTAGTTAAATAGGGACTTAATTAATGAATCTCGGATACTCAATTAATTGACTATCAAGTTGAGGCAGTAGCGGAAACGGTATAAAATTTTAGTGAGCAGTTTCAGTTTGTCGGAAATTGGCTGAACGCTTCAGGCAACCAGCCCGTCAAACTTTCGCCGGTCATTTTCGAGCAAAGCGATAGCGTGCGGAGTCATGGCAAGCAATCTTCACGAGAGCGTGCAGCTCAACCGTCACACAATAGCGCTCGACGCTACGCCCTGATGACGTGAAACAAACCTGCATTGTTCTCAAACTATCACTGCCGTACACGTAATCTTAATATATAAAATCCTTGCGTTACTGACTGACTGACAGACACGCTACAGCCGAAACTATTGGGCGCAGGAAGCTGAAATTTGGCATGTATGTTCCTTGGGGACCGTAGGGGTGCACTAAGAAGGGATTTCCCAAAATTCCCACGGGATCGGCCGAAACGTAAAAAAAAAAAATGCAGGCGTAGCTGCTGGCGTCCTCTAGTCTCTAATATTAATCACGACCCGATCGCTATATGGCATTAGCTGCACTTTATGCTCATAATAAGTAGCCCTTTCTCATCCCCTATTTAAGCTTTTCGCCAGATACGCAATTTCTCCTAACTGTTCTCAACAAGATTTCGCTTTAAGCCTGCTAGACACTAAAATGGAATTAACGTTTAGGAACAGGTAAAGTAACTGAACTTCAACAAGTCTGATAAAACAGAAATAATTTAGAAATTGTTAGAATGCATTACTTTGTGGATTGTGGAAACTTTGGCATTGTTTTAACCTTTAGAGTTATTAAACGATTGTTTTATTTATTTTATTTTCGTTTGTATTTCTACTGCTGTCACAACAGTGTAAATTTACTTTTACAGTTTTTCGGTCTTTGTATGTAAACGTTGTTGTTCGAATGGTGAGTGTTTTACGCATCTGCATTTGTTATACAAGTAATGCTTGGCATTCACATATGTTACGGTATTACTAATCACTATGAAGACACTTAAACTAAACTTGGCTGTTTCTCCACTTGATAAAGATGCTAAGTATCCAAGATTATTTATACAGAGGTTTGTGTACAATACACTAATTAATTTGTGCACTCGACTGTCCCGAGTGTTTATCGCACTAAGACAGGTGGGCCAACCATAAACACAGTAGTTGGCAAGTTGTTGAGACAGCTCCTATGTAAATACCACTTGTCTTTAGTTCGGGTTTCATCTGACTAGGACTCTACGACGCCGCTGACAAATTACAGATGTCGCAATACTTGGAAGTATGGCGCTCGGTTTGATTCTCGTCACGATTAAGGTAAATGGCCCTGTCAAATGACTTGCACCTAGGGTTACCTGCTATCTGTCCATAATTTTGGTCTTTCATATGGCATTTTTCTGGGTTTGTATAAATTTTGAATCAGATGGATCAATGTTAAGCATGTCACATACCCATCTAAAACTAGAAGACGCGCCATCCCCTAGTGTAAAAGTCCTGAACACGCCCTTTTCTAAGAATATCTGATCTTGCTTTTTATTTCTACACAAGTAGACAGTATTCTGAAATTGCTGAATGATAACCCTACTTGCACTGCTTCGTTATCTCATTCACAATTTAAATAAAATCTTCAAGCCCGTTTTAAGATAACTTAAATGGGAGCTGATGTTTTTCCTAGTGGCTTTGTTTAAAGGTCTCTGTCATTTGCACAGTAAGCGTCCAAGTGACGTACGGATTTTTATACTTCTGTCGTTTGACGTCATCCACGAGTCCCGACTTTACTAGCCGAATATTTTTTTATTCAAATCTTTCACTGCTTTATGAGTTTATCAGCTTTGGCTGTTGTATTTGGCGATTTTATTTAGAGGCACTAAACACCTCGACTGTAGGGAATTTTTACGAAATGGGCTGGCTATTTATTCGAATCCAGAAAAACAGTGTCTATTTAAATTTATTTTTTCGCATGATAGTCGAGATTTTCTGATGTCTGAGCCCAGTAAAGCTAAATTATTTTAGATATTTATCATACTATGTTTGGCTATTTTTACCTCAGAGTTCAATAAATGGGGGTTTTAATAAGAGCAGGTGAGTTAATCCCTCGGACGACAAATATCCGACGCGCATCGCAAAGCCGATAAGTCACGGCAGCTTTGCCTTTGCAATGGCAAGAATAAAACACTTCTTTTACTTTCCATTTAGATATGAACTATTTTACTTGTCAAAGATTAGCGCATTTACCTTTTAGTATTAAATATTACTAAGTATTTATTAGGCTCACATTTTAAAACACCCGAAGTAGTAATATTTCACATCCCAATGCCTATATGACACGTATTGATTAAATACGGCGCGGACCTATTGCCGTTTATTGAAAACATTCAAAGACTTTTGCTGGTACTTTTACTCAACTTGGTAGCTAGCTGGAACTTTAATCGAATGTGAAACTACATGATCGTTAGGACAAACTTATGGGACGAGAACAAAAGGAAACAGCAATATAAAGAGCTGTCAATACCAGATTAGAAAATGGCAAATGCACATTAAGTTAAACTTTTAGTCGAGCATTTGTACAATGTACAATTTCTTAAATGGTTCTAATTGTAGCAGCGGCTATAGCGGACCATATTGCTTTCATGTAAATTACTTGACATAATTATGATAAGCTATTGGCTCGATAGACTGAAATTATTGATAAAAACATTTGAGCAGTTCTGTGTTATTAAGAACTTGATAAAACAGTTTAAGATGAGGTTGTAGAATACTAATTGAATTATTGAAAACACAGTATTATAGTCACATCTAAATTGTCTTAAAATATTAAAATTTTATTAAATAGGTACGTTAACAAAATTACCAAGCTAGGAACTTTACTAGTGAAATATGTTCCTACGTTTTTGGAGATCCAATAGTCCTTCCGGAAACGTAGGAACTTATTAAAGGTTGTCGAAAACTAAAACATAGCTGAGATGCCTCACAGAGGCACCTTTGTGTAAAATATTTGACAGCTTTATTTATCTTCGACAAATAAATGACTTGAATTCCAACAAAGGGGTTTTGGAGACTCTTCTAAAGTTTGTTATTATCATCGAGAATTCTAATTTGTAAATAAAATGATTTTAATATAAGGTCTAATTCGGAACTAGAAATTTGTAGGTTAGATGGTCGTGATTGTTTTCCTGCATTTTAACATCAGAGTACTTACCACGACCAAGTATCGAGATTTTCAAATGCAGTTGGTTACGCAGTATATGAACTTCTTCTCTTATTACAATAATTTGAATTCTAAATTAAAGGGTTATACGCTCGCGGAATAACAAACCACTTCTTATGTCATACCGCACCCTGCCTTATTTGAAGGATTTAAATTAGAATATTTTTGAGCGAAATTATAAAGAGATTAAGTCGGTTTTTGCTCTGATGGAATCGCGTTGTTTACTTTTTATTTCTCCTTTTAAATTCAAAGACAAAAAAGCGTGGTAGAATAAATTAATAAGTTCCTACCTGGGCAACTCGAGGTCATCTTGTGAAAGATCTATATTTAATATTGATTGAACTATTTCTTCGTATGTCTATAAACACAATATCTAGGTGAAATAATTTTGGCGTAAAGTCAACGCGAAAAGAAGATGAATGGTAATGTTAGTTTAAAACTAAGCGGTAACGTTGTCGAAGAGCGTGTCAGGAATAAATGCGACCTCTTGAATATTTATGAGGAGACCTTCCAAAAATGCACACAACGCGGTGAAGCGGGCGCACTATAATCAAAGTCAAAGAGAACTGATCGCTGATGCCATAGTTTCATTTAAATATTAATATTCATAACACACACATTGCATAAAGGTCTGAAAAAGTTTTATCGTGATGGTTGACCCATTTATTGTGCTCGCACGTTTTAAAATGTCAGTTTGATCTACTGGAAAGTGGAGTCTTTAAGTTTTTTAGTTATCCTTATTACGATAACCTACGCATTTCATATTTTGAATTGGTTTTAGAACGAATATAGAATGATGTTTTTCTAAAATAGATTTAGTTTTTATAATTAACATTAAGTATTGTATCAGAGTTATGAATGAAGTTAGGACCCTCACATTCTGTGCTTCTGAGGAAATATACGCGTATCATACGTAGATGATAATCTTATTTTGGGACCAACATGTCCCGTAAATACACCATATGAGGCAGAGGTGTCCCTTTCATCTAATCTAATTAAATGGTCTTGTTTACCGAGATGTTCCAGGGAACATATCGGTCTCATCTAGGTCTCAGCAGACCTATGAACTTCGTAACAATATTTGTCCAGCAGTTCAGGCACTCATAATTGTTATGGTGCCGATTGATTTCGCTCCGTGTGGTGACTGATCAAGAATTCAAACTGTCATTTGGCCCTAAAGGTGTCGTAGCAGGTATAAGGATAAATACACCAAGCAAAACTATTTGCGAAGAGACTGGAAACTCGATATCAAACCCTAAACCAACTTACCAACCCTCCATGGCCAGCGTGGTATTATAGGTGAAATTCTGTTATTCCTGTTACAACGATACTGTGTTGCAAATTAGTAGAGGGCTATGTCCAGCCGTGCACTGTGAATGGCTGCATAATGTATGAAGAGTTACATCCATCATTTCCTATATGTCTGCTCCAATGAGGTATTGTTCTAGATGTGGTGGGCTCTTTGGTGCGCCGTGGTGGTGGCCGGAGGAGCCGGCGTGGCAGCGGCGCCCGCGCCCGACGCCCTCTCGCCCCTCGGCCTGGTACAGATGGACTCGCCCACACCTGACGACGTAAGTACACACTATTTTGAACTCTTTCGATCTGTATTCTTCTTGACACATGGTTCATAATCGCCTGAACACGTTGTTTAATGACAAAGTCCGTCTAACCACGAGCAAAGGGTTGAAGGCACTGATCACCCGGACACAGACAATACAATACACCCGGATCAGTGCCTACAACCCATGCGAGTCGTTCGAAACGTCAGAACAACAGTTATAATCCAAAGCTACGTTATTCATGCGATTAATCTGTGAAACTGTATAATATCGTAAGACTATGACGGATTAGCGGTTCCCACTAATATGTTCCCCAGAGCTTAACCAGATTAAACGTGCGGTTTCCTCACTTGCTAAGCGTGGATTGGCAACCACCCATTACGCTTCTGTCAAGTCAGTCTTACATTTAAGTGCGGTTAGGTGTCTTGTTTGAAGCAATAATATCTACTACCGAAAACAAATTGTCTTGTTCCAGTTTATTAGTTTCGTGTGAGCTACACCACGCATTTGTTTCAACTCTAGTACATGCTGCCAACTTTTGTCATTCAACTTCTTCATGGATCGTAAACATTTTTTAAGAGAATTACATCACGTGCAAATTTTATGAATGCTTTAACTTTGATATTTCATAAAATCATAAATTTTGGTAGAAAATACAAAAGTGTTTTGTGTAAGCCGCAGGCAAACATTTTCGTATTTTTTATATTTATATTATAATGTGTGGTTGTATGTCATGTTCACGTAGTGGAAAATTGGTGGATCCGTTGGGAACGAACTGTGAACACATAGAAAACATACGTTCCGATTTTATAAGGTATTAGAGTATGTCAAAAAGTCCTAGAGCGAAGGCTTGTTTAGCCGTAGATTAGAATAATGTTTCTAGTTTGTTTGTTCACGATATTAGTTTTTCGGGGATTAAAATTAAGAGAGGATTTATTTTAAAATAAATGAAAAAGGTATACAAGTTAAACCTTGATTGAATTTAATAGAAAAACTAACAGAAGAGGCTGTATTTACAATTAATTAATTAAATAATATTTATGGTTCATCTCAGAGATACCGATTTCGTTAAGCTGTATTGTTAATATTTATGTTATAGGTATACTTATGAAAAAATGTATATTTGTAAGTTAGAAAATATTTTATTATTATCTATGTACATAAACTAAAGTAATGTAAGCTAATGTAGTATAGTTGAAGACAATATATTAATTAAAATGTTAACACCAAATTCTTTAGTAACCCGGTAAACTATTTGGACTCTTCTAAACTATGTTAATAAACAAGCCAAAATAATAACAAAATCGGTAAAACATCTATAAGGGCTCTATCAGACAGAGAGCGGTCACGCGGTCAAGCGTTCAAGCGGTCAGTTTTGCGTTCTTTGTGTTTATATTACGTTACATAGACCGCGTGACCGCTCTATGTCCGATAGGACCCTATGTAACGTAATATAACACAAAGAACGCAAAACTGACCGCTTGAACGCTTGACTGCGTGACCGCTCTCTGTCTGATAGAGCCCTAAGAATAACAAAATGTAATTAAGTAGGTATGTAGTAGGTACAACGCCTAATAATGTTCTAACTGCAAAGTTTAGTTATGAGCATGTATCTGAATCAAGTTTAAAAATAAATTGTTTCTATGAACAGCTTCGTGATAGTCAGGTCATGCTTTTCATATAAGATATGTGGACTTTAGAAGTAGGTACCTAAGCAAGCTGCAGATCTGCTTGTAACTATAATTATACATACTCTTGATGGATAAGCATGACTGTGTTCTTTAAGTATTATCTACTAATATAGTCCCAAAGCAAAAGAACCAATCAGTGTATGTTGATATGAAAGCTCGATGTGTTCTCTTTACAGTATCATTCTGTGAAATGGTAAAATAAACTATGCTATAATCCGGCTATAAATAGGTTGAAAACACACAGATGTACCTTCCATTACATTTAAATATCCGTGAGATGACGATGGAATAATTCAAAAGGTTGGCTTGGCGAACAAAAATTCGTTGAGGAGCAAGGGTCTATTATTACCCTTATCTGACCTTTGGTTGAGTCACTTGATCATTTGAATCTTACTTAAGTTCTGTATGCAGGAGAGCCTGGGCTACGTGTCTCCGATGGGAGGTCGCTACGCGGCCGGCGCGCCCTGGCTGTACCTTCTAGCCGAGGTGCCCCGCGACTCACAGGTAAATACAACCCTATGTGTATAGTTATACATATACAGCTTAAACGTCATGTGAACACAAGATGCGGTTTTACGGTCGATCTTGCTATCAAACCTATTCCGACATTGCGTGACTCTGCAAAGCATCCTTACAAAAATTTGGATGAGAAAGGTTATTACAATGGGTATGCAAAAATTGCTTCTTTCATGAGTTTTTTTCATTTTTCGTTCATGTCCGACAGCTTTATAGGTTTGAAAGGAATGAGACCACACGCAAGCTTTTTATTATAATAATATTATAGATAATCTGATGTACCTAACCATTTTGACAACGATCACCTAAGATATTTATGCAAAGCTTGAGAACGGAAATAAATCAAATACCTAGTCAGTAAATATAAAAATAACTTTTAATTAAGTAACTTTTTTAATTTTAACATAATTTTTGTCGTAAGTTTGTCAGGTATAAATATTGCTAGCTTAAATACACCAAAGTAACATCAACTATAATGCAAATTAATGAAAAGAGCTTTGTCACTTTACTTTCGTTACGTTCGTCTTCGAGTAAAGTCTTTTGAGTAAAAGTTTGTCTGTAATTAATAAAACGAATTACAACATTAATTAGAGACCGGCCGTGTCCACTTGCGATCGATAATCGTTAAAGGTGACAGTCTGAGATTTACTCGAGAGGAAAGGGCGCAAACGAGCAACGTAGACGTTAAACAAGCGGAGTTGTCTTACCCATTACCTCTTATCAACAAGATAAACTGATGGCTGATGAACTTTCCCAGCTTCTGTGTAAAATGTAAAACATTTTAAACAAGTATTTGACAACTCACCAAGCTGTGACAACCTCGTTTAAATAACAACATAAAAATAAAAGTTAAGTGTAAGCAATTACTACAAATAATAGTTGCAATGAAACTACAAGTACTAGCATTCAACTGTTTGCGGTGAAACTTTGCATAGAGTCCGTGAGGCGCACTGTACTCTTAGCTCGGGAATGTTTACTCGAAGCTTTACAATGCTCGTTATGTTAAATGATGCACACTGTTAATTAGATATTACTGCGAATAAAGTTTTACATGAACGTTACCCCGTACTTCGCATCGGTACCACAAATGTATATTCATTTGAATACTGTCGCTTGGTAACATTATAATTTCAAACAAGAGCTAGTATCACTACGATATGTTATTTTCTTGCCATAGTCACGTCACGTACGTCGATCAAAGTAACTTTCTTCATCAAGAACCATATCATATGTCAATAAACTATTACAAAGCCTTAGCTAGAACTTTAGCAAAATGTAATTATACATTGTTAGGAACTTGATTGTGACTTAGATCGCGACGAGGTTTTCGATAACGTGTCAAAAGTGCCACATGTAGGTATTGCAAGTTTGGCGCCGCGGTTTCATTAGTGATGGAATAATTGACTAAGTTGATAGTCAACTGTGGCGATTAATTAACGTAACTGCATAATGACGCTAAATTTATCCATTATCCAACTGCTATCGGCTTCGGAGGCGCCTGTGGCTCTCTCTAATTATTCATAGTTATTCAGACCGATTCACTCATGTACCGTATTGATTCAGCAAACGGCAATCTGCCTTTACTTGTGATACAATACCTACTTCATTACTGGCAAACTTGTGTCACTTCAACCGCAGAAAGATTTACTTAACAATTCCTTTTCAATTCAGTTTTACCTGCGACGTACCAAGCAGGTGCCGCGGACTGTAATTTCACCAACATTTGTAGTCAAGCCTCCGGGGACACTATGCAGATGCTTTTTTAAACGAAAATTCCCGTTTAAAATCTTACGAACAGTCTCCAATGCAGATTCTTATGCTTAATTTTAAGTAACTTTTGTGGGTTGCTGTGATTAGACATCATATATTTTTAAACCTATTGCGTGTTACATTGCTTGCTTAAGCTTTGAAGCGTGTGAGCTTTGGCGAGATGAAAGAGAGGTATAAAGTCTGAGTGTATACGAAGGTGGCAAGTAGCGAGGTGGACGTTCGGTCGCGCCGCTCCTTCTCCGTGAACCCGGCGGTGGAGGTCCTCCAGCGAGGCGCCTACAACAACTACATGGAGAAGGTCGCGCAGAAGAACAGGCACTTCCTAGACCGCGTCGGGAAACGAGGTCAGCATACTACATATACATACAACATACTTGGCTTAATATGCACGATGGTATTAACAAACATGCGAGTGATAATAAACTTATGACGTAGATCTATACGGATGGTAGTGTATAACTTCTTTGTGTTATAAACAGAGATCGCCACTGTGATAGTGGTAGAGATATTTTCTCAGTAATATTTCTTAAGTAGGTACCTTATTTATACCAATATTTATTACCTACCATACCTAAGCACAGTGATCTCATAATGTATAGCGTCATTGAACCTTCGGTTGGTTATATACTGTTAATATCACTTTGCAAACTAATAGACCGGCACACAAACCTATATTATACTTTTGCTCTATGAAGCAACTACAATCACAAAATCTCTTTTTATTGCTGATCTCTGTTTATAAAATAATGCCTTTAATACTTGATACAAATAACTGAAGTCGTATAAAATACCTTCATATCTTGTGTATAACAGTTTTATTTTATTTTAGGATCGTGGAACAGCCAAAATTGAAGAGTTAGCAGAATAGACAGCTGCCTTAAGACCGCCCTGTGATCGACTCGTAACCTAATTTTAGTTACGCGCTTCCAATGTAGTTTTGTACATTTACCCTTGTTACCAATAAAAAACTGTATAAACATTGTTGTGAGCAAAATAAAGATAATCTTTTTTACCAAACGTGTTTTTATTTCATATTCTCTATACCATATACCTACACTTAAGAGAAGGACATCTACAATAATCTGCTCACCTTATACAAGAAGGTTCTTGATAATCAATGAGCAAATATGACAATTTCTACGTTATTACTCAATTGGATAAAATTGGAGTAATCAAATATATTTCAATCGATTGAACATTTTGTTTTTTAACGTTTAACGTTCGACAGAATATGATTTCGAATCAGCACATTCTGCAAAATTAAGCATAAAATTATTTGAAAATATGAAATTACAAAATCATTGATTTGAAGTTCGAATCATAAAGCATTTGACCTAAATAACTAAATTAAATTAAATGTGGCTCTTAATTTTTTTTAACTGGCACCTATCATTGATATAGCCACTGGTATCAGAATATATTGTAGAGCCGTCATGCTAAGTATTTGAGTCAGTAGGTAATTGATGAGAGAAGTTCTAATGTGAGTGTAACGTGTGCGCGCGAAGAGTGGCAGCGGCCGAGTGAAGCGACGCATGCCGTCCCTGTCCATCGACCTGCCGATGTCTGTGCTGCGCCAGAAGCTCAGCCTCGAGAAGGAGAGGAAGCAGCAGGCACTCCGCGCAGCAGCCAACAGAAACTTCTTGAACGACATCGGCAAACGAGGTTCGTAGCCACAACTCTTTTTATCTTTATAATTTTTTTTTTGTTAACTTTTTAAGAATTATTTTTGTGTTCGTCATTTTCGTTTCGTTCCTTTGCGTTCGGTTTTTAAATCAACACAAACGTTTATAGTAACGTCCTTTTATACTGGCAGCCTCGTACCAACTTGTTTGCCGCTTTAACGCAAATATATATTTCTACTTGTGCCTTTTGAGAATTTATGATTTTTAAGCATATAGACCGGGGATTACGCTTACGTGAAAGTACCCTCTTTTATTTTGATTTGAAAGCTGTACTCACAACAGATACGGACATTACAAATAAGGGTACACACAGGTAGCAGGCACAGAACGGACCAAACGTGGTATTTACATTATATGGCCCGTATGTGCGAATGTTTTCTCACGACGGGAACACTGGCTGAATGTTTAACGCCTCACGGTAGCACATAAACATTTACTTTGTTCTAAACCTAATTTTATTAAACTAAGTATTATTTGTTTTCTTTATTTTTTACTTAATTTCTCCACATTTATTTCTAACCGTAGAATTATTTCAGTAGATTTATAACACTAACAAATATTTTAACTTTCTGAATGCGTGCGTTATTGACGTTGAACAAATAAAAACTAATGCTTTTTCATCTTGCAGGCTTCCAATGGACCCCGTCCGTGCAACAAATCAGATACTACTAAATGTTTAATATCGCCAACCAAGAAATGCCTGCCTACTTATACCCCGAGCATCAACTTTCTGAAGTATCTTAGAACTAGCTACATTTCAATAAACATCTTGCCTCGTATAGAAAATTAAATTGTAACGTAGTCAACTAGAAAATCTACATTCATATTGGAAAATGTTAAACAATAGTCGTTTGAGTACTTACTGGAAAATACTTTTAAGAAAACATCTGTACCTTCCCCTATTTACAGAGCATGTCATAGACAAAGTACAAATATGGATGGTTGTTTATAGATGATGTAGATCGCCTCGAATAGTGTATCTTACCTAAAGTTTAGAATAGTTAGTTGTTAACTATCAACTTATTATAAACATACGCTTATTATCTGAACCAGCATCGTTGCGTCATCTCTTTACACTTACCTTCATAGAGTATTAACAAATAATGTATGATCATCTAACAGTATGCAATAAACATGTTTAAGACCATCGGTTGTTTCATTCACACTGACCCACGTAGAGCCCTGAAAGTAGGACATAAGATTTAATTGGAACACGCACCATCATGGCGATCACTCTGAATACAAAATTCTTTTCTTATTTTTACTTTCTTTTACACCGAGTATTTCTATTTTTGTTTCAAAATTGGAGATACATAACTACATGTAACAATGTATAGACGATAAAATGTTAAGCTACTCAGACACAGATGTCGTTAAATTACCCGTAATGTGGCTCTAAGGACCCGTATATACGTTTATAAAAATGGTAGATAATATTGATGGTAAATTGATGTGGATATAATAATGGAAACAATTGATGTACAGTGCATCCACACATGTACGTGAAATAGGGTTACGTATGCATTCTGTAAAGATAGGAAAGTAGATCAGATTAGCTCTACCACTATATCAAAAAATTAGAAGTCATAATCATTGTTAATTAATTAAAAAATCAAATGCAATTTCGTATGCAACACCTACTTAGAAAGCTAATGCTTAATATTCATATGGCAAGCGCCTGTAATAAATATCGTACACCGAAACACGGACAGAGCTGACAAGAGCTGAGTGTGTCTGCAGAACCTTACACCTGTAGGTGTGTACTACCTCTTGTAGTACGTACAAACATTTCACCCCTTTATTGGGAAATGAACCGCTCCCGTTCTATCGACTGGTGAGATGGGGAAGTAATTCAATATACATAATATCCTCCCCATCGGTGCTACAGATTCGTCATCTTTTATTTCGGTCAATTTCAAATTGGTGCCCATCTGCTGGTTCTATATTCAGTTTTATCTATTTTACGATGCCGTACGCTTCGAAATAAATTGGCTATATTTCCTACCGGCCACGCATTGGTTACTTAATTAGCTATATCAATTTCAGTTTAATTATTCATAGAATACCTATATAAAATATACATGGCGCAGATATGTCGGGACCGAGCCTCATTTGCATATAATCTCACTGTAATAAAAGGGAACAGCTATTTGTTTCTAATCGTGCTCTATAATATATTTTTGTTAATTAGCTGTATAAGCGTTTATGGAATTTATATTAGAAATTTTAACATGAAGTTGTTAGATTTATTTTATACGTTGCAATTCTTCTTGAATTCCTTATGCATTCACATCTACATTTCATTACCATCCACACATTGTTAGAACATTCAAGGTTCTTAGTACAAGTGGGAAGATAACCATGAAAACTCGCCACACAACTGTGAACTTGGCTGACAGAAACTGCAAATAAACTTTCAGTGTACCTGTGTAGACACTAACAAACATAGTTTCGTATAAATTATGGAGAATTCTTGAGCAGGCAGCATGAATTCTTGTTCCCTAATATTTTTCGTAGGTACAGGAAAAGCAATGTTTCATTTCATAATTTACACGATTAAATTTTCGCGAATATGAGACATGCGGCTTTGTAGGTTGTCAGTTTCTCGTTTAGGATGTCTTTTTGTTCTACATTTACACAGCTACTTACCGCGACATCGTATCCCTTATATATGAAAGTAGTAAAATTTTCGAAACTAGGTACCTATTTATATTAAGATTTGCCAATAATGTGTCGAATAAAATCCATAAATAGTAACTCCATCGATCAAGTGTTTGGTATTCGATTATACAAAGTGACACACAAACTAGCTTCGAGTTTTATTTACCATGACGTCACATGAAAAGCCCCTGACTTGTTACCACAGAAATAAGATCAATATGGAATATGAAAGGGTAAGAAAAAACTTTTCAGAAAGTCTTTTCACTAATGGATATTTTAGACCTTAAAATAGAATGAAAACTCAATTATAAAAGCTCGTCTTGAAAATTTATGTTTTAAAGAAAGGATATTTTCTTACATTAACGGAATTTAACTACTGCAAACTATAAAAGTAAAACAAATACACTTTATTAGATATCAAAGTTTTTAGGTCGGCGTAGAAAAGTACCCTAATAGTTTCGTTATACCGCCTCGTCTGTCCTAGGTTTTACTCGGAAACTTTCTACACTAAAGAGCTGAAATTTGGCATAGTTGTACTGGTAATATTTAAATATAAACACATAATGTACATTACAACTACGTCTAATGCCTTTTGAAATAAAAGTTTGAAAAGGGTTGTTTCATGGGATGCTCCCATACTAGGAAGGTACATACGAGTACATATTTAGATCTGAAAGTCTTCTTCTTTCTCTTAGCGTTATCCCAGTTTCAATCTGGGGTCCTCTTACTAGTCTAACCGGATTTGGCTGAATATTAGCTTTTCCACAGAGCGACTGCCTGTCTGACCTCCGCAACCCGAAGGGATGGCCATATTCCATGGTTTAGACTAGTGTCAGTTTATTTTAGAAGGTACTGACGCCCTATAACGACTGTCAAAGATCTTCATGACAACCGGGACCGACGGCTTAACGTGCTCTCCGAGGCACGGGACAAGCGATAATTAACAATTCAATACGCACATAACTCATTGGTGCGCGCCGTGGATTCGAACCTGCTACCCTCTGCATGGCAGTCTGTTGGTATATCCACTCGGCTATCGCTGCCTTATTGCCTTATTTAGACTTGAAAGTATTATTTTTTATTCTGCGATAATGTTGTGTGGGATATTGTTAGAAATGTCTTTAAAACTTGAGGAGATGCCGTAAACATTTTTTTGTTCAATAAATATTATGACAACCAAGCAGGCCATACAAATTGGCAGGGCATACTCATCTGCCTCAAATTTAATTACCTATTGGGACAATAAATGAATGTAGTACTCGAGTCCTTCTAAGGCCATCTACTATACTCGACAGTGTGCATGGCTCAATTCACACTTGACCGATTTTATAGTCAACCATCTCATCAGAAAGACAATTTCGATTACACATTGTAAAAATATGAACACTGTTTTCTATAAAACAGTAGGCGTATGTTTTTGCAAACTTAACTGTTGATGTAGGGGGAGTTTGTAGAGAGGAATAAATCTCAACTATAGAGTCAATACATTATGTATTCCTGGAGTTTGTACAGTAGGTATACCTGGTTGAAATTTTAATTCAACTAGGATACAATATATTTTATCAGAAGTAAATATAATAACCAGTCTTCAGGATGCTATGTGGATGAATCCTCTTAGATACTTGATTACAGCTTGCCATATTTTGAAAATACACCGTTTGAGTTGTTAGACAATTTTATGAGGTCAATACTGGCTTATAAAAAACAGCCTATTATTTTCCAAATGACTAATAACTTAAAAGATGACTAAATGTTTGCAACTAATAAAATAAGTTGCTAGCGATTAAATATTTTTGCGACTATTATATTAAATAAGATTCAAAACTAAGTGTGTTATAGAAACTTAAAACTAGCAGCTGCGTTTAGGTAGCAAATAAACTATACAAGTCAGTTGAAATAATAGCCGAGGAGCTATAAATAATGACTTGGCGATTAATAATGTTAGTAGGTAGGTTATATTAGGTTTTCTTGTGACCCTGTACCCAAAAATAGGAGCCCTGCGAAGCAGGGCTCCGTCAACTTGGCTTAAAAGACTGAAGCGTCTTATTTACTTATACGGAACACTTCATTTAAAACAAAATCATTTGCCAAATATTAAAATATGTATTATTTATGAATGTCCATTTTCTATTTTTTATTCATCATCATCATGCTTAGATACTAATTCAGTTCCCAAAAAGAATAACGCTGCTAGTTTAAATTAAAACGAAGCCTATTACTGACATATTAATATGCTACATTTTACTTATTACGATACTCCTTATTAGCTGCCAACCCATTATATATGGTACCCACTCTAATTATTTTTGAAACTTGTATTCGCTTTACTTAGTCGCCGCCATAAAAAACACACGTTTGACCGACAGGGCAAATACGTGGTCATACCTTTCACAAAATAACTCAAGACCTCAACTGCTATTTCAATTAAGTTCAAAAATAAAGTAAAAATGTTCTGCGTGTTTTGATCTTAGCTTTGATCAAAATTGCACGCGTGTCTATCTGTTGGCATTGCAGCTGCAAGCTCCTGGTCCAGTTAGATTACGAGTATAACATTTTTCTATATCAATAATACTTTGCCTATAAAATAATATATTTAATTCAAACAGATTTTTTTACGTATTTGCTATGCTTTTGCTCCATATAAATGCCGCTTTTGCGCCAATCCCAAAAATACGAAATAAAAATATGTATCTGGATAGCCGCCCGCTTCTGAACAAAATATTTTAGGATGTGCATAATGTTCATTATCTCATTAACTACTTGCACACCACCGAAAACAAATATAAATAAAAACGACCAGTGATCCTAAAATAAATATTTCGTTACCATAAAATTCTATAGATTCATGATTTATCATGAATCTATAGAATTTTATGCCTTAATTGCCATTGCTATAAAAAATAAACGATTATTTTTGTATATAGTGCCATCTGCATAAACGCATAGCTGCCACATGTTTCTCTAAACTTGCTAAGCAAGAAGTTCAAAGATAGTATTCCGAACGGAGCTGGCACTGAATATATAACTGCCGATCCCAAGCAGCTGTATGCAGCAGTTCTGTTGGCAGCACCTGCTGCTACCACGATGCTCGATAGTCATTTCGTATATACAACCAGTCATGCCTCTGCTACAAACTGCATGCAGCGGCTGTAACAGCGGCATGCGGTAGTTGCCATTCGCTTGGTTCGGAATAGTACCTTTCATCTAGAGTAATCAAGTGATGATATTCCGTGATGCCGCAGAGGCTGTCGGAGGTCCGCGAGGGTCGCGCGCGGCCGAAGCGCAAGATGCCTTCTCTGTCAATCAACAACCCCATGGAGGTTCTACGACAGCGGCTGCTGCTAGAGGTCGCCCGCAAGCAGATGCGCGAAGCCAACCAGCGGCAGGCCGTCGCCAACCGACTCTTCCTGCAAAACGTTGGCAAACGAGGTATGTTCACTAAGTATACACATTTATTATGTTTTATCTCAAAACAAGACACCTCCTGTTCCAGGAAGAAGTCCTGTATCGCGAGGGATCTCGCAAACGATTGATCACGGGACATGTCTTCATGTCCTATGAGTGTTTATAAAATCCCTCGAGGAGTCCCTCTGTTTCGAGTTCACCTGAACTCGAAACAATATTTTGTGAATCACACAAAGTGTTGTCTCGTGTCCTAGGTACCTATGGTAGTCAGGGCAGTACTGAACGGCGTGACGTAGTAATTTCAGCGGTAGCTTTCCCTCTGCGAATTTCCATGAAAAAGAAGACATTAATATCTATTTTGACGACCGGTTGGCGCCGCGGGAGTGTAAGCGACTGCTACGCCGAAGGTCGCGGGTTCGATTCCCGCTCAAGTCAAACATTTGTGTGCATGAACATGGATGTTTGTCTTGGTCTGGGTGTTTCTATGTATAATATGTATGTATTTACAAAAAAAAAAGTATATATGTATGTTTATCCATTATCTAGTACCCATAGTACAAGCTTCTGCTTAGTTTGGGACTAGATGGTGTTGTGTGAATGTGGTAGAATATTATATTATATATTATATTATATTTTCCTGAGTTTCGTTCGGTTAAGAGAAAGCGAAAAATTAATACCCATTTCATTTGCTACCTCGTTCCTTCGGCCACCTGTCGGCAAACAACGGCTAAAGTCTGTTTCGCTGACCTTGCTTTACCAGTGTTTAGCGGGTATGACCATCGTATCACTAACGAACTAACATGTGGTTACCGTTTGCGCTCTGATGGACCGTTAGCGCTAGTCATCGTTAGGCATCTACAATCGTTATAATATCTTGTTCTACCGTGAACGACCCTGAGAACTGACGAGCTATCGTGATATTCATATAACGCTATCAACTCATTCGTCGAATTCCAAGAATTAATAAATTAACAAAGACCTAAAATTTTATATTTACAAAATGTGCCTTTCATCAGAAAGAAGCGACATTTTATAGGTATAATTTAATTTAAAACGCTATTAAGCTGCGAGCTTTTCAACAATTATTCTTCGATACCTATCTGAAAATGTACCTGAGACATTTTCCAGCAATGATTTGTTTATGTGTTAATACATTTAATATACAGAATGCGTGTGTGTGTAATTGTTTTACTACAACTGAACTACTAAAGTTGTTTAGTTAGTTATTTTGAGAAGTAATATGAATATTGATTAATTAATTACGCACCACAGCCAAACATAATAATATGCTTATATTATACCGTCTAATTTGAGTTGCCTTTTAAGAATACTCGTTCATCGAACAGCTAATTATAATCATACCCGTAGCACATTAATGAGAACGATGGTGCATTTCAAACAAAAGTTACTGAGTAAAATTATTTAAAACATAAAATATGAGGTACTGTTACTTCTGCGTCACAACTGTTCCTAAACGCACACAACTATAACAAAGAACACAATACACACTTTACAGCATATTCCTGGCTTAAATAAATGCTGAAGACGTGGCGAACTTACAAAACACTAGAACGTAATTTCCCAATAGTTTTCTCGTAAAATGGCTTAAACGACTCTACAAACAGTTCATATTTGTAGGTGTTAGATAGTTCCAAAGTTTATTTTCTATTTCAACTTGGATTAAAAATCATTTTTTTAATTCAATTTCGCTAGAAACTTTTACTTGTGTAAACAGATGTTACAAATGTGGACGTAAATCAGATTTGATAAACATTTAATTCAGTTTGATGTTTAGTATTATTTAGAGCTGTCAATATAATTATTTTAATGCGAAATCAGCATTTTATTATTTAAGAAACAGCATTTAAATAGGCTACATAACATAACGATATGAGCCACAGGAGCAAAACAGTAGGCCTAAATAACGCGGGTGTATCTGATAACGAGACCACTGTCCATCTGATGCCGATGGTAATCAGCTAACCGAAGTACAATTCACACAAGCATTGGCATCGCCACAAGACAGCGAAGATATATTGGCCTTCTTATCAAGTCAAGTCCTCTCCCCTTCTCATTCTCACTACTCTTGCAGAAAAAGAGGAGAGGCTCTTCCAGCGCTCTCATTTATCAAACGAAACCCAATGGTAGGAAATATTAGTAGTTTCTGTTGGTTTTTTGTTCAAGCTAGCCCACTCATGCTGCACCGTGGATCTATGTGTTCAGGAGTGGACACCAGTTTTACTGTAGCAGCGACTAAGCTTTAATTATCGTCATCACTAATTCTAGGAATTTACTGTAATTCTATTTGTGACTCTGGAAACACTTAGATTGAAACTACTTTACTAACAATTATAATAACGAGAATAGGTCTCCAGATGTTGTATACAGAACAATATCTATTATGTTATAATTGTATGCCTACTAAAGTAAAGCATCTGTAACTAAGTTAGAAGGATAACTAAGTTCAAGTTTTACTCAATATTACCAGTATTATGTTCATCATATGGGACTCGTCCCGGGCACTGCTGACGATCAACAATTTGATTAATTAAATACCTGTTCGTTATACAATTTATTTGGTGAATTTAGTACAGATAATTTAATTGCCTTCCAATGGCTGCAATCAATGACCACGATGAGCTAATGATTTGTATATACGTGAATATTGTTTTTTTTTCTGTGCAGGATTCTGGGCTAACTCCGCTCCAACCCGCTACGACAACTAGAGATTCCAGCGACTGACTATTTTGTGTTTTCTGCGAGTTGTCGCCACTACCGGCTGGAATCAAGCTATTACGACAACAACCTCTGTACAACCTCTCTAACTCTACTCTACGCTTTAAATAATAAAATTCACATCTATTTACGAGTATGCTGTTACCTAAATAACCCTTAAATGTGTAGGTAAATGTTCATCTATCAATGATGTAAGTACTTTTTATCTGTGATTCTCGATTTGACCGCACTTGACATTAATTGATGTGCCAGCCATGTCGCCCTTCCAACGAATGCTGCCAAGTAATTTATGTTCTGCTGCCTATAACAACGTTATTTCTGATGAGCCTTTATGAAAATATGGTATATTTAACTTAAGTTAGTATAAGAAATACACCTGTAAGGTAATTTTGCGGCAGTTCTATTCATGTGTCGTCCGTATATTAATTATTGTTACAATATATGCGCGAGTGTGTCAGCCAGCTCGACACACCGCCGAGTTGTCGTAATACTTTGTGTGGGGTGATAACAGCTATTCTAACTCTCTATTGTATTTCCATAATAGTATTTTTCTACGCTTGTTAATTGTTATTACTTAGGATGTTATTTAACCAAGTTACCGCGAAGAATGCTCGTCTCCACTTCATATATGTTTTCTTTCGATACTATTTATTTGTGCCAAATATTCGCCCCTGAATAGAGTCTATCATAGTATAATAGTTGTACGGACGTAAGTTCACTATGCCATTACTTAATTATTTTTTCATTATACTTATTACATGTAAGCGTATTAGACGTTTGCTGTTAGTTTCTACGTAATTTATATGTACAGAGTAGATAACGTATATGTATTTTTATGTTATAAAATAAATTGATCTCTTATAGCATATAAATGGTAGAAAAAATGTAATAGTTCATACATTATAAATTACGTTCAATAAAAACGTTAACTTATTAATTTGTGTTTCATTGTGTCGTGGCTTGTGATCCACTTTGTACACTTGTTATATTAATATTGTGGTTGATTGAAATTCCTTGGATGCTCTTGTTTCAGACAATTACGGCACTGTCTTTGATATAGTATCTACGCATCGATGTTGAAGGTATTGTTATAATTAAATTCATGTACAGAGGCGAAGATATGTAGGCTAAAGGAAATTTCTAGTGAGTGAACAGCTATTATACAGGGTGTTACAAGACCCATCAGCAAGCCCGACGTCTACTCGTTTTGGACACCATGACAAGTCATACTAAGCAAAAATAATAACTAGGAAACTTTATTTTAAGTAGACACATTTTTTAAACCGCAATTAAAGTGAAATACCTACTTATCCATGGGGTCATAGAACGTCTATAAAACATATTGGCGAGGTATATGCATCGATTTGTACCTAATTAGAAAAATTGTATGGTCACTTTGAGCGTCAATATCTCCTAAACCAGTAACTTCCCTTCCACAATGTGTGATTTCAGTTTTCGTTAAGGGTATTTTACACCCTATATAAATCGTCGAAGGTATGCAAGCAATTAACCTTACTGATGGAAACGTCCAAAATAAAAAGCTCCATCAACTTCCGCGCCGCTGAGACCGGCCCAACCCTTTGACTTCCATTAATTAGTTTTTTATTTAGAATTTTATTTTGGCGGAATCGTCGGAAAGGGAAAGTTATTAAACTACAATATCCTGTCAGTCATATTTTATCCACCTGGATTTATAAATGTCGCAATATGATTAAGTATTGTTGTGTCTGACGAGCCGTCTGCTCAGTGATGCCATTTCTATGTACAATGCCTTATAAATACACCATGTATATTAGAACAGTGTTTTCCTAAAAGTATGTATTCAGACTATGATACAGAAGCCACCATATAGTATTAATTTTACAAAATACAGTAAAAATATGTTATTTAAAAT
This sequence comes from Euclidia mi, assembly GCA_944739405.2. Lineage (NCBI taxonomy): Eukaryota > Metazoa > Arthropoda > Insecta > Lepidoptera > Erebidae > Euclidia > Euclidia mi. The sequence continues at coordinate 42,242,120 of OX123187.2, forward strand.
GAAACATTTCGTAAAAATCAACACTTAGCAACACTACGCCGACATGTATCACAGTTAAGCTAGTTTGTAGGTAAAAATCGAATTGACCTTATCCATCGACTGTCCTGTTGTGGTGCTGTGAAATTTTGATATTGATGAAAATGCTAAATTGAAAAAATATTGTTTTCGGAATACATCTCTGTTTTTCTATTTCTCAACTTTTCGGGAAAACACTGACTTATGGTATAAACTATGGGCTTAAATTATGCTTCTACCATTGTTGTTCTATTATTATCCCCCTTAAAAGCTTACTATTGTGACTCTTAAAAAAAATGAAGCCCTTTTGTGTAGCTATTTTCTTTTCTCTGGCGCCAATAATGGCCTTTTGGACAAATACAACTAAAGGAAAATGCAGCACACGGTGTAATACAAACAAAAGTGTAGAGACTATATTACGTCATTCCAAGTAACTATTTAAGCATAAATCAAAGATAGCCAATTGATGATATGTTGGTACAGGCCACAGGTGCCGTCAGAGAATACCGTATGCTGAGAGCAGCGCGTGACAGTTGCGAGATAAAAACAAGTGAGCCCATTTCTATAACTAATTATTGTATGGTATTTTTTAATTGTACGATACCAAATATTGTCCGTAAAGGCATAGTAAAAACAGAATAGTAGGATAGCTTCATACAAATCGGCTGCCGCGCCGCCGCGCTGGTTTGAATGTACGCGTGAGTCGCCGGCGCCGTGTACGCACGCACTTTTCACGCACACAATCTCACGAGCGCGGCAAGCTCGGCGCGGATTCAGTATGGGATGCGCCGCGCGTCTGATCGAGCGCATTCATGTAGGTACTACACTGCTCGCCCGCTTGAATTATTTATATACATTCAGTTTTGTAATAAACGTTATTAATAATATACAATGTGTTAAACGTCAGTAAATTTAACTTGTTACTTTTCTCATTAAAAAAGGCATTAAGATAGTTATATAACGCTTAGGTAGTCAGTAGGTATTTGAAAAAAAATAAATTCAAGCTTAAATTGTGAAGTATTCAGCGCGATTACTTAAAAAAGCGGCGAAAAAGCGCGAGCGCCGACAAAGCCGGCGCCGCGGTGTAAACAAGTGACAACCCGTGCGTCAACGCAAGAGTAGGCAATTAACTCGCCGAGCGGCCTTAGCTAACCTACTATTCTGTTTTTACTATGCTAAAGGTGAATTTTTTAGCCCGGGGTTTGCTTCCTGGTCGAACCAGATTTAACGCAGAGTGACTGCCGTCTGACCTCCACAGCCTGGGATAGCGATATTCCATGGCTTAAGGGATAGCGATGTTCTATGGCTTAGACCAGATTTAGTAGTATTTTCAAGGGTAATGACTCCCTATAACAACTACCAAAGATCTTCATGACAGCCAAACCAACGGTTTAATGTGCTCTGTGAAGCGTGGAGTAAGCGATTATGAACTGTTTAAACCAATATTACTTTGAAAAATCAATGGTGCGTGACGTGGAATCGAACCCGATATCCTCATCATTGCAGTCTGTTGGGATCTCCACTTCGGGACTATCGCTGCCTATATTTCATGTAGCGACATTATTTGTATTTAAAAAGAAAACATGTCAGAGTAAAAATTACTTATGAAATATATCATAATATGCTGAGCAGATAACTTACTCGAAAAATATAGTGAAAGTAAAGAAGTTAAAGAAGCACCTCGCAAATTAAACTTCATAGCAAACACAGTTTGTACGTAGCTCGCCCAACACAGGCAAGAATTCCCAGCATCTACGAAGCGTACCATAACAGACCGTAGGAATTAATATTAGCAAATAGGGAATATGGTAGACGTTAACACGATAGATACTCGCCGTGAACGTGGCGAAGAGAGTCGTGCGCCCCGGGCTCGTCTGTGAGCGATAATTAACGTGATTTAATTTAAACGGGCGCCTCCAGAGCCACGTGATTTCATTACTGTTCAACACATTTTCGGCACCGTGAGGGAGAGCAACCGAGTACGATGAACATCGTCGAAATTGTTCCAAAATAAATATTACAACGTATACGCTCTTAACGTTGTTCAGCTTATACTAGGATAGGTAAGTAGTGTGGTTCACAACGGAATGGGATTGGATGTAATATCCTTTCCTCCAATCCCATTCATGTTATGGAAATAAAATAAATAAAGTATTAATCGTCGCGGCGTCGTCACCAAATTGTGTCATTGTGAAGTTTTGCAGGCGATTGTTTCACTCAGTAAATTTAGTTGAGTGGCTCCAGATACTTAATTGCCGCACGGCACAGCTTTTGGAGGAGTTGTTCCTTGTGTAGACATGAGCTACAAAAATAATAATATTAAGATCCAAAAGTTCTACAATCATGTTGACCAATAAAAATATTATCTATTATATGAACTAGTTTGCTATGCGAAAAACCATAGTTGACAGACACACATTTATAAAGAAGTCGTTTACGCAAATCATTGTGGTGAGAAATATAATTTGTGAAGAAGAAGCAAGTTACAATATACACACATCAACAAAGTCTAGGGATATTTTATATTTCATCAAATATCTAAAAATCTATGAAGAATTTTCTGATACAGTAAATAGAAGAATCATAGATTATTTTAAGGTCTTTAATAAAAATAAAAAACATTTCGTGTTTTTTTTTGTTTTAAATAAAAAAATTAATTTTTTTAATCATCATGGAAAATTAGTATGATAACAACAAACATTTCTTCTTAAAAAACTATTAATTTTAATAAAAATGGAAAAAATCTTGTAAAATCTAATAATTAATAATCAGTGTTGCCACCTCTTACATTGATTACACATCGACATCGATTGTTAATACTTAAAATTAAATTGTCAATGTCTTGCTGCGGTATGAGGTCCCATGTCCTTTGCAAGTGTTCGTAAAGTTGTTGTTCAGTCGTCAAATTTGGTGGAAAATCTCTCAAAGCTTTTCGTTGTAACATGTCCCAGGCATGCTCGATAGGATTTAAGTCGGGCGACTGTGCAGGCCAATCCAAAACTTGAATATCGTGCTCTCGGAGAGCGGTCGATACCAGCCGCGCCGTATGGCAAGGAGCATTATCGTGCATGAGTAGAAATTCATGGCCTATTTGAGTTCTGTGTGGGACAATAACGGGCTCTACTACCTCCTCGTGGTATTTTTGTGCAGTCATGCTGCCTTGGATCCAAACGAGTTGGGTTCGTCCGCCAAGACGAATTCCTGCCCACACCATGATTGTCCCGCCTTGGTATGGGTGGACCTCCTGAGGGTGCCGTAGACGGCTAACTCTCCCTGGAGCTCTCCAAACGCGTGTTCTTCGTGAATCCGGGTGAAACCCAAACCGGGACTCATCGGTGAACAGCACCAAAGACCATTGTTCGTCACTCCATGGTAAATGCTCCCGAGCCCACGAAAGCCGCCGACCGCGATTGCCACGTCGCAATGCTGGAACACGCAATGGTCTTCGAGCATGAAGATCAACTTCATGTAACATTCTTCGCACGGTTTGGTCGCTTACCAGCAGCTGGTGGTCCTCCTGGAGCCTTTGCACTAGTTGCAGCGCTGTGATATTGGGTTGTCTTCTGGCGGTCATTTGGAGAAATCGATCCTGTCTCTGCGTAGTAACACGATATCTACCTGTGTGCTGTTCGGCCACATATCCAGTACTGCGATAACGTGACCACAACCTTGATATCACATTTTGACTGGTATGTAGGGCCTCAGCAACGACGCGTTGAATTGCACCATTTTCTAACATGCCCACGGCTCGTAACATTTCATCTCGACTCAAATGACGACGTGACATGACTTTTAAAGTTCGTACGTCACGTTAAATTAAAAAAGAAAAACAATTAAAAACCCTTTTCATTAATAATTATAATAAAACAGTTTTAACTTTCTTTAATGTAACGAATTACTAGCAAATTTGCCGCCATATTTTGTTTATTATTTTGTTTTTTTTCTTTCCATGTTCAAATTTTGAAAATAGAATAAAAGAGGTTTTAATCTGTATATAAACTTTTTGTGGAAACTAACAAGGTTCTAAACTATAAACTCGTAAATAATTTAGGATTAAGATATCCCTAGACTTTGTTGATGTGTGTAGATAGATTGAGATACCTACATAGACAAAAATCTGTAAAGTATCATAGAGATATCTGTCACTATTCTGATGTGCGAGGTTTCGATCCAGGTAGGCGAGGAAAATGATTTGTGTACGGCAAACAAAGACAAAAAAGTACTCGAATACCATGGGGTATTCGAAAATTATAAGTATTATTACGATTGCAGACGATCTGTGTTTAATGAAAACTACACTAGGTTAACTAGATAGAGAAGATCACACGTAGAGTGAACATCTATACAAATCCATGACTAAAAATCTCTTGCAGGAGCAGCATCCCGTCACGCATTATGATAACTGAACTAAGATCATTTATTATTTAAGAAAATTAAACTATTACTAGGTGACTATATATGTACACATAAAATAAAACAATTATTCCTATACTTTAGTACCTAACAAATAAAATCCAATACATAAAAAAGGCATAGAAAATTTTAAAGCGCGTCATGGAAATCCTCCACATCGCCATCAATTGGGAGCGTGCCCAGAATGCTGGCAGCATTGCCACGTTGTATGGCAAAGCTGATTTTTTGTGCCAAATACAGGCCAGCTTTTGGTCACGCGAGGCGTTAACCAATGTCTTTGAGAGATCTCTAAAAAGAGATCTCGCACTTGGGCCCCATTGTCCCAACCTTTCGACTCCAATCGGCTCAAATACATAATCCCCTACTTGGTTCATGTATTTGCGCCGTTTGAGAGATTCCGCTGTAGCAGCAGCAGCGCCCCACAACCTGCTGTGCTAGGAAGATGAGATGGCGCAAGGGTATCGACACATGTTGCGACCCACACCAAAGGCCTACCCAGCTTCCATGGCAATAAAGACATACCATCTGGTCTTTTGCCATCGTCGCGTGTCAAGCCCTGAGGTTCAAGTTTGGCTGGAACGCCAGCGGTGACCAGAGCCGGCGAAGTATGTCATTGAGGTTGGCGTGTCGTGAAAACGACCTGCGCTCCTGCTGCATGACTGACCATGGTGACCAAGGCTGTTGACAGCCTCTCCACAGTGACAGCGATGTGGAGAAACACATGGCGCACTTAAACGAAGGCAAGAAGCAATGAGGAAAGTCGTATCGTCCAACATGGTACCTATGTTGGACGATGGCAGTGCCTAAAGCCAAAGCCCAACTCCCACTCTCCCACAGCCAGCCAACGAGCACGCTCTGCAGCATTGGACGACGTACTAAAGAGATTTTCTCGTACCACGCTGCAAAGCGGCCCGTCCCACTGCCTCTGAGATGATGCGTTTCGGGGTAACTCGGTGCTTGGACAAGCCATTCTCCAAGCATTCATGGCATCGATCTTACACGGCACCTCAGAATCGACCAGTGTGGATGCTAAAATTTTCCTGGTCAATTCGTCAGTGCTGTGGACAGAGGACAGGAATGCTGGTAAGCTTACGTTGGAAATTTTGCGAACGCCAAGGCCACCCAGGCGTACAGGCAAAGACGCCTGTAGCCACACTCGGTCGTTCAGGGCCAGATTTAAGATTTTGCTTAAAGTAATTTGTATAAAAAGCGGAAGATCGAAGAGCGTGTGTAAATTTAGGCACAAAAAGACAATACTTGATAATAGTTAAAGCCGAATGCATATTAATTTTGAGTAACCCGTCTGATATTTCACTAAAATTTGGATTTTTGTCCTGTATAAAAGCATCGAAACCTTCGTCTAATATTTGGGGACTCAAGGAGGCGAAGAGAACTTTTTTCAACGTGAGTAATATTTGGAACCAGATATTGAAATTTAGAAAGTATATCGGATTTGTCTAAGTTTTCGTTAATGAAAACTTAGTCTTCTTCTTGGTCCCGCCATTGTTTTAAGAACATCATGTCTCATGTGTGTCTCTTGTGTGTGTGTCGAGTGTGTCTCTACAATCTGAATATAGTATGAGTACTTATATTTATAACAGAAGAGCTATAAAGTGCCCTGTCTTCTTAATAAAAGTCACAATTTTATCCTAGTAAGTATTGAGGTAAAAGTAATACTGATAAATATAAGACCCTTGTTTATTGATCTTAAAGAGGGTCTCGTAACTAGTAGGCAATAATATTCGAAACTAAAGTTCACTGGGTTAATCCCTGGAGAAAATATTTTTACAACTTCATGTGCCTACAACATGTTATAGGCAATCTTTAGATGTATGTATTTACTTGATGAGTTGAAAGGAAGCGTGTAAGTAGAAAATAATAATTTTGGTATTGATGTCTATTTGGGCATTAAGCACTCGGCAATTTTTTTAAGGCGCTGTGAACTTCAAACATTAAAACTTTTATTACAATGAGGGACACAGCATAGTTTAACGAAAATTACGATTAATTTCACAACAAAATAGCGTATCGTTAACATTTATTTTTATTTTACAAGGGCGACTATCGCACTCGATATATTTCTGTGTTGCGAAGGAAATAACACCCAGACTCAAAAGAACAATTTGCGAATGACATAAGTACCTAAGTGTTGTCTCGTGTCACAACTTTTGATGCACTTCTAAACGGTGCGGTGGGGCGACCGCGTTAGCCGCTTATTTATTCGTGGAGTTATTTAACCAGTAGAAAATCAGTATAATCATGCGAAACTGTGTTTTTGTTTCGTTTCGTGTGAGTGTGTTGCCAACCTTGGTGTCGGAGTTTTCAGACCGCCTCAAGGCCTCTAACATGGCCGATTCTTGTTCTCAGACAAGAACCGGGACATCTTTACGTTCCCTTCGAAGCACGGTAGCGTAAATGCCACCCGGTCACCCGTCCAAGTAGTAGTAGCTGGTGTAAACGTTGCTTAACTCCACCGGTCTATCATGAACGGCAAGGCAAGACATGCTTAAAGTGGTATTTACCTACGATTCTATTTCACTCGTCATACAGCTAACATTCACAGCTTACCTGCTGTGGTTAACTTAGGCAAAAATAAAGCAGAGAAACATAATAAACTGACTCGAAAATAAATTATGCATAGTCTTTCGGAATTCACCGTATCTTGCGACAGAGACCAGGTTATGGCGCTGACCTACAAAACTGGACTCATAGTTACAACAAATTCAAGCCTATTGTTACCCATTATGCTCAAGAGTATTTTTTCAGATAGTCGTCACAAAAAACCGCTAGTAATTTGTAACTGATATTGCATTAGAAAAAGAGGCTTCTTTTAATTATACCTTAACAGGCAGTTTAAAACGATCAAATAACGATTTTAAGGCTCGATATACCGGCCGGTGGCAAGAACAGAGGAGGTTCGATAGTGAGATAAGATAATATAATTCTTCATTGTGCACTACACGGTTGGTACAAATCTGGTACCTATAAATATATTGAATGTAAACATAGCAAATGCACAAGGTCGCAAAGTGCGAGATCAGCACAATTAAAAAGAAGTCTATGTCCAGCATTGGACAAAATCTCGCTATAGATGACGATGTCATAACAAAGTAATTTGTATTTACAGTCTACCTTATTAGAGATCAGTAAAGTAAATCAATACCCCTCTGTAATGCATCAGACTTATAATAAGATTAAAATAAACGCTGCCATCTGTTAGGTACATCAAGACATATTTTTGTAAACTTGCAGAGTTAGGGTCTTATTTCTAAAAGAGGTTTAAAGTCTTACGAACGGTAGTACAAGCTCGAAAAGTTAAGCCATATCATAATCATCAAGTCAGCCTAGATACATCCACAGCTGGACATATGTATTTCACCCCCAACGTTCTCCACACAGACCAATCTTGAGCCGCCCGCATCCCACCGCTTCCCGCAATCTTACCCAAATCATCAGCCGTATACTCGCGATTTTGTCTATAACTAAATTATGTCTTTTATATCGCAATTCTGATTAAGTCGTTCGTATAAACTACGTCTAAAATAATAAAGTTGCAATAATTAAATGTTACTACCTATCAGCCAGTATAGGGTCATTTTCACAAAAACTGTTTCAAATATGTCGAAATTTATTTTTTTGTTTAGTTCGTTTATTTTTCATTACATTCACAAGTGGTATTTCGTGCAATATATGAAAATAATAAAATAACACCTTATTCTGTAGAATTTAATTAAAAATAGGTAATTTAATGCCCTTGGGAAACAAAAAATCTTCCATTCCGTAACTATAAGCTTTCGGTTATAGAAATAAAATAAAACACGCTTGGATTTAATCAACTGGTATTATTTATTAGTAATGGTTTGTACTTCAATATAAAATAAAGAAAAAATGAAATCACTAATAAAAAACATACATTTTTATAAATTTATTTTCCATTACGTTACTCTTTGGACGAAATTAGTTAAATTCTTTTTCGTAATTTACTCAATTAGGCAACAATATAAGAACTCTTTTTTAATTTATATTCATAAAATTATTACCCTCTAAATTATCAAAATTTGATGACAATCAGATGGGATTTCGCTCTTAAAATTATATTTAAATCTAAATATATAATAGGACAGTCACGGAATTGACTGTTCCAGTAGCGGAATGGAGTGAGTGACATGAATATAATGTACCATTTTCCTAAGAGTTTCATTCCGAAACTTTTGGTTCCAATTCTACGTTACCTGCGTTTTGGTAACGGAACGGTGGTATCGGAAGTCTACCTTTAAACATTTTTGTTTAATTTATTTTTAACTAACACATCAGACCAACAAGCTTGGTATTAAATTGGGTTCACTGAAAGTTTATAAAGATTTCAAAATAATTTGCAAGAAATAAAATTGAAAAATTACTTTGAAATTGGTTGCGGTTGTGGAATATCAAAAACTGACTGTTACTAAAGTGCGTGTTTCATCGTCCGCTGGTCGCCGTAAAAATGGACGAATCATTGTGGTAAAACCAATGACAGCCTTACAAATGTTACTAATCGACAAAAAATATGTATAAGTGGTAGTTTTAATTGCGATCTTTCGTAAAAAATGGGGTTTCGGAAGGGAATTTTCCACTTTAGCTAATTTATGTCCTCACATAAATACAATTATTTAAATATTTTGTGTAATGTTACAGTATTTCTGCAATTATAAAGAAAATCGTAAACAACTATACTTTCTGAAAAATCAATCATATTAGTATAAATAAGTCAACAAAATGTATAATAGTTATTTGTGCAACAAGAGAGCAAAGTTGTTTTTTGTTTCGAGTGCTGATTTTGAGTCCCGAGCAAGCGAAGGATTCTATGATTGATTCACGAGCGTAGCGAGTGAATCAAAGTTAGAATCATGAGCGTGGCGAGGGACTCAACAGCACGAGATACAAAAAACTTTGCTCTCGTGTAGCACACATAACTTTTCACCACAGCAGTGAGAACACATATTACTTAGGAGACATAGAAATGAACAGGAATAGATTGAATTCTGCATAATCACTAATTGTTGATTTAACTCTTCTGATGTTAAAGTACAGTCATCATCGCTAGTTTCACTCATCTTTTTAGATTATTTTATATATTAATATAATTTAACACGTTTATAATTTAATACCTACTGTATCAGCATCAGCGAAATTTTTATTCCCGCTACTTTTTTAAATCGCGTTTTAATACCGCGTCCCTGATGTTTATTTTTCAAATGTATCATTGTTGTAATTCTTATACTATTAATTACTTATTTTTTTTTTTAAATCCAATAATAAATGAAACATGTAAACAATAACATATAAAAAAAGTAATTTCTTTTTAACAAATATCTTTTTTTTGCGTTGCCGTAGGTGTTTTCTTTGAGGTCGAATTCCATAATCGAATTTCGAATTCGAAGGGGTTTGTTTTTTCACTCACTTTTTATATGCATGTGAAAGAGACAGAGCATAGTAAAATTCGAATGTTTCAAATTTGTGGCTGAACAATGTCAATTCGTGGCACTGCAGATTGAAAAATTAAAAAGCTACTTTGCCTCACGCTCGAATCAAAATCGCGTTTTGTTCACTGTTGTCTCGCAGCAAAAGCGGCATGTTTGAGCTGCTGTGGTGAAAAAGTTATTTTAGATTAAATTATTTTAGTGTAATTGGTAGTGGGACAGCGCTAAAATTGGTACCTTCTACTACTTAGTATTTTTGGAAATTACGGTATTATATGACTGTTTTTATGTAGCAATAACATATAATATTGTTAAAAACTAACCATAGATCCTCATTTTTAGTGTTGTTTTTCTTAAATGCGGAAATTATTCGTTAAATATTTATCAAAAGTTGTGAGACACCCCCAAAACCCGAATGTACACTTTTTGTGAAAATGACCCATTAGCCTTTGTGTAATACTTATTAACATAATACCCTCATCGAGTAGAAAATTAATCAGACTATCCCAAAATACATACAGAATACAATAGCCTTATAGCCGCATACGTAAGGTTTCCTGATTCGATGCCTGAAATAAACAGAAAATTTATTAGGTACCTACTTTTTGTTCTTCCACAACCATCGACAGGAAAAATAATACCTACGTAACATACGTATCTGGCACGTGGAATGACGTGTACAAAATTGTGTAGATGAGGTAAACGAATGAAATAGAATCAGAAACCTTAATGTGCGACGTCAACTATAAAAATTACAAACATCATTCCTCGAAGTCATTATACAAATGTTAAAGGAAAAACAGGTAATCTTCTTACGTCGTCCGTAACACCATTCGCGTGCAATTATTTGTCGAGCTGAACTTATACAAAGCGAGAGTGTCAGTTTCATGCAAATTTCTTTGTTAAAATGTAGCGGCGACGCCCTAAACAAACCATGTGCCTGCAAGTGATTTTGTTTGGGAGAAGTAAATATGCATGTAGGTATGCATTTACACCGACTTTCGTCCAGTGAAATTTATAGCTATATAAATTGCATCACATGAATTTGTTACATTATATAGATGCTCCTGTTAAATAAAGCTAATATTCTGCCAAAATTAGTTAAACTAAGAGATGGGTCTCGAACTCCAAAGCGAAAGTCTATGAACTCTAGGATGTAATCGGGATAACGCTAGGACGATGATAACACTCCCGTAAGTGCGTAACTTAAAGATGATTCGGCAAGTGAAATAAGCGAAAATGCACTGACTAAATAAAGTCACACTACGGTGCTTACATGCTGTCCAAAATGCAACACGCTACGTCAATATTTTGTGATAAGGTCAGTACCTACATTCCTACATCATTCACGTTGAGACCAGTAGGTTCCACTTCCCGTTACTCATTTCCTGCTGTTTTCAATTCCACGGAAAATGCGACGGATCTTCGTGGAACCGACAACATGGCTTAAACTGGAATCGGCATTTATGAAAAGGTTAGTACCTACATTCCTACATCTTTCACGTTGAGACCAGTAGGTTCCACTTCCCGTTACTCATTTCCTGCTGTTTTCAATTCCACGGAAAATGCGACCGATCTTCGTGGAACCGACAACATGGCTTTAACTGGAATCAGCATTTATGAAAAGGTTAGTACCTACATTCCTACATCTTTCACGTTGAGACCAGTAGGTTCCACTTCCCGTTACTCATTTCCTGCTGTTTTCAATTCCACGGAAAATGCGACCGATCTTCGTGGAAACGACGACATGACTTATACTGAAATCGGCATTTATATCATAGTAGGTACATACCAAGACTACATTTATACATATAATTGCTAAACTAAGAGTTGCTGCTAAGAATTTAACCGCAATTGCTTTCAATACGGGTGAAACATCACTTCAATTAAAACAAAATATTTCGTCAACGTAAGTGCTATAGGATTCCTTCCTTTCCTCAGAACTATGAAGTAGTCAAATGAGACGATGGAAGATAAGTTCATGCATTTAATTCTTTTTAGTAGCTGCACGTGTCAAACGAGTCGGTTACCTAACTGATGATAACTACAAGTTAGCATCTCATGCCCTCGGCTCATGTCCTGACCTGAAGAACTTTACCTTACTACATACATTAATATGAGGTTAGGCTTTAGCACCTACTATACAAGAGTGTGTATGTAAGTATATTGCACCTAAGGGCTGTGCAAAGCTACAGATCTGTCACAGATCAATCTCAATGCATTCATATCGTATTGTTACGAATGGCAATAATGAAAATAACGCCATCTATCAGTGAATGGGAAAACTAGATGAGAATAGATGTATCGGTTGTTTAGAGCTGTTTCATCTATCCTATAATAGATGGCGTTGCTGTAAATAGAACAATTACACAAATCTAGAACACGTTACACGTCACCAGAAATTTCGTGAATCGTCTCGAAAAGTCTAGTTATGTGTTCCGGCCGGTATAAATACCGCGTAAGCGCGCGAGTCAGACAGTAACAATTGAACATCGGAGCGATAACCATCAAGCGAAAGGAAGTAATTCGGAAATGTTTAGTGGTGATTCTAGTAGTGTGTAATAAGTGTGTTTTTATTAGTGTTGAGAAATAAGTGTGTATAGTGTTTGTGTTAGTAAATAAAGTACAGTTTTTAGGGTTCCGTACCTAAAAGGTAAAAAACGGAACCCTATTACTAAGCCTCCGCTGTCTGTCTGTCTGTCTGTCTGTCTGTCTGTCTGTCTGTCTGTCTGTCTGTCACCAGGCTGTATCTCATAAACCATGATAGCTAGAAAGCTGAAATTTTCACAAATTATGTATTTCGGTTGCCGCTATAACAACAAATATTAAAAATAAAAAAATGATAATATTAAGGGGGGGGTCTCATACAAAAAACGTGTTTTTTTTCGTATTTTTTGCTCAAAATTACTAACTGTAACAGGTAGACGCTTTAAATTTTTACAGAATACGTAGTTGTATATTACCTTTCAAAATAAATAATTAAATTTAAAAAAAGTAAATAATAAAGGGGTGCTCCCATACAACAAACGTAATTTTTAAGCAATTTGTTACTCGATCTTAATAAACAGGTAGAAACTTATAAAGTATTTGAGTATACATACAACGAACGTGATTTTCTTTTATAAATGATGGTACGAAACCCTTTGTGCGCGAGTCCGACTCGCACTTGCCCAATTTTTAAAAGATTGCGGGTGGTCTGTTGGAACACTCTTCGGTACTTATATAACTTTTATTATACACGAATTATTTTTGTACTTTGTCGATTTATTACGGACGACAAAGACAACATCAAGACACGCTGTGAAGGCTATAAGTAATTAAAATTATTAATATCGAATAAAAAAAACATTTAAAATGGCTCATAATCTTATTATATAAAATCCTTGCGTTACTGACTGACTGACAGACACGCTACAGCCGAAACTATTGGGCGCAGGAAGCTGTTTCTTGGGGACCGTAGGGGTGCACTAAGAAGGGATTACCCGAAATTCCCACGGGATCGGCCAAAACGGGTAAATTTAAAAAAAAAACAGGCGTAGCTGCTGGCGTCCTCTAGTGTTTGTATAAGTTTTTAATATTGCAGACAAGTCAGAGTGTCCGCTTGGTTGATCTTTGTCAAACAACTGTTGCTGTGAAGAGAAATGCATGTTGGAACGTGAACATGTTTTATTTTTTTGAATTTTTACGAAAAGTCTGTTAATAAGTCAATTGACACTAATTTACAAAATACTAATTAGGAATGGTAAAAATAACTTCAACTTTGATGCTCTATGTTTTACTTAAAGGTTACTTGCACAATAATGAAAATAAGCATTTAATGACCCACTGTATTAATTTTTTATATAAGTAGTCAGATATTTTACTAAGGTAGTGCACCATTTTAACGCATGAAAGATTGCACCTGAGCTATAATAGACAGTAATAAGTGTAACATCAGCTGTCATAGTACAGAGGTATAACTTTTATGTCTATTAAGAAACATCGCAAACACACGTCTGTCTGTTTGTTTGGATTAACTTAAAAAGAAATGAATATTTCTTTTAATTTTTTTTTTTCATGAGGTTTTCTCCAATAAACAGAGTTATGTATGAGTAAAGATCAATTTTAAACATTTTATAAAGATTTTGGGTAAATAAATATGTAGGTATAATGAAAACGAAGCCGATGATATACCAAAACAAAAATCAGAAGGCCAATTCTGGTAATTATATTTGTTCAAATTCCAATATCAATCTAGTCTCGGTGTCATAAATGGTATTCTCGTAACTTAACTGACAAAATTAAATGAGATCGGGACTACATCGAAAGTTGAACCAAGTGTGAACTAGTGTGGACGGTATTCTGCTAATTATTTACGTACAACAAACTTCAAACTGTAGCTAAAACCAAATGATACTACGGTTTGACAGTTCACAGCTGACTATTGTTGACAATTGAGCAAAATAAGTGTTTGTTACTTTGATATTGTTTTATATATAAAATAAGCATGAGTGGATTTTGGCTGCGATGGCTATACCTATTGAAAATAATCCACACGATCCAAGGAACCAATACATTTACTTACCGAAATTTTATTACTTAGTTGTATATTAATTTTAATTTGGCATGGAAACGTAGTGGCATCCAATTACCATTCCTATTAATGTATTTTCCCATACAATGGTAACATTCATGTTTTTGTTTTTGAGTTTTTGACATTGACATTTGAGATCAACAAGAGATTATAAATTGATTATATCGAAATGATACTGTAATGAGATTAGGTGAAGCAGAATACCAATTGTGAGTCAATTCAAAATTAAATCGCAGTTCAGTCAAAATTCAGTGTCAGTGTCTGTTAAATACGAGAATTGGCCTTCTGTCCATCAATATTAAGGACAACGCAGTCGTCGAGGCGGTCACTTTGCCACTCCGAGTCAGTCGCGAGTGTTCATCAATGGTTTCACTTCCAACCTCATTTTGGGCAAATATTTGTTTATGTTTACCCGTAGCTGTTTCGTATCTGTAAATTTGTGTACCTTGTTGCTATTTCACATTGAAATGTTACAGTTTTTGGGCGATGAAAATGGCGGCGCAGAACAAAAGGTATAACTAAAATTTGGATTAAGATTTCCACTAGCTCTCCCTAGACATCTAAAAATAAAATTACGTCCTCTGACAAATGCAACTTTTCAATGGACTAATACTCAGGTATTAATATTATTGCTAGAGAATACTTTTTATGAGCAACAAATTTCGGTTGTTTGCTGATTTGTTGTCCAGTATTGATTTTATTCTGAGCAACACACGAGCTTTATGCTGTGGATTTTTAAACGCAGTTTAGAGGTAATTTAACATGTAGGTATTTAATATACTTATTATTTCTTTAATACATCGATAAGGCAGCGATAGCCTAGTGGAGATACCAAAAGACTGACATGCAGAGGGTACCTATCGGGTTCGTATCCACGGCGCGCACCAATGACTTTTCGGAGTTATGTGCGTATTGAATTGTTAATTATCGCTTGTCCCATGCCTCAGAAAGCACTTTAAGCCGTCTGTCCCGGTTGTCATGAAGATCTTTGACAATCGTTACAGGGCGTCAGTACTTTTTAAAATAAACTGACACTAGTCTAAGCCAAGGAATATCGCTATCCCTTCGGGTTGCGGAGGTCAGACAGGCAGTCCCTCCGTGGAAAAGCTAATATTCAGCAAAATCCGGTTAGACTAGTAAGCGCACCCCACATTGAAACTGGGATAACGCTCAGAGGATGATGATATTGATAAGGTTATGTGTATCTGACTTATTAAAATTTACATTTTCATTAGTTTCTCTCGCCCACTATTGGGTATTAGAAAATGTTATTATGTTTGGTTCAATGTGGGAGTAATTCACTTCAGTTCAGATGAGCTATTAGTGTATAGTTTATATTTAAAAAAAAATCGGGCAAGTGCGAGTCTGACTCGCGCACCGAGGGTTCCGTACGCATTTTACCTTATTTGAGGTTGGTGCTAATTACGCTAGTCTTCTAAATCTGAGGGTCTAGTACCAGTTTGCACTCAATTGTCACGGTGGACGATAGCCTAGACGACAGGAACAATTTCCATACATTTTCTAAATGCGCCCCCTAGCGGTCTCTATCGATCGCTTCTCTCCATTAGGGGCGCTTTAACAAGTACGAAAATTAACCTTAATTTTCAACTTTTTTAAATTTTCAGAATTTTTCCTTTATTTGTGCTGTAGGACCCTGCTTTTGGCCAAATTTCGTGATTCTAGTTCAACGGGAACTACCATATAGGTTTTCGACCCAAAACCTATAGGGTACTTACGGTTGACCTAGAATTGTCAATTTTTGTCAAAACCAAGGTCTTACAGCACAAGTAAAGGAAAAATTCCGAAAATTAAAAAAAGTTGAAAATTAAGGTTAATTTTGGTGCTTACAAGTTTTCACAAAAACCTAATTTTGACCATATATTTTTATAGGGTCGACCCAGGACCCTGATTTTTACACACCTAATAGGAACCATAGACCTCAGTATATGGTATAAATTTCAATTTGCTAGGTCCACCCGTTCCTGAGAAAATCGGTGGTGACACACGGACAGACAGACAGACAGACAGACAGACAGACAGACAGACAGACAGACAGACAGACGGACAAGAAAGTGATCTTATAAGGGTTCCTTTTTTACCTTGTGAGGTACGGAACCCTAAAAAAGGGAAATTCAACGCAATATTTTGACGTCACTTATGAGTTATGATCTGCGAGTCGTTTTCGTTCTGGGGCCCAATTCTACTAAATGAATATAGTTTCGATACTAGTTTCGATATGATGTCAGTGTATTAAAAAGCGTATATTATATCAAAAAGCGTATTTTTCTAAATTATCTGATATTTGAATGAAATTGTAACGAGATCGTATATGTCGATGCCGAACTGTTTATTTTAAATTATATGACAAATGACATTAGGTTATCAAAATACCGCTTTTAAATACATTCAAAATATAATATCAATGTCATATAAAAATAGCAGAATTGGCCCCCTGTCTTTGACGCGCGACGCTGGAAATAACAGCGCTTTTTTTCATCCATCCGTCATCATTCTACATAAGAGCATACGCGGCCTTCCACGTGACGAATGTTATCAAAGATTCACATTCGACACATGACTTTCGATATTACCAAATATTAACAGACATACTTAAACAAATATTAAAAGACTTCCTGAAAATTAAAAAAAAATACACATTAGAAAATCAATCGTTATGATTCATATTATGTATTTCATGGCACAAGGAATGGGTTCATGTTGATCATAATGCAAAATTGGTGAATTCAGAGTTTTCCTCTTTGAGAAATATTCCATGGGCAATAATATTTAAATAAATACATATGTTACAAATGATAATTCGATTAAGTTAAAGGTAAGACCAACATACCAATATAAAGAAAATCTGATTTTTTTAGCGGCAAACGAGCAGACGGATCGCCTGATGGTAAGCAATTACCGCCGCCCTGTAACACCACAGGAGTCACAAGTGCGTTGCCGCCCCTAGGGGTTGGGAAAAGGGATAGGATAAGGAGTGGGATGAGGAGGAAGGAAAAGGGATAGGGCCTCCGGTACTCTCATTCACCGAACGAAACGCAACAGTTTGTATACTGTTACTTTACGTCGATTTTCTGTGAGAGGGTAGTACTTCCCCGGTCGAGCCGGCCCATTCGTGCTGAAATCAGCAAGGCTCTACTACCTCGTTAAAGGTATGAAAGAAATATAAAGATCTGCAACAGCCTAACTTGTGCCAGACCCAAAGGTGTGACGTTGGTTTTAAGCTGGACCCTAAGGTAGAAACTTTGGATGACAAGCATTTCCACTTAATCACGTATGACTAGAAACATAGCTATGACAAAAAGAAGACGATCCACACATTGTGATCCGGCGGTAACAACATGTCATCAATGAAATCAGTCGTTATCTATCACATGTGTATCTATCACTGTAACAAGGTGAATTGGATCCCGATAAACCGTTGCCACGAAGTTATCTCAGATACTTGATTAGTCCATTCACAATCATGTGCCGTGCGACGCGTGTGTTCTAACAGAATCACACTAAGATTTACTCGTCACTAGCACATGTCTACAAAACATGTATGAGAATGTCTCATTTCACCATAAACTTAAATATAAAACATATTTTTGAATTATATGGTAAGTGCCAAATACTAGGATCAGCATGTTGATATTCTACTGACTGGCTGCCGGTCAGTCAGTAGAAAATCAACATGCTGATGTAAACACAATGTCGACTTGGTGTGTGATACTCTTTTTATATATCTTGTTACGATGAATCTATATATTAAAATAATTTGTGTTTTATAATACGAGTCGGCCAGCCCGTTCTACCCAACCGATTCGCATGATTTTTTTTTTAAATGAAAGCTCTCGCTGCGTAGGTTTGTCATCAAGCATTAGAAATTACCTAACTTGCACATTCATCAAGTTATATGCAAAAACAGTTTTCTCCCATACATTTTTTACGTTTTCGTAGCCGTAGTCAATGAATTTCTGCTTCTATATATCTGGTTCTCATTGAGGTAGGCGTTTCGTTATAGGCCTAAAACACGCGCTGAAAAGAGCTCTTTCATTTGATGGTATGCTCATTTCAATTGGGTAAGTTTGAAGGAAGATAGGTGTGGACATTGAACTTATTTTTCAATATTTTCCTATAAATTTCTTAAAGTGGTCTACACACGTCCCTAAAATCAGAGGCGATATCGGGAGAGCGAAAATCGGCTACGACTCTACACACGTCCCTGCAAGCTAGTACGTAACCGACTGTGTAGCAGAGCGCTCTTCGATAAGATGCCGCCGTCGTCGCTTCCAAAACACAAAAATAGGCATCGCTTTGGCTCTTAAAAACTGGCTTTGGCATTTAAAACTTGCATAAGCATTTTTAAAGCCTCCTGCCTCATTTCTCGATTAAAATAATCTTTGTTTCTTATCCCATAGATAGGGCAACTCCCTAGAGAGCTCGAGGGTTTTCGTCCAAGCCTCCCACTCCTTCTCCTTCGACATTTTCTATAGCAGGGTTCTCGCCGCGCCGCACACGCAGGCACGCTCGAAATAAAACCTCGACCTGTCGCAGCCGCACTCGCTGGCGTACTGCGGCGAATTCGGCCCGATCACGCTACACACGACACGACAACACTCCCTGCACGATTTTTGCCCCTAAATCGTGAGCTCGCCCGAACCGATTTCAGAGTTAGGGTCAATAATAATAATTATGATTCTGATTTGCCTACAGACGACGCGATTTCGGGTACGATCTAGGGCGCTCCCCACCACCGGCCCGATATCGCCTCTGATTTAGGGACGTGTGTAGACCACTTAAGATTTTGTTGCTTTCTCTCTACATGGACGGTTCTAAATTCAAAAATATTTTTATGGCATCTAATAAGTTCCTTGCGGTAACTGCCAGGAAAAAACGTTATGCCTCCTTAAGGTGACCTTGCCATACTTTCATACGGGTGAGTGTGGTGGTGTGTAAAATTATATCCGATGTTGGTCAAATTATCACTATAGTGAATTATCGCTGATGGCAGGTAATATTCCCCGAATGTTACCAGTTAACCCTTAATGTTGGGTGAACTGATTGTTCGTGTTTTAAATTACGGACTTTCTTCGGGCATCTTATTTTTTTTTATGTGGAACATATTACAGCGGTTCATAGTACTATTGTCATATAATTATATTATTACAAGTGGTAGTTATGAAAGAAATTGTAGTTTTGGTATGAATAGTAGTTTTGAGAGAAAAAGTAGGTACTTTTGACAGCACCGGCGGTTTTGGTAGAAATGGTAGTTTTGAAAAAATGATAGATATGATAGTCTTAGTACGAATAGTAGTTTTGATAGGAATAGTATTTTCGGTAGGAATAGTAGATAGTTTTGGTAGAAATGGTATTTTGGCATATATTGTAGTTTTGGTAGCAATGTTACTTACGATTGCTACCAAAGCTACCATTCCTACCAAAAGTACAATTTTGACCAAAACTATAAACGTCATTATTACATTTCTAAATTATGATGGATTAATCACACCCATACACAAAACAAAATAAATCGTGCTTCTCACAGAAATATTGTGACGGCCGGTGTCATGTCAAACCGTCGTCACGAAACACAATAATTAGCAAAGAGGTTTGAAGACAAATTCATTATTTTGAAATGAGTTTTTAGTTCGATGACGTATACACTCTGTATCAAGTGTTCGCCAAATTCACCAGTCATTGACAACAAGGCGATGGCCGTGCGGATAAGGCATCCCGATCACGTTCTGATGGCGTGGGTTCAAATCCCAGTCATAACAGTTATGTGGATTTTGGTTTTTATGAAATTTGGAAAATGTTTATGAATATTTGGCAAATATTTAAAAGATTATTTAAATATTTCGAGTAAAAATTAGAAAATTCTAGAAACTTCAGGAAGGAATGGAAAGGTTAAAAAGAGACAGGAGATGGAAACACAAATTTAAATATTTCGAATAAAGATTAGAAAATTCTAGAAACTTCAAGAAGGAATGGAAAGGTTAAAAAGAGACAGGAGATGGAAAAACAATTGAATAACGAAAAGACAATCGAAATTAGTAGATCTAGAACATTCTTAGGGGTATATAAGGCGGTGTAGACGCGCTAAGCGCCAGTTTAAGTTGAAAAGTGGTAGAGTGAAGAAGAAAAGGAAGAAGTAAAGGAAGAAAGAAGAAGTAGTAAAAAAAGTGAAGTGAAAGTATAGTGCAGTGAAGTGCAGTGAAAAGTGCAGTGCGAAAGACGCTAGTGTTGGTGCTGTCTGCGTCGGAATTAAACGGCGTGTCGTGTGTCAAGTCGAATAAAGTGTCATCAGTGCTACTCGGTGTTTCCTTTCAATCCCGTTACCCCGTCCGTAACAATATTTAGCTGGATAACAGAAATAAAACCTATTTTCTTACTTATAAAAAAAAGTTATTTATCTATAGTTTTTTTGATAATAAAATATTAACAGATAAAGAAAAAAGTGAAGTTAGCGTAAGTTAGTTGCTTAAGTTTCTGATTTAATAACGTATTTTTTGTGAGTAGATGTGTTTTCAATTATAATGAAATTGAAAAATGCTCAGAGAAAGCTTGAATAAAAAATCTTGGTCAATGACAGCCCTGTTGGAGATTTGGTACCGGATGGTCCTCCTACTGCTAAAAAAAAACGGGTGGAAACGGGTTCAGATTTGATTAATTCTACCATTAACAATTTTCAATTGATTTCCATTCTTGGTGACGGTAATTGCTTATTCCGCGCCATTTCTTATTGTTTATATGGAAGTGAGAATAAACATTATGAAATTCGTTTGGCCACTGTTGATAACATTGTCAATAAGTGGGATGTATATAGTAACTTCACCGAAGCATATGGCCAGATCATTACAAATGCAACAGATTACAAACGTGTGATGGGTGCCAATGGACAGTACGCAGGGCATGCTGAACTTCAGAGTGTAAGTGAGCTATATCCCGAGTGTCAATTCAGAGTTCACCTGGAAAACAGTAATACGATTACTGACTATGGTACTGGCGAAATTGTTCATAACTTGCTATTTTCTGGGCACCTGGACGAAGGACATTACAGTGTCCTAATGGAAAGAATGGTAGGGCAGCACAGCCATATTGAAGAACTTTCTTTCGTCAATGTTCAGTTATGCCAAGGTGAAAATTTCACGATACCTAAGGTGCAACGCAAAGCCAAAGTTGTGAGAAAAGAAGTTTTGTGATATATTATATTTTTGGTAAGAATATCATCTTTTTACTTATTAGATAAGGCTACAATGTACTCATCATACCCATATGTAAGAGCTTTTTTCTTATATTAAAATATGCTGTGGAGCATCACGGGTCCTCTAGTTATTTATTATTAAGAATAAGTCAGCTCAGAAAAAAGCACGCACCTTGATGATTTATGACTGAGCGTTAAAATATCGTTTGACTTGCTTCTTTGATCCGTCAATGATATAGATAAGAGGTGAATGGTGATCTTTAGGGATGAATTGACATAATAATCCAATCCATTCCACTCATAATAGACCAAAGATTTCTAATTGCCTCATTATTTAAATTTACCTAGCATAAGTTAAGGCGTGCAATCAGCATTAAATAAACTCGAGTCGAAGGATCATATTATCTGGAGAATAGAACGAAGAAAACAACTACTGTTACAATTAATTTTGAATACCTAATATAAGAAACATATAAGAATCGAGATAATAATATGTAACGTCGCAGTATCCCTCACACACGGTCCTTTATCGCACGCAGATTCCTTCATACATTTACAGCGGCTTGTTTAAGCAAATCTACGTCTCGTGCTATCTCTTGTATTTTATTTGCAAGGAAAATATATCATCTCCCTTGCTTTACACATTATTTCTTTTCTTTTTAAAAGGCAACGCCCGTATTAGGCAGGGGTGGATTTGATGCGTTGGCTGCCTTAGGCCTACGAAAGATTGCCGCCCCCCTATGTGCTGTAAAGCATGAAAACTTAAATCATCATCCTCTTAGCGTTATCCCAGTTTCAATCTGGGGTCCGCTTACTAGTCTAACCAGATTTGGCTGAATATTAGGTTTTCCACAGAGCGACTGCCTGTCTGACCTCTGACCCGAAGGGATAGCGATATTCCATGTGTCAGTTTATTTAGAAGGTACTGACGCTCTGTAATGACTGTAAAAGATCTTCATGACAACCGGGACCGACGGCTTAACGTGCTCTCCGAGGCACGGGACAAGCGATAATTAACAATTCAATACGCACATATACTCCGAAAAGTCATTGGTGCGCGCCGTGGATTCGAACCCGATACCCTCTGCATGGCAGTCTGTTGGTATATCCACTTTCGCTGCCTTAACTAAATAAACTATAGAAATTAAATTAAAAAAAAAAAAACGATAGTCAATAAATGATTAAATTTTTTTGCGGGAAGCTTAATGTACACATTTTTGAGTTTTTACACGTAGGCGCGTAGGCTCCTACTTAAAAAAAACAAGACGACCAAATTATGCGGGCGCCTAAATTTTTCCGCCCTAGGCCCGGGCCTATTCGGCCTACAGGGAAATCCGCCCCTGGTGTTAGGTACAAATCCTGTATCGCGGTGGACTATACAAACATTTAAATAAGGGACACAAATAACGCATAGACTCGAACCAACAATTTATGGATCACTCAATGTTAACGCTGTTCTAAACGGCGGCGATGCGAATCAATGCAGTCCATATTATTTGAGAATAGTCAACGATTTTACAAGTAAAAAGAAGTAGATAGGTTATAGGCGTCCCAAAAGCAGGACGCTAAACATAAGCCAGTTGGCAAGTCGGACATATGTGTGTGTGACGTCGCGAGCCGGCGTCGTAGTGAAACTGACACATCTTGTCAACCGAAATTTAAATAAAATATGGAGTTATCGATGTGTGCGTTAGTGTACCATTTCTACGGATTGATTACTACGTAGGTGACGTGTCTACGACTTTTCTATAATATCATTGAGTCAATAAGGTAATAGAAATAACTTCAAGAAACACTACGTACTTCAAATACTATATATAAGATTTGAAGAGAAGAATTAATTGTCTCAAGAACGCACTGGTTAGTAAGTAGCCCCAGTTTCTCGACTTCACAGTACTTAGTTTGTGTTTGAGCGTATCGTATTCAAGGATACCCAGGAACTACATAAAACTACTAAACAACATCACATTTTACTCCTTCAACTCAATTATACTTGTCACTTTTGTTATAAATTCTTACATGCATAATAACTACATTAATTCGATATCTGCATAAGGAATAGTTTCTAAGAACGCCGATATAATTGCAGGTTCCACTAAAACCATGAATATTAACGATGTTATTGTCGTAAATACCTATGTTAATATTAACCTGATCTGAATTTTAAAATGTTTCACATTATAAAAAATCACAAACGTATGCAATTTTGCATACAAGCAAATTCGAAATATCATTTGAATGTAAGTGTGATTTGAAATACAAATCAGGTGCCGATCGAAACACTTACTGACTTAATGTTTGCATTGGAATTCGTACCTAACTCAGGGTTTGAGACTCGAGACTGTTTCAAATTGGTATTATAACTGCATGCAAATAATACTAAGTTAGTTTAGGAGCTAACAGATGTTTGTTCTCTACTTTATTTGTACTAGACTTGGTGGATAAATGTCGTCTTTTTATTTTACTTTTTTATAGACTCACGCCTGTATTCTCGAAGGGGTAGTCAGAGGTGTAATATCACACCCACATTTCGCCATGAATTTTTAGGTCCCACGTAATACGTGGCGGGCCTATTGCCGTTACCGGGCACATCACCAGTTTCCGTGCTGCTACTGAGAATTCGGAAAAACCCAGTAACACTTTTGCCCGACCCGGTAATCGAACCCGGGACCTCCAATCAGTAGTCGCATACGCTATCCACTGGACCACGGAGGCAATCTAAGTAGCAGTATAAGCGTCGTCTATCGCGGAAGTGTTTTTCTTAATGTTTTTCTTATTTATAGCTATATTACCTATTGCAGTTTCATCAAATTCCGAGTACTAGTTATTGCGTAAAAGAGGTCTATCCATAAAACATCCATTCATCCTCTAAAACTTTCGCAGATATGATAGTAAGTAGTAGGATTTCAGTAATATCTACATTCTGTATCATCGATCACACAATAGAAATCGTAAGGTTGCTAGGAGATACGAGACTATTGATCAATGGTTTGCTATGAGACCGAATAATAAAGTATTATCATTCGTAATTAATTAACGAAGGCATTCTGTTGTCGGCTTAGATATATTTATAGTTATTTGATATATCGCTGAGATGGAGCAACATGAAAGGTACATATAATTCCATTCTATTTATATTTGTGATACCTTGCTTGAATTAGATTCTCATATCATTTTGAAAGACTTGTTAGACTTGAAAGAATTTTAGTTGTTTCGTCAATAATATTCGTTTGCTTTGTTAATTTTCATGATCTTATATTCGTCTTTATACATTAGTTTTAACCTATTATAGTACTAGACTCTTTATTTGATCAAAAATGTTAATTTGTCGACATATCTCCACTTGTTTGTAACATTTATGGAAACAGAATTAAATAAGTGTTACCTGACCGAGTTGTATATACCTATTATGTACACTCACAATCAGTAAAGCTTGGTTACATTTCAATGTTGTTTCCTTTTCTCGGCTGCAACGAGTTGAATACGATATAATAATATAGCTCTACGTACCTACGCATTATAAATTCGAATGTACGTAGGTACTTATCTATACTAATATAATAAAGCGGAAGAGTTTGTTTGTTTGTTTGTTTATTTGTTTGTTTGTTTGTTTGTTTGAACGCGCTAATCTCAGGAACTACCGGTCGGATCTGAAAAATTCTTTTTGTATACGATAGCCCAGTTATTCCGGAAGGCTATAGGCTATATAACATAACGCTTCGACCCTTTGGGGCCGGGCAAAAGGCTAAAAAGGCTAAAAGATAATGTCGGCTAATCTCAGAAACTAGCAGTCGGATTTCAAAAATTGTTATTGCCTATGATAGCCCAATTATTCCGAAAGGCTATAGGCTATATAAAATTACGCCACAACTTATAGGGGCCAGACAAAAATAATAAGATGGTCAGACGAGAAGGGGGAGGGTTGGGTCAAAGGCAAAAAAGGCTAAATGAATAGGATACAATTCATACAATCTATATGGGTATCGTTTTCGGCATTTTCGGGACACTGATTAATAATATGAAATTTATTTAGTGGTCCAAGATGGCGGACGGGAAATCAAAGATGGCGGATGGGAAAATTTTCAAAAATCAATATGGGTATCGCCTTCGATATTTTAAGGGGTGGGGAATCGAAATACAACATCTATTTCGTGATCAAAGATGGCGAATGGGAAATCAAAGATGGCGGATGGGAAAATTAAAAAAAAATCAATATTGGTATCG
This sequence comes from Euclidia mi, assembly GCA_944739405.2. Lineage (NCBI taxonomy): Eukaryota > Metazoa > Arthropoda > Insecta > Lepidoptera > Erebidae > Euclidia > Euclidia mi. The sequence continues at coordinate 42,268,008 of OX123187.2, forward strand.
TCTGCGATGTTAAAAGGGATGGAGAATCCAAATACAACATCTTTTTCGTGATCAAAGATGGCGGATGGGATTTATTTTTAAAAATCAATATGGGTATCGTCTCCGATGTTTAAAGGGATGGGGAATCCAAAAACAACATCTATTTCGTGATTCAAGATGGCGGATGGGAAATCAAAGATGGCTGATGGGAAAAATTTTAAAAATCAATATGGGTATCGTCTCTGATGATTTAAGGGATGGTGAATCCAAATACAACATCTATTTCGTGATCAAAGATGGCGGATAGGAAATCAAAGATGGCGGACGGGATTTTTTTTAAAGTCGATATGAGTATCGTCTCCAATATATAAAGGGATGGGGGATCCAAATCCAACATCTATTTTATGATCAAAGATGGCGGATGGGAAATCAAAGATGGTGGATGGGAAAGTTTTAAAAAATCAATATTGGTATCGTTTGCGTTGTTAAAAGGGAAGGGAAATGCAAATACAACAGCTGTTTCGTGATTCAAGATGGTGGATGGGAAATCAAAGATGGCGGATGGGAAAAAATTAAAAAATCAATATGGCTATCGTCTCCGATATTTTAAGGGGTGGAGAATCCAAATACAACATCTATTTCATGATCAAAGATGGCGGATGGGAAATCAAAGATGGTGGATGGGAAAGTTTTAAAAAATCAATATTGGTATCGTTTGCGATGTTAAAAAGGAAGGGGAATGCAAATACAACATCTGTTTCGTGATTCAAGATGGTGGATGGGAAATCAAAGATGGCGGATGGGAAAAAATTAAAAATTCAATATGGCTATCGTCTCCGATATTTTAAGGGGTGGAGAATCCAAATACAACATCTATTTCGTGATCAAAGATGGCGGATGGGTTTTTTTTTAAATCAGTATGGGTATCGTCTCCGATGTTAAAAGGGATGGAGAATGCAAATACAACATCTGTTTCGTGATTCAAGATGGTGGATGGGAAATCAAAGATGGCGGATGGGGAAAAATTAAAAAATCGATATGGCTATCTTCTCCGATATTTTAAGGGGTGGAGAATAAAAATACAACATCTATTTCGTGATCAAAGATGGCGGATGGGTTTTTAAAAAAAATCAATATTGGTATCGTCTCCGATGTTTAAAGGGATGGGGAATCCAAATACAACATCTATTTCGTGATTCAAGATGGCGGATGGGAAATCAAAGATGGCGGATGGGAAAAATTTTAAAAATCAATATGGGTATAGTCTCCGATGTTTAAAGGGATGGGGAATCCAAATACAACATCAATTTCGTGATTCAAGATGGCGAATGGGAAAGTTTAAAAAATCAATATCGGTATCGTCTCTGATGATTTAAGGGATGGTGAATCCAAATACAACATCCATTTCGTGATCAAAGATGGCGGATAGGAAAACAAAGATGGCGGACGGCATTTTTTTGTAAAGTCGATATGGGTATCTTCTCCGATGTTTTAAGGGATGGCGAATCCAAATACAACATCTATTTCGTGATTAAAGATGGCGGATGGGATTTATTTTTAAAAATCAATATGGGTATCGTCTCCGATGTTTAAAGGGATGAGGAATCCAAATACAACATCAATTTCGTGATTCAAGATGGCGGATGGGAATGTTAAAAAAATCAATATCGGTATCGTCTCTGATGATTTAAGGGATGGTGAATCCAAATACAACATCCATTTCGTGATCAAAGATGGCGGATAGGAAAACAAAGATGGCGGACGGCATTTTTTTGTAAAGTCGATATGGGTATCTTCTCCGATGTTTTAAGGGATGGCGAATCCAAATACAACATCTATTTCGTGATTAAAGATGGCGGATGGGAAATATAATAATATAAAAAATGTTAAGATTGGTGGTGAAAAAGTGGTAGTGGTATTTGATGTTCGATGCAGATAATGGCTATGTCCAGTGGATACCTCTCCTACGGAACCCTTCATGGGCGAGTCAGACTTGCACTTGATTTAATTATTTAATACCTAGCCATTGTATTTAATAGTATTAGTAATTTTATCATATCACTAGATCAGTGATCTTACCATATCACTCATATACCACCTTCTCATCTCCTTACAATAGTAGTTTTTCTACCCTAGAAATAATTTATATGGCAAAACAACTTTGCCTAGCAATTAAGAGATTAAACACTTATGTTGTTGGTAACTTTGTTTGAATAAGTTGGAAAAGAGTTAAAAATTAATATGAAATGTAAATACATTAAAAAGGCGATACGGAGTTCGCCGGGACAGCTAGTAAGGAATAAAGATAACATTATACATATATGTATATATTACAATCTCTTTTCGGCTGACGATTATGTGAATGAATAACGAAACTTGTTGGTAATAAAAACTTGACAACATGAAAATAGGTATCACATTACTAACTGATAACCCCTTCTCTCACGAAGCGACTCTCAAACGATTTGTGTTTTGTACCCGTATCCTACGCGTCGCTTGTGAGTAGCCGCCATACATATTTAGCTGATTTCGCACACGACGAGACGCTATGACGACGCGTTTGATGTCAGTCGCACGCTACCGTCTTGCTGGTCGCACGCTACCGGAGTAGTATATGCGTCGCATTACAAAATGGCGGCGGAACAAACTTTTAATATTATTTTTGTGCAGGAGGTAGAAAATTTTCCATGTTTGTATAATTATAAGCTGCCAGAGTACGTAAGAAAAGATGTTGATTATTATTTACATAGTTGGCAAGGTAATTTCTCAGATAAAGATTCAAATAATAATATGATTCTATTGACATTCTATAAAAATGACGACTCGTCCCTCGACAAATGCCCTACAATTATTGATATTTTTTCGATATACGAGTGCACCCAGAATCTTCTTTTATATTTTCGTTTATTCTTGTAATATAAATACAGAAGAAAATTGTCTTCATCGCTAGAGTCACTAGACATCGTCGTACGAATGTTGTTCTTCAAATGGTAAAATATAGTCTCATTAGCGTAGCACCGTGTGCGGTAAAGAGTAGCATACCAGTATTCGATCATGGTTTGCATCTCAGTCCCGTAGCATTTGAATAGCTTCGTGAGAGAAGGGCCATAAGTAACAATTTTGATTGAACTAGGATAATGTTTTTTATGATGTCACAAATCTGACGTATTTGACGTATAATAAAAATAGCAATAGAAATAAAGTTTAGTATACAAAGTATTTCAATCAATATAAATATGCAGTAGGGACCCACAATATACTTTTACAATATACAATTAACAATATAATTAAATTAAATCTTAAAATAATAAAAAAAACGAATTAATATATACAAGGGAAAATTAAAAAAAATTAAAATTAAAATTTAGAAGGCGTCATGAAACTCATCCGCATCGCAGTCAATTGGAAGCGTGCCCAGAAGACTGGCAGCATTGCCTCGTTGGATGGCTATACTTATTTTTTGAGCCAAATACGTGCCAGCCCTCTGGTCACGCGAGGCGTCTATAAGTCTCTTTGCGAGATCTCTAAAAAGTGATCGCGCACTTGGACCCCATGGCCCCAATGTTTCGACCCCAAAAGGCTCAAATACATAATCTCCTATTAGATTTACATATTTGCGCCGTTTGAGTGTCTCCGCTGTAGCAGCAGCAGCGCCCGCACAACCTGCTGTGCTGGGAAGATGAGATGGCGCAAGGGTATCGACACATGTTGCGTCCCATACCAAAGGCCTACCCAGCTTCCACGGCAGTAACGACATCCCGTCTGGTCTTTTGCCATCGTCGCGTGCCAAGCCTTGAGGTTCAAGTTGGGCTGGAACGCCAGCGGTGGCAAGAGCACGGCGCAGTATGTCATTGAGGTTGGCGTGTCGAGAAATACGACCCGCGCTCCTGCTGCATGACAGGCCATGGTGACCAAGGCTATCGACAGCCTCTCCACAGTGACAACGATGCGGAGAGACACATGACGCACCTAAACGGAGGCAAGTAGCGAAGCGGAAGGTCGTATCGTCCAACATGGTACCTATATTGGACGATGGCAGTGCCTGAAGCCAGAGGCCCGATTCCCATTCTCCCACAGCCAGCAGGCGAGCACGCTCCGCAACGTTGGACGATGTATTGAGAAGGTTTTCTCGTACCACGCTGCAAAGCGGCCCATCCCATTGCCTCTGGGAGGATAAGTTTCGGGGTAACTCAGTTCCTGGACATGCATTTCTCCAAGCGTTCAAGGCATCGGTCTTACACGGCACGTCAGAATCAACCAGTGTGGGAGCTAAAATTTTCCTAGTCAATTCTGCAGTGCTGTGGACCGATGACAAGAACGCTGGCAGCCTTACGTCGGTAATTTTGCGAACGCCGAGGCCGCCCAAGCGCACAGGTAAGGACGCCTGTAGCCACACCCGGTCGTTCAGGGCCACATTCAAAATTTTACTCAGGGTATTCTGTATAATTTTGTCAATTTGAATAAGTGGAGTTGGATTTTTCCAAAAAGGTGAGCACCGTAATGCGTGCGTAAATTTAGGGACAAAAAGACAATATCGAATAATAGTGAAAGCCGAATGTATATTAATTTTGAGTAGCCTGTCAGAAATTTCACTAAAATTTTGAATTTTTTCCTGTATAAAAGAATCAAAATCGTCGTCTAAAATTGGGGACCCCAGGAGGCGAAGAGAACTTTTTTCAACTTGAGTGATATTGGGAGCCAAATATTGAAATTTTGAAAGAATAGAGGATTTATCTAGATTGCAGTAGGGTAGTTTATGTTAAATATTATTTTGCTCGCTGATACTGAACCGTGAATATTTGAAATATGTTCGACATGTTGTCCATTTTCTAACAGTAATTTTAAGTTTGTAAACGGCATCACATTTTTATCTAATATTTATTACAAGTAAAAAGATCCTAAACGTAAGGAGCAAAATAAATTACTAAAATACTCGTACATATCTAAGTACTTTACTAAATCTTGTGATTTTAGGTCAAGGTAAAAATATAAATATTTTTTTATTCCTGTTGCAATAATAACTTATTTTATCTATAAGAAAGACGTGATCATACTGGTGCCTACTTAAGCGCGTGTTACCTACACGCCTCAATTGGTTAGTCAACCAATTGTCATATTTCGTCAAATTGAATCAAGAATCCAATAAATTGTGTTTCGGTTGGTGCCAATCAATATTACGGTTTGTCATACAAACCATCATCAAAAAGCTAAAAAAGTACTGCGTAATTATGATGTCTTAATTTCGAACAATAACTCACATTAGTAAATAAATGTATTCTGTTAATGATTGAAATGACAGCCTTATTTTTTATATTTTACTAGAGGACGCCTGCAGCTACGCCCGCATTTAATTTTGTTTTACCCGTTTTGCCCGATCCCGTGGGAATTTCGGGTAATCCCTTCTTAGTGCGCCCCTACGGTCCCCAAGGAACATACATGCCAAATTTCAGCTTCTTGCGCCCAATAGTTTTGGCTGTAACTTGTCTGTCAGTCAGTCAGTAATGCAAGGATTTTATATATTAAGATAAATAAGCAATTATCATGTGTCATGAATTTTGCTTTAAGGTCGCGATATGATTTTACTTTTACAATTTAATATATCTACTACTAAATAATAAACTAAATAAAACATAAATAAACTAGAAGCGTTATGAATAGTTTTCTAAGCAGCGCAGTTAATAGGTAAAATATTTATTGTAAGTAATATAGTAGGTATTGTCTAAGAATAAGTACGAATACATCAGTGCGAAATATAAGCAGAATTTATCATAATTCACAAACATAAATTGCCTATCAGACTAATTTAGTCTGTATAAGACGTCCAATGTAATCCACCTCAAAATAAGGAGACAGTGAAAGCACAAATCATTTAAAAAAGTTAAATAACAAGGTTGTAGATTTTAACGATACTTTTTAATTTAATGTGGAGGTGTTTTGACGTAACCTCGCTAACCTTGTCTAAGTAAAACTTGACTCAGCCGTTGTCATATTTTAGTTCTAGACTAATAAATTGATCAGATTGTCTGACCTGTTCTTCCAGCCGAGTCACTGGTGCCTACCATTAACGGCCTTTTTCAATATTCGATCCATACGTGGATTTTGAGATTCGAGATTCGTGTTTAACATATTTTGTATGGAGCTCATGTCAAAAACCCCAATACATTTGGGGAAATAAATTAAAGCCCACAGACTCCGATGGCTCGGTCACGTCGAGAGAATGGGAGAGGAACGTGGGGTTAAGAGCGTATGTGGGTCGACCAACAGGACGTCGTCCTGTCGGTTGCCCCAGATACCTATGGAAAGACGTTGTGGAGCAAGATCTTGGGGCACTTCAAGCTGGTGATTGGCGAGAAGTGGCTAAAGATCGGGTGAAGTGGCGTTCTCTCGTATTGGAGGCCAAGGCACACTTTGGGTCGATGAGCCATTGGAGTAGTAGTACATACATACATACATAGACTCAAGCCAGTAGGATACATATAACGAGTACGTCATACAATCTTTCCACATTGAGCAAATAGTATACTAATAGGTATTATGTACACAGCATTAATCAGTTGTAATGAAATCTTTTTATTTAAGTACAATAAGATTAAATCGTGAAAATCATAAGAGCGCTGATTTTCAGTAGGCAGAATATGGAGCAGAAATTAAAATAAGTACCTTAGAACAAATTTACTGTCAAAACATCTATTTTGTAATTAGTTACAATCATGACATCGCACATGCATCGTATCGTACGGCCCTTCTCTCACGAACCGACTCTCAAACGGCTTTGTGTTTTGTACCCGTATCCTACGCGTCGCTTGTGACTCTTGTGAGTAGCCGCCAAACATATTCAGCTAATTTCGCACACGGCGAGACGCTTCCACGACGCGTTTGATATCAGTCGCACGCTACCGTCTTGATGTCTAGTGCGAGTTTGCACTCGATCGTCACGATGGACGATAGCCTAGTCGTCGGGAGCAATTTCCATACATTTTCTAAATGCGCCCCCTAGCGGTCTCTATCGATCGCTACTCTCCGTTAGGGGCGCTTTAACCAAATGTATGGAAATTGTTCCCGACGACTAGGCTATCGTCCATCGTGTCGATCGAGTGCAAACTCGCACTAGACATAAGTGCGAGTCGCACGCTACCCGAGTCGTTTATGCGTTGCATTACAAAATGGTGGCGGAACAAACTTTTAATATTATTTTTGTGCAGGAGGTACACAGACTGTGAGGAGGTAGAAAATTATCTGTTTGTATAATTTTAAGCTGCCAGAGTACGTAAGAAAAGATTTTACATAAAAGGCGTGGATAAAATTTTTGCAAAAAATAAATAACAGGTCATTTATGGGCATTTTCGTCAAAATGTCTACCAACCCACTCATGAGATGTCCCATGCAAGAAAGTTGCAATAAATAGGTACTTATACATTAAATTTACATACATACATAGACTCACGCCTGTTTCCCGGAGGGGTAGGCAGAGACTAGGGAACGCCATTTGCAACGATCCTGACATATCTCTCGTGCTTCATTCACTCCCATCAGATTCCTCATGCATGCTCTTCTGTTCAGGGTACTTCTAACCTGTCCTGTTCTTAGGATGTCTCCAATCTGGTCAAAGAACGTCCGCCTAGGTCTTCCCCTTCGTCCTGTCCCTTCCACACGTGCCTTATATATCTGCTTGGTCAGTCTTTCGTCATCCATCCTCTCCACGTGCCCAAACCATCTTAGCATACATTAAATTTATACAAAATAATTATATTGCCAAGGAAGCGAAGCATGGTTATTAGATAGTTGGCAAGATAATTTCTCAGATTAAGATTCAAATAATAATAGGATTCTATTGACATTCTATAAAAATTACGACTCGTCCCTCGTCAAATGCCCTACAATTGATATTTTTTGCGATGTACGGATGCACCCAGAATCTTCTTTTATATTTTCGTTTATTCATGTAATATAAATACAGAAGAAAATTGTCTTCATCGCTAGAGTCACTAGACATCGTCGTACGAATGTTGTTTTTCAAATGATAAAATATAGTCTCATTAGCGTAGCACCGTGTGCGGTAAGGAGTAGCATACCAGTATTCGATCATGGTTTGCATCTCAGTCCCGTAGCATTTAAATAGCTTCGTTAGAGAAGGGCCTACAGCTTCCGAGATTTAAATACAGAAAGTTAGCCAAGTATATACTTCTATTATAGGTACAGTAGGTATATTGGGTTCAAGCAAACACTGCTACGTGAAACCGTAATGGAAGCATGCATTTCTTATATTAATAACTTGTTTACTCCGGCGCTATCGTCCGGCCGCATCGTATGCCAGCCTGCATACACCTATTCCATGAATCCTGTCTCCTACCTATAAACCGCACGAAAATCCGTTCACTATTTTGCGAGTTTATCGCCAATAGAAAGACAGAAGAAGCCGAGGACTTTGTTTTGTAATAGGTAAAGATATGGATGAAGATGTGTATGATGGTTAAAAGTTAGGATATTACTTTATAAAACTTTCGAAATATTTTATGTTTGTATACCTATCATTAACTTTAATCAACACTTTACTATCTAGCAAAAGAAATTTGTTGATCTTGTATCGCTATATGTGAACACATCTTTTGGATGAAATAAATGGGTGAATTTCAACAGGTCCAATAAAATCTTCATTTCCGTGGATATTTTATTCTTCAACTTTAGAACAAGAAAAAAATGTGTTTCCTCAAGTTTTTGATAATATATGTATTCTTGCTTAATATCTCGCAGATAGCTTGAAAAGCTAACGAGATATATAAGATTAAAAATTTCGTACCACGGCGATGAAACATGCGTGCACGGCAATGAAACTAGCGTCCAAGGCAATGAAAGAACTGTGCCACGGGAATGATAGAATCAATCCACGGTAATGAAACAATCCAATAACACATGATATTTTTATATAATATACTTACCTGAAATAAATACATCCCTGGCTCTGAGAGAGAAAGGCATACACAACACACACATACGCTCTTTTTACCCTCTTCTCAATAACCTTCTCGCATCGGAGTAAAATTAAACAAAAAGTTAATAGAATCAAAGCAACACAATCATTTATTTAAAGTTCTTGCACACAAAAATTAACAGAATAGAAATTAACAAATACTAAGATACTTTTCTAAAGTATGCAATAGCTATTGCTAACAATATATACTTTACTTTATATAATATAACAGGGTCGCTTCTTAATTTTCACGTCGCTTTTGTTCGGCCAAAAATTTTCTTTCCTTTCTCTTTTTTTTCCGATAGTTTCGGTTTAGGCATCTTGGCTTTCTAATAATAAACAATCCATTATTATGTTTAAAATTAGACTGTAGTATATGTGAGTGAGTGAGTGAGTGAGTGCGTGTGATTGTATTGTGTGTGTGTGTGTGTGGGTGTGTGTGTGTGAGAGAGAGAGAGAGAGAGTCTGTGTGCGCGTGTGCGTGTGTGTGTGCGTATGTTTGAATGTCTATCGTATGATGGAGTATCAAATATATATCATTTTGTAAGGTTAACGTGGAAATATCTTTTTGTAGTTGACTGTACAGTACAGATTGTTTTTTTTTTTCTTAATCATGCCGTGGCGATGAAAACATAAGTTACGGTAATGAAGCAACTGGTCATGGCAATGAAACTAAATTGTTTTGAACTTTTGTTTCATTGCCGTGTCTTTTTTTTCATTGCCATAGCAAATTTTGCCCACGAAAACCACGGCAATGAGAGCACGGCGATGAAAATCAAGGCAAAAACATCAAGTAACCAAAAATCTAATAATAATTCACAGTAATTAACACGTCACAAATAAACATAAGATAAATGGCATTCCATCGAATGCTTAATCAAAAGGACAAACTTTTTCAAATAGAAGTTAGACCTATCCATGGCGATGAAATAAAAAATGTCCAGTAATATAAAAATCGAATACTTACATTTATGGCGCGAAAACGCAGGCACGTATACTCGTCGTTCCACGTCGAGCACCAAGCGACACTATTATGCAACGTTTAGCGCACAGGGGTGGGGGACGCAAGTCCTTAGATAAAACAATATTGTGTGGACAAACACGGCAATGAAAGATTTCGATGTTTATTTTTTCTTTGAGTATCTATTAATCCTATTTAATTGAATATTTAGTGCTACAAATAGATTACTATTTCACCTAACCAGAAAAAAATGTTAGAACAGTATAACTATGTTTTATAGTACCGATTTCATTGATGCCACGTAATTTTGTTCCCGGGAAATTCACCCAAATACGTAATTCTTCGTTATAAGCTTCCAATCTGCTCTCCAATTAGTTTCAAAGTTGTATTTAGAGTTTGAAGCAAATAACATTAAGTGACTTTTAAACTTAAGGGAATTTAGGCCCTAGTTCTCTGAACTTCAGAGAGCAATAAGTAGAAATAAAACGGATACAGTCCAATTGAAATACCGGATATCCTGCCAAGCATTAACTAAAGCACTAGTCGTCTATGATCAAGAAAACGCGATGTGTTTTAGATTTTCACTCGAAGTTCAGCCAATTGATACCGTAATAAAATGTTACTGTTTGCAATTGGCGGCCACGTAATGCTATCCAATACTCGAACTAGACTTACTACCCGGTGACTGGACGGCAAGTTAGGGTGAGAAGGTCGGATGCCGATAATTAAGGATATCCGTTACATCTCAAATAATAAGTGTGCAAAAGTCATCGCTCACTGTAGTGTTGCGTAGGATGGAAGTATCTAGTCGCGAGACAGAGTGACCACGTCCAGCTAGACAAGTTTAACTAAGGAAGAACTGTGTGTAATATCATGTAACTCGAACCACTGCGAGCTACTCTTGACCTCTTCACATACCAAAACATATTTAAATATTGGCTTTTTATTAAAACCAATGAATGGAATGACATGTTAGCATAACATTGCTTTTTTAAGGGGTTCCGTAGTTAACTACTAGGAGCCCTTATGGTACCGCCATATTCGTCCGTTCATCTGTCCGTGGTTTTACGCGACAACTATAAGCACTAGGGAGCAGAAATTTGTCGGTAAAGTCGACAACGCCTCACATTTCGCATCCATATTTGCGATAAAATTTATTTAATTATCACTAACTTTAACTTAACCGTTCCAGGTTGAGTCTTATTGTACATTTATAGAGTATCTCGTAAATCAATTGAGTTGGAATAGGATAATAAAAACGGAACTCTTCAATTACTAACGCCGTAGTATTCAAGTCGATCGAGCTTCGCTACTTAACTTGTTTTATATGTTAAATCAGGTGCATATAAGATTGTTTAGCGTTTTGTTTATTAGTATAATCATCATTATTATATAATATGTATATTTATAAAATAAATATTGTGGTGACTGTCATATCAATCATCGCAGAAGCTATAACTACTGAAGTTAGAAGCAAGGCATTTTTGAAAGTGGGTTCCTTTTTAAACAAAGGGATACTAAAATACAAAGATATACAAAGGGAACTAGGGAAAGGTTTTTGAATATTTCGGCTCTGCTATATGCACCACTTTTTAAATACCTACTATTAAACGAGTTTTATAAACTTTACCTAATAGAATATAGTCTGAAATATAGAGCATGATATTTATATCTCTAAACTTAACTATTGTAGAATTAACTGAAACAAGGATGAAAGTTGTTTCTGGAACCCTTTTAGCACCGACAAAATACAACGATAGCGTTGTATTATTAGACAAATGTTTGAGTAATATTATAAAAGCGAAACGGTGTATATTTGGTTATCCATCTTCAATCAAACCGTACCTACACAAGACGCGGGCTAATGTAATACATATATAAGCATCTGAGATATATTTACTTTTATGTTTCGGACTACAGTTTGGTGATAAGTAGCACATGTATTAATACAGTTTGTTATACCGCGAATTCATAATCATTTGATTTGTTATATCGCAATACCTGCTACCGGCAAAGAAAGGTATTACCAGAAGCTAGAACAGGTATTGATACTATTGAACAATTGCAATACGTATAAGTACTTACTGATGTTTTTTGTGTATTTTACATAGATTTTTTCATTATATTATTTCATAAAAACATCTTAAGAATGCTCAACAGCTGCTCGATATAGCGCGGTTCACCTTATTACGTTAGTGCTGGTTCCTGACCAACATGAGTACTAAATCGTGGGTCTAACTAGCCTTTTCCAGTATAGCTGGTCTTAAGCCTCTCCTTATCTGATTCACAATGGCACCGTAATTCAATACGATGGGCTATACCACGCTGCCCTGGCCAGACGGTTTGGTACTGGTATAGACGTCGTTGTCGAGTTTTCTGAACCATCTACATACTATTTTCTTTGGGTATTGAATTGTCTTCAGTTGCCTCTGCAATGGAGTTCTCACATTTTTATTTATAATCCGTCACCACAAGGACATCGGGGGAGCGAAATAGAAATTAGTACTACATACAAAAATCAACTGTACGTGTATAAAGAAGTAAACAGACCAATACGAAGCATAGGGTCTGCAGAAGATGGCGCAGGGTTCTCATAATCTGTTCAAGATTGAATAAAATATTTGCTATTATTTGAATAAGCTGAAGTTAATATTTGTTTGTTTTAACGCATTAATCTCGAGAACTGCCGATCCATAATCATAATTCATTTAATAAGGCAAGTCATCGCGCCTCAACTCACAGTCATGATCGTGAATGTGGAAATGTTTCTAAAGAAATATCTAATACATCTCTTATAAATATGAAGTGAAGGTGCAAATCAAACTTAAAACATGGAGACGGGTTTATATATAGATATATCTTTTTATTTATAGATACAGGCGTGAGCCTGTATCCCCGAAGGGGTAGGCAGAGGTGTAATATTAGATACATCCACATTTCGCCATGAATTTTTAGGTCCCACGTAATAGGGGGCGAGCCTATTGCCGTACCGGGCACATTATACCGATCTCCTTTCCCTACACTCCAGTCGCTCCCGTAAACTTCTTGACATTGCTGAATCAGCCAGCATCCACATTTTGCCTCTGCAAGCCACTCACCACAATAGCAATGGGGAGGACACGTGGCTTGATTTAATCCTCACCTCTGATCCTTCTTTAGTTGCATCCCATGGCCAACTTCCTGCACCTGGATTTTCCCATCACGACCTTATTTTCCTGTCATACCGCTTGAAACCTCCCAAAACCCCGCCCAAAGTTCTGCACAAGCGTTGTTTTGGTCACATAGACATAAATAAACTGTGTGAGGATGCTTCTAAATTAAACTGGACAGCATGATGTCTGCCTCTACGGTGGACGAAAAGATAAGGCTCTTCAATGACACTGTCTGCAAACTGTACGATGTTCATGCCCCAGAAAGACGCGTGAAGCTAAAGCGGCCCCCTGCACCCTGGATTACGCAGGGTGTTCGCATGGCAATGCGTCGTAGAGATAGGGCGTTTCGGCGGTACAAAAGGGATCGGTGCGAGGAAAACTGGGCGCTTTTCAAGTCTGCAAGAAATCGGTGCAATCAGATGGTGCGTAACGCGAAACGCCAACATATTCTCAATAATATCACTTCTTCATCTGCTGCTAATATCTGGAAGTTCCTTGGAACTTTAGGCATTGGCAAGCAGCGGAATGTCGAGTGCCATGGTACTCTTAGTTTGGATGATATCATCCGACATTTCTCCACTACCTTTTCGCTGAATCACCAAACTACGAGTCTCACTGTGAAATATTTAGCCGGGTTATCTCAACCCAAAATAGAGTATTTTTTCTTTTCTCCAGTGTCCCCGCCTGAGATCAAGAAGATAATCCTCTCCATAAAGTCCAATGCTGTGGGATGTGACAACATCAGCCGCCGTATGATCACGATGATCCTCGATCAGCTCCTGGCGGCCATATCCCACATCATCAATTCCTCACTAGTTTCTGGTACCTTCCCTTCCTTGTGGTGCAAAGCCTATATAATTCCCCTGTCCAAAATCCCCAATCCAACTCTTCCTCAACACTTCCGACCAATCTCTATCCTACCCTTCCTATCCAAAGTGCTCGAGGCCTGTGTGCACAGACAGCTGTCTAGTTTTGTCCATGACAATAGCATACTGAGTCCGTTCCAATCAGGCTTCAGGCCAGGTCATAGCACTACTACCGCCCTCCTTAAAGTGACTGGCGATATTCGAGAGGCCATGGAAAACACTGAAATTACTGTTTTAGTGCTTATTGATTTTTCAAGTGCCTTCAATACCGTCAGTCACGACGTCCTATTATCTATCCTCTCCCATCTCAGGGTCTCTGCCGGAGCACTGGATTGGTTCTCAACTTATCTTCGAGGTCGTCAACAGTCTGCCCGTTTCGATACGTCATCTTCGGGCTGGTTCGACATTACGTCTGGCGTTCCTCAAGGCGGTATTCTTTCTCCTCTTTTGTTCTCTATCTTTATAAATTTCCTAACTCAACATCTTCAGTGTGCATACCATCTGTATGCCGATGACTTGCAGATTTACACCCATGCTAATATTGAACCCATAGCTGAGGCCATTGGCAAGATTAACAAGGATCTGGAAGCCATACTGACTTGGTCTGATAAGTTTGGTCTGGTCGTAAACCCGTGTAAGACCCAATCCATTATTGTGGGTAGCCGGCCGATGTTGAAAAGACTGGATTTCACATCTCTACCAGCTATAACTTTTAACGGGACTAATGTCGACTGGTATCCCTCTGTTAAAAACCTTGGGCTACATATAGATACTAAGCTGAATTGGGAAGCTCAGGTAACACAGGTTAGTCAAAAAGTCACCGGTACCCTGCGTGCCCTCTACCGCCTAAAAAACTTGCTTCCAACCGAGACTAAAACTATGCTTGTGTAAGCTTTAATCCTCCCTCTGATCGACTATGACGATGTATGTTACTTTGACCTGAATGCAGAACTCCTTATTAAACTTGACCGTCTTCTGAATAACTGCATTCGATTCATATTTAATCTTCGTAAGTATGACCATGTGTCTACTTATCGTTCCCAATTAAAGATGCTTCCTATACGTCAACGCCGTAGTTTGCGTGCTCTCACTACACTATACTCTTTTCTTACATCTCTGTCTGCCCCTAAATATGTCACTTCCTACTTTCAGTATTTATGCACAAACCATGAGCGAAACCTTCGCTCTGCCAATAACCTCCAACTCATGGTACCTACTCACAAAACTAATTTTCTTCACTCTTCTTTCTCAATTCAGTCCATCCTTCTATGGAATGCTCTCCCTCTCGAGATCAGAATGGCTAAGACCAAACTCACTTTCAAGTTCAAAGTGAAGGAACTGTTGTTGGCTGAGTCGGCGACTCTATCCGATAATAAGTCATTACCATAATCTTATGTATGTGTATATTTTACATATGTATATATATATATATACTATTTATTTAACATACGTACACATCGTCACGCCTGTATCCCCGAAGGGGTAGGCAGAGGTGTAATATTACTTCCACATTTCACCATGAATTTTTAGATTTTTAGGTCCCACGTAATAGGGGGTGAGCCTATTGCCATACCGGGCACATTATCAGACTCTGTGCTGCTATTGAGAATTTCCTAACGGAAAAACCCAATAACACTTTGGCCGACCCGGGAATCGAACCCGAGACCTCCCAATCCCACGCGCACATTTATGCCATGAGACCAACGAGGCAGTCACGGGTTTATATTTATGACAGATAATGCTCGCGATTAAAATTAAATTATTATGGGAGCAACGAGCAAGTAGATTCGATACTTAACGTCTCGGTGACAAACTCAGCTCATTAGCCTGTCGAGGCAGATCCTTGATGTTCCATTATCGAACGATTGACGACCAGCAACAATATCTCCCCGGATATTACATCTGCCTCTTCATTAAAACTCGCCCCATTGATATCATATCGAACTGCTTACCTGCGAGTAATCACTTATGAAAGTGCCCAACTTTCTTTAACCAAAGAACTTGTTTATCGGAATGATTAGCTAAGATTTGATTTCGAAGAACTTGCTAGAGGCAATATTTAGATTTTGAGGGCGGCAGACGTATTTAGAAGTTTATCGCGTTTTCCATTGACTGTTTTTTAAAGTATTATTTCTCAGTGGAACTGGGATTTCTCGTTCAAACATCAAATCAATGCTCCTTGCATCAGATCTTCGATTACAATTGACAGTCGCTCTATACGTTGCTATTTACGCATACTATGACACACCTGACCTTAGCATGCATGTTACTAAGAAAAGAACCGGTAGGTACGTAATTATAAACGTTTTAATTGCTTTCTGCAGTAGGTAGGTACTACTTCATAATTCTGTCAAGCATATTATCCTAACTGTTTTGATCCTTCTTTGGTAACTTGCCACAAAGCGATTCATCTTTACAGACGTTTAATTATAAGAACAAGCCTATGCAAAGGTTTGACGACCATTTTTCCCGTATTTACGCAATTTCAATAAACTCAAGGGCAAGGATGTCTTCGATTGAGATGTATACCTACTGTGTCCTAAGTATACAGAGCAGACTTTGTCTTTGTGCCTCAAGGATACGGCGGCGAAAATGTGATAGGGATACACCAGATACACTACACGTGACTGGTAATAAGTTCTCATAGTAAATCTAGGACTAAATATAAAATCAGACTTAGTTCTAGGTTTATACCTTAAATAGATATCTAAAATCGTTATATAGTTTAATTATCACCGGTAAGATTTTGGAGACAGACTGATGATTCACAAAAAATATCATATTCATTTCGTTTATACATGTATAAACACATTTACACGTTTACTTGAAGTTTCTTTAGTCCTTGTTATTTAATAGATATATTAATCGGTTCTTACTTGTAAATTCTTTACGTACCTAGCCATCAACACAGCTATTTATGCATGACACGTTGATAATTGTTCTCAAGTATATCTCTCTATATTAAGGCATTCCCTAAGTTACGTATAAGAACTTTACCGGCCAAATCAGACATAAATCTTTTTGAATAATCAGGGCCTCAATCAAATGTCCTCTCTTACATGCTCTAAACTAGTCTTGACGCATGATTTGGAATATTGATACAATTTCATTTTCTAAACATGCTTTGATGCATATTATTTATCCATGTACGATTTAGATCGAGAGCAATAGCCTAGTGGTCCCAAATAGGTATATTAGGAGCGACCGAAATACTGACACAGTCGCAATGCATAACAATTACGATTAGACTACACCAGATATTACCAAGTTTTAAAGACAACGAAACCCGTGTACCTACTTTCTTTTTTCTTCAACTGGAATTATCGAACCATTTTGACACCAAGTAAGCCTGCTGATTTCACCACGAAACCTTCAGGTTTATATTCCTAGGTCTCAATATACCTAAATCTAAATTTAATTAAACTTAGATCAAAAGTTTTCTTTGTACCTAATCAAGTTCTTTGTAATGTACGGAATATCTAA
This sequence comes from Euclidia mi, assembly GCA_944739405.2. Taxonomy (NCBI): domain Eukaryota; kingdom Metazoa; phylum Arthropoda; class Insecta; order Lepidoptera; family Erebidae; genus Euclidia; species Euclidia mi. Next base: position 42,285,417 of record OX123187.2, read on the forward strand.
TTACATATTTTATAAAATGAAAGCTTTGTTAGACTTACAGATTGAAATTGGATTAAATTGATTATCTAAAATTAGAAATTGAATAAGATAATATATGTAGGCATTATAATAAGGGCGAGCGCGAAGCGGCAGTAGTCAAATTATTGAAGCATTGTTCGACAAATCGAGTGGTTACAGATCCAAACAATTCATTGTAAATTAATCTAACCTTCCTATCCTTCTTCCATTATAATCGCGAAAGGTTTTGACTATGCTAGGATGGATGACTATTACTCCTTCACGTAAAACTATTGATTCCTGATTTGCAGTAAGATTCTAAATTATAAAACTAAATACCCCGGCGAGTCTGTCTGTTCAAGACAAGGTCAAAAACTACTAAAGGCATTTTCATGCGGTTTTAACTAGTGTAAGGAGTGATCCCGTGGAAGGTTTAGTTGTATAGTTGACACAAGCGAAGACATGAAGATGATGACCGAATGACCGCGCTTCACATGAAGCCGCCGGTAGCAAGCGTCTACCAAGTATCAGAACAGGACATATAATTTTATTAAACGTTTTCCTAAATGTTAGGGACAGTATGAAGGTCAGCACTGAACCACTGTGTTACTGGCAGAGTAACAACTTTTGGCCTTTCACTGGCCATAGCTGATGTTACCTATTAGTAGGTCCAGATAGCTAAGACTAGATTTACCTAAGCAAAACAATCAGCGTTCATAGAAAATCATGTTTAACCAAATATTGTGGAGCACAATAAAGTGTTAACAAAAGTCGATTCAAATGGTATAACTTCGACTGAAGGACAGATTGTAGAGACTTAACATTGGTTACTTTATGATACACCTTTATTTCAGCGTAACCATCATTGCAATACGATTATACCTACTTATATTTTTGTTTTGATATACTTCTGTTTATAGATGGCAGCGACGAGATTCGTAAAGTATTTTTTACAAAGATTACTTGTCTGTAACTACTACTAACTATATATTTATAAGCGTGAAAACAAAACTGTACATATATCTATGTTTAATATTGTGCAGATGAATGACATTTGATATACAACTATATGAAAAAGCTGTAATTAGAGCAAAACTAAAAGAAAATATCATCTTACTGACTTGTAAGAATAATTTCATACCAGATAAAATGGATTCGCCTTTTCGTCCTATTTGTCTGTATGAACGCGGTGCACTCCAAAACTATCTAACGGATTTTTATACGGTTTTCACTAATAGGTGTATCTATAATTCACGCGGGCAGAACATGGGCAGAACTCCGGTGAAGTCCAGTTTCACATAAAATTCAAGAGATCCCTTTAGGCTTATTTTTTGGCAAAGTACTAGCGTAGCACGGTGGTAGAGTCTTCGATTCTAAGAGTAAGTTCACAAAAATATTATTGTTGTATATTTATAATTCTTCAATATGTATAAAATACAAACATGCATATTCTTTTCAGTGTATAGCATGCGAGGCAATTTCAAACGGAAAGACTCGCGTGTTTGCCCTATTTAAATAATGTATAGTTTATGAGAATTCGCTTAGAAAGATAAAACTGTGCGGGTGTGTATACAAGCGTGCTAATCATATTGCTTGTTTTTTTTTTAAGATTGTTGTAGGTATTTGCAACAATATCCAAGTCATATAGGTACTCGTTAGGAGTAAAGTAACATGTAAAAACTAGTAACTATTAGTGTTATGGGTTCGATTCCACACGAGACAGCACTTTGCTTGTTTCATAAATCGTTTTCCGGGTCTGGTTGTTGTTTGTATACGTTATTTGAATTTGTTTCCCCTTGTTGTATGTTGAAGTCCCCGGAATGATTCTTAGTAAAGTTAGATTTTAAGTTAAATTTCACATCTAGGTTCCTGCTAGGAATGTAACCTAAATTAGAGAATAAATTACAAAACAGATAACAAAAATATAGCGGTAGTGTTATGGATAATATTAACTCAAGCTTAAGAGATTTTGTAAAGGTAGCAAGTAAAATACCATAGGGCCAGAAATTGATTACGCTACTTCTAACTAATAAAACTCTACAACAGTACCAAATACTGCAAATCTAATGAGTATTCACGGGGCACCTCCACTTCGATGCTTACTTCGCGGCTTCATCAATCAACATTGCAGCGCTTTGTGTATTTGGATGTACCTATCATGAGCTTTCGTTCGTCTGCACCTGGCAAATACACTTCGGACTAACAGCGCTACATTGATTGCGAATTATTGTGACGCCTTGTGTACATTCAAGTACCTATTCATCTGGCGCTTGTTCCCTAGTAAGTACGCTTAGTCTACAGCTAAAATTACGTACGAGTACCTATATAATATGTAAGTGAGAAAAGGAACTTCAAGAGAACGATATAAAAAACAATGTGTTCAAATACACAAAAGCAGAAAAGCAGATAGTACGCACGGATATTCTTCATCGGAACATCCATAACTTCACACGCCTTTTATCCCCGGAGGGGATAGAAGATAGATAGGCAGAGGTATATTACACACCCACTCTTCGCCCGTTATGTTTCGGTCCAAATGTAATAGGTGGCGAGCCTATTGCCATCTACCGGGCACATTATTAAGCGAGCGATAATTAACATTTTTAATACACACATAATTTCGAAAAGGCGTGTGTGTTTGAAGTTATTACAATTCTGTGAGTATTCATCGCAACAACCGCAATTATTCTATTATCATAATAATATTACGTCTAGCGGGCTTGACCCATAGTTATAGGAATTGACAAACAATTTTCCATAATATCTGAACATCAAATATTAAATTAAAAATTAAAATATTGTAAGGAAAAGCCATTCCATTATACCGACAACTATTGTCACAGTTTTTGCGCATTAATTCCGGTCTTTATCCATACCATTTTTAATCCTTGAGAGATATAAAATTGTTTATATAAGCTATAGAGCCTTATTTAGGAAGAAGATATTCCCTTAACTTGAATAATTGTTCGGCCCTCTAATTAGAACAACTAAATTCTGTTGCTCTCAAAGACACAGTAATTATAAACAGATTATGCATAGGTAGGATTCCAATTGAAATATAGGTACGAATATATTTCAATGTAATTTTCATTTTTAGCAGGATTAGCAAAATGGACTCGCTACTGTTTGCTTTGTCATTCGAGGTGGTTTTACTGCAAATGAGGATTTTAGGTAAGTACCCGCACTAACTATTTCTTTGTTTTATTTGAACTTAGCTTTAAGCAAAATCTTGTTATAATAAGAGCACAAACATTGATAATATTATAATTGTATAATAAAGTAATAAGATATCATGAATATGGAAATAGAATAAGGTAGTTGGACGAAAAATTATATTAGTTAACAGGATACTTTTTTATAGATACACAGTGCAATTACCTTTTTTTTCTACAGTCATAATCACGGGAGTCTTTATATTAGACTAGCCTTTTCCCGCGGTTTTACCCGCGTCCTGAGGGAACTACTTCGCGTACCCGAAAAACCTAAACATCTTACGGACCCCTATTTTTCTAAAATAAAATATAGCCTATGTCACTCGCAGATAATGTAGCTTTCTAATGGTGAAAGAATTTTTAAAATCGGTCTAGTAGTTTTTGAGTTTATCCATTACAAACAAAATACAAATTTTTCCTCTTTATAATATTATAGTGTAGATAACCATCATCAATATCATCATAAACATCATAGTCAAGTAGGTAATTTAGATACTTGGTGATTAAGTGCTTGAAAATCTAAAAATCTGAAATTAATCATCATTATACATTATTATGACATAGATATGTAGGTATATAAAATCACTCGAGGATGCCAGCACTTACACCCGCGTTATTTAAGGCTACTGCTCCGCTCCCGCTCATAGCGTGATATTATAGGTATAGCCTATAGCCTTCCTCGATAAATGGGCTATCTAACACTGTTATAATTGTTCAAATCGGACCAGTAGTTCCTGAGATTAGCGCGTTCAACCAAACAAACAAACAAACAAACTATTCAGCTTTATATATAAGTATAAGATTTGTTATAGGTATGTAAAACTACTAGATGCTACATATGTGAATATGCAGCTACTTTTTTCCCGATCCCGATCACGATCCTTATTCTAACACCACATATTAATATGTAAATACCTACGGTAAAATGAAAACATAGTTTTAGCTGTGAGTTGTCTGTCAGTCAGTCAGAAGCATATTATTTAGAAACATATTACTTGTCCTGATTGACGGCAGGTAAGACGCGGGCAACTCCTAGTCTTGTATAGAACTATTGAACATGAAATGTGAAAATTTTGTAAAACAAAAACAGTTTTGTGGCACATGCTTCTGTAACAACTTTGTAAGCTTTTGTGGATGGAAAATATGATATCGCCACTTCCATATATTCTTATAGTGTGTAAAAGAAAAAACAAAATAATTAATCTAGTGGGACCTACATTTGCTTTGCACCTGAATTGGCTCAGTGGCGTGCCATTGGACAGGCCTACAGCCAGCAGTGGACTGTAGCAGGCTGATGATGATGACCTGCATTTACCAATCTATTTAGCAGTTTGTTGTCATTAAATAATTAAATAGAAACTTTACCTCGAATCTAGCTTTCTTGCTATCAATTCATTTAGGTACTTGCACAATACGAAAAATCTAATAATATTTTTTAATATTATCCTATTAGTTCGAACGTTTCAAAGTTGAGTCGTGTGAAAGCTACATTGTGCGCCATCTGTTGGCTGAATATTATATGATTGCAGAGGGCAGCAGTGAGCTGAGGCTCCTAGATTGGCGGCCGACCAACAAGATTGAAAAACTACAGCAAATCAAGCTTGTACAGGACCGGTAAGTTATGTTTGAATGTTGGGAGATGGCGTTCCGAAATTAAAACTTAATAGTCGTACACTCGTAGCACAATCTCTGTGTTGGTTAATACTACATCTTAAAGAAGATCCCCCAAAAATAAAATTATTACCTATATTTGGGTACAGACAATAAATAATATTGCCTTATCAAAATTGATCAGTCACTAGAAACCATATTTTTTTAGAAATAACGATGCCTAGTTTGGTTTTAGATACATATTGAGAAATTTACATTGTTAGTAATTATGGCACCCTATTAATTAGAATCTAATTTATTACAAATCCTACCCGACATGATAATTTCACGATATTATCATGTCCCAAATTATTTCTCTACATTGACTCTACAGGGGATGGCAATCTATTAAATGAATTCTTCTTGTGAGCAACCTCGTGTCAGACAAGTGTACGTTCAACTGTTTACCTCGTACTTAACTTTATATAGTCCGTGCCACGAGAACATAGACTTTTTGTAAACAAAGAATTTCTACTAAGTAACTAAGCGACAGTTCTGTAAAAAACAAATAATGTCAAATCCAATGAGCGCAGCGGTAGATAGATAGGTGTGTGTCATTCATTGTAAATTAATATGTCAATTGATTGGATTTTTATCGATATATGCGCTGACAACAGTGTTTTATGGTACTGGAACATGTCAGACGTCTGGAACGTCAACATTTTGCGTTAATCCATTATTTTTTGGATGTCAAGAAAAGCTTAGTTTAAAGTTAAATGCAAGTTTATGGTGTCACAACGCTTGCCCTGCGGCCGGCATCTCGGAAAAGTCGGTGCAGGATTGAAGATGGCAAAGTATTAGTCGCACAGAATATTCTTTACACCTAATAAAAATAAATAGCTTCTTCTGACAAAGGTAACCCCAAATGTTATTTTACCGTAACTTTTAATGGCTTTTATTTTAGTTTATTCTGACGTTTTCATTCATACACAACGTGAAAATATCCATGCCTAGACATTTTAACAATGTACTAGCTAATGGTCTGTAATATTATTCATTTGTGGTATTTTTTAAATATTTTAGGATAGCTTAGCTATTTTTATTGCCTATCAAGTCAATAATAGAGTACCGTGTTTGTACTCTATCATTGATATACATGGTTCTCTATTATTGTCGTGCATTTACCGAATTGCTTAGGTACGTGTAAAAAGCTACAAAATATCTGAGAAAATTTGACCACTCAAACACAAATAAAATATGTTTATTTTTGTAAAAATACAAAATATTTGTTCACTACAGGAAGTCAAAGGTGATAAAATATAAATTCGAAGATATAGTAGCATAATTGAGCATCGAAAATAAAAACGACTGTTCAAAAAGTATAAAAGTTCACTAAAGCATAAAATCTCAAACAAGTGTTTGAAACAAAGGTTGTGAAGCCCTGCATGTGTGTTTACAAAAGTCTATCTTCTCGTGGCACCAACTATAGATAAAGAAAGATCATATAAATACAATTATTCGTTATTATTAAATTTATTCTACAATGTTATTTGTTCTCCTTCCAAAATCAGACCATGAGAAATTGTTCCAACGTAATGATAAGTCCAATATGAGAGACCATCTTCTTAAAATTCTACCTATTCTTTAACTTCAAATAAAAGTCTATAGTAACGAACAATAAGTTTAATTCATAAGTCGCCCACGCAAACTGTTAATGAATAATGTTCTTCAACTGAAAATATAAATTTATTACTTATTATAAAAACTAAGAAAGTACCAACTCGTAACGCTAACTAAGTACTTAGAAAAGATAACTGTATAATTATTTTGCTGAACAATTACAGAGACACGGTGAAGGAGATAATAAGAAAGACTCTAATAGAATTGGTCGAGACTGGACAGTGGCACACCATTAAGCTCTCAATAGTAGAGCTCAAGCAGAAAGATTGTGACATCTCAGCATTGAGGCAAACCTACACTCAACTTAGAACGTGAGTAGGTATTATTAAAGAAATATCTGATAAATGCCCTCATTACTAAAATTTCATACATAAATTTAAATTGGAGTAATTGATAACAAACGTCCGAAACTCGAAAATGAAATTGATATCCAAAGATGTTCAAAGATTTTAGTTGAGTATTGAGTAGATAGTTAGTATGTTTAAGCGGGTTTGCTCTACACTTAAAGCAAGCTTACCCAAGTGTTTGAAAGTAACGCTATATTTTTTGTACGTCTGGTACAATCATTACAGAGCTCGAGCTGAAATATTACAAGAATTAGACTTCAAAAGAAACCAATGGGCGGCGGAGTTGCGGGACGCCGATCGGAAAGTAGCCGTGCTGCGAGACAAGATGAGTGTGCGTGAGCTGTGAGCGTCTTCTATGTTAATAGCAGAACCGACGAACATTGCACACGTAGTGATCCAACTACTTCTCAGTAAGGATGCAACGCTACAATTAAGAGAGCACCGGAGCGTAGCGTAATGTAAAAACGCAAATTACAAGAATATGTACCGAGTGTGTTTCCCAAAATCAATTATTGTGGGACTATTAGCATCGGTTAGTTCTACTGAGGCTTCCGTGTTGGTTCCGCGTGCTTACGTTCGCTACATGACTTTATCTGTACCTGGTATACGTGCACTCACATCTGTATGATGAAGAAATTGCTTTTTACCTATACGTTTACCGGATACATTTTCATGCTCAGTGCGTAACTAGTGCTCTCGCCTGTAAGATTAAATTAAGGCCACGGGGTCCTTTTAAGTTTAATACCGGCTTTATTATTGCGATATTTGATAAATAAATTGGCAGTGTGCTTTTTGTGTCCCCCGTAGAAATTGGTGGGTTGTTTAAATATAATTATATTATGTTTTCTTATAAATTATTTATTTTGAAAATGTCCTCATAATAATCACTTTCACTGCAACAACTGCTAGCTTGATTACAAAATGGTTATCTCAGATGTATCAACTCAGAGCGCAACACGCGGGAACTAGTAACAGACAAACATAAATTTAAACAACCCACCAGGGTTGATAAAGTAAACATAATGTATGTATAATAATAACATATATATAACATCTCGCCTTTATATTCTCACTCATTAGTTTACCTACAACTCATTAGACAAACACTTTTCTAGTCAAGTCACGTAGGTAGGTATATTTTACAGGGAAAATAAATTTAAACAACCCACCAGGGTTGTTTAAATTTATGTTAGTCTTATAAATTATTTAAGTTGAAGATGTCCTCATAATAATCACTTTCACTGCAACAACTGCTAGCTTGATTACAAAATGGTTATCTCAGACGTATCAACTCAGAGCGCAACACGCGGGAACTAGTAACTCGAAATTCTGCACACATTTCATTTCTTGCAACTTAGTCATCTTATATATCGTTACGAACTCTATAAAATGACACCCCGGTTAATTTGGGGAGGGAGTAAATGTTTCTATAAAGTAAACATAATGTATGTATAATAATAACATATATATAACATCTCGCCTTTATATTCTCACTCATTAGTTTACCTACAACTCATTAGACAAACACTTTTCTAGTCAAGTCACGTAGGTAGGTATATTTTACAGGGAAAATAAATTTAAACAACCCACCAGGGTTGTTTAAATTTATGTTAGTCTTATAAATTATTTAAGTTGAAGATGTCCTCATAATAATCACTTTCACTGCAACAACTGCTAGCTTGATTACAAAATGGTTATCTCAGACGTATCAACTCAGAGCGCAACACGCGGGAACTAGTAACTCGAAATTCTGCACACATTTCATTTCTTGCAACTTAGTCATCTTATATATCGTTACGAACTCTATAAAATGACACCCCGGTTAATTTGGGGAGGGGGTAAATGTTTCTATAAAGTAAACATAATGTATGTATCTACCTATAATAATAACATATTACACCTTACGTTATGACTGACAGACAAGCTGTGGCTAAAACTATTAGGCGCAAGAATTTGGCATGTATGTTCCTTGGGGCTGTAGGGGTGCACTAAGAAAGGATTTCCTGAAATTCCAACTCAGCTCGGACAGAAACAGTGAAATAAAAAGAGGGGGTGTAACTGCGGGCTACCTCTAGTATATAAATAGGTACTAAACGAACTTAAGTGTCCGTGTAGTGACGGATTAAGACGACGGAATGTCACCACCCCATATCATCCCATGGGTGTGTAAGAGCCGACATAGGGAGCATAGTATCAGAGAACAGCACTGTAAGAGAAGGAAAATTTGATACAAACCCTATACCAACCCGTTTGGCCAGCGTGGTATAGTAGGCCAATTCCTCCTTTCAAAGGAGAGGCCTAGTCCAGCAGTGGACTGTTAAAGGCTGATGATGAAACGAACTTATGTTTGGATGACATTACATTAAGCTATTATCGGTATTTGTGAAATAATCCTTTACTTCCTCTGATCAGATGTTACCGGATGGGCTCGTCTTGTTTAAACAATAATCAGTGGTAATCAATTCGTTAGATTAATTTTATTATACTCGTATTGATGCCGTCGATAACATTTGTCGTTAACAGAATATAAGTTTATTTATTTATTGATTATAGCGCTTGATAATAACCAACAATAACACGATTAGAAAATATTACTATGTCAAAAACCTTACCTATGTTTACAATAATTTAATAAAAACCTCATCACTGTGTAAAATTCAATTAAACATAGTCTGAGTTAATTTAATTGGTAATAATATGTAGTACTTACATACCTACTGGTATTATGTAGTTTCTTATTATTTATCGAAACAGGGTAACAGTTAATTATTTCAATATCTAGAAGTAAAGCCAATTTTCTGAGCTGTTTTTGAAACCTAGCCTACTTACTTGAGTGGTTTTAAAAATCCGAGATAATCGGTTCCACTGTTTGCTAGCCTTGGAGCGGAGATATTTCGACATTTCAATACTTTCCCAATATGCGCATTTCATCATTAAATCAGTGGTCACGTAACTATGCCTTTTTTTTTTTTTTTTTTTTGTTCACTACGGTGGTAAAACTCTCCTTATGAGTCATCTCAACTCCGCCAACCCAGCCATTAGAACGGCTAGGCTTGGGACTGGCGGAGGAGGTATGTGGAGGCTCTCCCCTAAAGGCGTTCGGGGCATACCCACTAAAAACCACCGCGGTGTCCCTACGGGTCCCGTGTGTTGGCGGGGTCACGCGATTCGCGATTTGCATACTTTCTCGCGACCCCGCCCGGGATTGGCCCGCCGTTGGTGTTGGCGGGCCCCGTCTCGTTATGATCTCGCAATCATCCATCAAACTTCTTGCATACATCAAACTTCTGGCATCCATCACCACAAAGCTACTTGGGAGGCGGCGAGGACACGCGCCGCCTCCCGCCTTTTGGCGGACAGGGAGCAGCCCCAGCGCTCACCGTCCGCAGGCAATAAATTTACGGTGGTCGGAGGTCGTCTCTAGTTCGACGTCCCCGACGCCCGGACCTACGGTTGGGGAGAGGGCGATGTATTTCCCTCTCCCGCTCCGCCGCCTCCTTGCTCAGCATGACTGCTTCGCAGAAAGAGGCGACGGCGTTCCAAGACCTCTCACTCCGGACCATAGACAGAACTACGGCCGGGAGCGAGAGGACAACCGTATTGAGAGCCGCGACCAGATCACGGCGCTGCGATGCCCAGGCTGGGCATTCCGCCAAAGTATGCAACGCCGTGTCTTCGACAGGGTCGCGGCTGCTGCCACAATGGTGGCATCCGGGCGTTTCCTCCCGGCCTATCCTCCACAAATACCGGCCAAAACAACCATGGCCGGTAAGGATTTGAGTCAACCGGAAGGTGAGGACGCCGTGACGTCTCTCCAACCACTCATCAACCACGGGACTTACCGCCACTATCGTGGCGTGCCCGACGTAACTATGCCTAGTGTAACCCTTGGTGAAACATCGCATCGGGGCAAAGCAAAGTCCCGTTACATACTTAAGTTACTTTTGGATTATAATTTTTTTCGGTTATTTCTTCATCATCGTGATCAGACTTTAACAGTACATTGCTCGACTAAGTAGCTCCTATGAAAAAAGGATTTGGCCTACCATACCACGCTGGCCAAACAGGTTTGTATCAAATACGATCTCTCTGTCGGCTCTAACGACACCCGGCTGTGAAATATCAAAACCTAGTATCTGCATAAAACAAAATTTTACAGGAGAGCCGAAAAACGATTTTTTATCTTTGACAGCGTGCCGTTGCAATTATATTTGTCGGAGCTTCTTGGGAGTGATTGCAAAATTTGAGGTACATAACAGGCTTTATAAAAAAGTAGTTTTAATGCGTATATACAAAAAGATGTGCGTAGAGAAGCAGTTACTAATTAAAAAACTGTTTTCTCCGGCCAAACTTCTGGAGTGTGACAACTTCAAAACCTAGTAAGATCACATGCTTTGTTTTCATTTAGTTCTGAATTAATTGAAATTGGACTAAATGCCAATGTAAACCTAGTAAGAAACGGCAAAATAAAATAAAAAATAACATAAAAATCAGTACAAAAGCAATTTATTAGAAAAATCAAGAAATCAGGAACCAAACGTTATTTTTGTTCGCATTGAAAAATCAAATAAATCGGAACATCTCAATGTAATATAACATAGTTAACATAATATAGTTTTTTTCTTTCATCCACAATAAATAAATTACAATCCCTTTTTCCATTTTTCCCCACAACCATTTTGTATAAAATAGTATTTAGCTTTATTTAGGGTTATTCTTTTTTGTTGAATACTTGTATGATCAGGATTTACAAATGCTTCTTGTTACATTCGCTATCATTATTTGTAATTAGTGAGACTGAAAATGGCGGACTAAATTTCAGCTAAATCTTTAATTGTTTCGGGCATATTAGTGTAAAAATCACATTAAAAGATAAATACACTGTTAACCTATTAAACAAACCTCTCAACCACCAAGGGCAAGATGATCAATGTACCAATTATATCAGATCATTATACAAATCATTGATCAGCGTACAAATATCAAACAGGCGTGGTAGCCAAACTTTTTAATTTGCCTTTTCGTATAAACGTAACACTCTCATGTAAGTTAATCATTCTCGACTTCCCCTATGTAATGTGCCGTTTGAAAAGTAGTATAAATAGCAGGTAGGTAGGAATAAAAATTTTAATTGTAGATTAAATCATCACTTTGGTGCTGTTAAAAATGTATACTTAGCACCGTTAATTTAGCCAGTTAGGTATAATAATACCTTAAATAGAAAAACCCAATAACACTGCCCGACCCAGGAATCGAACCCGGGACCTCCCGATCCCACGCGCATATTTATGCTGCGAGACCAACGAGGCAGTCGTATAGGGTTTGATGTCGAGTTTTCCGTCTCTACGCAAAGATGGTATTTGCATCGTGTTATCCCTTAGTCGCCTCTTACGACACCCACGGGAAGATATGGGGTGGTGACACTTGTATTCTATGCCGTCAACCACACGGCCGCATAAGCAAGTTATAATAAAAGGTAGTACAAGCAAACTCTAAACATTAAACATTCGCTATGTGAAACGATCGAAACATGTACCTATATGACTGTTATTTTTTACAATTATTAACTTTGAATAATCAAATAAAAAGTGCAAATAAAGTCTTATCTATACCACAAAGAAAAATAATCTTTGAAACAAAGCAATACATAAAACAAAATCTCGCCAGTTACCAACAAAACTTATACTCGTGTTATTATTTCAAGGTTAGAACTCTCATTCATAAAAAAACTGACGAAAAACAAAAACCTTTACAATATTATGAACTGAATCGTACGTATCCTTGACAATGTTAGTCTTAAAAGCACCCATGATCAATTTCGAACGATAAAATTGGTATTTACGCAATTTCACAAACAATTACGTGCGCGTGCCACGATGTCTTGTCAGTTACTAAAATTGCGCGGAGGTTTTGACGCACGTTTCAACCATTTTATTGGCCTTGTATCTACATGAACCATTTTAAAACCTAGTAACTGCCAGTACTTACTTGGTTTATAAAATGGTTGATGTTGGATACTATGTTTTAATCTTGTATTTTTTTCATTTTTTAATTTTTTTCGGTAGATACTAGGTTTGCGCCTTTGTGTAACTTCGTTTTTGATTAACCCCTCGTATGCCGGAACGCAGATCTACGCGAGACACAATAGCTTTTTAATTGTGTCTGGTATTCCGGCATACAAGAGGTTAATTCATGGGACTTTTTGCTATTCTACTATGTGGAGGGTAGTCTATAAGGTCTCAAACAGCAAAAATATTCATTTCCAAAAAAATGTCAGATACTAGGTTTTGAAATTGGACAGCCGGACTTGCTAGATGATATCATATTTGTATACTCTTTGCTTTGAATGATATTGGGTGGTGACATTCGTTATGCTCCGTCACCACATGGACGTTATCTGGCGAAAAATAATCATTAATGTCCAGCACGCGCCACTTATATACGTTTGCAACACAATAGGTTTGTATTTTGTGTTTGTGTGTTGCAGTGGCGTAGCGTGGGGGGGGCCGGGGGGGCCATGGCCCCGGGCGGCACATTTCAGGGGGCGGCAAAAGACGCCGCGAGAATTAAAGAAAATATGTACTATGCGCGCGCACTGACTCCATCCTAGTAGGACCGCGCGGCAGCGCGGGCGCTGTAGGATAGGCAGGGGCGGGGTTGAGTTCTGCCGAAATTAGCAAACACCGAGCTTTTTTGACGACCGTTTGGCGCAGCGGGAGTGTAAGCAACTGCTACGCCGAAGGTCGCGGGTTCGATTCCTGCTCAAGTCAAACATTTGTGTGCATGAACATGGATGTTTGTCTTGGTCTGGGTGTTTCTATGTATAATATGTATGTATTTACAAAAAAAAAGTATATATGTATGTATGTTTATCCATTATCTAGTACCCATAACACAAGTTCTGCTTAGCTTGGGACTAGATGGTGATGTGTGTATGTGGTAGAATATAAAATATAGAATAATTCCCGAACAGGACAACAATCGAAAACAAAATCATCCTCATTTTCATTACGTGAATACTTGTTTCGAATATGGGAGTGTTTTTTAATTTTGTCACGGTAATCCGTAGTTTTTGTTCAATTCTTTAATGGGTTGCAATATTCCGGTGATCTGCGAGTGTGTTATGAGTAATTTATGAATCCAGCCAGCCAGGGCAATAGGCCCGCCGCGTGCCGATGAAATGCCAGCGTTAATTATTGAAATTATTTTTGATTGGCTTATAACTACTATACACAATCGTTATTGTTGAATTGGGAAGAAGGCAGATACAAGTCTCCCAAGACAATAGTCACACCTGCGGTATAACTTTAAGCTAAGTACTTGAATTTGGACTCCAATATTTATGATTATGAGATTTGCGTTAAAATCAAAGCCGATTATTTCACTTATTACAAACGCCTCCTGCGAATTTTTGGACGCAACCACGTGGGACGTGACGCGGGTTTAGTCCATAAACTTAGATTTCACCTCTCAACTCCTTGTTTTTGCGAAAATAAAGAGTAGGAGTAAATGCTATTAACCGGTGACGGCCAGCAACGTCACCGTTGCGAGAAGCTACGCCCTGCGCTCTTCATAGCGCTTACGAACACGACAACGGCACCAGTTCTCGATCGGTCCTCTATTCGGAGGAGGATACCATTACCGTCGAATCAGGCCAACTTATGTTCTTATATGGAGAGCCAATTTAAAGTCATTCCAAGGTGTCATAATTTTGTTCTGGCTTTGAAATATCCAAGAGGAGCATAAAGTGCCATAAAATAAGGCTCTCAATTCCCGGCAGCTTCGTTATTCCCGGCAAAGGACGTGGTGGCGGGTACGGCATGTGGTCTGTGAGACTACAGGGCTACGGTAGGCTACCAAATACGGTATACCTTGCGACCTACAACGAACTTAATCTATGGCAAACACCTCGCCGAGCTCGAGGTAGAATTAAGTCACATAAAGTGGCACATACTGGTGTTATTAGAAGTCCTAAGATAGGGGGAGGACATGGTAACTCTAGAGTCAGGTGACTTTTGCTACCAACCTTGGGGTGGCGTCGGTTTCCTGGTCAGGAGGAACAGTTTGTGGAAGTCGGTAGTGTGTCGACCCGGGTGCCGTACTTTGTACTTAAACTTAAACTTACCAATAGGGGCGGCCTAAAGGTGATGATAAAAGTATGCGCGCCGAACTCAACTCACCCTGACGTGATGGCTGAGGCCATGGCCTCAGGGTGAGTTGAGTACATGTACCAGGACACTGTTAAGGCAATACCTAGCAAGACCAAAGCTCAGTACTTCAACGCGAAAGTGGAAGTACAAGAACGTGGCGAAACGAAAATCGGAGCTCGCGGCGTGGGGCACGAGAATCATAGGGCTAAATGCTAGATAACTTCCTCGTAGCAGAGGGGCTTTTCTTAATGAACTCTTTTTGTAAGAACATGCCTAACAGGCAGTGGATTTGGTGCAATCGCAATAATATGACAAGCAAGGTGAAAGACTACATTACGACGGATTGAAAGCACATATTTAAAGACGGTGATCAATACGATAAACACCTGAAGCGATCACCGACGAGTACGAGGCTCTCTTAATATAATCCTCAGAACTGAAAGGAAGCCTACTCTCAAACCTACATTGCCCCTCCCACCGACAACATTAAGCAGAAGAAGGCCACAGTGGTCACGGTGCTAGGAGATTCATCTCGAAAGATCTGCTCCGCATAGAGAAGAAAACAAGAAGTCTAATCTACCAGCCAAGACTCTCGAACTGAGGAGGAAAAGACGCGAGATGCCATCCTGTCGGCTGTCTTCCCCGGAAGGATGGGCCGTAAAACGAAAAATGCGAAAGCTTACGCAACGAAACCTCCAACGCTCTTACACTCGAGACATCGAGGCTGCGATTGAAAAAACCCCGGGGATCATAAGTCTTCGCTCTGCAGTTGAGGCGACACAATCAAACGACACTGCGATCGTGGATGGCCGCACCGCTAACTCAAAGTTCGAGATTCTCGAAAACGTTGAAAGATTTTTTACCTCGCGGGCAGAAACAACAATTAAACCTATTACCGACGACCACAATGCCCTACTGTCGTACCACTACACCGAAGCCACCTCGAATGTCGATCAGAGTGAGGTGCGGGGGGCTCTTAAAAACAACAAAGCACCTAGTGATGACGGAAATCCTTCGAAATGTAACTTATTAAAATCCTTTAAGCCGTGTAAGCCTAGACTAAGCTATATATTGCAGCAGAGAAACGTCCGCTGCCGTGCGCGACCCATTAACACCGCAGAATGCATGCATGAGAGCTGCCACGTTTTACCGTAAAATTATTATACCCTATGCTCTATGATATTCGTGCAATTGAGACGAATCAAATGACAAAATTTTTTTTAAATCTTTTAATCCGTTTAGGGTGTATAGGTAAACTCAAGGACATACTTACAAACATACAAACAACCTAATGGAAGGAAAGAGGAACCCACCACGCACCCTCGAATTGACCACCCCAACTATTGCAATAGAAAAAGGTTGACAATATCGAACTCCTCTAAAAGGATAAGGGATATAGGAATGGTATGGGTTCCAGGAAGATACCTGACTTGCAGTATCCCGCTGTATGCGCCGACTATTCTTCGACACGTGTTTCGCCTCTGCACGAGGCATCCTCAGGAACGATGGGCAACGACTGAGCGCTTTCCAACCGTGGGCATGTCTTATAAACGATTGTACTTTCTAATCCCCTCCCTCCGTTGCTCGACCTCCCTCCGTTGCTCGACTGATGTGAGTCATTATGACGGTGTGCGAATATATTCAGCAATGGGGACCCGTTAAAGTTGGTTTGATCGTTCAGTAATGTATGCTTGTCCCGCTTTGAAATCTCTAATTGTTCCAATACGCACATTCTAATACCCTTTTGACAAGTGTGTATGACGTCAAATGAATGTCCGCTATTTAAGGTATGACCCGATTCAAGTAAATGTTCGGCAAAATGAGACTTTTCCGGCTGGTTGTTTCTAAACGCCGCTAAATGTTCTTTATAATTCAGCTCAAAACTTCGACCCGTCTGTCCTATGTACTTATTTTGGCATTGGTCGCATGTTAAGCAGTAAATACCGGACTTTTTGTTCTTGCATACTTTATCTTTACCATTGCAAAGAAATGTTAACGTTTTGTATGGTTTATAGGCTGATCTGATACCGTTCCTCCTCAGTATACGCGCCATACGGTCAGTTATGCTTCCAAAATAGGTAAGAACAGCGGTATTATTTATAGGTTCTTTTATAGAGGGATATAAAAGTGACTTGGCCATTCTAAGTTGTTTTCCTCTAATCATCTTGTCAATTAGGCGTTTACTATACCCGTTGGATTGAGCTATATGATAAATAATATTTAATTCTCTGTTATATGATTCTACATTCAGTGGTACATTTAATAATCTATGAATCATACTGTGAAATGCTGCCATTTTGTGTTGCGATGGATGACAGGACGATGCTGGTATTGTACTATCTGTATACGTCGGTTTACGATAAATTTCAAATGAGTGTGAGGTACCCTCCCTTTTGATAGTCAAATCTAAGAAGTTTATTGAGCTGTTTTGTTCTATCTCCAATTCGAACTTAATTTTGGGGTGTATACTATTAATTCTTGTAAGAAAACAGTGAAGCTGACGTTCTGTGTGTGTAGATTATTAAATGTACCACTGAATGTAGAATCATATAACAGAGAATTAAATATTATTTATCATATAGCTCAATCCAACGGGTATAGTAAACGCCTAATTGACAAGATGATTAGAGGAAAACAACTTAGAATGGCCAAGTCACTTTTATATCCCTCTATAAAAGAACCTATAAATAATACCGCTGTTCTTACCTATTTTGGAAGCATAACTGACCGTATGGCGCGTATACTGAGGAGGAACGGTATCAGATCAGCCTATAAACCATACAAAACGTTAACATTTCTTTGCAATGGTAAAGATAAAGTATGCAAGAACAAAAAGTCCGGTATTTACTGCTTAACATGCGACCAATGCCAAAATAAGTACATAGGACAGACGGGTCGAAGTTTTGAGCTGAATTATAAAAAACATTTAGCGGCGTTTAGAAACAACCAGCCGGAAAAGTCTCATTTTGCCGAACATTTACTTGAATCGGGTCATACCTTAAATAGCGGACATTCATTTGACGTCATACACACTTGTCAAAAGGGTATTAGAATGTGCGTATTGGAACAATTAGAGATTTCAAAGCGGGACAAGCATACATTACTGAACGATCAAACCAACTTTAACGGGTCCCCATTGCTGAATATATTCGCACACCGTCATAATGACTCACATCAGTCGAGCAACGGAGGGAGGTCGAGCAACGGAGGGAGGGGATTAGAAAGTACAATCGTTTATAAGACATGCCCACGGTTGGAAAGCGCTCAGTCGTTGCCCATCGTTCCTGAGGATGCCTCGTGCAGAGGCGAAACACGTGTCGAAGAATAGTCGGCGCATACAGCGGGATACTGCAAGTCAGGTATCTTCCTGGAACCCATACCATTCCTATATCCCTTATCCTTTTAGAGGAGTTCGATATTGTCAACCTTTTTCTATTGCAATAGTTGGGGTGGTCAATTCGAGGGTGCGTGGTGGGTTCCTCTTTCCTTCCATTAGGTTACAATTGAGTTCCGCCAAGTAACGCCTGATTCAATTAACTATACATACAAACAAACCAAAACCCGAAAAACGTTACACTTCTGCAGAAACATTGGGGTCAAAAGGGGGCGGCGAATTGCCAAACGGCCCCGGGCGGCAGAAACCCACGCTACGCCACTGGTGTGTTGCAGGATGATCTCTTAAACGCGAACACTCGGCTGTGCTACGCGGAGAAGTGGCTGTTCGCGCGTTTCGAGTCGCTGGAGCTGAAGCATGACAAGCCACGCGCGCCGCTACCGCGCCCCGAACACGAACACCGCGTGCACGCAGAGCTGCTACGCGCTTACGAGTTACAGATCAAAGTAATATGTTTTTTTTTTTCATAGACTCACGCCTGTATCCCCGAAGGGGTAGGCAGAGGTGTAATATTACACCCACATTTCGCCATGAATTTTAGGTCCCACGTAATAGGGGGCGAACCTATTGCCGTACCGGGCACATTACCAGACTCCGTACTGTTACTGGGAATTTCCTAACGGAAAACCCAATAACACTTTGCCCGACCCGGGAATCGAACCCGAGACCTCCCAATCCCACGCGCACATTTATGCAGCGAGATCAACGAGGCAGTCTAAAAGTAATATAAATATCTAAAGTAATATGTAACCAGTAACTACTTATATTACTACTTTCCTTCCAAAATAATTATTTAAGCTCTAGCAATAAATTCTCTATTTGTGGTTTTCATATTTAGGTACTGTTTCGAAGTTCTGTTGGTTGCAGCATGAATGGTAAGACGATGGGAACGACGAATTTGACATTAATGGGCATCAGTTTGTGCCCTTACCATGACTAGTACTAAGTACTACCTAATCTCGCACAAAAACTTTCTAAATTTTACATACTACTTTGTTGATTATGATATACATATGTATTTACATAATCACGGAACCTAATTAACTAATCACACTTAAGCATTTTTATAAGTTATATGATTGTTAATGGCAGTTTAAGACGAATTTTACTGCCTAAACGCCTCCGACTAAGTCAAAGCTACCGCCCGCCTCATATACCACGGAGATCGCGTGCACAACAGGTGGCTGCGCACTCAAGACTTACTGATCAAAGTAACGCGACTAAACCACTTTTTCACCTGTGCTCATCTGCAAAGAAAACTCACAAAGAACACTTACCACCCCCCGTTGTTTCGCGGTCGGCATGATATAAAAAGAAGTGTTAAGAATGCTGTTACACATTAGCATCTAGAGGAGCATCATAAATATTAATTTGCGAGTAATTTTTAAACAAGAATTCTGGAAATACACCGAGCCTTTGTTCTCGCTACACCCCTTTTCTTACAACTCATGTGTATGAAATAACAAACGTAATTAACTATGCAATATGCTGTTATAATGTAGGTAAGCTTTACTAACTGTAGCCCTCGGCATCGTCATTTCCTAGGTTCAAGATACTCTTGTTTATTAAATCGCATATTTCACATGACCATACATGATGGCCGTAGAGTAATACTCCGTTGAAAAATAAGGCAGCGTGGCATAAGATTTTTTTATTTGTTGCATTTTATTTGGATCCATTCCGTCGCTATAAAAAGGTTCTAGATCGTTGGCGATGTGTAGATTTGCTGGCTTATTTTTCGTATATCCCTGTTAAAACGGTGTATATATTTAACGAATATGCTGTTGCTGTATATTTTTTTGAGATACTGAAAAATTGGATAGCTACGCATTTTTTTAATTATTTGATACCGCTGATGTTGACGCATCTAATCAATTTTCTCTGCGTCATAATTTACAATAACAAGACGGAATCAAGTTGTTCTACAGCCTTGTAGAAATAATTTTATACCCCAAGTCTGGTCGGGCAATTATTATAATTGCCCAACTAGACTAGGGATATAAAGGACAAAAAGTACGATCTCATTTGTCTACTGTATGTACTTACTTGACGGAGATGTCTGATTGAATTTATTTTCATAAATTATTGGTGTATTCTCGGAACTATGGTATTGTTAGCAAGTAAATAATTCTTCTAGGAAAGGGAGGACGCTGTGGTGTACTGGCGTAAGCGCTATGATATCGACACAGCCGTAATAAGCGCCCAAGTTCAAGCGAAATGCGAAGAACTACGTATCGCCAGCGACAAACGAACAGAACTGCAGGAACTGGTGAGTTCACACAGATTACACAAGTAGTTAGGTAGATTGCAAGTTCGGCGAATTGCTAACGAAGACATGATTCGTTACCGAAGAATTACGGAAGGAAATAAACTATGTTTGGTAGCTACTACTTTTGCAAAATTACGGAAATATTTACAATACCTTATTCATTTGTCTGAGAACATTCGATGGTCGGTCGGACTTCCTTTTATTTTTCGCCTTAAAAAGATAGATCCATTAATAAAATGCGAGCGAAATCGTACTGCCTTTTACGGTTTTGCATATTAACCTAATTATTGCAACTTATGCATTTCCTTACAGAAAATGAAAATTTATTGGGCCGGACGGCCAGCAATTGCAACCGCATACACCACAGGACCACTATCTCAATCTAATCCAGTTTCCTATCTCCCAATAAGGAGGTTTCCGTTTTATAATGAGATGTCTTGAGCTAAACTTAACTTACATAAATGCCAATGCAACGCTAAAAAATGTGGTTGCCGTGAGAATATCATACCCATAACCCATATGTAATCAGATTATTTCTTCTTGGAAACGAAATTATTCACTTCCAATGGGACAGTACAAATAACTATTTATTGGCTGAGGTGCACATTTGGTGGGAAAAATGGAATCAATACTCGCGAGTTGAGGTAATTGACCGATTATGGACGTGTCGTTCATCGGTAATTCCAGGATTTGGTGAATTTGGTTCGGTGCAGAAATTCCTGCATGCCTATATCGGTAGGATTCGCCTGATAATAAATTTTAACGTTGCTATCTTTCTGCATGACAGTTTCCTAAAATTGGTAATAATACGACATTCTTGGAAGGCCTACCTATACGTATTTCTAAAGAAATATTTCTTTAAAAACAGTTTATGGGTTATCCAGTATCTAGTCATAAAATAAAATCATATTTCACAGGTTGTCATTGTGGCATAGGTAGTTCTTATATTATGCAAATATTCAAGACGCCCGATTATAATTATCTCCTTGAGTAAATATATCTTGCTGATTATTATTATCAAACAAATAGTAATTACGTGAAGAGGCATTTTATCATACTACCCAAAATTCACATCATACATCCGTGAAACTAAACTGGCAAATTTCCATGGGTATGGAAGCTTGCAAAAGTGGTTTCAATACACAAGGGGCAGGAAGACGGGTTAGTTCCGAACTACCGACCTATCTCTCTTTTGTCAACAATGGCCAAAACCTTCGAAGCTCTTATATGTCCAATAGTCAAGAACCATTTTAAATGTTTACTAACAGATGCTCAACACGGGTTTGTTAATTTGCGATCCACATGTACAAATCTGGCTTGCTTTGTGGATGATGTAACAGGTGTCCTGGATCGTCAGGGGCAGGTGGATGTTGTTTACACCGATTTTAGTAAGGCCTTCGATAAAGTACCCCATACAACACTGTTAAAAAAGATATCCCGATACGGTTTCACTGGTCCTGTGTTCTCATGATTAGAATCTTATTTAGATGATCGAAGATTCTACGTTGTTCCGGAACGTATATGATAACGTCTGGTGTGCCTCAGGGATCGCATTTGGGTCCGATATTGTTTAATATCTTTGTCAATGACCTTCCCTTGTGTTTCACCAATTCTGTGCCATATATGTAATAATATGTATGCAGATGACCTAAAAATTTCTAAAGAGATTAAACATCCGGACGATGAATACAGATTGCAAAGTGACCACAATAAATTAGTTCAGTGGTGTTCACTTAACGGTATGCATTTAAATCACCAGAAATGTCACTGTATACACTTCTCTAGAAAACTCAACCCTGTTGCAACATCATATAGCATTGACAATAACAAGCTCGTTGAGACTGGTCAGAGATTTGGGTGTAAGTTTGGACAAAAAGCTCACATTTCTGGCTCATTTGGATGATATTATCGGGAAGGCGTCTAGAATGTTAGGTTTCGTTGTTCGCAATGGCAAAGCCTTCAGGAAGGCCGACACTAAAATATTGCTTTACAATAGCCTAGTCAGAAGTGTACTGGAGTACTGCAGTCAGATATGGAGACCGCACTTTGCCGTCCACGCGCTTAGACTAGAAAGAGTTCAAAAAAGGTTCTTATGGCATTTATGTCGGAGAATGGTTCTATCATATTTCTTAAAAACATACGAAAGCAGACTCCAGCACTTTAAAATCCAATCCCTAGCTAAACGCCGAGACATCTTAGACCTGATGTTTTTATTTAAGGTATTTAGAGGATACATAGATTGTCCGAGATTATTAAGTAAAATACAAATAAATGTGCCATCTAGATATCCCCGTAAACCTATTGTACCGCTTACTGCTCCGTTTAGACGTACACAGTTTGGGAGGAACTTCGTGATGCCGCGTATGTGCCAACTATTGAATTGGATGCAGCCCGTCAGTAGATATTAATTTTGACTCACTAGCCACGTTCCGTAAGGGAGTCGGCTAATATGTTTAGTTTAATGCAATTTAATAATCCATTAACGAATATCTTAATAAACATTTTTAATTTAATGTAATTTATTTTTTTGATTTGATTTTATTATTTTATTAATCCTGACTTAATTGTAATGTACTTTTGATTTAGTTTGCTATATTTGATTATTTTTTTCGTTTCTATTATCTATTATTTGTTAGAATTTATATATTGTTAATTATATATAATATATTTCGTCTGTCTTTTAAATCCCAAATAATAATTATAACAATGATATTTCTACATTAGCATTACCATTAAATATTTTGTTCTTTTCACTGTACCTACTATTTGTTCAACTATATAATCTTTTAAAGTTAGCGGCCTGCCTTTTTTTGTTTTCACTATTATTTGTTCATAAATACTAATATTTAAATATTGCTTACTTATTTGTGCATGCAGTGGCTACCTTAAAAGGTTAAGCAAGTGACTAACATTTTATTGTATTTTATTATTGTGAATGCATTCTAGTAATAACCACTGGTGGTCCTTAAATAAATAAATAAACGTGGTGCTTGTCCCAGTGCCAAAATATCAAGCCAAGAAACTCATATTTCTCCTAAAAGACTTTGGTAAAACTTAAACTCAACTTTCAGCTTTTCTATTAGCCATTCATGCTATTAATATAGGTACCATGCTTATTGGACATACATATGTTGACGCTCTTGTTTACTAAGAATTCGATGGTACCTAAAGATTTTACCTACATTCTCTGGTCGACATAAGTGTTTCCAAGATTTTTATTACGACCATTTCTGCCTCTGGGAAAAAGGTTAGTAATAGCTATGACACATTACTTAAAAGTTGAAATCATATTACGATTAATTTACATTCCACCCGCGGTGCCGCTCGCTTGGGTGTCGGATATCGCGGCAATAGGTAGCCAAGGTAGGCAGTATAATATATTAATCGATGTATGTATAATTGTATAAGCTAATAAATATACATTTACTGCAAACATTCATCAAAATCCGTTCAGCAGTTTCAGCCTAAAAGAAGGATAAATCAACAAACATCACATTTTCGCGTTTATAATAGGCGTTTATTATAATATATAAATATATTTGTAGGTATGGATATAGGTAATATTAACCAACCTTTATGATTAATGATTATACTTGCAATTTGAAAAAAATCTCCGATTTAGGTACCTACTACTTATTTAAATTTACCTTTGGAAACAATGCATAAATTTCATCTAATCTAATCTTGTTATTCATTTATGTATCGCCGTCCCCGGAGAATAAAATGATAACTGCCACTGTCTTAGTTTTAGTGTTATGTCATTTTTGGGATCTGTAGGTGCTTATACATCTGCTCAATTTTTTTCCTAATTTTTATACAGTTATTTACGAAGTTACAAAATATTACAATAGTATTCAAAGATTTAAAACAAGTTTTAAATTACGAGAATAAAGTGTTAATATAGTATTATCAAAATTGATTCCCACTTGTTAGTATGACAATCAGTCATAGAATTATGTTCTCATGAAAAAAATATGCGACTAGATAATGATAAATGCAGTTATCATTTTATTCTTGTTCAAAACCATCCAGTCGCTCTGTATAAGACGTGTTAGTAACTGATGGATAACTGATGTATGACTGTTATGCATTTGAAAAATGACAAGTGAAGAGTACAATATTTGATTCTGGTCAGGCTGTACGGAGAATAAAATGATAATCACCGTTAAACAACTTAGATGATGGCTAATTTTGACTAACCTTTTATTTTGAAATAATATCTCTATTTTGATAATAAGGTGTATTTCACTAAAACATTTAGAATAAACAAAAAATAACTGCTTACAATCATCTGTCTACGTCCAGTGTTTAAGGAGCAATCGACGAAAACATGTTTTTTATTTTTCCTGTAAAGTTGCATTTTTGTAGTTATCATTTTATTCTCCGGGGACGGCGGTATGTTTGTGACTTATCACAAATACCTACTTACATAGGTAGGTTCATTAGAAGTAAATTTTAACTGCATGGATGACTACATGTAGTGGTTCAAACGGCAGTTAAAGAAGCGACGTGTGTTTTGGACTAATGGGTGTGATCCCCACAGGTGTAACAGTATGTGTGACACAATAATTGTTTTTTCGAAATAAGCGATCTGTCCACCTGCTTGTTTCCGTGTGGGGACAAAGGAGACAGGACTAAAGAGTAAGATAGGACCAGATAGGACAAAATAGTAAAATCCGTCCCCCCTATTTTTATTATATTATATCTTTTATATACATTGTTTTATATATTATAATCTATGCAATAAATGTAAATAAATCAAGAATTATTGATTAAGATAGTACCGATGAATGAAACACCTTATAAAACTGTTCCAAGCTAAGTTGACGATTGGTACTACCTAATAGTGTTGTTTATAAATTATGTCGACTGATGCTTTTAAGAACTAATTTAATTCCACGAGGGCAATGCATGGGGATATGTTTTTAAAGAAAAATGTATTTTCACTAACAGATTCATCAAAAATGTGCTTTTTGAACGAAGATTTAAAGAAACTCGTAGGTATTCACGTGATAGTTCAAGCTAAGTATCAATTATGTTGTCCTGACTCGAGTTGTTTTCCTTAACTTACATAAAGTAATTACTCGTTCCAAGAAGAACGCAAAACTAGGTTTATTGCTCTGTGCATGTGGCCTTAAGTGGTATTTACATCTATTCCCATTTTGTACATATTATGTCATGAGAATATACTTTGCTGACTATCTCATTAGATCGGAGGTAGCGTGATGCAACATAATGGGCTACTGTTTGTATACTTAATGCAGTTCTTCGTACACGCCAGAAAATTATTATGTAAACTAATACCGCGAATGTACTTCTATAAAAACGAATTTAACATCTGGAGCGCTCTCCACTGCTTTATATAACATGTAATTGATAATGTGGATTATCTGACAATTTATGGAATGTCTAGACCTAGACATTTCTAGAAATACGTTTTATTTGCTTATAGGCACTTAGGCAGATCTTGCCTTTTAGGTCAGCACTAACTGTAAAAGCCTTTCCAGAGAGCACCGAGAGCCGACTACTTAGAATTTAACTTTTAATGTATCTTAATCTCAGTGCAAACGTAGGCGTTTCACCAAGCAGTCAGGGTGATATGATACTCTCTCTTTTTCAATTAGGTACTTGTCGAAATAATTTTATGTGACACTGTTGTATAAAAGCACGGTGAAACTTATACCTAATCACTGGTCTTCTCGCACTTTTATAAAGTAGCAGGGTGAAATAATTTCAAAAGAGCAACTGCAGATTCAAATATGATGCATGATTTCCGTTGTAGTCAACATACAAGTATATTCTAACTTGTGGAACTTTTCGATGCTAGCTTACTACAATCCAAATGTACACTCGAAACAGCAAATGATTACGTACTTACCTACTCTAGATTGCTTTAAATAAATAATCTGAAAAACAACTGATATTTCAAAGTCATGCATGAGAAAGCAGCGGATTGTTAAAAAGTTTCCATTTCGAATGAAATGAACATAGCTAGAAGGACCTTGGCTGAATATAGTTACACTTACAAGTAGTACTTAATAGGGAAAACCCATAAGACATTGGTCGAGTTCTAGGAATAAGCGAGGGACACTGGTTCTAAGTATCGAATTGACTAAGTACACCTAACTTACCTTATACAGTAAAAAATAAGGCTCTATAGAGAAGGCCTCTATTGTGTGGCATAGGAATAGATGAAAATAATATTTTCTTAACAAATTCTGATTACATAAAATCTACAGGTCGCTTACGCTCGCCGTGACCCTAGACACAAAGGATTCCAACCAGGTACTAGGTACTATTCACCAAGACTAGGACAAAAAGCAGAAGGCGTGGTTATCCCGCCTTCTTCTTCTAAATCTCTTCTACCTTCTCTCTCTTACTTCTCTCTCCCTACAGGATGTTGAGCTGCCAGCGTGCGCACTAAAAGGAATACTGTGACTTTACGACGAACTTCAGTCGGACGGTCGTAGTATATCAGAGAGCCGGCTCGTTTAATCTGTAACGAGATAGGCCCTGGCACTCACAAAACTTCTATCCTTTACGGTGCTTTTTTATGCTGAATGTAAAAATAAAATGTGAATGTTGCTGATATTTAAGGGGTCATTTCAGCATGGAAGAGCACCGTTTGTTATGGATGCCAATCCCAGAAGATACTTAGATTTGCATTGCTCATCGGCATATTCTTCGTGTCTGATATAAACATCTAGAATCTAGATAACTAATTGAAAAGAAAATACATCTTCGTATACATGTACACTCACCCAATGTTAAACCAACGTTTGATCGACTTTAGAATCATGAAACGCATACTCCGAACTGGGGCCCAATTCTCCTAAATAAATACATACATACATACATACATATCGTCACGCCTTTTATCCCCGAAGGGGTAGGCAGAGGTGTATTTCTACACCCACTTTTCGCCAGATATACTTTAGTCCCACGTAATAAGCGGCGAGCCTATTGCCGTACCGGGCACATTTCCAGACTCCGTTCTGCTACTGAGAATTTCGTGACAGAAAAACTCAATAACACTGCACGACCCAGGAATCGAACCCGGGACCTCCCGATCCCACGCGCACATTTATGCCGCGAGACCAACGAGGCAGTCGTATAGGGTTTGATGTCGAGTTTTCCGTCTCTACGCAAAGATGGTATTTGCATCGTGTTATTCCTTAGTCGCCTCTTACGACACCCACGGGAAGATAGGGTTTTTGCCGTGTGGTTGACGGCATAGAATACAAGTGTCACCACCCCTAAAGAAATACAGTTTCGATATAATGTCAGTGTCATGAAGAAATTTCTTTTTTTATTAAATTTTCATAATTAGGTACATTGCAGATGATAAATTATAACTATATACATTACCTACTATCTTAAATAATCATACTGTCTAAGAATATATATGTACATAAAACTAAAAATAAAGAGTAAAAATAGATACATATGTACAGGTGTGTTTAGGCGTCGTAGAATGCCTCCGCATCAATATCATCGGGTAACGTGCCCAGAAGGCTGGCAGCATTGCCACGCTGGATAGCGATGCTGATTCTCTGAGCAGTCAGTGTCATTACTTACGTCACATAAATCGTATTCTTCTATAAATGAATGAAATCGTAACGAGATCGTAAATTGAAACAAGAGTCGAAATATGTGTCAACGACGAACTGTTTATTTTAAATTATACGATAATGACATTATGTAATCAGAATACCGCTTTTGAGTCCATTCAAAATATAATATCAATGTCATATAAAATACGAGAATTAGGCCACTGAATTTAGTTTATCTCACCGTAATAAACTGCGTCAGATAGGTTGCTTACAGTGGCGGCTCGTTCAAAGGAGCGCTGGAGCAGTGAACTCCCAAAATTATAAAATATATGTATATAAACTTTTTCTATAAACATGCTCAATATTTTAATACACACCTAGTCTCTTTTCTATAATGCATATCTACAAATAAGTATTTGACTACAAAACTGTTTATCATAATTTTGTCAACACTCTTGAAACATACATAGGTATTTTTGTTGAGTGGAGCGCTCATAACAGCGCTCTTCGTTGACGAAAGCTTAGTACAACGAGAGTGCGAAAGAGAGAGCGTTCTATGCGCTGGGCGCGTGAGACAAAAGATTTGTATGAGAAATAAGGCAAATACGGAGCGCCGCTCCTGGCTAGCTTGACTTTCACGCATGCGCACCTCGCGCATGCGTGAATATATTACCCGACTAAATGATATGACCATTTGTCACGAAGAAAAATTAAAACGTATGCGCCGTTTTTTTTTAATAGTGTTTTGCCGGTATCATTTGAATGCAAACAAAAGAAAAACATTTCTCTGCAAGTGCGTTGGTAATTAGAAAAGAATTGGTGTTTAAAATATTGTTAATTTTATGTGATTGTGTGTACCTATCTATGTGTTTAAGAAAGACAGTTAAATTCTGTAACTAATATGGAATATAACAGCGTAAACTTTATAAACGGATGGATGAAAGAAGAAATACGAAAGGAGTGTATTGTGCGAGAATGAATGGAAATGTCGGTAGGGGACGCCCTAGGCAGACGTACGCCGATCAAATAGGTGACGTACTAAAAATGGGCCAAATTAAAAGTACCCATAACCGACGCGCATGCATGATGAGGTTAATGGCCGTAACACACGCTCGAACTTGTCCGGCGGACAAAAGCCGTTGGTCCGGCGGACCAAATCCGCTCTCGCTACAGACGACCGGATCGGACAGTTGCTTTACGTAAGCCATATCCGATCCGACCGATCTGCAAACTAGCGGACCGAGGCGGACTCAATTAATAATAATTATGTTCGCCGGACTACTCTACAGACGGGCAGATTTGGTCGGGAGGCGGAGCAAATCCGTGGTCTGTTCGGACCATAATGAATGTCGAGGAAGCGAAAGAGGTATGTTTGAACCGAAGCATGTGGTGTTCCATAGTCTCTGCCTACCCCAATGGGAGACAGGCATGACGATATAGATAGATAGTTAGAACTTTATAAAAAACTGAGAAAAACTTTAAAAAAAGACCAATATGATAAAACGCTTTGGTTATGTGGTTGCGAAAATGCGAAGTAAGTAAGAAGCCGTTTTCTTTTCCGTGTAGGTATTTTGTTTAGTGGCGCTGGAGTTGATACTGCGTGGACGGTTCAGGTAGGTATCGATGATTTAGCACATCTTACTGTTAATTGTAAAAGCACTCACAAAATAAATTGTAAGCAGTTTCATCTTCTTTTTTAGTGAACACCCAATATAATCTTTCACGAGCCGCCTCTGGTTGCTTACATAAATGTGCTCACCACAGAAATAGATAGTAATAGAACGGTGAATGTCACGTCATCGCGTACATTTCGCGCGTGCCACATTTTAGCAAGCCCCGCCCACAGTGACGTATAGATAATGAGGGGACACTAAGGAATTATTATCGATGTGAGAGCTATGGAAAATGAAATTATGTTATTGTTTATATAAAATGTTTTATTATGAATAGTTTGGTTATAGTATACTTTTATAAAATAAAACGTATTTATTTAGTTAAAAATCTGTATTGAAATCTTACAAAACTTTTGACTATATTATAAAATATCTATACTAATGTAATAAAGCGGAAGAGTTTGTTTGTTTGAACGCGCTAATCTCAGGAACTACCGGTCGGATCTAAAAAATTATTTTTGTATACGGTAGCCTAGTTATTCCGGAAGGCTATAGGCTATATAACATAACGTTTCGACCCTTTGTGGCCGGGCAAAAGGCTAAAAAGGCTAAAAGATAATGTCGGCTAATCTCAGGAACTAGCAGTCGGCTTTTAAAAATTGATATTGCCTATGATAGCCCAATTATTCCGAAAGGCTATAGGCTATATAAAATTACGCCACAACTTTTAGGGGCCAGACAAAACTAATAAATTTGGTCAAACGAGAAGGGGGAGGGTTGGGTCAAAGGCAAAAAAAAGGCTTAACGAATAGGATACAATCTATATGGGTATCGCTTTTGAGATTTTCGGGATGCTGATTAAATAATATTAAATTTATTTAGTGATTCAAGATGGCGGACGGAATATCAAAGATGGCGGATGACAAAATTTTAAAAAACAATATGGGTATCGCCTTCTATATTTTAAGGGTTGGGAAATCGAAATACAACATCTATTTCTTGATCGAAGATGGCGGATGGAAAATCAAAGATGGCGGATGGGAAAATAAAAAAAATCTATATTGGTATCGTCTGCGATGTTAAAAGGGATGGAAAATTCAAATACAACATCTTTTTCGTGATTCAAGGTGGTGGATAGGAAATTAAAGATGGCGGACGGGATTTTTTTAAAGTCGATATGGGTATCGTCTCCGATATTTTAAGGAATGGGAAATTCAAAAACACCATCTATTTCGTGATCAAAGATGGTGGATGGGATTTAAAAAAAAATACAATATGGGTATCGTCTCCGATGTTTAAAAGGATGGGTAATCCAACATCACCATCTATTTCGTGATCAAAGATGTCCCGTCCGCCAACTTGGATTCCCAAATGGATGTCATTTTCGTGATCAGAAAGCATGAAAACCCCGAAAATGATACCCATATTAATTTTATTAAAAATGACCCATCCGCCATCTTGGATTCCCAAATAGATGTCATTTTCGTGACCAGAATCCATGAAAACCCCGAAAATGATACCCATATTAATTTTATTAAAAATGTCCCGTCCGCCATCTTGGATTCCCAAATAGATGTCATTTTCGTGACCAGAATCCATAAAAACCCCGAAAACGATACCCATATTAATTTTATTAAAAATGTCCCGTCCGCCATCTTGGATTCCCAAATAGATGTCATTTTCGTGACTAGAATCCATAAAAACCCCTAAAATGATACCCATATTAATTTTATTAAAAATGTTTCGTTCGCCATCTTGGATTCCCAAATAGATGTCATTTTCGTTATCTGAAAGCATGAACATGATGCTTGCTTTCTTTATGATAGAGAGAGAGAGACAGCCAGAGACATAATAATTAATTCGAATTAATATTCCTTTTATTTATCGATAAATTTAAAACGTAACCATAAACCGAACGTCAATCCCTAGCGCGCGCTGACCAATCACAGCTATTTATTTGACCCGTGGCCCCTGATTTGTTATTGTTTTTGGCATCTTGTGAATATCGCGTATCTCGCCGTACATTGCGTGTTTATTTCATAAATATGTCAACAAGTATCGTATAATTCAAGCAATGGAAATTTAACATAACGAAGAAATGAACGATGATGTTCTTATTAGACAAACATGGTAAAAGTAGCCCACTTGTTTTAAATCTCAATAATCTTAAGTTTCACTCAATTTAAATACTTACTGGTGATATGAAATGCCTCCCTTTTCCATATTTTTGCATCACTTTTAATTTTTACAATTGGAAACTGCACAATATGGCATATTCGTAACGAATTTAATGTTTTTTACCTCCTGAGCGCGCGAAAGGGAGACGCGATGCGTAATGCGAATGCGTTCGAAAACACATGCACTATAGTGCAATAGTTTGGCACGCGCGCCACGCCCGTGTCACCGTTCTATTACTATATATTTCTGTGGTGCTCACTTTTTTCCCTTCTTATTTTTGTCTTCTTCATTCACGCTTGGTTTAGTCTGATCTGATCATCGGTGTGTGCGCCCAATGAGCAGCCAGCAGATTGTGGCATATGGTCACCATTAGTGGCTTTGACCAAAATATATTGTAATGTAGTAGATGAGGCACACTACTAGAATGACGCTGGACTCATTGTAACAACTGAAAATTTCACTTGATTCGATCTCTTCTTGTAGGTATCGGTCTGACCCAATCCTCTAATATGTTCTTGTAGGTGTGGTTGAAACATAATAGTAATTTTGTTTATTTTTA
This sequence comes from Euclidia mi, assembly GCA_944739405.2. Lineage (NCBI taxonomy): Eukaryota > Metazoa > Arthropoda > Insecta > Lepidoptera > Erebidae > Euclidia > Euclidia mi. The sequence continues at coordinate 42,317,959 of OX123187.2, forward strand.
TATTTCTTTAACATAATTCGACGTACAATCAAACAAGTCGGCGCTGGACCAGTTTGAAAAAAAATCCCTTGGCTCGCTCATAGAGTCGAGGCACACTATAGAAAAGAAACTGGTTTTGCATACGAGTGTCAATGTGCGTGTAAAAAATCACTGGAAGCGACGATGTCTTGCTAAGCGATTCTCGCCCTTATGGTGGTCTAGCGGGAAGTTGTTCGAAGCTGTACATAAAGACTCGATGTGCCCGCAGCTACGCCCACACATTAAATTTTTAATTTAACCGTTTCTTCTGATCTCGTGGGAATTTCGGTAAACCCCTTCTAGTTACTAGTACCATTTTTGCGCCATATAGTTTTGGCTGTACTTTGTACGTCAAACGGTCATAAGCATCTCTTCGTACCTTATTATGGCCATGGAACCTCGTGCCAAAACAAATCTAACTACCCTAGTATTTCTATGCAACTGAAATGATAACCAAGTGCAAGTTTCTTGTTATAAATATTAGAAAAAGTCTAATACCAAGGGATAGTAAAGTAATTCCATAAATTTTGGAAGAAAAAGACTCACTTATACTGGACAGGCAATTTCCACCTATCTCTTTTTGTGTTCAATTACTTCTACGTACATTAGTAGGTACAATATTTTAAATACCTGCTTAAAAGACTACATACTAAAACAGTAGTAATAACTAGTTTCCTTTTAATCATAGAGCTTCACAGTACCCAATTTTGTTTAATTACATCAATTATATGATTTCACGAAGACAAACAAGTTCGAACTAAATCAATAATTAATTCAATGCCTTCCCACACTCCGCACATTGGAATCGGAATAGAAAATAATACGACGAACTGGTACATACATAGTTACGTACCAACAACTAGACGCTGCAAGAAACTGCTCCATATTTTATATCTGTTGTAGCTTCATACTTACTGGAACCTGATGTTTAGCTTCTTCAAATCTTTAACTTCACTTTATGGAAACTTGGCTGTTGTACGTATTGATCACTGTCATATTTTATAAGACTGGGGTAAATGGTGACAGGTCGCAGGCACAATATGCGACCCTCAAAATGCCTTTGATATTAAAGAGTCGCATATATAAGGTGGCTATAACGTTTGTCGTATGGTTTGTAGCTGATTGTAAGACTACTAAGGAGGTGCATGAGAAACGATTACATGTAAGAGATGTGAGAAGGTTATGATTTTATGATAAATTTTGGGAGTGACGAGAATGGTAAGAATTAGAAACGGGTGCATAGAAGAAATAGAGGTAGCCTGAAATTGACGACCGTTTTTCTTGACATGGACATGCTATAAGGCGAGTTGTAGGTAAACAAGAAATAAATGAGAAGGCAGAAGGATGAAAACGTAGAGGAGGGCCAAGGAAAAGATGAAAGAGAAAGAGGTATATGATTCAATGCCAGGCGATATAGAAGTATGGAAGCAAAGGAAACAATGCGGATTATATCCAAATAAATTGAGATCAGGTTCGAAGAACATGGTAAGAATTGCGAATGATGCATGTGCGCGAAATATTATAATTACTGTAGGTACTGTCATTTACAGTAGGTAATATAATACCGTGTGCTTGAGTTCGAACCTTGAAGAGATGGACGTACCTACTTAAGTAAACGTTCGTGTTCAAAATGTATTTAAAAGAGTGCCGCCACATAGATGACTTTGTTTTCAGTCAATCTGTCTGTCTTTCTGTATATCTGTTGTTTATCTCATGAGCGCATGATAGTGGGTTGTTGTTTCAACAGCTTTCTATAGCTATATTTTGTAAATCATAACAAAATTAGAAAAACACCCAAACAAAAATTACCAGTAAAGTATCTATTCAGTAATCTAGTCTTGCTTGTTTCATTTTTTTGCATAAATGTACCTAACCCTCTCGAAGCTGCATATACTCGTAATTATGACTTAGACATTTATTATTCGGTTAAAAAGGCCCTCCCTTCAGTCTCCTACCTGGATGTATCTTTTCTTGGCTTTCACGCGGCCCATCTGTCGGTAAGTGGTCACGTGACTCACATACATGACTGTGATCTCTAAGCACGACAGAAGTAGGATAACTATTGAGCCTCCTTTTACATACCGAACGAAATGCGAGATGATTGTAGCTTGGACGTTACCGACCCATATGTAGAGACCTGCGTAGGTACCTACTGAACCAGCGTAGCTTATTATTCAAGCCATCTAGATCTAATGCACCCAATAATAAAATAACAAAGTCTGAGAGGCATGGTTATTGGTTACTAACCCGTTTGGCCAGCGTGATATAGTAGGCCAATTCCTCCTTTCCAAGGAGAGGCCTTGTCCAGCAGTGGACTCTTAAAGGCTGATGATAATAATAATGCCAACGACGGCAATGCCATAGCTTTACGATTCTTGTCCCGAGACTAGAACCGGGACTGAAAGCTTTACGTGCCCTCCGAAGCACAGTTATAGCGCTCTGATGTAAATGCAAGACGCGGTCACCCATCTACGTGGCGACGTGCGTAAGCGTTGCTTAACTTTGACCGACCTGTTACGGACAAAATGCCAAGTCTCGCTTTGAGATGACATGCGAATATCGAATCGACTACCCCAGGAAGGTAGCTTTACTTTTTAGGGTTCCGTAATCCACAAGGAACCCTTATAGTTTCGTCATGTCCGTCCGTCTGTCCGTCCGCAGCCTAGCTCAAAGACGCCTGGTGCTAGAAAGCTGATATTTGACATGAATATAGACATAAGATATTGCAACAAAACTGTAGAATAAAATTTAGGAAAATATTTTTTTAGGGGTATCTCCCCTACATATATATATATAGTGGGGTTGAATTTCTTTTGATTGAGTACCCCATTATGTGGGGCAGTAGCGGCTTTAGGGGGGGGCGAACCGGGGCGGTCGCCCGGGGCGCCAGGATCTAGGGGCGCCGCAGGCGCCCGGGACTAGTCAAGTGCGGGGTTAAAGAGAAACACTAAATGTGTCCGTTTATAAGATTTTTAAAGATGTTTGTAGTAAAATGCTATGAAATAGTAGATACTATGAGTCGCAGGGTATGGTAAAGCGAGTGAAAGAATCGCAATGGGCACTAGGTTGATCATCGGAAATAAAATAATTTAGTAAAGAATTTAGCTCCCTGACAAACAGGTATATTTTTAAATAAATCTAAAGTTATAGACGTTTTCTTCATAGCAGATAAAATGTTTTAACTAAATATGTTATACTATTGGTCGGCAAGGCTTAGAATAACAACACCATATTCCCTTCCGTTGATGAATGTATGAGGCGACTAACGGATTGACAGCGGCAAAGTTGCAGCAGCGTCCCTTTGTCCCTCAGGTAACGATCTTACTGTGGTTGCCAACCTGCATATCCAACGTGGTGATTATGGGCAAAACCCACCATGAAAAGGAGCCAAAAAGTACGGTGCCTAGTCCATAGCCATATTATGCCTGCTTACGACAGCGGCCTTGGTCATGGTAGTGTAAGGGATGCTAAGAATATCCGGGCTATGGATACCTGCCAACATCCATTGAACCTAGCTACAGACAAGGAACGCATTTAAGGGCTGGAAAAGAGTGGAAAGTCACGATAACCCTTGTATCGGGCGGGCTGCCTATTTTACTTCAGGCATATAAGGTAACGATCCTAGGCACAGACAGTTGTTTTTTTGACGAGGTAATCACGTCACAACTATGGTGACGTCAAAAAACAACTGTCTGTGACAACGGGACTGAGATCTGCAACCTCTAGCTGGACCCAGGTAGAGTACCTTGCACTGAATTAGGGTTATCGCGTGGAGAATCATGTTTGGGACCGTATAAAGCGCATAATTATGGGAACATAAGATACCATAGGAGGCAAATGAGTTCAAGCAGGAGATGATCTGCATGAAGATGAACTTGGACGATGGATGTAGACCTGAAAGCGCCCCGACAATGACACAAATATGACAAATAAGGCGATTTATGTACAAACGTAACACCCTTGAATAACACTAGATGAGCCCACGGTTACACCCGCGTTATTTAGGGCTAGTTTAGTTTAGTTTAGTTGGTCGTGGGTTTTCCGCACTTAGGCACTTATTGGGCCATTGTGCGTAAGTGGCGACTTGATTGACGCCGACTACTCATACCACCTTAGCTCCTTCCTGAAAGCCCTTAGTTGGGTGATGTCGTTCAAAGCCTCACACATGGTTCTGGGGTTGTTCAGCAGCCTTGCCCGTTGATCGCTCACACTTGTGCAGTGCAGAATGACGTGAGCGGGTGTTTCTTCGGTTTCCATGCAGCCCCTGCACAGTGGGCTGTCCGTAACGCCTATGTTGAATAGGTGCTTGTTGAGTGGACAGTGGCCGGTTATTATGCCTGTCAGATGCTTAAGAGTTTTTCTATTAGAATGCAGCAGCTTGTGCGAGAGTCGCTTGTTCAAGCAGGGGATAGCATCTTTTGTTATTTAGGGCTATGAGTAACATCACGCTGATGTTATATAGCCGTAGGTATAACATGATGATATACACAAAAGTAACTACAAAAGTGACATACAAAAAGACTTAAGCACATAGTTGGTACTGTACATCAACTAGGAATACGGCATATTAGGAAAAGATGACTTGTTGCAAAATCTAAACTTTGAAATGATCTTCTGGAACCAATGCGACAAGAAACACCAGAGGCAGCCTTGTTAAACCCTTATTTACCGTGTAGAGATCTGAAGCTTGGCGAAACTGAGAGAGAGAACTCATAGGAGGCGATTGTGCAAAATCCGTAGTCAAAAGTCTTCGCGAAAGTACTGGGAAACACTCATCTGACAAAAATGACTACCTTGAGTAGAGATACCATAGATGCTTGCTGTTTAATACTTCTGCGAATATCTGTATGCTGCGCATGCACCGACGCCTCGACCACTAGCCACCCGGACCCCTACTTACTTTTTCCCAGACGTAGCTGTCGAGGAAATCAGTGCGCCTCTCAGGTAGCTTAGTAAAGGCTCCCGGGGAAGACGGTCTAGCCGCCTGGCTTTTGTGGACTACGAGGAGCCTTTGATTCCATCGAAACTTTATTTTTATATAGCCTTACGCCTGTATCCCGTAAGGGTTAGACGGAGCTGTGTAGTATTGAACCATCATTTCGCCAGGTTATGTATTTTAGGTCCCACGTAAGAAGGGGCGGGCCTATTGCCGTTACGCTGGATCATGAAGCGTTTCACAGAATACATCTACCTTCTAATTTTCAAATGGGAATAAAGTGGTTGAGACATATGGACGGACAGACAGACATAGCGAATTTGTAAGGGTTCTGTTTTTTGCCATTTTGGCCACGGAACCCCAAATAGGGGGGCGCCAAATGAATGGCTCGCCCGGGGCGCCTGGATGGCTAAGGCCGGCCCTGATGTGGGGTATCATTGGATAGGTTTAAAAAAAATATTATTAGCTTGCTCAAATCATTTTTCGATCAAGTGATTGGTTTGTCAAATATCAAGCTTTGAAGTGAAAAAAAAATTTATACTCAAGTGGCCACCCCCTCTGCCGGCTAAACTATTAATTTGGAAGAGGTGAAAAAAATTAATGTAGTACATATAACGAATTTTAGAGGAAAACTATCACGGCTAAGTAGACATCACTAGTTTACGAGTAATCGTCGTTTAACTTATAAATACCTATTTCTGTGAGTTTACATTGGGAGCGCTGGCTTAATCTTAAAGATATACGTACTTTGGTGTGTAATGTACTACGGGGTACAATGTGGGCCCGTTTTTAGTCCCATGTGAAACAGAAGTTATTATCAATAATGGCCATTATGGGCAACTACGGAACCCTACATTGCGCGTGGCCCGACCCGCACTTGACCGGTTGTTTTTTCAACGCTTTTCTTCAGATCAGAATCTATCCAATTTTATAACATTTTCGTTTAAATTTCCTTGTATTTAATTCCAGTACAATCTGCACGCGGGTGAGATGCGTGGTTGGCTGACGTTCAAACGCGAACGATCGGCTCGTCTGGCCCGGGAGGAACGCCAGCGCAAGTCTGCCGTCCTCATACAGTCCTGGTGGCGAGGCGTCATGGTGCGCAAGGCTATGGGACAGTTCAAGTATCTACGTCAGAACAAGAAGCAACCCGCTAAAGGCAAAAAGAAATAGAGACATATTTAAATAAATCCATGTGTCATTTACGGTGTACTAATTATTTGCAATCCCTCGTACTCCATGCTTTTATAGAAATAATAATTTCATTTGTCCCTGGATATTCAATTATTTAACATCCCTTAACTACTTCATATTGAAGAAAACCCTGAAAAAAGAAATACTACTCAAGTTACTGAATCGAAAAAACAGCAGATGACATGTACTTATCTCATATTGATCCACCTTTCATCTGCTGCTTCTTGCTTTCACTGCGTTATCGTAGCAGCGGGTTCCCCGTTCATCGCGGTTAGCATGCTTTGTTGCAATCCCTTCGCGATTTGTTTACATGCTGGCGGGCCTCATAATTTCTTTCGCTTCATCGGGAGACTAACGTAAACACGACACCACCTTCTCACCCTAATGACGAGTGATGATCTACCGCGCGACGTTCTCATCACCTCCTGACAGGAGTTCGCCAAACGCTTTAACGCCAGGGATAGCAGTTGAGGTGTGCGTGCTGACTTTCCCTCTCACGCTGAAACCATGGTTTGTACCAATAGCCGAAACGAAATGGCATCGACCAAATTCCACGACCACGTTGCAACCCTGCTTTAGCCTTACAATACGGAGGGTATTGAGCCTTACAATACCCTCCGCCTCAGTGTGCATCGCCATGTCTTGAAAAATCTCGCGGCATTCAACGCAGTGTCCGCAGTAATCAGTAATGTAGGCCGGAAGGTATTTAATTACTCCGTGCCGTCATTCCAGCCTTTCTTTCAAAATGCGATTTACCACCAGGATGGTGGCGCACTAGACGCCTGTTTCTCGCCCTGCTACGCAGTTACCCAATGACAGGAAGTAAGTAACGCCAGGAACCTGGCAAAGGATCCCAGGGCGGTAATCGCGCAAGAAGACTAATTAACCTGAAGGCCATGCGAAGTAGAAGTAATGATGTGGGTCGTCAGGACAAATGACTCCACTAGTGCCTTATACAAGACAATGGACTCAATCCCTTCGTAGAGCATGGCCCCTTTGTAGAGCATCTGAAAGAAGGCACCCGATCGCCTATATGAGTCTGGGATGGCAGCTGTTCCTATCAGTCGGGCAGCCAAACGTTTAAAATGCTCTATAAAGTTCCATCGGCTGTTGATGCGCATGATCCCCATATCCCAAATTCTTTACATACGATATCAATGATATGGGCATCTGGCTGGTTCCCGTTCCACAGCCCATGGAATGAAGTGGCCTTGGATTTGAAGAGGGACAACAACCTCCAACACGTAGAAATGAGCCTTTCCGTGACCCAATTTTATTCCTCAACTTTACCCGCACAGTGAGAGGTCCAGTTGGCCGACTACGCCCCTAATAAGTAGCAGATTTGATAAAAGACAAAAGATATTTTAATGTTTCTCGGAATAAAATCTTCCCTCACAAGGTTCAAGCCCCCTTAAAACCTGAATTACCTTAAAAAAAAAAATGTGGATCCGCCACAGCGCCCACAGCTTCATCCGTGTGGAAGTCAGTAGTCAATCTACACTAAGATCGCGCGCGTCGTAAAATAAACAAACACACGTTTTATATATAATTTTAAATTTACCCGTTTTGGCTGATCACGTGGGAATTTCGGGAAATCCCTTCTTAGTGCACCCCTACGGTCCCCAAGGAACATACATGCAAAATTTCAGCTTCCTGTGCCCAATAGTTTCGGCTGTAGCGTGTCTGTCAGTCAGTCAGTAACGCAAGGATTTTATATATTAAGATATTAAGATATTCTCATAGAATGCCTGCGTAAAGTGCAGTTAACAAAATAATCTCATAGGTTACTCGTAAAATGCAATTCTCAAAGTTAATGTAGTCATAATTCATTTAATTAAAAAACACACATCTAATAAAACGTATTTTACATACAAACTTTTAAGCGCCTTACTGAACAGTTTAATGATCGTGAAAATTCATCGGACAAGATTCTTCGTAAAACGAAACGTAGCGCACATATTTTGACAGAACGCGCTGTCAGTTACGTCAGTTGTCATCGATGTCATGTACTCACGTCTGCGACTCTGCGGTCTGCGTCTGTCAGTCAGCCAGTCGCATGCGTTTGGTTGTTGAGGCAGGTGATGTCGTGTTTTTTTAATAAGGAAAATAAGTTACCGATGTAGATTTTACAAATAAATGAACTAATGTATAGATCAAACATACGAACAGTTAAAAGAGTGTGGTGAAACGGATCGAACTGTGCTACTATAATATCCATATTGAGTTTGCGGTATTTTCAATTCTTGGAAAGTTGGACTGTCATCGGGCAGATTCGGTGAGTAATGCCTTATTTTTTTATTTGTAAAAGCTTTAGATTACAATACTTGTGTGAAAATTAATGGTACATTACCGTGCAAATGTAAGTGTTTTATTGTTTTTTTGCTGTCGGAGCAAAACCATATAGATATAAGCGATCGGCGAACAGGCATGGTAATAGCGATTTTGTTCTGTTCGCAAAGATTCTAAACAATAATACACTTTCACTTTCTATTATTTTGCTCGAGTCATGAGGATGAATATTCACGGTGTCTGTCTTACTTATTATTGCGAATATTCCGTTCTACTTTCTTAGCTTGGTCTACTTCTTTTTTCTACATTGCAGGTAAGAACAGATAAAACCTGTATATCACCTATACGCCGTAAAGTTAATTTATTGTAATGATATAGTTTCAGATTTAATTATTTTAGGTAGAGTACAAACTGAATATATTAGGGCACAAAGAATAATCATCACACCAATGTCCTAAAAGAATATAAAAAACTAAATAATAATTTTTACACTAAACACCTGGAGACTTGGGCAATGTTTTATTTATCTGGTGTGTTTTAAATCATGATATCCCACAAGTTGCATCATCAAAATGTGTATAGCTGTGATAATAGCAGCAAAGGATAATTTATTTTACACATTTCCATTAAGCTATATTTGAATATCAACTTTTTAAGAAAACTTATGATGTCATTATATATTCATTAAAAGCCAAGTCTTGTATTTAATGTATTCTATACATTTCAAAATGTAGCTGACCAAAAGTAATAAACCTTTTAAGTAATATAATAAGGTATATTAAATTGAAACATAAGTGTATGGAGTACCTCACAACATTATTTGTGAAAACCACACCTTATGTCGCTTGTAATGGTACTTAATAACAATTGGTTTCTAGTTTGTAAACAATGCTAGGCTATTAAATTACACTGGACTATAAAGAAAAGCTGAATATGTAATGACATTCATGTTTGAATGCCTTTACCATGTTGATGAGAACATTGACTTTATCCATAGCACTTATAGTTTTGTAATATTTTATGAATCATAGTAAATGTTTTGAAATATTCTCAATTATGCAGATTAGGTAAAAGTTATCACAAATATTAATACCCCTATTGACTGAAAAGGTGCATTATATTCAAACAAAATACCATGTAAGTTGGTAACACAGGGGTATTTACAGTAATTATGTTAACAATAATTACAGTAATAACTTCATCAGCTAAAAAATATGTTTCCCAAGCAACAGGACATTATTATGAACAGTACAATGTAATTAAACAGTTAAACCTGAAGTTCAGCTGAAGGTATTATAAAGACATGGTAATTAAAAGAGTGCAATGTTTTTGTGAGAGCGTGTATGTCGCCCACGCCGCCGGGGTGGTGTATGGTGGAGCGAGGCGCGGAGGCGGTTCGGCTCGCGGTAATTAGTGCGTTAATCGCACTAACCGAGCACACAGTTGATGCAAGTGCGTTTCCGAGAAGTCGATCAGCGCAGCTCGCGGGAGGAGCGGCAAATTGCCGACAGATATGTGTGCCGCCTGTCGGTAATTGCAAAAATCACTCGCCTCACCGCGGAACGAGCTTACAGTCCTTGTATTACAAGTACAACTCGTGTGCGACTACCGTACATACGTCTAAATACACATGCACATACATACAACAGTAACTACTCCGCGACGCTTATGTATACCTGTATACGTACTGGAACCAGTCGAGCACATTGGCTAAAAGCGACATGTTTTGATTAATACGATATTATCGTTTCCAAGTGTCGATCCTATTCTAGGTAATCTCGATAGCTCGAACGGGCGCATAAACGATATTGCGCCATGAATAATCATGTTATATAATTGACACTGCCTGGTTTCAACACATAATAATTATATTGGTATAGTATGGATGTTCATGATTGAAAGGTTTAAAAACCTGAACTTATTCAAATTAATTTCCTATTTAGATTCGGCTGCTGACTTTATCGGGGAGCCAGCAGCCATGACATGACTACAAATTGTTCATTAGCACTCACATAACTCATCTGAGTGCAAATTTACAATTTGCATTATGGATAGAACGAACAAAATGCTTAATAAACATTTATCCAATTCAACCATTCCATCAGTAAAGCACAAAAGCTAGATAAATCACGACGTATTCGTAAGTGGATTTATTAAAGATTATCCAGGAGTAACTTTAGCCTCGAGCAATAATACATAATGTTCGCACAAAAAGATTGCTTTCGAGAAGCCTTCTCGGCGAATCAATTCAGTGCACTCAAAGCTACAAATAAATTGCTGAAGTCGGGCGCGGCGGGGAGTATCGTACGACGTATCATAAAAAAGTACGATGCTCCTTTTATATTATAGTGCATTATTCTGTTCAATATACTTTGTAGAAGCCATTACGCGATGTGCAGGCGAACATAAGGGCGACATATGGAAATACCAACGACTACAAAAATTATCATAATATAGCTACATCAAGTTTGCAAATCAGACTAGTGAATGCAGTAGTAACGTACATTGATGAAGTCATTTACGCTACAGTAATACCAACTGACGCCGGCGCCGGTGCTATTGTTTTATAGCGCTGTATTACATTTTTGTATCACGATTATGTTATGACACACCCTGAAAGTAACATTCGCGTAGGCAAGGTTACGGCACTGATTAATTGTCTAAGACTGCAGCGCGATGGCGGATGTTCAACCGGAATCATTCTAATTAAACTCGACGTGACGAACTTTTGATTGGTACACGATTAAACATAACAAATAGAGGTAGGTATTTCGTCGCAATCGTGTACCAAAGAAAAAACTAGTGCCTGCATTGCCATTAAATATTGCTTTTCTAAGAACGGCTAGGCTAGGGCCCAGTGACTCGCGTAACTGCCAATTCGTAGAATTACTTATACGTAGTTTTATTTAGTAATTCATTCGATAGATTTCATTATTAAAATACAGACAGTTTGAAAATGTTTCATATTAATGTTTTGCCTTAGTCGTCTTGTGAAAGGATTTGTTACTGATTTATGAGAGCAAAGCGATGGTTTCTATGCAAAACAATTAGTTATTGATAATCCTGCTTTCTTCATTCTATTCATGGCATGTAATATAAAAGACAAGTATTGTTAATGGAGTGTGAAGTAGTAAGTGTAGTAAAATAAATGAGTAATCGAATGAACAAAGCCACATAGACAAAACGCTTTTATTGCACTCTCTCCTAGTACAGAGCTCCCGGATTAGATACTTTTTACAATCTTTAGATTAGCCATGAAACCGTTCGCCGGCCTATTGTCTGCGTTCAGATACTCTTGGTCCAATTGTGTTTTCGTCGAAGGCTGAAGCTTAAGATAATTATTTTTAGAACAATAGTAAGAATGACTAAATGGTGTACCTGTAAGTAAAGCTAACGGTCTGAGACAAGAATGGACGGTATATTTTTTAATAACCCTTGGTCTCGCTGCCATTGTCGCGATGATGTCCTTACACATCCTTGTTTTAGTTATAGATCAGTGGGACGCTCCTGTGGAACATAACCTTCTGCATATAATTTGTGTTTGTACTAATATTTCGAGAAACACTGAGTAAACAGTTAGGCCGAGTTATGACTTACGTTTGCCAGTGTTTGTTTTATTTTTCCGAGAATTTACATTAAGGTTTTTACGTGCCTTTCAACTCGCCCGTTCGATTAGGTATGTATTCCTGTATTATACATAATACATGTATATTTAGCTATTTCTGCGATTGCCACAGTTCGTATAATATTACAACTTTATTGAATTGATAAACATATTAGATGTTATAACATCATAATCATAAAGTGCATATTAAAATAGTAAATGACGGGGAAATACGAGATTTAAATTAAGGAAATACATAAAATATAGAGGCATTTCAAATATTATTATATTATATGTATAGCACAATGGTAAAAGTAGTTACTACGTGAACACAACAAATATGTGAGTGCAGAAAAATCTGAATGCACTAATTGGTGCTCCGCGGTCGGGTAAATATAGAGAGGTACCTATATCAATTTTCCTTGATTGCTGTTTTATTTTTGTAATCAACGCGACACAGGTACCTATCACTACAAATGCAGGCCAATTCTCGTATTTTTATATGACATTGAAATTATATTTTGAATTGAGTCAGAAGCGGTATTCTGCTAACCTAATGTCATTATCGTATAACTTGAAATAACAAATTAGCAAAATAACGAAATTTTTCTAAGAAAGAAGCATTATTAAACACAAACCACCCGTAAAAATCGACCTATCTATTATTTTGGTCCATGTTTATTCCTTCCGAATTAGTTTAATAAGTACAAACTAAAAACATTTCGACCAAGTAAGTCAATAATATTTTCTTACATACTCGGATCGAGGTTGGAAACACTTGTTTTACTCATTTTTACTCTCTTTATCTTAGATATAATTAAAAGTACGTAGATCTACGTACTTTCGGATTTAAAAAGTTCATAAATCTACATACTTTTTAACTCTGATCTACGTATTTTTGAAAATCAGAGTTGGCAACACTGCCCAAGACATCGGTAATCTAATCATTTGATGGTTACAAAAATTCTATTATTTAGGGTGTTTTTTTAAATAGCAGAGGATGCCCGCAACTACGCCCGTACATTTATCCCAATCCCGGGGGAATTTCTTGAAATCTCTTCATAGTGCATCCCTTCTGACTCCAAAGAACATACACGCCAAATTTCAGCTTCTTGAGCCTCTAGTTTTGCTGTAGGTTGTCTGTCAGTCAGTCAGTAACACAAGAGTCACTACATAGTATAAAACAAAGTCTATCTTCTGTCTGTCTGTCCCTTTGTATGCTTAAATCGTAAAACCTACGCAACGGATTTTGAAGCGGTGTTTTAATAGATAGTGATTCAAGAAGAAGGTTTATATGTACCTATAAGTTATACCTACATGCCTAATAAGCATTGCACCCGTGCGAAGCCAGGGCGGGTCGCTAGTTTTATATAATATGCAGATATATAATTCTGCAATGATATTTATACATCTTTGTCATCACAAACACAAAACTAAATCCATTTTCCTGATTTCACAGTTTCTAAGTAACTAATATGAAGAAAGCTTAAATCTTGCTAAAATTGTTATAAATGTAAAAGTGTAAGGATGGATTTGTGGATGTATAGACGTTTGTTACTCTATCTCACAAAAACTACCTACTTAACAAGATTCTGATGAAACTTTTTAGTAATATACATATACATAAAAATATAATTTAGGTTATTTTATCGCGATAACCGACATCCATATTGCCGAAGCCGTGCGCAAAGGCAGTACACAAAAAAATAGCTCCTAAAAAGCACATACAAAGCCACGGTTAATGCTCGTATACTACAAATGAATTTCAACCAAACTGGTACAAGTAAATATAATGTCAAGTACACACCGCCCTGTCCGGTAACAAATAATTGCATTTTCCATTAATGGTAGTATCATTTAAAGTTTCGCGGTTTCAAGCAAACCATTTCCCGTTATGAACGTAATCAACCACGATTGGAAAAGGTAAACTGCAATCTGGAAACAATGATCTGTAAATTCTACGATGTTGATAGATATCCAATATTTAATACTTACCTATATGGTACGAAAATGCTGAGACTTAAACAATTTTGATTTTAGTAGACAATACTTATTCGCTTGAAGATAACTGTATTATGTAACTTGATGAAATTCATTTACTTATTTCTTTCTTTTATTAAATTATACATTAATAATTAAAAGTCAAATTAGCAAGTACCAACAGGACTACATTAAAAAAAATTAAGCATACTTAAAGATCCAATAACCTTTAAATCAATCAATCTTTCTATTTGATAATAATCGCGTGAAAGATCATCCAAAAAAACCAGTATGCGGACAATTGCCGAACCTAGGCTACAAGACAAAAAAGTCTTTGATGCAATTGGGATATCGCTGCATGACCGCAATCACGGCTGGTGCACATACCGAAACATCGCGGTAAATATAGAAGTTACCTTATGGACTGACTCGTTAGTCTCGCGGCATAAATGTGCGCGTGGGATTGGCAGTCTCGGGTTCGATTCCCGGGTCAGGCAAAGTGTTATTGGGTTTTTCCGTTAGGAAATTCAAAGTAGCAGCACGGAGTCTGGTAATGTGCCCGGTATGGCAATAGGCTCGCCCGCTATTACGTGGGACCTAAAAATTCATGGCGATCCAATGTGGGTGTATTATTACACCTCTGGCTACCCCTCCGGGGATACAGGCGTGAGTCTATAAAAAAATATAACCTTATGGTTAAGGTATTTAGCTTTATTTTCTAATAACTACATGCTTTTCACTCCTTACAAACACTTACAGAATCAGGTTAAACTGATTCTATAATTCGAATTCTATAAAAAAAAGGTTCAAACTTAGAAGCTCTTTTTCCAGTGCTTCCAATATATGTGCTTATGAATTCTTCCTACACTCTCTGTCAAACTGTCATTATTGGCTGTAAGATGTGGTTTACCTACAAGATCGTCCGATTGAAGTAGAAAGATCTTTAGCGTCTAAAAATAGCCTAATAGTGGATATAAGGAAAATTACGGCTACAAAGCTAATTTGGGTTCGATATTCTCCAGCAAATGCAGTTGCAGGAAGAAAATAAACCGTGACGCACCCATTGCGAATTTCAATCGAAAGGAGCTCGAATGATGCAAGAAACTTGACATGATCTGGTAACTTATCGTTTTGTACTAAATACAAATACTTTAGTTAATTTAATACAATATCATGCCTATTTATCAAGATTAACGTTATTTGATAGTTATTCATGAATCATTGATGGAAATACCTACTTGGATTGCAACACCTTTTTTGTATTATCTGTTTCAGTAAAGGCTTACTGATAAACAATGCAAACTTAAATTGCTATTACTAGCAAATTCGTACTCATATCAGCAAGACTTTGTTTACTTTACGTTGACCTGGAATCATAGTATCCTTGGTGTATCTTCGGTCAATAAGAGCAATCGAATCTCTTCCAGCTTCCTTCCCGTTATTTCCGTTATTTTTAAAAGTTTTCTTTAGAACTGTGCTGACAACTTGTTGTTTACTTTCAAATTAGAGATTCAAGGTAGTTGCGCCCTTTTCTACTTTTTATGTAATTAGTTATAATAAGCGGCTGGGTACGAAGAGCGTATGGATATCCAGCAGTGGCCTAAAGCAGGCTAATGCTCAGTACTGACACACGGTTTTACTCGATAGTTTTACTCGAAAACGAGTAAAAATCAACGTGTGGAATGCAAAACTCACTCTTCGATGACATCAAATACACTGTAATTTTACTCTAAGTGAGCCTTTCGAATCTTACTCGATTGAGTAAAACTGTATGTGAATAGGGAACTTTAGCGAGCTTTCCAATCTGACTCGATCGAGTACAACTGTGAGTACGGAGCTTAAGGATGACGATAAAGTAATATCTTAGTAAATTAAGTAGTTTTAGATACCGTTCTATTGAAAAACATTCTAAGAAAATACATATATAAAGCTCTCTCTTTGGGTGTTGTGTTTTTAAATCGTATAAATTTAAAATCAATTCAATAATTAGCCGTGAAATTACAAGTACCTACCATACATTATTTGCAATTTGATGGCTAGTTAGTTCTGCAGTTACTTAATAATGTTAATCCTAATAAACACATTACAGTTCCGTACTTAAACTGAGAAACTGCAATAAAAGCACCGTCAAACATAACAATACAAGGCTTAGACAAATCGTTTTACAAAATATCTTTAAAATTCGTTGAAACAAATAACAGCCACTTTTAAAAAGCTTTTGCTAAAGGTCTAAATCCAGACAGGCTTTAAAAAGCTGGAATTTGGCAACGTTTTGCATATGATCAAGCCTGAAAGACTGCTAAATCAAATTTAACAAAATATATTTTATGATTTAACTGTTGCGGCATGCGGCAGTAGTAAAAGAAGTTATTTGTCTATTATAGCAACATCTTAACTTCACGGATGTAGGGTAGGACTAAGAGAAGATTTTGCAAATTTCTCTCTAGGTAAAAACAGTAGTCAATAAAAATGTTCAAAAATATATTTAAGTTGTCGTTTTCCCAGAGGATTATATTTTCCAATTCATAATGGAGTGGACAATGACAAAATTGGATAGCTCTGTAAAATGGCCGCGTCTTTGTAAATCAGTGATTAATTTTATTCATGATTTGCCACAACGCGTGGCTTATCAAAGAATAAATATAAAATATTATAGATCAAAGCAAATATTTTTTTTTTTTTTATATTTGCAAATTTCTTACAGATTTTGTAGTTCTAGACTATCAAGCTGAAACCAAAGCTTTGTCGCCGTACAATTTATGAAACGTTTGTTCGTTCGTGGGGCTAGTCGAGTACTGTTTTATTTTTTGTAAAAAGTATTTATCAAAATTACGGTTAATCACAAAACTACCGTGTGTATCAGTTTCAACGAGTATTCAATTTATTGGGTATTTCTTTATTGTGAAAGTGTTTTTGCACAGATGTACACTTTCACCCGAATTCACAAAAGTTTCCTCATCTTCTTTATTATGTACTTTGATATAAGCATAAGCACTTGTAAAAATATTATTTGTAATATTCAAGAGATAAAATGAAATTGACTTGAAGTCTCTCGCCAGTGTAATCATAGAATCCGTACTTACATTGTACTTCTATTTCCAAAATCGAAACGCTCATAATTGCACAACAATTTATGGCAGGGTATCGAAAAAGCATTGTGTCAAACATAAAATAGCTGCGTGAATTTATGAATAAGCTTGTTAATATTAATGGATGTCCCATGGAAAATATAATATTGGATGGCCCTGTGCATCCGATCGCCATTATTTTAGCGTTGTGTTGTTTTTCGTAACATATTAAACATGTCTCCATGTGCTGACAAATTATGAATACTAATGTTCTCTACCTCATTTCATTCCGTGGGTGTTATAAGTTATAAGAAGCTACTGAGAATAATATGTACCTGAAGTAAATAGTATTTTTGCGAAGAGGCAGAATACTCGACATCAGACCATATACCAATTCGTCTGGCTAGCGTGGTATAGTTGGCCGCCTCTTATTGACTCTGTGAGTCAATAAAAGGCGGCTTATACGGCCTACGAGCTTTTGCGCAATTTATAAGTACCTCTTCTGTTCCTAAGCAGAAGAGGTACTTATAAATTTAGCAAAAGCAGCAGTCAGAAGTACCCTAGTACTTCTGACCTGTCCTTTTTTTGGAATGTCTCCAATCTGGTCAGAGAACGTCCGCCTAGGCCTTCCCCTTCGTCCTGTCCCATTCACACTTGCCTTATATATCCCTGAACAGAAGAGCATGCATGAGAAACTTGATGGGAGTGAATGAAGCAAGAGAGGTATGTCAGGATCGTTGCAAATGGCGTTCCGTAGTCTCTGCCTACCCCTCCGGGAAACGGGCGTGACTCTATGTATGTATGTATAAATACCTGTGTCCAGCAGAGGACTGCGAAAGACTGTATAATGATGATGAGGATTGTATCTGTATTCTGTAACATATTTTTTATTTTGTTGACAGGATGCAACAATAATCATAGCTATGTGTGTGTGGAGCGGGTTCATCGCGCTACTGGCGGTGGCAGCCGCGGCGCGCGCACAGGGTGCCAGCTACTGCTCCGTCAACACCTTCACCACAAACACCACGTGGATGCAGTTCACCAAGGAGCCCATACCCTCCGAGTACGGCTTCGAAGACAAGTTCAAGAGTATCCACTGCTGCGTCAAGGGGTACAGGAGTATTGAGTGGTAAGTAATTAATAAATTATACAAACAACTTCTTGGAATTTGAACATTAATTAGGTACTTATATTTTTGAGTATACAATACATACTGCCGGCATTTTCATGCGTAATTTTCATAGTAAAAGATCGGTGGCATGTAAAACAACTCTTCATATTTTACACCATGATGGAATATTAAAAAAATCTTCCTTAGTGGATGCCTTTGTCTTAAAAGGAAAGCACTGTTCATATTTGAAGTTTCTAACTATATGCGATCTGCGATGACATGTTAGTCACGGCAAGTGATTCTATATACGAATAGCATGATGATAATGTAATAGCCACGTTGTCGTTTCCACAGAACTTATAAAAAGTGTTGATGTGTCTAATTGTTACACGCTCACATAAAGCTCGTACATGAGTGCTCGGTTCGTACAGTTTTGCGCAACATAATAACATACCAACTCGTCTTTTAATTGCATCGCACTGTCGCTAATCTCGTTTCGAGGTAAAGAATCAAGTCGTCTTTACGACTGTCGTTAAAACATTGATACGCTCGGCAACGTTCACCAGCGTTAATTAATAAAAAAATGAATTTTTGCAATGGACGTTTTTGACAATAAATGTCAGCAAGAGTTGATTACAAAACATTTCACGTAAAATATCAAATTTCTGTTAAACTTTATATAATATTTGGGTACGCAAACTACAATTTGGTACCAGAGGCCACCGGCCACCTGTCAAATGCCTGCAGCGGTGATATTTCATTAAGTTTATTTGTGTCACGCCACTTCGTAACTCATCGGCTTAAGTGCGGGATACGAGGATTATCTTAATATATAAAATCCTTGCGTTAAACTATTGGGCGCAGGAAGCTGAAATTTGGCATGTATGTTCCTTGGGGACCGTAGGGGTGCACTAAGAAGGGATTTCCCGAAATGCCCACGGGATCGGCCAAAACGGGTAAATTAAAAAAAAATGCAGGCGTAGCTGCTGGCGTCCTCTAGTATAGCCATGCCCATAAGCTTTCAAATCAATAATGAAGTAGCAGACGTGGCAGTGCACACCCGCAAATAATATGAATGTTTGCTTCGAGATTCGGGACAGGTGTGCGCTACCGATGGCGATAAGCACAAGGCTTCTAGGAAATAAAGTCCATTGTGCGCGCAAATATAATTGATAATCGTCCGGTGTGACAATGGGCATTGCCCCCTCGCTCACGGCGGCCCGCACTCGCTCACATGCCCGCCGCTATGTCGTTCACAAAATATTAATGACATCGCCGTGAGAACAGATTAAATCGTCGAATGGCAACCCACATAGTCACAGAATAAGTTTATAGACCTAAGTACTAGGAATAAGTCATAACATCGCATGACGTCAATGAAATTCTGTGGAAACAAATAGAATTAAGGGTGACACAGTATTGTTGTAGCGTAGGACAAAGCCAGTGCTCACATTCACAGTTTCACACTACGGCATTACACGGTGTGACCACACAGAGCTTTCCAATATGTGGACGCTGGGCATGTGTGAATAACATTGTACACAACAATGGTAGTTGAAAGGACGCCTTTCACAAAGCTGCCAATGGAAAATCCTATTTTGTGTCTTGATAGCTCTAGCGTTAAGAAATACATTGAAGACACCAATGTTTCCATCTCAAATACAGCTTTTATTTCGTATGGGAAAATCTTCGCTTCAGTTCAGAAATATTCATATACTTTATATATTATGCTGTGTGATAGTGCTCTTTGTTTTGTTTTCCATTCAATGTTTGCAGAAAAGTTTAATTAAGTTGTAATGGTCGTACTATGAGGAAAGGTAATTAATTGTATTATTTGTTGTTGTGATGCGTTTATGCTTCCCGGTAATGTTATCTAAATATTGCCCTTGATGAACAATGTGTTATTCTCTGGCGATGCGCAATGGTGCTCTTAATACATACTACGACTTTTAAAGTGAAACTTTATCGAAAACTTTATCAAACGATGTTTCGAGTTACTGATAAGGAAGCTCTACACTCCAGGCTTTCAGTCGGCCGATAGTTAGTTTGATCGGATTGATACTCTAATCTATGCATGTGGGAACGCACTAGACCGACAGACTAATTCAGAAATCAGACCACAGTTTGATGCCATTATCGCAACTCAATACCCCTTCGTACTGATTAATTGCCTTACGCGATTATGATCGGTCTATAGAAAGCAAGTTGTCTGGTGCAAACCTTGTCTATAATCTATATATTAAAAGAATTTGTGTTTTATAATACGAGTCGGCCAGCCCGTTCTACCCAACCGATTCGCATGATTTTTTTTTTAAATGAAAGCTCTCGCTGCATAGATTTGTCATCAAGCATTAGATATTACCTAACTTGAACATTTATCAAGTTATATGCAAAAACAGTTTTCTCCCATACATTTTTTATTGTTACTGTTCTCATTGATCGCGCTGAAAAGAGCTCTTTCATTTGAGGGTATACTCATTTAAATTGGGTAAGTTTGAAGGAAGATAGGTGTGGACATTGAACTTATTTTTCAATATTTTCCCATAAATTTCTTAAGATTCCATTGCTTTCTCTCTACATGGACGGTTCTAAATTCAAAAATATTTTTATGGCATCTAATAAGTTCCTTGCGGTAACTGCCAGGAAAAACGGTTATGCCTCCTTAAGCTGACCTTGCCTTACTTTCATACGGGTGTGTAAAATTATACCCGATGTTGGTAAAATTATCACTAGGTATAGTGAATAATCGCTGATGGCAGGTAATTTTCCCCGAATGTTATCAGTTAACCCTTAATGTTGGGTGAATTGATCTCTGATGTTGAGGAATTTTCCCCCTTTTTTGTATCGCGATGAAATCCACTTACGGACTGTCCCTCAAAGGGACCCCTCCGCCAACTCTGTTCCGAGTTTGGGCAGGTGGAAGGGGGTGTGTGGCTCGGCTCTCCCCCCTAGATGTTCGGGGGGGGCATACCCACTAAAACAACGCGGTGTTCATCTATCGACCATCATGACGGGGTCGCGGTAACGACGTCAGTATACCCGCGACCAGAGGAATTTTCCCCAAATGTAGTGAAATGTCCGCCAAATGTTCGGAAAACCAACCCTACAGACGGGTAAATTACGTTTAATGTTAGGAAAATTGTTGTGTTTTTAAATTACGGACTTTATTCGGGCATCTTAATTTTTTTTTTGTGGAAAATATTACAGCGGTTCATAGTACTATTGTCATATAACTAAATTACAAGTGGTAGTTATGGTAGAAATTGTAGCTTTGGTAAGAATAGTAGTTTTGAGGAAAAAAGTATTTTTGACAGCACCGGCGGTTTTGGTAGAAATTGTAGTTTTGAAAAAATGGTACATATGATAGTATTAGTATGAATAGAAGTTTTGGTACAAATAGTACTTTTGATAGGAATCGTATTTTCGGTAGGAATAGTAGTTTTGGTAGAATTGGTATTCAAGGTGCAAATTTCACGATACCTAAGGTGCAACGCAAAGCCAATGTTTTGAGAAAAGAAGTTTTGTGATATATATAATTATTTTTGGTAAGAATAGCATTTTTTTACTTATTAGATAAGGCTACAATGTACTCATCATACCTATATGTAAGAGCTTTTTTTATAATATTAAAATATGCTGTGGAGCAGCACGGGTCATCTAGTAGTTGTTTAAAAATGAAAATAACCTTTTAGACTTTTCACATCTCAGGTCTCACGTTTCATTTAAAGTTTGACAAGTCATCATTTCAATTTTCAATATTCATGGCATTATTTATGAGATTACAAACAATTACCGCCAAACATCATACGTGTTTGGCTAGTCACCGAATTTTCACGCATAGTTTTTTCCAAAACACTGCTTTACGCACTTTTATTTTGGCATGAATTAGCTAAGAGAAACACAGAAAATGCTACTGAATGTTCTGCTTAACAACAAGTATGGAATAGCCAAATGTCAACTCAATTATTATGATGAGCTTTATATTGATTTATGCTAATGACAGGAGTCCTCGAGATTATTATATAAAAAGGGACACGTGTACTGAGCGATCATGCTGTTTCACAGTATTTGTGTACACAGGAGCTTTTATGATAAGCTGCTGGTATCACAAAATTTATTGATATTGACCTCATTAAAATTAGATTACAGTTAGTACTAGTAGTCGGCATTCGAGCATAATCTATTTTCTTTTAGCTCTTATTTTTTACTAGACCAAAAGATATGACCATAATCTATTTTATTTTAGCTCCCATTTTTGACTGGACCAAAAGACATTTTACTTTATGTATTAATATACACCAATCAATAAAGTGACGTTGGGTTTTTCTGTTAATTGCTCAATAAAAGCTCAAAGTTAGTCAAAAAGTCGTTAGAATTGTTAGGCCCGGCGCCCATTATCGGCATCGGTACGACTGAGGATTTTAGGTGGCAAATAGCAATATACTATAACATACTGGCAATAAAGTAGAAATTTCCGTGATATGTGGTCGTAATAACAAAAATACCGCTTCGGTATGCTTGAGGCTGGTGTATCGGCAGCCTTGAGAATGCTTCGCGATGCTTCGGCATCCTTCGGCAACCTTCGGTACGCCGCCGGCATCGAGGCAACACTCGGGGGATAGTTTGCCCTGCGGGGCGGCATCCTTAAGGACGCCTCGTCATCCCTAAGAACGTTGCAGCATGCCAAAGCATAATTGCCGATAGTGTGCGCTTGCATGTAGGATGCCGACGGATCCTTTTCCTTGCCGATGCCGATAATGGGCGCCGGGCCTAAACACTCCTGTGCTTTAGAAAGCACCTCTTTCCGGTTGCGACGGATATGCTGTTCTACCCGACTACGAGAGTGAGGGAATAGACAGTGCACTAGTGTTTGTGCACACACTTGGGCACTTAATAATATTATGTCTGGCCAGTTAGCTAGACTTTGTTCAGACTGGGCGCCGTGACCGAAATGCGGAGAACATCATATAGCAATTATGGTAAACTAGTTTCCATTATGATGAAAGCATAACATGTTGAGCTTAAATCCGATTAGTTTGTTCCGCTTGTCGACTTTGTTTCATTTCGATAGTTGATTTATACACTAAAAGGAGATTATACGCCATAAATTCTCTTAGTAATCAACACTGATATCCCTCCCGGATGTATTGTATAAATCACTTAGACAATCGTTACTTAGTTCTAGTCGTAACTAATAGTAGAACGTTTACACGGATACGAAATAACTGTGTCAATATTACATATATTGTTTAAATAATTTTAGCGAGCATAAATCTTTGAATGTGTTATTTATCAACGTACATGAGTGCACCTGGTGCGAAAACAAGTTGGTTTCTGAGAAATAGTGATTGCCACTCGTTACACTCCGCCAGCAATCCGTCGTCCGCCGTCACATCAGCATCCATCTTTGATGTATATCTGAACGTAGATATGAGTGAGAAAAATCACTATAATACATACAAGTGCTGTATTCTGTTGCGGAACTATTTGTAGGGGAAAACCAATTTGCGTGTGAGTTTATTTAGTATATTGTATTGACGTTTGAAGGACGATTCTTGTTAAACGCCGCGCGCCGGTAAGTGGACATTGCGCTAAGTATTTTAAATAAACACAACAAGGTTGTTTGATGACTATATGAAAAAGTTGATGGGCTAAAATATTGGGTAAAACGCGAAATATCATTGAAGTTTGCATTACTTAATTACAACCTCATTTCACAATATTTTATCCATAAAAGTAAGAACCAAGTTTCGAATAGAGAAGGCCGAACCAGTTGTGAATTTAGTCAGGATAACGTATCAGGCGACGAAACGCTGTATATAGTCGTATTTTGTATACATATATTATGATAAGGCATGTTATATCTACGTTGGTATAATCTTAACAATATCCGAATACCTAAATTCATTTGTGTGACTCACAACGCTTGTGATATATACAACTCTAGGCCGCCGATGGATTATGTCATTATCCACTTGTTTCAACTTGTTCAATTGCGAACCATAACATCATCATGCGCAGGAAACTTCGTAGAATGTATTTAGCAACAAGCAATTATAATTTTTCAGCGTATTGATAAAATGAATGTGTATTTAAATTAACCAATAGCATTTCAAAGTCGTAATTACTGTAGCTATTT
Organism: Euclidia mi; assembly: GCA_944739405.2. Lineage (NCBI taxonomy): Eukaryota > Metazoa > Arthropoda > Insecta > Lepidoptera > Erebidae > Euclidia > Euclidia mi. The sequence continues at coordinate 42,342,298 of OX123187.2, forward strand.
GAATATGCATTTTAATTGCACGAATGATGCGATCTGCAATCTCGTAAATTACTTGGTCCCTGTCGGTGTATCATATTTTCGTTTAAGTCGACCCTCGCACCAGTCGCAACAATTTTTTACATCGCCTAATGATTGTATCAAAACGTGAATGTATTATTTGTGTCCGTTTCAATGTTTGGTCAATAATAATGTTGTCCGGTTTAATAAATGATAAAAGAAATGCTATTGTTTAAAGGTGAAGCTCTCAATAAACGTGTTGGAATACCACCAACGAAGTAGGTAAGCTGATTAAGTTATATAAAGGCACAATGTGGCACAATTTCGTTGAAATCACCATCGAGATTTACTCCATCGATAGTGTATCTATATCTAATTATGTTATAATCTGCCAAGCTTATTATCATTTACGGTATTTGTCATCATCTAATCCTTCCAATAATAGCCAGCTTAGTGTCTTATTAGTTATTAACACAAAAGTATTTATTGCTCATAAATTATCCGTACATAGTAGCAATTCGTGCGCCACCGTTAAATCGTTTGCTTTCAAAATTAGGATCTTACTTTATTTTTCACAAGAGTCTATGTGCTATGGGTGCTCCGAATCTGAATATTCTACCACAGATAAAGTAAAGTTACTCCTTTTGATCGATAACCTCACTTTTTTATTTTATTGGCTTTGCCTCTAATGGAGAAAGCCATTGCAACATGATTACATACTACTTTTGATTTGAGGTATAGCTCAATGTTCCGCAGCCGTAGTAACTCATACAGCGTTTTTCTAAAAGGCAAAGTTATTATTACGTATGTATGCGCAATACGTTATTTCATTTTCCAGAAATCACGTTGTGTTTTTATTATTTTCTCGTTTGTTTGTTTATTACGGCGTTTTCCATTACCCTGAAAGGTTTGCTTTTTCCTTTATGATTTTATTAGAATCTTGTGTACCTATTTTTTAAGGTCGTGCTATAAGTATAAGTTTTGAGTTATTCAACTCCTTTAATAGGTACCTACAATTTCTTTTCACTTGCCTTTGAAATATTTCTGTTCGATTTACGTGTACATTTTTAGTTTTTGATTGAATTTCAATTTCGTTTTGAGATGTGTATGTGTGTTTTTGTATTTGTATTTTGTATTTCTATACGCTATATAATAAAACGTGCTTATTATTTGGCGCAACACGTCTACGCACGTGGTAGCGGCTTGTTCGACGGAGACAATTCCGAGAACTCAATAGGTAAATTGTTTCGTAACGTTATCCAGACAGCGCTGTTATAAACATTCGATTCAATCAACTTAGGCACATATTGTATTTATCTAAATATAGTTGTTATAATATGTTGTTGTAATATCGTGGCTTTATTATCTATAGGGCTCAGGCAGGAATAGTTAATGTCACTTATTTTGTCAGCTAAATCTCTACTATAATTTTTCGTTCAGACTGGTTTATCGTGTATCAGCAACCAGGTACTAGTGGCCATACATTGGTCGAAATTCGACCAACTGTCTGCTAACTTTATCTCCCATCACTCCATCTCCCTACAAACTTTATGCCAAATTTTACAAGTCATCATACGCTAGAAACATTAACAAAGTTTCTCTTCACGTATAAATATAGGCAGGTATAGACTGTCCAACTTGGTCTGTGTATTTGGTGCCAAAAGATATGAATTGCGCGCGATGACCCAGATCTTTAGACATACAAAGAGTCATGCCTGAATATCGTCAAAGAGTTAGGTGTGTTTTATGTCCACGTGTGCCAAGTCATGTATAAGTCATCTTTGTCCTAGAATTGCCCCGGTTGCAGTCCAAGATCTTCGTCTTGAAGATCAGGCCTGATTTCTAGTAGAATAGATTTGTGGTATATTAGTTTTACCGATGAACTTTTTCTAACCGACCTGAAAGAAAAAAAACCGATGCCATAGGACCTCTGGAAACGCATTATCTTCCAGATTATTTCAAAATTGGAACGTAAGTGTCAAATTATTTTAATAGAAACTTATCAGACTGCGGTGAAACCAGACCTTTATGTTTTGCCGAGGTACTAAGAGGTCGAGTGACAGTAAATAACAATATTTAATAAATACGTACATGACGTCAAAACACTGTTGGTGGGTTTAAAACTTGAAACCTGATGTCCTAAAATAATCCACGTATTATCGTCGTTGTTAAGATTTCTTAAAGTAAAAAATAAATAACCGTGTTGGATATTAACACTTGAAGCAGATAAAATGCCACAAACATAAGCGCCATGACACCGCAGTTTCAACGAACCATGTTTTTACATATCTTGATTTTAAAAACATCAATGTTCTAATTACATTCAATAATGGCGTTCGGTTTGATTTTATAGCAGGTGGTCGAGGAGAACCATCTGTCCGTTTCCCAAATTAACATCTTCCTGCAATAAGACGCGGCAATTATACCGATATCAGTGGGTCGATTCTTTTAATTGCTGCCGGTTGAGGTTTTAGTATTCTTTCTAATTCAGACAATTTTTGCAATTTTGCCAGGCAGTTTGATAAAGGCGAATGAGATGATGACGTTTTGAAATTAAACTAGTTTGTGATAGTTAAAATTCAGTATGCTATCGTTAAATTTTCTTGCTATATGTTTAACTAAATAGTCAAACCTTTTGATGTACTGAAAAGCCTTTCTATGTTTGTTGAAAGGTAAAGAGTTACATTGAATTATGTATCAAAAAGATACAAGCACAAAGCTCACTTCCAAAAAGCAATATTTTACAAACTACAGTTTCGATTCCTGGTACTGCTTTCAGCTCGTTTTAATATAACGCGTGCTCAGCTTGGTGTTTCATAAAGCTTGCATATGCACAACATATTCATCTTTTGGACCAACAACGGCCTGACTGCTGAGCTGGACAATTTATGAAACAAGATACGTTTGTAGAAGTTGCAGACACTGTGGCGTGACAGCTGGACGTTAAGTAAGATTACAATGTGCAACCGTCGCCGCGTCGCCGCGTGCACAATCACCGACCCTATCGACAGGATAATAATTTACTAGCTAACGAGAATTAACTCTGAAATTAACCGTCATGACATTTTGTCAATTACTGCAATCATGTCAATCGTGTTGACAGCCGCTTTATTGCTTTTGACACCTGAGTGTAATGTTGTTTTTATGCGACATGTTTATATAGAGAGCATGCGATCAGTTAGTGGGGCGGACGCTCGGAGCGAGAGTGACACCGCAATGTCACTGTCATGTAATAAATCCCCCGCTAGCGGCGCGGGCGCACACGCGCGCAGGAACGGGTTGCTGCTCAAGCTGGGAACTTCATTTTATTACCCCACTTTTACTTTTATGCTAAACCGCTTCCCAACGATACAACCCTTTAACAATGGCCAGTGTTTAAACATAATTAATTCTGAAGTATGCAAAATTATTCGTATGCACTCGCATTATAGGTATATCTACATGTTTAGACTGGTGAACGCGAAGCCTTATCAATATTCGTGTCATACAAACTGAAATTCCTGGTAGAGTTCCGTGCTAAGTCAATGTTGGCAATTTTTTGTCACGTCTGATTGCTATCTATACAGATAATGATTAGCGAGAACGGCCAATCTCGATATTCGTTTTGCTAGAACCAAATAAAGCGATATCTTAATGGGCGAATGCGTCGCTCGCGTGTGTGTCGACGAGTAAGTACCGTTGGCCCATTCGTATTTAGTTGACAAAAGCCGTTCGCCGGTGGTGAATTGTGTCCCCGGGTGTACCTGGCCGGTCGCGCCGGTATCTGCGAAGGTATCGCACGTCGCCGCAAACCTGTATTGTGCGGTTCCCGGAAGGCTCTTTGTTGCGCGCCGCAGCCTCCCCGCCCGTGCATCGTCCGCGCCGCACCGCACGCCTGCATCGCCGCTCGCTGCTGTGGGAACGAGCTCCCCTGCTCTACCTCGCTCACATGCTTATTTATCACCGCTCAACTTCAAAATGTCGCACATGTAGACTTTATTCACCGCCTCGTTTAGCTGCGAATCCGCTCCACCCAAGTCCCGCTCTGAAAAACTCCTTTTTATGCTAAAAGAAACATGAGACTTTTAATACATAACTCGTTATCTTCAAAAGTCAACGAACCATCCAGAGCGCTAACTGTTAGCAATTTATCTGACGTCGCTTCTTGTATGAAAGAAACGATACTGTTAACACACTTTTTACACTTTCTATTGCATACAAAGTTAGATATAAATAATGTAAAGCTCGGCACTGAGCCATTTATTAATATGTACTTATTCAGCTTCTATGACCAATATGCATATTATTATATTAACAACATTGGCAGTAAAGTGCAGAATGTAATTGACACCTTTTGTTGTCGGTTGATGTTTCAATAGAGGTACTCAAAATAACAGTTTCCGATACTCTTAATGAAGTAGCCATAAACACACAAAATGAGCACGGACGACCCACTGGGTCCAAATAAAAAGCGACAGCATGTTCTGACACGTCCGAATGACTCGATTTGTTGAGCCGATTATTTTTAAAGCGCACCAATACCGCCTGTGCCTTGTGCCTCCCGCAGGTAGTCTACACTTTGTTTAACAAATTCGGTGATTGTGCTATCTCTTGAACATCTTTTATGATCATGTTTGGTACAGATATTATGTTTATATTTACGCCACTATAATTAGATATCTGTAACCGTCCTTTTGTACGCAAGTACGCAGAAACCTTTTTATTTTATCGAGTGTACGTGCAGGAAGTACAATTAAGATGAAAGCTGATCATTTCCTTTGCTTTAGAAATCGCTTAAGATTTCTCTTATAAGAAGTGTACTTGTCTTGATACTTTATTATCATACCTATATATCAATAGAACTTGCTTCAACATAATTTGCATAAAAGGAAATAGCTTGTTAACACACAAAATTCCTTGAAGCGATAGTCGTTAGTATCTGGAGTTGAGTGAATTCTCAATTTCAAATTCCCAGACAAAATTTTAAATGGCGTGTGTTGATGAATCAGACAGGTCATGTGTGTTGGTTGGATGTGTGTGTGCTCTAGAGCTCGCCAGTCGCCATCGCCACACTCGAGAGGTCGACACTTGGAGGGTCCTCGTTGAGAAGGCACACGGGCACACGGGCGCACGCCACCAAAACCTTCACAATGGACCGTTTTATTTATCTACAATATTGATCTCTCTCAACTTATTCTTCCTTTTTTTGGTTCTCGAAGTAGGTAACAATTCTTTTGTAAATATTTTTTGTTCACATATTTCACCGTAGTTGTTATAGTGAGACAAGGAGGTGTTACGGGTGAACACTACCCTCAATTATATTGTATTGAGTCCCGGCGATGCCTGCCTAAGTCGCAGTTGGTTGATAAAGGTGTTTGTGCAACATTCGTGACATCTCTTTATACCCCACTTGATACTGAATCAAGGCGTTTTACTTACTATTGTGCGCAGACAATCATATAAACGAGTTGTTTATTCAATAGTTGGCTTATAAGATTTCTTATGAAGATATTTCTCGAAACATATTTCATACAATTTTCTCCTGCGAGTTTTACGAAATTTCAATTATGGAGACACTTTGCAATCACTTTAATTGCGAAGCTCCATTCTTTGATAACCGATTTCAGTGAAAGCTATTTTTGAAAACAATATCGTAATTTATTATATTAGTTGTACGATAAATGTGAGCTCGTCTAGTAGATGATTCAACAAGTAGGTATTAGGAGAGCCTGAGGGCGCGAGGGCGAGTGACGTGCGGTGTGTTCGGTCGCGATGCTCGAATACCTCACAAATGAGTTATGATGAGGCGCGGCTACCTGGGCGCTGGCCGCGCTTGTGTCTCACGATCATTAATGTCCCTTCTCGTCTTGTCACATGACACTGTCACATTGACGCGCCACATTTTTTACCACAGCCTCACATAACGTTTTTCCACACGTCAGTGTGTTTTACAACATAATGAAATTCGTTAAATTACAATTTGTAATATGATTGACGACGTCCATGTTTTAAACACCATTGCGTCTATTTTCTGGGAACAAATAGTCGAAGACCTCATCGCCGATGTGTAAAACAGAGACGCGTGACTTTACTAGTATACGTAATATAGACAGCTTCATTCTTTGGAAAGTTGGTGAACGGTAATGATTGCCAGCGGAAATGTCAGTTTGCTGAGATGGTCGGTGCTGGCCACCACTGACCACGGGATCTCCGCGTCGTTCACACGCCGGTGTTTTTACTTTACAAATACACATTTCTAGTCGAATAACCAATATTGACATGACATGGATCGTTGAGTACGTCCCTCATTCTAAACTTTTTGTTCCCATTCAAGCGTTTAATAACCGTGTAATGTGCATTAATCTTACCATTATAATATTATCTCAGAATATCTTTAAAGATGATGTGATAGCTAGTAGGTGTTCAATTAAAACTAATTATTTTTGCTCATGCAGTCATGCAGTGTTGAAGCTAAAAAAGTTAGTAATGGTTGTGTGGGACCACCGTGTCGGACATTAGCGAGGAATGTCGCATGGGAAACACGATATTGAACGTCGGGAGCACGCCACGGAGAGATACATATTAAACGTTTTATTGTGAACACGGTGTCATGATAAAAATTAATGTCACATATTAGCTCTTCGAGTTCGAGCGAGAATATTAAATGTAAAGAATGCGATTCTTTTTTTTCGCGTTAGCTGATACGCAGACTGAATCTGTGAATCGATCGATGGTGTCAAAGCTCCGGCGCGGCGACTACGTCGGAGCATATAATTCTCGCTCGCATAATTCATGCAACAATAGACATTGCACAGTCGTCAAATCGTATGGGTTTCGAGAAATGTAGCGCGGGCTCGTTAAGACTCCCGTGCACGTTCGACAAATGGCTTCATCGTGAAAATTAACATTCGGCCAGCATCTCAGCGGCGCGGGGCGGGGGCTCCTCGAGCCTCGCGCCGCCTCCGCGGGCAAATATTGAATCGTCGCCGTGCTGGGACCTCCGCTGAGGTGTCACCTTCTCGGTACACACCACACGCACACATCTACATTTTTTTCTCGTTCTTAATGGGAATTCATTCATGCTAGTTACATTGTTACTGTTCTAAGCAAACTGTGATCGAAAAACCCCACCCACCTTCCTCATCATCATTTCTTGTTCGTTGAGTTTGTGTATTCAAATTTTGTATCGAAACATTCTCACGAAACGGTGCCTGTCTGACCTCTACAACCTGACTCGTAGGCAACGGGTAGACCGGTAATCTAAGGTTAAACTAGTTGCTAGAATTGTTCGCACTCATGGCTTCCTATAATGACAGAGAAGTGTCGACACGTCCACTGAAATTCGAGTTAGTTCGTTAGTTTAAATACGAAGCCAGAACACTTACCTATCTTGTTATACATGATCGTATCGAAATTGCTCAAGCGCATCAATCTAGCTATGCGCTTACTTACCTGACTGCTATTTGCGATATCTTCTTACTTGTAGACTCTAATGCTTATTTCATGGAATAGTGTGCTATGTTACACCGGATATAAGTATCGTTCATCATATTCCATATTAAATTTATTAATGAAGACATTGATACCTTTTTCTTTAATTCAATTTATGACACTGTTTTCTACTGTTATATTTAGAATAGGAGTGTCTATGTACGTGGAATGAGTCATAATTGTCATAAACACGTGGTTATTGTTGAAGTCGATTTTTTTGCTCAAACTAGTTGTTAGTGTGTTTTATTGCATCATCTGTCATATCTTAACGGGTACGATACTCTTGTTAGACGGCAACTCATGTAAATTAGTGCCATACAAATGTATAATTATTTTTTTGTATGTAAATCATTGTGATGTAACTTGACAAATGGTTTTTTCGTACATTCGCATTTTATATTTATGTGACATTCGATGTTAATTTTACGTAATATAGGTTTATTAGTACCTATTAAGAAACTAGTAAGTAACAAAGTTTCAACGTAACATTAAAGCTATCTTTTATATTTATAGTTTGTAGGTTTAAGCTAAAATTGCTTGCAACGACAACTTGCACGAATAAGATTTCTTCGTCATTCTGAAAAGTTATTTCGCAAAGAAATACATTTCATTGCTGATAAATAATTTAATTGGTAAGATACGATGATACGTATTCGCGATTGAAAATCTCGAAGCAGGCACAAGTCGTCTCAATTCTGAAGAAATAGTTCGACTTATAACTTTGTGTAAATTACGAATTGTAAGCGTCGTAGTTTAAATGTAATAAATGTTCATAAATGCTCTGCCAGTGACGTTAAATATGTAAAGAGACGTAAAATGAGTCGCGTAGGTGACCACTTCTTAGTATCTCTCACTTAATTGGCCACTAGTTATTTAATAACACTCACAATGTCATGTCATGCTCGCAATTTACATAAGCTTTTTGCCGGAGCTGTAATTGTTCATTATAATGTCTATGTAACTCGAGCCTGTCCAGTGCTCGCTGCTAGGGAATTATCCTAATTCAAGGTTGCACGCCGCATGCAATCCTTTATGCTTATAATTAGTCAATAATGTTTCACTCAACGACTCTGCATACCGACAACTCGTACTGCGTGTTGAATATGGTTACAAAGACGGCCTAGCGGCATGACATAATGATGCTCATGTAATTGATCTGGAGCTGTTAGCAGCCTACCATTTCAACCGCAAGACGCGTTCGGTTGGTGTGCCACTAAGCCCTAGTCGAATAGGTATCATTCGCAACCAAGAATACTAATTGCACAAGTGTGTTTGTCGATATATGGGCCGATTAGCGAGAAGATGCTCGCGTGCGTCTTCAGATCCGCCGCCCGGCCCTGCGGGTGCCGGCGGTCGGCGCTGTCCAGCGCACGCAATCACGCACATGAGCTTTCTAGCTGCTCACATTACATTTTCTATGTACTCACACATGCATGTTCATTTCCTACGACAGTTCTTAATGTAGGAACGCGTTATGGCATCAGAACCATTGAAATTATATCGTAAATCGAATGTATGTACGTTATCGCACGCGCATCTTGGCAGCCAATGCTCGCTGGAACTTATTATGCTGTCATCGTGTGTCGTGCGTCCGTCAGTCGCGACCATCTTCAGAGGTGGCCAACATAACATATTACGACCTGCACGCACGTTGAGCCGTCATTATTTTATGACATTTTAGTATTTACACGAGCAGTTCTCGCATTTCTGTTTTATGGAAAATAATATTGTTGAGTAATTAAGCGGCCGAATGCTGAAGGCTTAATATTCGAATTCCATTCACTGCTGACGTAAACCCATTGTTTTAAACTAGCAAGAGCTTTTAGCCTGCCCGGCAAAGTTAACAAAAATAGAATTAATGTCCAACTTGCACACATGCTACTTGCAGTTGTTTAAAAAAAAGGAAAGGAGGAACGGTCTAGGTTTCAGTAATGCGTCCATTCATACCGTTTCCAGTATTTAGCACGGCATTAGGTCTCATTCCGTTTGACATGAAAAATTGGCAACAAAACGAAATAAAGAGGGTGATTCAGTCGTTAGTTAGAAGTGTTCGGCCGACTAACCTTTGTTAAATACGTTTGAAGCGTTAGTTACGTCCGCTGCTCTCAGAACGATCTTTATCAGGAATTGTGAGAATCTGAGCAGAGGAGCATCGGCGGCGACGGCGGCGACTAGCTGGCCGGTCGCCGGTGGCGGTGGCCGCCGTGGCCGGTGCCATCCAAATCGATCATTTTACGCACCCGACGCGCATAATGAAACAGTCATTTCCGGCCGTTTCGCGGAATTGAATATTTAATATTTCGCACAATCGAGTGGCCGACGTCGGAGCACGCACGGACGACACACCGACCACCCTTATTAGTATTCGTCGCGTGACATAAAGCAATAATAAATTCTTGTGCACTTGCAGTTTCACGGAGTGCCAAGAAACCGCGATCGGCTACCGAATGCTAAAATGGGTATTGTTCCTATAAATACCTATCAACTGATTCGAAGAAAATGATAAATGGTGGTATTTTCACTTCGAAATCATGGAACTGCGCATCGCAGTTAAATGGTTAAATACGTGGTAATAAAAAGTGCGTTGGTACCTAGTGTATGTAGGTTTCGCTGTAAGTAGCGACCGAGTAAGGTGATGTATAGACAGTTGTCATTCGCATGGCGACAGTGCCGTTGGTTTCTATAGAAATATGTATTGTGTGACAGATTCTCATAATTGGTAGATGGTTCCTGTTTCCGATTACCCGATACGCTGGGTTCATTTAAATACAAAGGTATCTGTGCGTGGAACACCGGTAGCCAGCGCGCGGTGGCTCGTGTGCGCCCGAAATTAACTAGCAGTGCGGAGTGTATCGAGCCTGGACACTCACAACATCGTTATGTATTCCATGCACAACTACGGTTTACGTCGCTTTTGAAATTCGAAATACCTAGTTGCTTTTGGCGTATATTTGTGGCTTATTCGTTCATGGACCGCATGATAACACGGTAGTGTGTCAGCCAAGTCCTCAAAATACATTCATGACACATTTTAAGTATACGAATATTATACGACCTATTATGACTTTCGGCACCAAATCATCTCTGCCAACCTACTTGCAAATCTGCATTTATAATTACTTATGATACCTGTGATTAATTACTAAGTAGGTATCTTCATCAAATTCAATAAAATAACTGTAATTCTGAAGATAGCGACGGTCGAAAATCACAAATGAAAAGAGATTATTGTTAAATGTTACTGATACAGATTTTCTTCAGTCTTTCTACAGAAGCTTTGCTGCTTTCTTGGTTATTAGCGAAGTCAGTTCTTTGTAGATACTTCCTAACTTATCTAACAAATATTTTAACGAACTTGGCTTGGTTTTACTTTAAATGTTATGGGTGGCATAAACACTCTTCATTCTTAATTATAATTCTACGCTCGCGGTTTGTGTTTGTCGATACGACATCTATTATGTTAAAGTACCTTGGGGTATTATTTTAATAATATTAAACTTGGTCCGTACCCTCCCTTTTAATTAAGATGATTTAAATTATATTATTATTGTATTAATATCCCGGTCACAGTATAATGTAAATTATATTGCTCGACCACAAAATTATAACAGTATTTACATTTTATATATTATTATAGGGTTATGAAAACTAGGCTTAGTCAACAAATACTAAGAAAATTTTAAAGTCCCGAGGACTCGAAGCTGAAAATAAGCAAGAAACCAATGACGTAATGTTGAGCGCACTTAAAGGCAATACTGGGCACCACCTGTCTCAGCGGCATAAATAAACTTACCCAACGTAACGGGCGATGCGTGCTCATACGCAGCAACAAATAAAAAGCTCATCTGTTAGTGCAAAGCCAGTCTCCTTTCATATAATTTCACGATAAGTAGCATGTTAGGAAGAGCAGTTATCGCTAGTCTGTATCAAGTAAGTAGGTACGGAGGTGTAGAGGTGGGCTGTGTCAAGCGTGTTCCCAGGCGAGTCGTGGTTGCGGCGGCATTCCTTGCCCATACGCAGCCGGCCCAGCCACCTGGCTGTTCCGGGACGTGTCATTACCTGCCTCGGGACTACATTCCCTGGACACCAGGAACGCAAATACAAACTACCGCCTTCCTTTCCAAACTTTTTCATTGCGACACAATACATGTACATGACAGGTATGACAAACGCTCCCTCGATATAATTATTAAACTCTGATTACGTTTTTCATGGCGGTACTTGTGCTTTGCTTGTGGATGTACTTGGAAGCCGTTTTGCCTCACTACCTATACTCGTTAGTGCTATTAGATAAGGCATAACGTTTACTTCGTTTCTTTGAACTTATTATAATAAGTGAACCTGAAAGTTTAAAACTACTTCAAAGGAGTCTTTATCTATACCTTCTTTTGATTTATGGCAATATTTCTTATGAAATGATTTCGACCGTAGCGCTATGTAAATGCTATGATCGATCGCAGCATTTCGTGGTAATCAAATACCGTATAATCAAGTGAAATTACTAAAAACTCAGCAGCAGCTGCATAATAAACAGATTCCAGGAAACGGTTAAAATCGCAATTCTGTTATTTAGGTTATGGTCAGCGAATGACGCACCCTTTGTGTTGAGACTGAGGCTGAATCATTTTCTAATAAACTGCATCACGTGGGATTGCGTCGTGCGCCAACTGTGTTGAGTTTTTGTCGGCGACACGCCTTCTTATCGTGGACGGCAGATAGCAAGGTGCGTATCTCGAGCTGGCTACGTCATCGCGGCGGTCCTCGCGGGTACTTAGCGCACTCGGGCCCCTGTCTGTGTACTGTGCGCTGTATACCAGCGAGCGCTACATAACAGTTGTGGCAGCGCGTCGGTACTCGGAACGAGCTGTCGCCGCGGCCGGGAGATGCCTCAGCAGTTTCCCGCTCACCTGTTATGGGATCAACTTTTTGTCCGCAGCCGGCAGTTTGCGGTTTTTCTAATCACAACTCTACCATTCCCACGCGCATCCCTAAACCGCGTTAACTGTTTGAAATTGCTACACTTGTTGGCTGAGGAACGTTAGTAGGCGATGTTCCATGTTGTTGCAACACTATCATTAATACCTAGGAGTGCAGAGTTGCAGACGCAACATGTACTTACACTTGTATACATATATATAATTACGTGAGCCGCAAAAACGGGCCGGTGCACGTCTTATTCTCGTTTCTTTTCCGCAGCTGTTGGCTTTCAGAATAAATTGATGGTGTATTTAGATTTATCGCTAAGAGTAACATATTGAACGACATTCGGAAAGTGCATCGGATTCAATGGAAATCATTATGTAAGCGAAGGATTTATGGTGAATACGCGAGTGCAAGAGGAGAGAGTGAGACATGGTGAGCATCTTGGCTGCGTGCGGCGCTTTGTTACCGACGCGACCTATTAGTTTTCTGTTTACTTTAGCTTTAGTACGGAACGTGGCGCCGTTACTGAAGATCATATTTTCTGATCCAATAAACACCCATCATTGTTTGTTTTCATAAAATGTTACTTCCATCAATCCAATTGAAACTTTGTTATAATATTTATCTGAGCTATTCATTAAGCAGATTGAAATGTACAATACGGCTCTACTAAAACAATCTATTGGTTTTTACTGTACTTACACTACCTATCTTTATTGAAAGCGTTGCCTGGTAAACTGTACTTACGGTGATTTCTCCGCCGTGGAGTCGCACGTAAACCATCAATATATTAACATATTATAATATACAATAGTGGAATGCCCATTTTCATTTCCCACAACATATAGAGATTATTATTATTGTCATCGGTGCGTGACGGGGCAGGCGTGCGATTACACTGTAATGCAAGGGAGCGACGTCATTACACGGCCGCGTGTACGTACGTATATGTTTGTGTGTGTGTGTCAACTGTTCGCAAGAGAAGTATAATTGCGGTTGTTTCACAGAAACGATCAGCATGCGAATGGCTCGGCCAACAAAGGGTTTAACCACGTTAACCACGTATAGAGGAGGCGCGGGTGCCTCTCCACCGCCCCGAGCCCGAAGGAGCGTGGCCGCGATGTCAATTTGGCGTCGGGAACAGTCGCTGCTAGCCCTAATTACTTCCACGAAATGATGCAGCGTACCCTCTCATTAGCCGCATCTCTTTGTCCTCTGTATAAGACTTGATAATCGTATCATCGTACAGCGCCGACGGTAGTTGCAGGAAATTAAATTGCCCTTTAGATACACTCCAAGTTATGTACATACCACGGAGGTATGCAGCTCTAATGCGGGCGGTAGGCTTCATTCATGAATTAACATTCCATCCATTCACTACAGCACGTTGGCGTATGAACGTATACTAGAGGTTGATACGCATGAAGGTACTTTGTTTTAATTGCGAATTGCGATTATGTGATTGTGATCGAATAATAGAAGCAGCTTGTTATACTTGTTATGCTACAATATTGTGTCTACAGACGCAATATTGTAGTATACCGTATAGTATAACATTAATAAGAATTGCCTTTGTTGTCTTGCACAACGTTTCTATCATATACTAGTATCTTTTATACGAGTACAAGTATCTTTACTATAAGGTAGAGTCGCTCTGAATTAATTAGTATTCTTTATAGTAGGGGAGCCCATGAAGGGATTTTTGGATTTACTCGAGCGCGTCAGATATTGATAGCATCTATGTCCTATGTATGTTGAATAAAGTAAGAATGTTAATCTGATCGTTTGCATAGTGGAGGTAAGATTTTAAATTGTACAAAAAAGAAAATTGATCGGCGTGTCAGATTTTCTAAAGGGATGTAAGTGAACCTAGAAAAAGGCTCTCATTGAATAATCTGACGATTTAGGTGTCACGCAAAGTTGCGGCCATTAATAGAACGTGCAAATGTTGAATGAGTGTATTCTCCATTTTGAAATACTAAAGCGCGATATATATGCTTCATCCTTTCGTGACGGGCTTTCTCATAATCTGACAATTATCTGGAGGGATTAGGGCAACAGCTCAGTTTAAAATTTTTGAAAATCTATTGCCGCTCTTATAAAAGAATAGCTATACATTATATACATTTTTATTTTTTTATCATCTAAGCATTGCAACCCAATAGGTCTCTATGACGCTTGAGTAAATCCCAATTTAGCATCGTGGGCTCCCCTACTATTACATGTTTTCCCTTGAGATATAAAAGCCACGTTCCTGCAAAGTAATTTAAAAAGCGATTGGACTTGTCTAATAACATCTTTTGCCTGTTTTGTATCAATATTTGCTTATTAAAATAAAATTTCTTCATAACATGAATTTACTGTCTTCTTTGTAAAAAAATTTAAATTACAATGTGCCTCGGCTATCATGAAAATCTTTTTACCCTAGAATAAACTGATTGTGGTCTGAGCCGTGGAATATATATTTTCTATCCCATTGGATTGCGGCGGTCAGGAGACAGTTGGTCGCTGGAAAAGCTCCTATTCTGTCATATCTGGTTAGACCAGTAAGCGCACCCTGGATTCCAAAGCATAACTCTTGGATACAGCCGGGATAGTGCTAGGATGACGACGGCTCTCATCACAATTAGTTATCCATATTCCCTAAGGTAAAATGTATGAACAATACAATGTCCATAAAGCTACAAACGAATGACATGAACAATCGTGTTGGTATTATTCCTAATGCTCGTAACGCTGTATAAAAAAACCGGCCAAGTGCGTGTCGGGCCACGCGCAATGTAGGGTTCCGTAGTTGCCCATAATGACTTGCTGCAAAGGGTATTAATGTACAACAAATCCGAATGTTTATTTTGCTGAAAAAATAATTTTAATAACACTATTATAAGAACCTAAGTTTTGTTTAGAAAAATACTAGGTATGTATCCAGTTATGTATTGTAAACATAAAATGTGGTTTCCAAGATATACTACTACTATACATACGTAGTACCGTAGTACATTACATACCAAAGTACGTATATCTTTAAGATTAAGCCAGCGCGCCCAATGTAAACTCACAGAAATAGGTATTTATAAGTTAACCGACGATTACTCGTAAACTAGTGATATCTAATTAGCCCTGATAGTTTTCCTTTTAAATTCGTTATATGTACTACATTTGTGATTTTTTTCACCTCTTCCAAATTAATAGTTTAGCCGGCAGAGGGGGGGGACACTTGAGTCTAACAATTTTTTTCACTTCAAAGCTTGATATTTGACAAACTAATCACTTGATCGAAAAATGATTTGAGCAAACTAATAATATTTTTTTAAAACCTATCCAATGATACCCCACATGATGGGGTACTCAACCAAAAAAAATTTCAACCCCGCTATATATGTAGGGGAGATACCCTTAAAAAAATATTTTCCAAAATTTTATTCTACAGTTTTGTTGCAATATCTTATGTCTATATTCATGTCAAATATCAGCTTTCTAGCACCAGGCGTCTTTGAGCTAGGCTGCGGACGAACAGACGGACGGACATGACGAAACTATAAGGGTTCCTTGTGGACTACGGAACCCTAAAAATGATGTAAGATCATTTATTGACCTTTGCATGGGAAAATACTACATGGACTCTTGTCCTAGATAAAAAAAGAATGTATCGAAGATAAGCGTTCGCTTTTTGCCGCGACCCGAATTCCGGTGCTTATATTTTACAACTCTAAATTACTATGCTCTCCCCGTCATAATGAAGCTGGTACAAGTTCGGATCCAATTCGATAAGAATCCTTGTTAATCGGCGGCTGTAAAAATAACGAATAGTTCGTTCACCTTCATATAAACAATTAGTTAATTTTGTTATAATGTCTAATTCCCAGTTTTTGTGTAACACTTGTTTATAGTGACGCGTTCGTTCCCACAAAAAGCCGGATACAAGATATAAATAACAATGATTCGCTTATCATGTTGAAGAAGTATCATTAAAGTGTGTGTGACGTCACGCGAACACTTGATGCCTTCGTTTTGGGATTTACCTTTAATTATATAGTGATTATGTACGTAATAGCTTTACTTTCGTATATGAGCCAAGATGACGGTTCATGATACACGTATATCGCAGTGATTATTTGCCAGATCGGTATATTTTAGTTATATAGGAAGGAAGGTTGAAGGTTTTGGCAAACACCGTGATAATTAAGATTATACTAAGAATTGACGGAGGTTACACCGAAATCCAGTAAACCAGGTCCCGGAAACCAATCTCGGGCTGTACTAATGTACAAGAGCAGCAAAGTCTACTAAGCGATCAAATAGATAGAATGATGATCAACGAGCAAAGTAGGAACAAAAATGAAAGTAAATTAAATATATACTTTATCTGTAGTGTATAATTATGAAACATTTTATCTTGATGTCGCTACGGAATCAATTTATCAGAGGATAGGTAGTGTGTCAAATTATTTTACGAACTTTCATTAGCAACGTGAGTTTGCACCAAGTACCAAGTTACCACCTGTTTTTTTGCTGCTCATATCATATCTACACTAATATTATAAAGAGGAAAAATTTGTATTTTTGTTTGTAATGGATAAACTCAAAAACTACTAGACCGATTTAAAAAAATCTTTCACTTTTAGAAAGCTACATTATCTGCGAGTAACATAGGCTATAGGGTTTTTCGGGTACGCGAAAGTTAGTTTGTACGTTAAGTTAAAGAAAGGCTAGTTTATCAATATTTCAGCTCCTCGACGCCACCTTAATAGTTTTCGAAAACTGTTTGATGTGGTGCCTTGTTTTATTTTTGTGTTACCTACATTGATCTGTATACCCTACATAAGATGTGTGGTATCTACTAAGAATTAAGATCAGCCTATGTCAGTACAATGTGTTTCAGGGTGCGACAAGTTAGCTCACCGTACCCAGAGCATTTCGCAAGCTTGCATGAATTCGTGAAGATCATAAACTGTGAAAATGATTTATATTATATTTTTAACATTTCATAAAAAGTGCGATCTTAACCAATTAAATGAAATGAAACACTTAAATCATTCTCATAAAATTATTTTTATCGCAGCACTTAACAATTTTTGGGCAGTTTATCTTTTGAAATGAAATAAAGACAACTCCCACGCTAGGGATCATACTGCCGTGGCAGATATTAAGTATAAACTCTTACAAAGGACAAAAAGACCATTTAAACTCGAAATGGAATAAAAATGGCAAAATATCAGATTATGTGGCGTGAATTTATCAACACTTTATGGTAATTAATAACTAGCAGGTTATGTGGCGGGATCTATCAACGTTTTCGGTAGGTACCTAATGGGTCAAGCCACTGATCGTCCCAAAGTGGCAAATACGTCCAAAACGTCCGGGCCTTAAAATTTACAAAATATAAGGAATTTGGGCAAATTTCTAATATGTTTCTATATCTATCACACTTTGGGTTTATAGTCTACCGTAAATAATGTCGGCAGTCGTAACCATTAAACCATAGTTAAAATCAAATACTTTGACTTTTCATTTACCTATGTTAGTACTTAGATATCGATGAACATTTAGCTAATTTTTAGACATTTCTTAAACATCTATGTATTATGAATTGTGAAGTAGCTCGCAATATTATAATTCTGTCATTGAAGAGCAGCTCAAATTGGTACACATATCTGATAAGTTTTGTAATTAATTTAACCGTGATGAACTCTAGCTAGTTGCTATGCTATGCAGAGTATTTGCTATTTGAGAATCGTTTCGATCAACCTGTACAATTCTGGCAACTGGTCCAACATTAGCTTCCTCTAATTAGTGCCGTTGCCGTCGCCAAATGATAATCGCTTCTAGTTATTTCTGATCAACTGATTTAAATTAATCCGATACGCAGTTGAGTGAATTTTGGGTTATAGTTTGCATTATAGTAGATAGAGCTTTTACTTTATGATAAATCCGAACCCACATAGATTTGCGACGTGGTTATACATATGGTGCGTTCAAATTCACCCATTCGCTGGTGAATACTGCACCCGTCTTGGAATTAACTCTGAATGACCAGTACAGGAATGGACGTCTGTCACCCATGCCAGAATTTGTCATGCTTCAGGGTTTTTAAGTCTTGTACCTAATCTGCACTCGAGGACGTAGCGCTGAGGGGCGATGTCTCTCTAGTATTTATGAACAAAACTAATTATGTCGGATATTTTGAAGCCCATGTAGCAGACGATGAATAAAACCGTAGGACACAAACCAATAAAGTTTCTATTATAATATTGCAAAGAAAGTATATTCCTTTCTTATATATAAAGCGTATTTGTAATCTCCTATAGAATAAGCTTGAATATACAGCAGCTACTTGGATAGCTTCATTTTAATCCGATGCAACGGAATATGGCGGACTTATTGCAGTCGCTGAATGCAGTCCCAAGGATAGGCACGGAAATGTAATGTACGATATGAATTCCTGTAACATTTTCCATGACTACATTCATATTTTGCATACTAGCTAAACGTATGAAAGGAGTATTATGAAGCAAATTCTGTTATCTGTTTATTAATACGATAACTAGGTCAGACAATAATTTTGTCTATGATAGTCCTATTATGTACGCAGTGGCAATATACGCACACCACCCACATAGGTCACCATGACAACCAAGTCTAGGTTGTTTGATGGTCAATTGTTTGAGAGGACGCGTCCCATGTTCACAAAGGCAAAAGAAAAAATTAAAGATAGCCTACTCGAATAGTACCTAATAGAAATGGAGAGACATAATCTTATTTGTGAAGTAAATCTTATATCTTATACTAATATATAAAGCTGAAGAGTTTGTTTGTTCGTTTGTTTGGTTGAACGCGCTAATCTCAGGAACTCTACTGGTCCGATTTGAAAAATCTTTCAGTGTTAGATAGCCCATTTATCGAGGAAGGCTATAGGCTATATAACATCACGCCATGAGCGATGGGAGCGTAGCAGTAGCCTTAAATAAAGCGGGTGTAACTGCGGGCATCGTCTAGTCTATAATATAAAAATGCATCGCTTAATGTGTTGCTAAGCGCAAATTTCGAGAGCAGCTGAACGGATTTCGCTAATTCTTTTTTTATAATATTCCTTGACGTACGAGGATGGTTCTTACGGAGAGAAAAGGAAAAAAAAAAGAATCTACTGTTAGGCGGTACGAAGTTCGCGGGGTCAGCTAGTAGAATATACATTTCATTACTTGTTAATATATTTTCTCTAAATACGTAAATGTGTGGGTGTCTATTGGAGGTCTATTTTTGTTCTTTCCATCGCGCTTCAGTTATCCTTTTATTTCTTAAACCTATTGTTCGTTACACTCCCCACGTAAATAGGTATCAATTCGATTGAAGTATTATTTATTTATTAAGAATGACGTGTTTTTCATACGCCATTGATCAAAATTGTCGTTTATCTAGTGTTCCTTTTTATTTTTGTCACTGTTAATGCAATAATTCTTCTGGACCATATCTTAAGATATTATTTTTTAAACGAATTGCCTCACCTAATCTTTTGACCAGGCTGTAAGGTATTTTTGGCTAATTACTAGGTGTTACACGACAAACTGTCTTATGAGTAAGGTTTTTAAGGGTCTGTGAATTTTCTCAATCCTTTGCCACTTGTCAGTCAGTGTTGATAGCTCATCGGCCTTTGTATGTAAAATAAAACCGTTCTGTAAATTAAAAGACATCATCGCCGTTTCTGCGCTACGCGGATGCGCCTGTTTGTGAAGGGATGTCCGATCTCCATGCGTGCAGATCTCGTATATTTACCTCCTTTGTACATAACAACAACCAACTAATCTGTATGCTCTTGAACTACACGAGTGCACTATACTATGCTAGCATATTCGCCACGTGTAGACTCACCCTAATCTTAATATATAAAATCCTTGCGTTACTGACTGACTGACAGACACGCTACAGCCGAAACTATTGGGCGCAGGAAGCTGAAATTTGGCATGTATGTTCCTTGGGGACCGTAGGGGAGCACTAAGAAGGATCATGGATTTCCCAAAATTCCCACGGGATCGGCCAAAACGGGTAAATTTAAAAAAAATGCAGGCGTAGCTGCTGGCGTCCTCTAGTGTTAACATAAAAGCTCTCTTTCTCCCGAGTCTTATACCGAACTAGAGGATGCCCGCGGTTATACCCGCGTTATTTAAGGCTACTTCTCCGCTCTCGTCGCTCATAGCGTGATGTTATATAGCCTATAGCCTTCCTCGATAAATGGGCTATCTAACACTGAAAGAATTTTTCAAATCGGACCAGTGCCTGAGATTATCGCGTTCAACCAAACAAACAAACTCTTCAGCTTTATATATTAGTATAAGATAAGATTATTTATACTTACAAATCTTCAGAGAGATTTTATGCATCATAATCTGAACATCGGCAAGTATAGAAGTCATTCGTTTTGCTAAGCTAATTAAGTTGCAAAGTGACATGATAATATTGTACCATGTTTAATTAAGCAAATGTATTTCATATCTGCTATGTGCACGTTTGTTCTCGTGTACGTAGAAGGTTTAATTAAACGGCTCTTTGCGAACGTCTGTGTTGTTTCACTTCATATTTTAACCGGGGAATATAGTTTTTTTATTAAAAGGGTAAATGTATAGATGTACATATGTAGATGAATGTGAGGGCAAAATTCAACATAAAACAAATGCCGTTGTTTTTTTTGCGCAAAGCTGAACTATTTTTAGATTAACGATGATTTTATAACTATTCGCCAGGTATTGTTAAAATTTAATGAATGGATTATGGAATTGTTTATGTGTGTATGTATTCTATGGCACAATTTGATCTATTTTCCGATATTATGGCCCGGAGTGTTCTGCCCAAACATGTCAGTAACAAATTTGACTGCCGTGTTATTTCATCAATTTTATATGTTTTCTACTGAGGTGCCGCGCTTGATGTACTTTATATTGAGTTGCGGAGGATATGACAAGTTTTGAAAATGCCGAAATAAAGCACAAAGATTTAGTAAACAATGATTTCCTTATGTTTATATTAGCTCGACGTGCTTACCCACCGCGTGTTATAAAACAATAATTATTATGCGTTAACCGCATAAAAATATTGATAAAATTGTATTCTGCTTCTAAAATAAGAAGCAGGATAAAATTTTTATCAATATTTCATTACATCAAATTTACATCAATGAGATAAATCAGTGTAGAACTGTATAAGATGTAACTAATTAAAGTATAATATAATGTAGGCACATCATCGAAATAAGTAAAAAAGTTAAGAAAAGAGTAATTATTTGAACCTGACCTAAAAATATACCTACCTATTACTCAAATGGTTTACTTCTCCACCATTCGCAACGCTTTTTGAAAATGAAAGAGCTTTCCGTACGTAGTTGATGTATGTTTGAGCATGCAGCAACATTTGCGTGGCGCGTCAGGCCAGAATGCATTACGTGTATGTGCAAGTATAGCTATAGTTAGATAAGTATGGTGTATCCTGTGGTCGCAAGGAGGCTGCACGCGAATCAATTGTGGTGAGCGAGCGGTGAGGACGCCGACACACGGTCAAAGACCGGTTCGCGTTATTTCGGAAATATTCGATGCTTTTTACAGGAGGGGCCGACGACGCGCTCAGGAGGATGACCTCATCGGGGATTTCTTTTTGTTCGGAGTTTGCGAGCCGTTTTCCTTCTGCTCGCAGACGATACTCGCATGTAACGGATACGTTCTATACTTTCATATTCCAATAAATTGCTCGTCCAAATGCCTCGTGAGCTTGTCAGCCGCGCGCATACCGCGGACTCGCCTGTAATGAAACATAACCATTCCCGTGTCTATGCTGAACGAACACTTATAATTATCCGCCACATTTGTCCACGGACACGGTCCATTTCTGTGTAGGTATGTTTAAAAAATAAAATCATTAATTACCGTTTTTACCGACGCTCGTTACTAATTAAATAAAATTATCTCTGGTAGTATCGCTAGCAATGTTATAATGAGTATCATTACATTTGCCTCTGTTTGTTTTATATCCAATAGTAAAAATTAATTGCTCGTAGTGCGGGCCGATGCGAACAAAACGACTTGCGGACAACATAGTGTCAGGCTCTAGTTGTTGTGGTACAAGAAACGCGCACAGCCTCTTCGTACTGGACACTGGTACTGTACACATACAGCCCCGCTCCGCGCCCCACCGAGTGCATCGCACGCACGAGAATTCTCTGTGAAATATCGACAACCATTGAAAATGTGCACTTACCTACTGCAGCCACCTGCTTATGCAAGTAGCTGTACCTATAACCAATGACATTTACCGGCCTATTCTATTGTCTACTGCGTATTGCCAACGGCTCTGATCTTTGCTCGATTAAAGAGTTCGATTCGTCAATACCATCCCTTCGACAATAAATCAACGTCTCGTTTCAATATACTTAATGCGGCCGTTGCGTGAGTCATTACGTCATTACTTCGAAAAAAGTTAAAAATATTCGCATCGGTCTCCCAGAGACACTGGTAAGTGGAATGAAGATTGTAAACACGCGCTCTTCATATGTTTTCTTGGAAATTGTCACGACTCTAGTGCAAATAATAGCTATGTACGACACGTCGGCGCAGATCTTTACTAGTTTTATTATATTTGTTTTGCGCATGGAAGGAAAACATTATCATTACTGAAACAAAGGGATTAAAAGATAGTGTGATTATTCAGATCGGTGCGAACTTCGTACCGCTTTGTTCGCGGTGTTGTACCTATTCTATGTAGCTCGTAGGATACTCACCAGATTACACCTCGCGGTTTCTTACAAACAATCCCAGGGCGGCCTTGCGATGAAACATCGCTCACACGTTTGTTTTCCTTTCAAACGATTCAAAAACGGCTCCAGCAAAATTTTACTGTTCGCGGGAATCGGTTGCTCCGTGCGACGTTTTGTTTGCATAAGCCCGATTCTCTGAACAAATTACAGCTGTTTGATTTCGGCTTAACGCGAAATGTGCGGTTCTAAATATTTTAAGATGAACTTCTATATGATTTCGAGCGGTATTCTAACTATGACGTTACGCGCAAAAACTGCGCAATATTCGTTGACGAGCGTTGCAGCATTTCGCAGAATCACTTTGGTGTCATCGACAGTTGCATTACGCCAGCAGGCCACTCTCCGGTGGAATGGCGCTCCATTAGTGTGTACTGGGAATTATTTCCTGCACATAGACACGACCGACGCGACGCTTGATCTCGTCGCTCGATGACAATGGCTGCAAGAATTAACGTGTATCTCACAAACCGATCATTTCACAGAATCCTATTATTTCCTGCTTAACTATAACGTAACGTTTCAAAGATAAAAACCTTCTTTGCTATGAGTTTTTTTCCGCTACCTATTAGTTATATCTAATAGTAATAAATGTGTCAAGAGCGAGTCGGCTTTGCCCTGCCGACGATCCGTACTGTATACATATATTAGTATAGAAAATAAACATCCAACCCACAGACTTCAC
This sequence comes from Euclidia mi, assembly GCA_944739405.2. Lineage (NCBI taxonomy): Eukaryota > Metazoa > Arthropoda > Insecta > Lepidoptera > Erebidae > Euclidia > Euclidia mi. The sequence continues at coordinate 42,366,165 of OX123187.2, forward strand.
AATGTTCTATGTTGAATTAATTAAGTGGCATGTAAATAAAAGCCAAATGTTATCAAGTATTCGCCGCAGAAATTGATACCGTTAATTTAAATTTATTTGAGAAACGCTGTGGTTTTCCTGATATCCTTTACGGGAAACAGTAGTTTTTTATTAATCACAGCCATTCTCTATGAAGTACTTGTATTACATTATAATGAATCATAGTCGAACTACTTTTATCGCCAATAATAATCGAGGCTAATTACGAGGCAATATTGTTTAAATTTTATAATATAGGTAATAAAATTTACTACAGGTAATTTTAAACTATTGAATCTTGATTATAGTATAGCAAAGCACAAACTCCAATAGTAATGCATACGGCAAAACATTTACGACGGATGGTAAAGTGATTTTAAGAGTGCCGCTTTTCCATTAGAAACACGGAATCGCAAAAATCAGGCTCCTATGGTGTTTTAAAAGCCCATAGTGAGGCATGTATGTGGCCGTGCAGTATTACTAGTTACAGTGATTATTTTTCTCGCGTGCTAACATCTTTTATGAAACATGTTTACTGGATAACGGTTTTCTAACATGATTGTAGGCTACTTGGGTGATATTTTCGCTCTTCATATATCATATATGTTCGTTTTCTTTTCAGGTTTAAAGATGGCGTGTCGTATCCCTGGTCTGCGGGGGTGTCAAACTTCATCCTGTATCCAGAGGCAGCTAACCAGACTCTGTACACGCGACGAGCATCGAGGGCTGACTCCGGCAACTACACTTGTCGCCTCAGCAACGAAACACATACGGAAACGCACACTGTCAAACTCAATATTCTAGGTTTGTACCATCGCCATCGTAAATGTAATCTCTTCTATTGATACAACTTAATGGACTTCGAATGACGCGCATCTGCATCAAAGACGGAGTTAACGCGTTTTAGTCAGTTTATTAAATTTTTATGGTTTCTTCAAAGACGAATATGAATCGCAATTTATTGACACTAGCAATATCGCTAAACCCGCCATTGCGGGAGGTCTAGCTTTTATATTCGGCCCATAAATGCGTGCACATAATATTTATATTAATAAACACAGTTTTATTATGGTAGTGGTGGTAAATACCTACGAACAAGCATACACCAGCACTTCACCTAGGCGAGAATAAATCTTGTCGATGCAAATGTGTACGGTTATTAAAATAACGACTCGCACATAACGTTAACTGTTACTTCGAGTCGTTCCGAACACAATAACTGACCTAACGTGGGTATTTAAAGTTTATAATATTACTTTAGCTTTTATTTATCACCACTATAAGTTAATAACGGGTGTTTGAACGCAGTTGGTGCAACGAGGAAAAATGTAACAGCTAAAAGTATCATTCGGATTCACAGAAAAACCGCCGGACGCGCCGAGAACAATGTTCATTTCGAAAGACCAATGGGTGGAGGAGGGGGGTGGGCTGCGGCTGTACTGCGAGGCTCTCATCGGTGAGTGCAAGCGACACCCATGCTTTAAAATAATACCTTAGTCTAATACCTAATCAGAATAGTAGAGAGTAATGATGTTATTGCACAGGTCGGTCCTACTTGGCGGACGCCCGCAGCGAGCTCCGGTGGCGAAAATTGTGGCCGAACAGCACCGAGGGAGACTTGTTGCCCACGCAGACTGAAATCAAGACCACCCGGTGAGACATAGTGACGTCACACACATGTGGCTCAGCTATCTCGTACAAACATTACTCATAACTAAGTACAATACGGTCAACTGTCAATGTTTTCTTAATAAGGTCATTACGTGACCTTACTAATATGCTTTTCCTTAAAGATGGAATTAGAACGACGTATTACTTGATTGAGTAAATAAACAATGGTTGTACGTCATGGAATGAATTAATGTCGTATCTATAGTGACGTCAGAGTTTGGCCATATTTAGAGTGGTTTCCTGTGGGTGGCTTTCCTGTTGGGAGGTATAAGGTGAATAATGTATGTGCAGGGAGGATGTGGAGGACATCATCGGGTCGTACCTGACGGTGGAGCGTGTCTCGGCGCAGGACTACGGCACCTATGTGTGCCTTGTGCACAGCAACGACGTCGTCTCCAAGAATTACGTCACCGTGCACTACAGATGTTAGTATTTACACTTTTTTACTACTTCTACTTTTTTATAAGACGGTTTTTTTGTGCTTACAGTGGCCATGATGTCATCGGCTATCTTTTAATGATGTCTAAAACTGGGCGTATTAAGAGACTAGTTTTAGTGATATACTAGTTTTGGAATTACTACCTACGCTTAATTAAGGAAATTATTGATTTAGTTGTATAATTACCGTTTAGATAATATTAATATATAAAATAGCAATGCGAAAGAAGACTAGGTGGAGTTGACACAAACTGTAGGTAACTTTCGGTAGAGTTGAAGAAGAGGACAATGAAAGATACCAATAATACTTACTGTCATCTTATTTATCTTACTTTTTAATTGACTCGTTGGTCTCGCGGCATAAATGTGCGCGTGGGATTGGGAGGTCTCGGGTTCGATTCCCGGGTTGGGCAAAGTGTTAATTGGGTTTTGCCGTTAGGAAATTCTCAGTAGCAGCACGGAGTCTGGTAATGTGTCCGGTACGCCAATAGACTCGCCCCCTATTTCGTGGGACCTAAAATTCATGGCGAAGTGTGGGCGTAATATTACACCTCTGCCTACCCCTTCGAGGATGCAGGCGTGAGTCTATAAAATAAAAACATTAACAAAACTATAAGCTTAGCTTTTCGTAGTCACATATGTTCCAGCACTTTTATTTCCTTTTTAAAGTAGAAGCTTACGAACATAAATAATACGAGCATATTTATTCCTCTGAATAGGGTTGTAAAAGACTTCGAGATGTCTGTAGGTACATAGACATAAAGAACCTTATTAACTCTCTTGCAAGCTTTCACTTTCTTGCGTTCAAACATTTGTGTACAATACCTTTGATAGATAGGTACATAGGTATATCTCTTTTGCTATTGACTGGACTGTTAATCTAGTGATTAATGACCGTAATGCTGCTAAGCCCGAGATCGAGGGTTCGATTCCCATACAGGCCGAATCTTTATGTGATGAGCATCATTATTTTTTATTTCGAGGTGTAATTTATCTGTTGTCTTAGCCTGCGGTTTCACCCGCGTAGAGTCATACGAACATACAAACTCACAAACTTTACGATTTTATATTAGGTATAGGCAAGAACATGTTGTATGTATCAAAATATATAAGTAGGTATGTTTGTCAGGTAACTGGTTACCAATGAGACACTTACCTTAGTATAATATTAAACTAATTATATTTCTATTGATCTAAGAGGCGACGCACTACGACTTTTAGTGTCAGCGACCGTTCAGCATGGCGCGGGCGCTTGGCGATTCGGCGACTTCCTGCGTTCGATCGCTGCATCTAAATTACGCGATTCATATACTATCGGCATATCGCATCGCATTTTAGCGTCTGTCTACCTTCAATCGCTTATTGGAATTGACATCGTCCGCCAGTGATTTGATTGGTTACTTGTATTTTTGCGGCGTCACATTCAAACGCGATTTTAAGCTTCTGAATAGCGCTTCAATCGTTGGCAGCCGATAGTAAAAATAGAGAATGTTATTGGCTCTTTTATAAATATTTGTATGACAGCAATATTTATGTCTGTGGGTAGAAGATTCGTCCGTGTGGTGACGGATTAAGAATACGGAATGTCACCACCCCATATCATCCCATGGGTGTCGTAAGAGCCGACAGAGGGAGCATATTATGCAGAGAATAGCACTGTAAGAGAAGGAAAACTTGATACAAACCCTATACCAACCCGTTTGGCCAGCGTGGTATAGTAGGCCAATTCCTCCTTTCAAAGGAGAGGCCTAGTCCAGCAGTGGACTTTTAAAGGCTGATGATGGGTAGAAGATCGATTTCGTAAACGTTATGACATGGAGTTGTAAACTTATTTGAACGAAAATAAGGACGTATCTCTCAAATGTACAGAACTTTATGTGCAAGGATTGATTTACGTTATTGATAATATGAATTTTTTTTTTACATAAACTTTTGCGATTTGCATACATTATGTTTGCATGCATTTTCTTTAGGGGGAATATTCGGTTCCTTGATAGCTGCTGCTACGATATCGAAAAAGTTTCACAAGGTATTGAAACTAAACTTTTAGTAGTTAATTTATGTCCAAGCGGTATGTGTCACTATATACAATATATCTCTGTACCGACACAAATGGACAATACAACGACAGCTTATAAAACAATTCAATTGGGTTGTTTCCAACTAGTCAAAATAAGCACTTTTAATGAAAAGTCAAAAACGACCAAAAACCCTTGGCAATTTGTATGAAATATGACTTATTCGAATTCAATATTCGAAATACATATTTTGTATGGAGCTTATGTCAAAAACTATCAAAAACGAATCTAAAATCTACAGATCTATCTATAGTTCGAATATTGAAAATGGCCGTTAGTGACATCATAGTGTTTTGCTGTTAAGTAGAATACTTATTATCAATAAGTTGACGATAAAAAATGTTAAATAAGGTTTAAACATTAATTGTTGAATAAAACTACTATTATTTTGACATGTTTCACTAGATAAAAATACTTGTATAATTTGTTTCACTTGCAGGAAACTTCCCTATTACATTACCGCATTGAACTGTAGGCTTAATCATGAGTTATAACATACTTACCGTCATATTAAACATCCATTATGTATGTAGAATGTTGAGTAAATAATATTTGATGTGCAATAACATGAGGTATGTAGGTGAGTGATGGGATTGCGTAGGCCGCCTGTGCGACGATACTCGCGAATGTCTAGACATAACAAATCGATGATAATACCACGTACTTATGTGTCTAGGTACAACACTTATCAAACAACATTACAATCGTATTATTCACTCGCTGTTTCCTTGTTTCACTCATTTGATTCATCACAAGCCTTAGTTTTCTGCTGGACATAGGCCTATCCTTACATTTGATTTGCAATAGTTGTGAGTCGATAGGAGTATTTGCCACGATGGCCAGACAGTTTGGTATAGGTAACGTTTGGTGTTGACTTTGCCGACTTTTTCCACAGATATTATTGCTATTGTGTATTTTCCTTTGTCGCCTCCGAAAAACACCTACGAAATGAAATGGACTAGTGACACTTAGTATTCTTAATCCGCCACAACAGGAAAGTTTGTTCGAATCGTCCTTAATTATTAAAGCATTTTCGACTTTCGCACAGTCGCCCGAAATCTTTCTGAGATTCAATGTAGCTTATGTACCCATGTAGTCCTACAAATTCCTTTGCTTTCCCATGTCGTTCCAAATATTACCTACTACAGAAAACCATGTCTTATTGCCATATGAGTAACAACGTAATTGTGAGCACTTCAGAAAACATACCTGTTTATTATAAAATCATAGACATACACTTCCATTTTATTTATTAAATTTGTTAAATAAAAACAATTACATGACATGAATTCAGTGATATTTCATTTTATCATGTTTTTCGTCTGCCATGCTAAATGGAATGATCCTTAACGCTACGTTTGGTTTGTGATTTAATATAGGCCGCGTGTAGGACGCAGATTGAAATCATATTTCATACAGCGAACTGAAATTCTAGCTGAGCTCGTAGTGATAAGCGAAAACTAGACTAAACGCGTTTTGAAGAAATTTGTGTGATAAAGTGATAAGTATAGTCAGATCTCTCTTACAAATTTAATATCATTCCGATCAAGAATTAATCTGAAATAAACGCCTATCCAGTTCAAAGCTGGTGAAATTGGGCCTTGAATGTCAAAAACACATTAAAAATGGTTTGCTCGGAATTAGGTATACATGACTTACTACGGAATTCAATATTCGAATTATAGATAGATCTGTAGATTTTAGATTCGTTTTTGACAGTTTTTGACATAAACTCCATACAAAATATGTCAACCACGAATCTAAAATCTACAGATCTATAGTTCGAATATTGAAAATGGCCGTAAGGCGTATACTTTTAGCTCTGAGTGCTTGGTTTAGCTGCGAATTTTGCTCAATATAGGTATACTCACCATTCACGATATTAACGAAGGCTTTACCGATTTAACCGCAAATGATTTTATATAAATTTATATTCATATTGCGTTCAGTTTATAAATCTAGAGTAATATGATTCAAGAAATTCGCTTTAAACGGGACAACTTCTACACGTTGCGCGGCGGCGCTAGGGAATATCCCGGGAGATATAGTTGTTTACAAACACGCATTAACTTCAGGAGGTAAATCCAGAGACACTTATGTCAGAAAATTATGTTCATTTTGTAATTTATAGGGATAACTTACTTGTGAAATGATAATTACAAATAGCGCTGAATATATTGGTGTCTGAAAACCTCCGTGTGGTGGCGGATTCAGAATACAAAGTGGCGCTAACCCATTTCATACCCACACTTAGCAAAAACACGTACGAAATAGGAGTATCTTTATGAGAAGGAGACTCTACGTCAAACCCTATACCAACCTCTCTGGCCAGCTTAATATAAGAGGTCAAATATGTACTCTTATTAACTCGCAATGCGCCTTCTTCCGTCCGAACGCTATTATTTTATCTCGAACATACTAGGGATATGAAAATTGTCATGATTATTGTGCATTGTGATCACGCTTATAAAACTGTAAATCTGTGTGAATAAGAGTTCGTCGCTAAGTCGGTAAATGCGATCATTTTGGTTATATTTTTATTCCTCTATTACCTACATTGTAAAAAACACAACAGGTTTTCTTAACCATTTTTTCTGTTTCACAAACCATCAATGATTACAGACTTCTTCATTCCCTCATCCCTCCCTCTACTCTTTATACCTATACCTTTTCATTGTGTCATAAAGATGTTTAATGAATTAACAAGGAAAATTATTATAGCTAATTATGCTTTACAAATTAACGAGTCTCTATCCAATTAAAGTCAATTTTGCGGGTGGAAATTAATATTGTGATTGAGTCCTTTAAATGGCAGCTACGGAACCCGACAATGTATGTGGGTTTTAATTATTTACTATTACTTCTAACAATGACATTAGAACTGTATAAGTACTGGCTATACAACGAGCAAATTATTAAAAGGAAGATTAATACATTATTTTCTTTTATAAAATCGACTGTAATTTATGACAGCGCGATGTCCAAGCTAGCAGGATGTTTGGTATAACATACGCCTTTAGAACAAGATGATCTCTTTCTAATCTTATAGCTAGATCCGCTTATCCACGAACTGTCACTACCATGCAATGTGTTTAGCATCCTCTATCTAATTATTGTACATTCACGATCCAATATTTGCTTGACTTTTTCACGTAGAGAGCTCTAAGCTATGAATGACAAAGTCCGACGCGTGTAAGTGTAGTTTTAAGATGTGAAACGATTAGATTAGTACACGGGTATGCGATAACTGGAAAATCACAGTACTCAGTACATTCGTATTGATTTTATGCCACTTTCTCAGAAAAGTATGAACGGCAAATTTCGTAGAAGTTCGCCAAGTTACTTTATTGAGAAGTTAAACAATTGTGGTAGCTCGCTAGCTGGTACAATGGTAGTTTAATTGAAAGTGTATTTAATAAGTTACAATTTTAATCAGTTAGCAGAAGTTGCTTAAGTATTTACATTTTTGTTGTAACTTACGCCAATATGCTGTTGGGTAAAATTTAATTTAGGTATAGGTATATTACGTAATAATGTAATCCTGGTTTTATAAATGAGCTAATTATGTATGATCAGATATTGACAATTACGAGTTTTGAATAACAAAACCACAAAGCCATGAACATGAATCAGGAGAGTTGATAAATTGAATGCTGTTTCGTTGTAAATATCAGGTCTTGTGCCGATTTAATAGACATATTAAGTCGCTAATTTCGACTTTGTACATACTACATGTATATTTATGATGGATGTATACTTTTTCTTTGTGTATAATAAAGAATCAAATAAATGTGATATTGAAATGACGTTCATATTTCACACAAGCGGTGGGTGCCTCAAATATGTGACGAGCCCTTATGGAAAGTGTTCGCTGACCGCTACACGTTGTATTTAATAATGCGGTAAACGATATCGAAAATCTATAAAACATTATTTTATAGTTCGAATTGGTGATCGGTTACTGTCGCATACAGTTCACCGCGAGGCGGCTGGTAAAATTGTATGCAATAATTATTTCATTACTTATCACTTTATTTATAAAGATACGTAAATAAAGTGATAAGCAAAGAAATAATGGTATAAGGTATAATTGGCTAAAGCCTCAAACGCATTGAATGAGTATACGTTTACGTGCACGTACTTAGGAGTGCACTTCCTTCTTTGGTGTAATGTATGGGATAGGACAAACTAACTGACGTTCACATTAACGCGTAATGTAGTTAAAAGGTGCGCAAGTACTTTATTTTGTTTTAATTGTGCGCGTAGGTGCCATTTATATGTTATTGAAATTGTTATTTTTACATAACACAAAAACCTGATTTTGCTTAAGGTAGTAGTGCCTTGCTGATGTCATGAATGATTTCTCACAGAATAACGACGTAAAGTAACAGTCTATGCTGTTACATTTCGTTCGGTAAATGAGAGTCTCGTAAGCACCATACCCTATTTCTACTCTCTGATCCCATTCCTCCTTCTATTGCTTTTCCCAACCCAAAGGTCGGCAACGTACCTGTGACTTCTCTACTGTTACTGGTGTCCATGGGCGGTGGTAATTGCTTACCATCAGACTGACCGTCCGCTCGTTTTCCGCCAATGACATAAATAAGTCAAAAAGAATTGCTCCGGTTATTTCTTGTGTTTGCATTGTTTTTTTTTATAGCTACTGCTGTCCCTCTGCTGGGCAAAGGCCTTTCCCAAATCTTTTTAGACCTTGGTTATCGCACTCAATTTCAAGCCAGCCCTTATGATAGGCGTTCGGGTCATCTCGCCACCTATATCGGGGTCGGCCTTGGCGACGTCGTCTATCCTCCCTATTGCACCTGTTGTTGAAATTTAAAGATAAAGAAAAAACATTGTATGACTGAAATGGTTGGTTTGTTTTCTAGATGGTGGTTTAGAGAGTGACGTCGGTTCGGTGTGGTGCGGCAGCGGCGCGGTCCCCTGGCGCGCGCTGGCGCTGGGCGCGGCCGCGGGTGCGCTGGCTCTGCTCACGGCTGCAGCCCTTCATCGACGATGCACGCCACGCCTGCTGCTCGCCGCGAGGCATGCGAGGGCTAGAGCACAGCCACCGTCTACCAGAGCTAGAGGTAAGCACTGCTGTCACTATAGAGGGTGACGCTGGTTCGGTGAGGTGCCGATGTTCGCCACGCCTGCTGCTCGCCGCGAGACATGCGAGAGCTAGAGCGCAGCCACCGTCCACTAGGGCCATAGGTAAACTAAATTATACTCTATCGTACACCAGCAAAAAACAAAACTAATAAAAAAGGAACTTTAAAAAATCATGGGTCGTCTGGAAGACATCCTATTTAGAGATAAAACCGCCAATGTATCACACATTGGCGGTTTTATCGCAAAATAGGATGTCTTCCAGACGACTCTTGATTTTTTTAGACCACTTACACACTGACGGCCCGGACACAGCCTAGGCTTTACCACGGCTTTGCTACGCCGCGGCGCCCGATGTCTCCTCAGAGCAAACGCACCATGTACATCGAAATCGCTCGCCGCTACCGCCGCCGCTGTAGGCCGTGGCCAAGCGGCGAAACTAATGTGAAGAGACTACCCTCTTGAAAGAGCCCCTACGCACTGTGCGGTTAGCCGGAATACGGATGTGCGGCTGACCGGCAACCAAAAATTTGTACGAGAAAATAGTTTCTATTCGCACTGCGACCGCACCGGCAGCCGCAATAAATTGTACCTACTTATGTGGAGTTTTCTACTTGGTTTTCTCTAAAAGCCTACCCGCCTTAGAAAACCCGGAGTTAAAGTGAGATTTCAAAAAACTAAATGAATTCCTTTTTGAAATAACAACATTTTAACTACTTATATTTAATCTACTATAGGGTCAATATCACATCGCTACGATAATACCTTAAACTCATTTCGCATTCTAAACTACGAAAAACATAGTCATATTTTTTTTTATAGTTATGAATGGATATAAGATAGGTACGTATATACATAAGTGCACGTATTAACTGAACCTTGCCGTAGGTACACGCATGCTTTCATTTTCGCAATTATATTTTTTAATATGGTAAAGTATAGAAAGAAGATTATTTAAACATCAAATCATTCGGAAATTGCACGCACGATTTATCAACAAACGTAAAACATTCGCGGTTATGCCAGGGTTATTTAAATAAAGACTGATGTCATTTAAAAACAACTCGAACATTCTAAATGTACTTACATTATCGCTGATATTATGGCTAGCAGCTTAGAATCACATTCATATTTTGACAAACACTTATTCATCCGATATGGATCACATCGCCGTTGCAACAATGTTTATATAACATAACTGTGTTTTTCAAATCTATCTATTTTACGCACGGTTCTGAATTCCACTCCAGTTATCAATAAACCATTTCTGTTTAACCATCAGTCACATTTACCGATTACTGGTGTAAAGTAATTCTGTGTAAAATATACATTTATGAAGTGAGGAGTGACTTTTCAAAAGGACTTATATCTTCATTAACCATATTTTCAGAAAATGAAAAAAAACTTATTAAATTTTTTAATACCATATTTTACCTAATCATGCAGTTTTGAACCAAATTTTAATTGAAAAATATTAAGAACATGATATTTGAACTGAATTACTTCAAAAAAAATATATTGTTTTGAGAATGAGAAATAAACCCTTTTGAAAAGTCACTCCTGAAGTGCATTCGGGTATTTTTATAATGAATAAATCGATCATCGTTTTCTGGCTATGTAGGTGTAGTAATATTAATATCATTAAACTCCAATATAGTATAATATCACACATGTTTCACCGCTCAGTATAATTTATTTAAGGACGCGTTTACAAAATTAGTAGGTACAAAATCGCGTCACTACAGCGACACGGCGGCAACAGTACGTACTACGTACGGTAACTTGCGGAAATGTAGTTCAACTAAATAACTTTGAGACTTAGAGTTTTTTGTGATATGTATATATGTGTTATATATACATATCCATAAGTTATAAGTTCCAGTGGTGGGGTCACTTATGTACAAACAAAATGAACCCAAACTCGGCATGCCTAGCTGTACTGACATATGAGTACCAGTAAGAGTCATTGAATAACCCTGGAAGGTTACTTCATAAAATGCAGTGGAAGGGTCTCTTAAGTACAAACAAAATGAACCCAAACTCGGCATGCCTAGCTCTACTCACACATGAGTAACAGCAAGAGTCATTGAATAACCCTGGAATGATACTTCATAAGTTCCAGTGGTAGGGTCTCTTATGTACAAACAAAATGAGCCCAAACTCGGCATGCCTAGCTCTACTCACACATGAGTACCAGCAAGAGTCATTGAATAACCCTGGAAGGTTACTTCATAAGTTCCAGTGGTAGGGTCTCTTATGTACAAACAAAATGAGCCCAAACTCGGCATGCCTAGCTCTACTCATATATGAGTACCAGCAAGAGTCATCGAATAACCCTGGAAGGTTACTTCATAAGTTCCAGTGGTGGGGTCACTTATGTACAAACAAAATGAACCCAAACTCGGCATGCCTAGCTGTACTGACATATGAGTACCAGTAAGAGTCATTGAATAACCCTGGAATGATACTTCATAAGTTCCAGTGGTAGGGTCTCTTATGTACAAACAAAATGAGCCCAAACTCGGCATGCCTAGCTCTACTCACACATGAGTACCAGCAAGAGTCATTGAATAACCCTGGAAGGTTACTTCATAAGTTCCAGTGGTAGGGTCTCTTATGTACAAACAAAATGAGCCCAAACTCGGCATGCCTAGCTCTACTCACATATGAGTACCAGCAAGAGTCATCGAATAACCCTGGAAGGTTACTTCATAAGTTCCAGTGGTAGGGTCACTTATGTACAAACAAAATGAACCCAAACTCGGCATGCCTAGCTGTACTGACATATGAGTACCAGTAAAAGTCATTGAATAACCCTGGAAGGTTACTTCATTAAATGCAGTGGTAGGGTCTCTTATGTACAAACAAAATGAGCCCAAACTCGGCATGCCTAGCTCTACTCACATATGAGTACCAGCAAGAGTCATCGAATAACCCTGGAAGGTTACTTCATAAGTTCCAGTGGTAGGGTCACTTATGTACAAACAAAATGAACCCAAACTCGGCATGCCTAGCTGTACTGACATATGAGTACCAGTAAAAGTCATTGAATAACCCTGGAAGGTTACTTCATAAAATGGAGTGGTAGGGTCTCTTATGTACAAACAAAATGAGCCCAAACTCGGCATGCCTAGCTCTACTCACACATGAGTACCAGCAAGAGTCATTGAATAACCCTGGAAGGTTACTTCATAAGTTCCAGTGGTAGGGTCTCTTATGTACAAACAAAATGAGCCCAAACTCGGCATGCCTAGCTCTACTCACATATGAGTACCAGTAAGAGTCAACGAATAACCCTGGAAGGTTACTTCATAAGTTCCAGTGGTAGGGTCTCTTATGTACAAACAAAATGAGCCCAAACTCGACATGCGTAGCTTTACTCACATATGAGTACCAGCAAGACTCATCGAATAACCTTGGAAGGTTACTTCAGTAGTACCAGTGGTAGGGTCTCACCAAAACAAATAAAATGAGCCCCAACCTGGCATAACTAGGTCTACTCTTTTATGAGTTCCAGTCGCAACACTTGAACGGGATGGTATACCATCAGTCCAGATAATCTTACCAGATATAAACGCAAGAAACAAAATAATATCTAAATACCGAAATATAGCCTGACTCAACATAACGGAGAAAATAAAGTAATAATGTCCATTTATACAAAATAAATTTACTTGTACGTAATTCGCACAGAATACGAGAAGTATCAAATTGATTTTAGCGAATATTTTGTATTCGTATATTGCTTTTTTCGTCTTCGGGCTGCAGCGACAAGCGACATAGAGTCCACTCCCGACGGCGCTCAAGCGCAGACTGAGATTGAGATCTCATTGCAGAATTTGGATATATAAATCAAGAAAGTGGCTAAATAAAACGAACCTTATTGCCACACATTAAGACACACGTATGCTAGCAAAATAGAAGAAAAATGTAAAATGATTTTTTGCTTTTTTTGAGTCAATTTACAATATTTTGAAAAAAATATATCTAATTGTTTTTGAGTTGACTATATTTACTACACTATTCTATCTTTGAAAATCTAAATAAATATAAAAAATAGAGAGAAAATTGTACCCAAATATAGCATATGCCTATTTTTTATTTAAGAGGCCGTTTCGAATCGATTTTACATTAATATTAATTAAATATTTTTTATTTATTTTCAAATTGATTTATAGATGAAAAAGTAATCAATTTATCGTAATCATTAGTTTTACTAGTTATTATCTAAAATTGTCGTAAAATGTACCGGAAATATGTGGTTTTTTGATACAAGCGTAAACGCGTCCTTAAATGAATTCACTAGTTAGGAAGTATTCGCTAATATCTTAGAAAAAGAAGGATATGTATCCCTTACTTATTCGGCTTATTATTAGGTACGTAACTATGCATCAATGTGAAATTCAAACTAATCCTATGAATTCTTTGTTATCATTATTATTAGTAACATCACATCATTGTTAGGTACATTTATATCAGAAAAATAATATTAGTCGAACATGTTCATATTGTTCATCCTTCCGGAATAGTCGCTCCCTAAAAAAATACATTTCACAATCGTCATGTTTTAGGTAAATAAAATTACCAGGCTGCGATAAAAATTATTCAAATAACTTGATAGGCTCCTACGAAAGATTTTTTCCAAGCCTTTGGAAGCGTTTTAATTCCTAACTATCATATTTCGCGTAATGGTTAGAGGAGTTGGTAGTCGCTGGATAGCGAAAACGGGATATCGGATCTTGCGGCGGGGGACCCTGAAGGGGACGTCCAGAAGTAGACTGCAACAGGCTGATGCGATGTGATATTTTCCCCTGTCTTGGACAGCACTTTAAAGCAGCAAAGCCATGGATCGCTTTTGGTTACCTATGTGGACCGTACCGTCCGTAATAGCAGTGAAGATATAGGTGTATGTTGTTCCATGCTTGTATAAACTGAAGCTAATAAGTCCATGTGGTGTGTCCACGCTAGTGTAAACTGTAGGTAATGTGTGGCTGTTGTGTGTTGCAGTGCTGGAGAAGGAGTTCGACGTGCTGGTGTGCTGGACGGCGGTGGACGGCGAGCTGGTCCGCGGGGCGCTGCTGCCCACGCTCGCGCTCAAGTACAAGTACCGCGTGCACGCTGTTCAGCTCTCCACGCAGCCTGACACATGTGAGTAGCTATACCATACCAATATGCGGGTAGATATTACCAGTTTCGATATAAGCATGTAGGCTTTTATAGCAGGGGAGGGCAGCGATGTTAGTGTGAACATCAAAGCCACGGTGCGCATTACTGACAATTCGTATTTGGAATATGCAATGGTTGTTAATTATCTCTTCCTGCGAGCCTCAGAGAGCACGTCCAGAGGACGGTCGCAGCAGTCACGAAGCTGTTTGACTGCCGTTATAGGTAGTTAATACCTACCCATAAATATACTGACAGCTGGTGACCAGCTGAAGAAAAGAAAAATCACTATCCTTTTGCGAAAGTCGAACGATAGTCGCAGTAAAGGCTGATGAAAAATATCAAATTTCATTAGAATAGATAGTGGACTCCATGATCCTCGAAACTCTTGAATCGGGGTAAACGCAGGGAAGATGATATGAGCTGCTTATTTATCATATGACCGGCTGACGTTAATCACTAGCGGTTGAACAATGCACGTTTTAGGAACTTTTTGGTAACAGAAGGTTCGGAAGAACTACTTTGTCTCTAATGTTCATAGCCGAAGCATTAAACTTCATAATTTCAGTAGCATAAACATCTATTATACTTTTATTTGTTTTCCTATATTTTCTCAACATAACTATCTTTAACGCTATTATTCAAAGTCATATATTTTTTGTTTAGACTTCTTTTTATTCATAATAATCAGTATTATATACATTAATTCTGCGTAACTTTATGTGCACATAACATGTATAACATATAAGAATAATAGTACCATGGTACAAGTAGTTAGTTATTATTGGTTAGGTTAGGTTAGAACTGTGACCACAACGCACGAGCCGAACGAGCGAAGCGAGCATGCCGCGGCAGCGGCCAGTGAAGTGCCAGAACCGAATCGGTCCTATCGGTATACTTATTGGTTTAGGCACGGTTAAAACTGCGGTATAAACTCCCAGGCAATAAACATAACCGTAAATGAGTCGTGTTTTATGAATTTCGGTTGGAGTGTAGCATTGGGGGCGCTACGGCGCGAGGACTTAGAAAAATTTTGCCAAAAAAGTGTTATTTTTGCAAATCGTTTATTATCTCGATGATATCGTATAAATTGGTGATTTTGTCTCCGCCTAACCGTTTGTCGCAAAAACGATGTGGAAGGGATCCATAGATTAGGTTAGGTTAGAACTGACCAACTGTGCGCGAGCCGAGCGAGCGAAGCGAGCGGTACCGCGGTAGCGGCCGGCGAGCGCTACCTCGAAATTGATCGCGAAATTTTTCTAAGTAATTTATTTCATAGTGCCCCCAAGATGACACTCTGACCTGAATTTTATTAATTTCAGACAAAAATCAGTGAAACGACCTTTAATCAAACCAAATTAAAACTATAAATATCATCTTCTACCCAGATATATTTTTACTAGCTTTCGCCCGCGGCTTCGCCCGCATGAAATTTTAATAAAGAGTAGCCTTTGTACTTCCCCAGGTTTCAGACTATCCATATCAAATTTCATTACAAACGGATCTGCACATTAGCCGTGTAGCATACATATATTATAAACAGATTATAAGTAGGTACTTAAAATTACTTTTGTTTTTATAGTCGTCAAACTTCAGGTAAAGATTAGTAAGTATGTAGTGTATATTATTAAAGTTATTGAAGAGCTTATATACCTACTGAATAGAATTGCAGCAAAAATAAAAACTGAAAGCATTACCAGAAAGTACAAAATCAGACCGCCCCTCCTCCCCACTGCGCTTCAGCGCACCAACTCATACTCTCGCGCTTTTAATAACGCTGCGCTTAGGTCAATTATATCGTAAGCTCTATTCTGCCAATCAAGCCCTTTCATTTGATACCCATATTGGGGTATTTGTGGCAAATATGTCATCCACCTTTTTATGGCGACCGCCATCTTAGATTTTTCATAGTGAGCCCTATTCTACCAATCATGCCCTTTCATTCGATACCCATATTCAGTTATTTGTGGAAAAATGTAATACGCCATTTTGCGGCGACAGCCATCTTGGATTTTTCATAGTGAGCTCTATTCTACGAATCAAGCCCTTTCATTTGATACCCAAATTGAGGTATTATTGGCAAATAAATAATCCGCCATTTTGTGGCAGCGGCCATCTTGGATTTTTCATAGTGAGCTCCATTCTACCTATCAAACCCTTTCATTCGATACCCATATTGAGTTATTTGTGGAAAAATGTAATCCGCCATTTTGGGGCGACAGCCATCTTGGATTTTTCATAGTGAGCTCTATTCTACGAATCAAGCTCTTTCATTTGATACCCATATTGAGGTATTTGTGGAAAATAAGTAATTCACCTTTTTGTGGCGGCGGCCATCTTAGATTTTTCATAGTGAACTCCATTCTACCAATCAAACCCTTTCATTAGATACCCATATTGAGGTATTTGTGGAAATATGTAATCCGCCAGTTTGTGGCGGCAGCCATCTTGGATTTTTCATAGTGAGCCCTATTCTACCAATCAAGCCCTTTCATTTGATACCCATATTGAGTTATTTGTGGAAAATATGTTATACGCCATTTTGCGGCGACAGCCATCTTGGATTTTTCATAGTGAGCTCTATTCTACGAATCAAGCTCTTTCATTTGATACCCATATTGAGGTATTTGTGGAAAATAAGTAATTCACCTTTTTGTGGCGGCGGCCATCTTAGATTTTTTATAGTGAACTCCATTCTACCAATCAAACTCTTTCATTAGATACCCATATTGAGGTATTTGTGGAAATATGTAATCCGCCAGTTTGTGGCGGCAGCCATCTTGGATTTTTCATAGTGAGCCCTATTCTACCAATCAAGCCCTTTCATTCGATACCCATATTGAGTTATTTGTGGAAAATATGTTATACGCCATTTTGCGGCGACAGCCAAATTGGATTTTTCATAGTGAGCTCTATTCTGCAAATCAAGCCCTTTCATTTGATACCCATATTAAGGTATTTGTGGAAAATAAGTAATTCGCCATTTTGTGGCAGCGGCCATCTTGGATTTTTCATAGTGAGCTGCATTCTACCAATCAAACCCTTTCATTTGTTACCCATATTGAGTTATTTGTGGAAAATATTCAAAATATGTAATCAGCCATTTTGCTGCGACAGCCATCTTGGATTTTTCATAGTGAGCTCTATTCTACGAATCAAGCCCTTTCATTTGATACCCATATTGAGGTATTTGTGGAAAATAAATAAGACGCCATTTTGTGTCAGCGGCCATCTTAGATTTTTCATAGTGAGCTCCATTCTACCAATCAAACCCTTTCATTTGATACCCATATTTGGTTGTTGTGAAGTAATATGTGATTCGCCATTTTGTATCGTTGGCCATCTTGGATTTACAATCATTTAAATATTATCTTTTAATCTCGATGACAATATGAGTGTATACCAAATATCAGATCAATCATCAGGAAGGGGGTAAAATTCCAATTACTAAATTTGACCCAAGCAAACAAATAAAGATAATACAGGATTTTCGCCGACTTAGTTGATACTTTTCCTTATAGTATGGCAACATTATACATTTTTTTTATAAATTGTAGCCTATGTGTTATTCTGATGTATAAACTATATTACTGTAAAGTTTCATCCAAATCCGTTCAGTAGGTTTTGCGTGAAAGAGTAACAAACATCCATCCATCCATCCATCCATCCATCCATCCATCCATCCATCTTCACAAACTTTCACATTTATAATATTAGTAGGATTATACTTGGTAAGTGTTTCTTTCTGAGTAGGAGTGAAAACATTATGGTAATTATGTTTAGGGGTAAAAGCGTTATGATAAAAAACAGTAGGAGTTTAAATATATTTACATTAATGATATTACTAATAACAATGTTCGAAAACATGAGAGTTATGAACATCGCCGGTTGCACTACAAAAAGAGTGATCATTCAGATTACAAATAATTGGGAAGAACAATTTCGGGTAAAGAACTTTAGGTGAGCCAATATGGACCCATATACACCACTATTATTTAATTAGTACAAAAACTTTAAGGACATTAGCGAAGACGTAATTATCATATTATATGTGACGTAAGAATTTCATAATATCTATAAATAGCAAAGTTATAATCATTTGTTTTTTGTAGAAAATCTCACCTAAATCATAGACATATTTTACAATCACTACTTCATTGATAGAGACAATAAAATTAAGCAAAATAATAAGTGTAGGTAGTTAATTTTTATTTTTTTAAATTCTACACTCTCCTTCATACTTCATACGGGCTTAGGACCGGCAAAATTTACCGTTTTACAAGTAAGAGGTATGTATTTAGAAAGCAAACACAACACATATCAAAATAAAAATAGGTATTCTGTAATAAAAGAAAAGAGTAATTTTGGCGTATTTATCAAGTTAGAATCATCTGCTATTTACAAATATTATTTTATCATCATCATGTCAGCCTAGAGACGTCCACTGCTGGACATAGGCCTCCCTCAAGGTTCTCCACACAGACCGATTTTGAGCCGCCCGCCTCAAATTATTATTTACTTAAGTTGGTATTATTTACTAAACTTACAAGTATTTCCATTGTCCTTCGAAATGTCCACAACCATTGTCAATACACAGATTACAGTCTTTGACTTCGTCAAAAGCATCCAATATGCTTTTAATTGTTGGACACTAACCAGCTCACTTTTGTACACTCACAAAATGATGTCCATGGGTACACAGCTGCACTCGCGATTTTCCACTCAAAAAGTAAGCACGTAGCATAGCTACATACTCCCGTGATATGAACTGACATGATAGGCCATCGCGTCGGGCAAACATAGACAAACAACTTTTTTTTTTTCGTACGTACGTCGTACGTTCACTTTCGCTAGCATTTAACACTGTTTGTCGCATCGTCGGGGCGCGGCGCAGGCGCAGAGGGGAGGGGGGGATTTATCAATGGGTCCGTTAACTATGATAGTACGCGTGTCGGTCATAGTATTAGTGATGCATTTACCAATTATTACGTATTATTGTGGACAGTTTTGAGACAGTTTTGGGACTTAGTGTTTTTATTTTTTAACTACATAAATATGATCAGTTAAAGATACTTAGTGCCCTGTTAAAATGTTTGTACTAAAAATAGTGGTGTATAATATTCGCTTTGATGTCGTCAGGGTACAGCGAGCTGGTGAGCGAGGCAAGTCGGTGCCGCTCACTGGTGGCCGTGCTGTCGCCGGCGCAGCACTCGGCGCCGCAGCTGCTCACGGCGCTGAGACAACTGCGCGCGCTACCCCTGCCGCCCGTCGTCGTCTTACTGCAGGTACCTACACTATAGCTGCTAGTGCTGCTAGTGCTGCTACTCCACCACAGGAAATAAAATGGCTGTTACATACGGCCGGACAGACATGGCGATAAGGGGTCTGATTTTTGCCATTTTTTTTGCTACGGAACCATAACAAAGCAGAAGAACATACACGTAATACAAGTTTATTTTACGGTTGTTAATCGCTACTACTAACTTATTCAAGTTAAATAAATCTGTTTTCACCGACATTTCGACCGGCTTACAACGGTCGTGGTCTGAAACATACACGTGTACGTATACGTCTACGTACACGTACAGTGACTTTGAAGCTGCGTATCTATCAAAGAAAATTGCCATCTTTTGTGCTGTCATCATAAAAGTTGTTAATTTTCTTTGGTGGAGAGGCACCTTACTGTTATCAATGGGATTCCGGTATCTAGTACTCTTGATGACCTGTACCAAGCAAGGCTAAATGCTATTCGCGTGCACTGAGCCAAAAGCCGTTTAACGTGTTGCCACCGGCACGGTAAGTGGCCAAGTAAGTAATCTTTACGATGCTTGAGGAAAATAATGACTCAGTACTGATATGACACACCCACTCATTCAGAATGTTGTATTTTGAAATATTTCAATTGATCGATGTATTTATCATAATGTTATTATGTAATTATTTGTAATACCGTAAAGGAGTAATATTTTAACTCAATTACCGTCTATTAAATTATTCGCTGCGGTATAAAGTATTGTAGAAATGACTCACAATATAATGACAATGGTCGCAAAAGAGCTCTTGCTAACCATGAGCTTCAATCTCAAAATTTAGGCATATAATATACACGCGTACAGGAATGAAACCGCAAAGTGTTTTCGAAATAACACGCGTACAGGAATGAAACCACAAAGTGTTTTAGAAATATACTATTGGGGTAAACCACTGACGTACCTACTCTGTATTCTCCCGGTGCTCAATGTCGCGATACGGTCTAATGTTGTTTAAGGCTCTTTATCAAACTGCATGGAATTATAAAGAAAAAAGACTGCATTCAAACTTACCCGAAGCCAATGTTTCAAAAAATGGTTTGCTTTTTATTTTATGATGATTTTCGTGAAACAATATGAGGATGCTTTGATATCCAGCTCAAATTATGCTTCGGGATACCGAAATATTTTTTATCTAATTTAGTGGAGCCGCATATAATTATGTCACGTATTCTAGTTGCTATATTTTATCACCGATATACTGAATAGTTTTGTTCATATTGTATCCCCAAAGGGGTAGGCAGAGGTGTAATATTACACCCACATTTCGCCATGAATTTTAGGTCCCACGTAATAGGGGGCGAGCCTATTGCCGTACCGGGCACATTACCAGACTCCGTGCTGTTACTGAGAATTTCCTTACGGAAAAACCCAATAACACTTTGCCCGACCCGGGAATCGAACCCGAGACCTCTCAATCCCACGCGCACATTTATGCCGCGAGACCAGATATTTCGACGGCGTACAATATACT
Organism: Euclidia mi; assembly: GCA_944739405.2. Lineage (NCBI taxonomy): Eukaryota > Metazoa > Arthropoda > Insecta > Lepidoptera > Erebidae > Euclidia > Euclidia mi. The sequence continues at coordinate 42,387,422 of OX123187.2, forward strand.
TAGCTTTATATTGAGCAGCCGAGATAGATTCGCGAAGGTGCTACCTTTTTTTGTGTTCGGACAAGACTTCTAATGCGAGTTCGAACATTCGCAAACCCTTTGTAGATACTTGTACGAGTTGTATACTCTTGTTTAAATAATTTTCCAATGCCAGTTGCTCGCCGGGTTAACCATTTTTCAATCGCGCTGTCTTTGTTGACCAAGTGATATACAAAGGCGTATGCCAGATTCATACATCTTTGCTTTAAGCAAATATACTCCCTGGCTGGCACTCTGATCTGTCTGCGGCCGGTGCTATTTGATCAATCAAAACTAACTAACAACATATTTTGGATGAAGCTTATGTCCAATACATACATACATATTCTCACGCCTATATCCCCGAAGAGGTATATTGCTATTTGCTACACCCAAATATGTAACTATATTAGGCAAATCCATGGATAAATCAAATATTAGCACCGGCCTTTAGTCGGCATGATTTCTGTACCATGCTCAATTTTGATTTTCGTATGAGATAATTTACGATTGCAGATGATTCATGCATTCTATATTCACATGTCTATGCCACATTTTCTGACTCTTCGGTTGGTACAGAGCTTTAACTTTATATATTTGTGTCAGGACCTGCCAAAACTGAAGCGCGAAGCGAAGGAGAGCGGCGAGAGCCTGGTGACGGCGCTGCGAGGCACGCGGCTGGTGGCGTGGCGTCACGTGCACGAGCGAGCCTTCTGGACGGCGCTGCGTCTAGCGCTGCCCCTACCGCCCCCCCCACCCGCCGACCACAAGCGACACAACGATGTTAGTGTGCACATATAAGTCGTGAGCATCCCTTACTTTACACACTATACTCATGCTCACTAGTCACTCATACTAACACTAATGCTTGTTGCCCTTCTTTAACGTTTAGTTTTAACTTGTGTGATAAAGCCTGTTTGTAGTTGAATCGTCCTCTTTTAGGGACTTGTACATTCGACTATTATAGTCTTCTTACGATCCTATTGAAAGATTTTAAGAAGTTTAACTTTAATTGCGTTAATAACGTGATTTAAGGGTCTCTTTATTAAATATCTTCTTTAAAATAACGTTCGGCTTGCGATTGTGATTAAATCTCATTCAGTAATATCCTATGTCTATCTTCCTATAACTGCACTAACTCCTCATGTGCACAATTTTCCTAACACTGACTAACCGTATGTTTCCAGCGACTGTATTTTATATTCGTTTGTATGTTTCCAGTCGAAACCAAACCCAAGTGACGGCGAGGAGAACAAGAACTCCCGCTCGGGCAGCCTGACGGCGCTGGTGTGAGCGCGCGGCGGGCGCGTGACGTCACGCCACCGCGCGCACGTGTACAACGTGTACGACGTGTACAACGTGCACAACGTGTACGACGTGTACAACGTGTACGTGTACGTGCGAGCGCTCGCGTCGCGGCTGCGCTCACAATTCGTTCGAAGACTGTGAATAGTTATAGCTATTTGTAATATTCAAATCACATTACGGTAACTAGGTTGTAGGCTCATATGAAACCTGTATACAGTTTTCTGAGATCTCAGTATCTTCGTCTTTCGTCTGATTACTATAAAAACGTTTCATTTCATCATTTCTCTTGTGCCAAAGGGAAACTATCATGACAAATCGTTTTAAGTTGGCGGTTGTACTCGCTTATTTATTTTATTTATCTTTTTTACTTACTTTTTATTTATCGTATCTTTCATTTTCATTGAGTATTATGCAGATAGAGTCTGCGTAGTGTCGCGAGTGACGGCTGAGTCGCGTGCGGCGTTTAGTTAAGGACGTGGGAGCTAATTTATCTTCATGTTTAATGTAGTAATTTATGTTGTTTGTAAACAGCAGAGTGTGGTACGATTGTACGATGTGAAGTGACGATTCAGGGTTCTGTGATAAACGAGTGTTGTTAAAAGAGTCCGTAGTTTATAAAACCCATAGACAAACCAAAACACTGTTAAGACTAGAACACGATTATTAATTGCGATAAGTTTGGTGTTTTGTACACTGCTGGCTCTTTATGATCTTATTATTTTTTTTACATTTATGAAAGTAGTGTGTAACTGTAAGTACTATTGATTGATGTAAATATTATTATAAACAAGAGTATTTTTACATAATGTGTTTAGTTAGATGTCGAAGCTTAGCATGATAAATGTCAACTCGTAAGTATTATAGTTTATTCATTACATTCCGTGAATAATGGATCTTATCCATAATTTGTTCATTTAAACCGAATGTTAAAGGTTCGAAAAAATGTCTACTTAAAAATAAGAATGTGTTTCTTATTTTATTTTGATTTTTGTACATAAATAAAACAAAGGTATTGATACGTAAAAATTGTTTTATTTTTGTTGTATAAAACAACATGTAACAAATTCTTGGTATAACATGTTATTTATTACATAACTGTGTACAATCATATCATTTAACTAATACATCACATTCATTAAAACTAAAAGTTATAAATAGGGTAGGCCACTTGATACACTAGATAGTAAAAAAATAAGTTCTCAAAATTAAGCACATTCGTTTGATACTTTAAGTACCTGAAAAATTCACAATTTTACTTAGTAAGTACATTCAGTGGCGCTTGGCGCTTAGCGCTCGGCATTTTGCTACAATGTACAGATTAAGTAAGTACAAGAGAGCCCGCGCTAGCACCTCGTGATGTATCGTTAAAGCTCGAACGTTATTGGACCGTTAATTTATTTTACACGCTATTTATCATAATGGTGTTCGAGATATCATTTGGCATTTAATTCAATCAAATGTATACAAATCATCCCACTCTCAGTGAACACACAAGAATGCAATTTGCTATAAACTAAAATAATTGTAAATCTCACTTGTCGTTTCAGAAATTCATATTAGCTAAGTCACATGCTTATTAAACATATTCTTAAAAATATTTATCTAAAAAATATCTAATACGTGTTTGTGACATTGAATCGACACTCCCGCTTGACGAGCGGCGGTACGCTACATATCACTCGACGCGCTATACATATGTAAGCACTTCTCTGTATAATTAACTTTGTAAATTGCAATAAGTACACGCATGGAGTACTACAATTAAGCTGTAATTCGAAAGGGGTTTGAATGAATATCGTAAAAAACGTTTCATGTTACTAATTACAGTAAACGTTCCAAGTTCTGCGAAGTTTTTTTTATAAAACTCGTTCAGGAATTACGTTATAAAAAGTGTTGTGCGGTGTAAATGCTCAGTACCATGAAATATGGTGTGTGATACACGCGACGCGGTGCGCGGCGGGCGGTCCGCCTGAGGAACTACAGGCAGGTCGGTCGCAGGAGTGTCGACTACGTTTACAAAATATAAATAATAAAAGTTTCGCTTACTGAGCAATAATAGCCGTGATGTTATTAAGATGTCAGTGCGCAGCGCGCGAATATTCGATCATCAGATCCTTTGTACAATTCTCGACTGTAGGAACAATTTTCATAGCCTAAAATTACATATACTCTATCAATCGGAGCCGCCCGTTGTTGGCTGTTGTTTTCTCTCGTAAGCCTGTGAACAAAGAAAACAAAATATTTTAATAGTTGGCAATGTATGTGTGCCGCATTGCTGAACTAGTAGTACGAATAAAGATACACTGAACGAATAAGTATTTAATTTAATTTAGAAATTAGTGTAACACATCCCAAACTAAGCAGAGCTTGTGCTATGGGTACTAGTCGTACTAGTTATTGGGATACTTATTAAGCATAGCCAATTCTTGTAAAAGAGTAAGTGCTAAGGCTACTGCCGGCCTTTCCGTATGTCTAGTCACTGTCTTTCTTGTTTATTATGAAAAGGAGATGAACAAAAATCATATGGGCCTGTGCCCCAGCAAGTACAGAGATGAAACATATATCATTTTAAAGAACAAGTCTTCTAGTTATGCAATAAGAAAGGCGCATTAAGCTAAGCAGCAGTGGTCAAAAGTTAATAAAGTTGGAAATAAATTATTAATGACATATTTTTTTACAATATTTCACAATGTATTGATATAATGTAATTAGTTATAAAATCTACTTTAGTTCTCATGCATTTTATTGTCCAAAGTTTCTATTATTTATTTTTGGTCTTCCTTTGAGGGACTCTCATCATATAAAATATAAGTATAATACTCTCGTCTAGAAGTAAACTATAACCGAAAAGGCGCGTTCGTCGAAAGATAAGACCTCCGTAGTATTACTTTACTTTATGGATAAAACGATAAGTCAACATGTCAACTATTTTGACATTAGCTTGGTGATACCAGAGCTGGATTAAAATAACCGTTAGTCAGTGGTTTTTGAACTATACTTTGAACTCATTTTTAATTTATTATTAAGAGGTTTGTTTTTATAGAAAATAATTTAAATGAAATGATTTAATCATTATTATCATTTTAAAGATTACGTGTATTTTAACTCTTACAATAGGCTTGTGTTCTAAAATGTAATTGGCGATTGATTCGGTCCTTTATTAGATGTTAAACTGAAATACCTGAATTTTTCTTCAAAAATCGATCAGCAGAATTACTAATTACGGCTTTTTAAAAAACTTTTTGAATTTGACACGAAAACGCTGTAAACCATCATAGCGGTTGAGTCATATCACAAAGTACAAAACAAAACAAACCATGAATGAAGTCTGGTCTGATGTAGCTACTTTTATTTTGTTATTTTCGATTTGACAGGTAGGAAGTTTGACGTTTTAGTTGTATTTTGGTGTTGTCAACAACATGAATGGCAGACGTACTGTTTGACATAATGCTCTCTGATTGGTGTTCACTGTCACAAGAATAAATACATTAATTTTAGTTTTAGAAACCTAAAAAATAACATTAATCTTACCTTTTTATAATAAATAATAAACTTTATTGACATCTTAAAATCATAATGAATCTATAGATACTACAATCAAACCGATTTATTCTTAGTGGACACAAGCCTATTCTGTTGCTATATTTTTCCCTACACTGATCTTTTATCATTGTTACGTGGCAACATTATCGGTAGATTCAAAGATTCAAACAAAGTCAAATAAAAGGAAATCGCTTCAAATTCTTTTAAATTATTTTCTTTTCAGCGACTGCAATGGAATGTAAATAGTACTTTAAAATTCCTTGTATGTTTTATATAACTTACATACAACCGCTTGTTTTTGGTCAACGTGGGGCACATTTTGTCCAAGTCCTTTAGCAACTTTAAAGGATCCACACATCGAGATTGCATCATATCTATTGCACCGTACCTTTGAAATGGATGTGACAAAAACTCGTTTACCTCTTCAAGGAATCACACAGGTGGCTATTCCATTATAAATATTCAATATGTCTTAAGTAATTCTTGACAACAATGGACAGCCGACACAAAGCAAACAACAATAGCGTTTCTTGTATTAATGTTTATGATTAAAGCGGGAAATAAAAAATATTATTTAGCAGACAATCATTGCCAATTTTCCTAGAAAAGTAATTTCCCTGTAGAGCATCGCAAGCAATATCAAAGGTCAACAATCAAAGGTTTGTGGGAAAGCAAGTGTTTGAAGTTCACAAGAGACTAGACACATTTCTCACAAACAATAATGCAACGGTTCTTAGAAGACCTGGCGGTAATTACAACACTATCAATATTAGATCCAGACATGTATAGCTGCACCATTAGCGCAGTGGTTTAACCGTCTTGCCGCTTGAGGGTTGAGCTACACCTATCAGCACCGCATCGCACTTTAATATGCTTCTATCCTTTTCTGTCACTTAGGACCGTCATTTACTAGAGCGAGAAAGAGAGAAGGAACGCTTCAGCACGCAGCGGAATCGAAAATGCGATCGGCAATACGGAAGAAATGCGATAGTATGCTGAGAGGCGAGGGAACGCTGACGCGCGCGTCAGAATGCTTACGCACGCTATAGCATGCTATAGCATCCTTTCGCCGCCGATCGCGTGCGAACGCGCGCTGATGCACGCTGGCGCGTGCGGCGGTGTGCTGCCGCGTGCTGGTGCCGATTCGTATAGATTTTTCGAATTCTTTTCTTTTTAATCATGTTATTTTGCATTTCTTGCAAAATCCACGCCATTACTACTGCTCTCACTTCAACTGTGCTATCCATTTCGAATGTCAAAAGAACGCGGCGGAATGCTTCAGCACGCTATAGCACGCTGACGCGTGCGTTCGCATTCCGCAGCACACAAATACGATCGCACGCTATAGAGTGCTGCAGCACGCGTCAGCACGCTATAGCGTGCTGAAGCACAGGCGGAACAAATGCGGTTCCATGCTGACAGATGTAGCTCAACCCTGACATTGCGCTGAGTGTTGTGGTTTCGAAATGCACTCGAGATAACACTGTGTGATCCATAAATTGTTGTGTTAAATCCCCCGTGACACAGGATTTAGTCCTAGCACGAGAGCTGTCTAATAAAAAACATTACGACAAAACTAAATCTTTTTAACAAAGCCGCCTAGTGTTGTCTTCCGGTGAATATTTTCACTTATAAATCTTATTTATATCCTCGAACTAACTTTACAGGCAAAAATTTAATATTCTATTATGAAAATCTTAATCAACATTGATCATTTATAATCCTTTTTCTTATGGCTGCCCAGTTTGTTCCCATATTACTTTGGGTCGGCACAGATTGTCCTTCAAGGTGTCGACAAATCAGCAGACACATACACTCTCCACTGAACCACGAAGGCAGTCTCCACTGGACCAAGAAGGTAGTCTAAAAAAATCTGTTGCGTCGAATTGCACTTTTCCGACCAAAGTCAAAAGGACAAGCATAACTATAATTGGATATCAATGACTTGCGATACACAATGATTATTAACTAAAATAATAAAAAACTATGGGACAGTCACTGATAATCAATTAGTACTTAGAAAAAAAAGGGACACTTGCATTCATAGAAATATATTACGTGAGGGTTTTTGCTGCAAGACACGTTTTTCATGTATTAATAAACTACAGTTAACATAACATTTGTGACATCACTGATATGGTCCGATAGACATTGTATGAAATGTAGGTATTTCATCACTAAAAAAGGCATCTATATTTTTGACGATACCTTGGCTTCATGTGATAAATACAATTGTAAGTATCATCACGCAATTATGCCATTTATAAATATAATCTTAATTCATCGACATTTTGTCCATGTAGAGTGATGACGGTTCAAGAAGAGACGGAAAACTCGACATCAAACCCTGAACCAACCCGTCTAGCCAACATAGTCGGTCAAATCCTCCTTTTGACTCACAGTAAACACTCTTTAATTTAAGTATCTATGTGAATGACTTAGTGGCTCTTTACTAAAGAGCCACACAGTAGCACATTAGCAGTGGACTGAAGAATAACATTTCCATAGATAGTGTACGCTAGTTACCTGTAGCGCGACCCTGGCGAGAGTGTCGGCCATGGCGCGTCCGGTCTGGTCCACCATGGCGCGCAGCACGCCGTCAGGGTTCTGCAGCAGCACGTGCGGGTGATCGAACTCCACCATGCGCCCCGCGTCCATCACTAACACCTGACACTTACATAGATAGTGTACGCTAGTTACCTGTAGCGCGACCCTGGCGAGAGTGTCGGCCATGGCGCGTCCGGTCTGGTCCACCATGGCGCGCAGCACGCCGTCAGGGTTCTGCAGCAGCACGTGCGGGTGATCGAACTCCACCATGCGCCCCGCGTCCATCACTAACACCTGACACTTACATAGATAGTGTACGCTAGTTACCTGTAGCGCGACCCTGGCGAGAGTGTCGGCCATGGCGCGTCCGGTCTGGTCCACCATGGCGCGCAGCACGCCGTCAGGGTTCTGCAGCAGCACGTGCGGGTGATCGAACTCCACCATGCGCCCCGCGTCCATCACTAACACCTGACACTTACATAGATAGTGTACGCTAGTTACCTGTAGCGCGACCCTGGCGAGAGTGTCGGCCATGGCGCGTCCGGTCTGGTCCACCATGGCGCGCAGCACGCCGTCAGGGTTCTGCAGCAGCACGTGCGGGTGATCGAACTCCACCATGCGCCCCGCGTCCATCACTAACACCTGACACTTACATAGATAGTGTACGCTAGTTATCTGTAGCGCGACCCTGGCGAGAGTGTCGGCCATGGCGCGTCCGGTCTGGTCCACCATGGCGCGCAGCACGCCGTCAGGGTTCTGCAGCAGCACGTGCGGGTGATCGAACTCCACCATGCGCCCCGCGTCCATCACTAACACCTGACACTTACATAGATAGTGTACGCTAGTTACCTGTAGCGCGACCCTGGCGAGAGTGTCGGCCATGGCGCGTCCGGTCTGGTCCACCATGGCGCGCAGCACGCCGTCAGGGTTCTGCAGCAGCACGTGCGGGTGATCGAACTCCACCATGCGCCCCGCGTCCATCACTAACACCTGACACTTACATAGATAGTGTACGCTAGTTACCTGTAGCGCGACCCTGGCGAGAGTGTCGGCCATGGCGCGTCCGGTCTGGTCCACCATGGCGCGCAGCACGCCGTCAGGGTTCTGCAGCAGCACGTGCGGGTGATCGAACTCCACCATGCGCCCCGCGTCCATCACTAACACCTGACACTTACATAGATAGTGTACGCTAGTTACCTGTAGCGCGACCCTGGCGAGAGTGTCGGCCATGGCGCGTCCGGTCTGGTCCACCATGGCGCGCAGCACGCCGTCAGGGTTCTGCAGCAGCACGTGCGGGTGATCGAACTCCACCATGCGCCCCGCGTCCATCACTAACACCTGACACTTACATAGATAGTGTACGCTAGTTACCTGTAGCGCGACCCTGGCGAGAGTGTCGGCCATGGCGCGTCCGGTCTGGTCCACCATGGCGCGCAGCACGCCGTCAGGGTTCTGCAGCAGCACGTGCGGGTGATCGAACTCCACCATGCGCCCCGCGTCCATCACTAACACCTGACACTTACATAGATAGTGTACGCTAGTTACCTGTAGCGCGACCCTGGCGAGAGTGTCGGCCATGGCGCGTCCGGTCTGGTCCACCATGGCGCGCAGCACGCCGTCAGGGTTCTGCAGCAGCACGTGCGGGTGATCGAACTCCACCATGCGCCCCGCGTCCATCACTAACACCTGACACTTACATAGATAGTGTACGCTAGTTACCTGTAGCGCGACCCTGGCGAGAGTGTCGGCCATGGCGCGTCCGGTCTGGTCCACCATGGCGCGCAGCACGCCGTCAGGGTTCTGCAGCAGCACGTGCGGGTGATCGAACTCCACCATGCGCCCCGCGTCCATCACTAACACCTGACACTTACATAGATAGTGTACGCTAGTTACCTGTAGCGCGACCCTGGCGAGAGTGTCGGCCATGGCGCGTCCGGTCTGGTCCACCATGGCGCGCAGCACGCCGTCAGGGTTCTGCAGCAGCACGTGCGGGTGATCGAACTCCACCATGCGCCCCGCGTCCATCACTAACACCTGACACTTACATAGATAGTGTACGCTAGTTACCTGTAGCGCGACCCTGGCGAGAGTGTCGGCCATGGCGCGTCCGGTCTGGTCCACCATGGCGCGCAGCACGCCGTCAGGGTTCTGCAGCAGCACGTGCGGGTGATCGAACTCCACCATGCGCCCCGCGTCCATCACTAACACCTGATAAATAATATTATCATTAGTATTGATGTACAAAAAAAACCCAAGATGCACAACTTAAAACTAAAATGACGTTCAAAACCATCCACGTTGTGCAAAATCTGTTATTACGTATTATATACGTACTTTTCTTAAAATTGTATTTGCAATCTATGATCGGTAATTTAGGCATTTTATAGTCCAGTCTAGTGATGTAACGAATTTAATATTTTGGGCATTCGCGAATGTGAATGCGAGTATTCAGTTTTGATCAAAATTGGCACCATTTGTCTATAGCTTGGTGACCTCGGTGGTGGTCCCGTTCAAACTAAGTGCGTTCCGTTTGTTTTTTGTTCAGAGAATAGTCGAGTTGATACGAACGCAGCTGACTGAAGTGTCATTGTTGCCACATGGGGATATTTAGCGCCATTGGGAGTGTATCTTGCCGGACGGCGACAATATATTATCCGTTGGCTACAAGTTGGGCTATCTCGGGGCTACACGCGCGCTCCAGCCAGGTGATTCGAGGAAAAATATTCTGGCAACCCTGATTCCGCTCGCGCCGACTGGGTCGTTTCGGATTTTTCGAGAAACGAAACGAGACGGTCTTTTAAGGACGCAAAACAGTTTCTAAAGAACCGTTTCTTCTACTACAAACAAGCTAAATGTCCAAAAATTATATAGGTGCAATTTCCTATCAATTTATACACCACCTTTTTTTAATTAGTCCAAAAAAATTAACGGGGCACTAAGTATCTTTTACTGATCATATTTATGTAGTTAAAAAATAAAAACACTAAGTTCCAAAACTGACTCAAAACTGTCCACAAGAATACGTAATAATTGGTAAATGCATAACTAAGACTATGACCGACCCGAGTAGTAACAGTAGTAAACTACTCCATTGATAAATTCCCCTCTGTCCCTCTGCGACCGCGCCGCGCTCCTATGCGACAAACAGTGCTAAATTGCTAGCAGTAGTGAGCGCATCTATTTCTTCGCTGCAACTGTTAATCGTTTGTCCGACGCGATGGCTTATCAGTTCACATCACGGGAGTATATAGCTATGCTTCGTGCGTACTTTTTGAGAGGAGAAATCGCGAGTGCAGCTGTGTACCCATGGACATCTTTTTGTGAGTGTACAAAAGTGAGGCAGTTAGTGTCGAACAATTAAAACAGCGCATATTGGACGCTTTTGACGAAGTGAAAAGACAGAAGCGTACTTCTCTCGTTAAAAAACAATTTAATAAAACGTGCCCATCTCTGTATTGACAATGGTCGTGGACATTTCGAAGGACAATGGAAATACTTGTAAGTTTAGTAAATAATACCTAGTTAAGTAAATAATAATTTGATGCGGGCGGCTCGAAAGCGGTCTGTGTGGAGACCTTGAGGGAGGCCAATGTCCAGCAGTGGAAGTCTCTAGGCTGACATAATGATGATAAAATAATACTTGTAAATAGCAGATAATTCTAACTTCATAAATACGCCAAAATTACTCTTTTCTTTTATTAGTACTGAATACCTTCTTTTATTTTGATATGTGTTTGCTTTCTAATTACACACCTCCGTATTTAATTACCTGTAAAACGTTAAATTTTTCCGGTCCTAAGCTCGGATGAAGTATGAAGGAGAGGGTAGAATTTAGAAAATTAAAAAGTAACTACCTACACTTATTATTTTGCTGCATTTTATTGTCTAGGGCTACCTACATTATAAGTGTGACGGAAAGAATGCGTAAGAGTAGGACGGAAAGTAAGTACTATCAATGAAGTAGTGAATGATAATAATGTCTTCGCTAATATGTCTTTAAAGTTATTGTACTAATAAAAAAATAGTGGTGTATACCTATATAAATTATTCACACATTTCACACATCCAAAATTGGAGGGCGAATATTGATCGTGAGTAATCGTGAATCGTCTACATAAATAAATTAAAATATTGAAGATTTTCAAACTTAATAATAGCACATAAACTACGACCTAGAAGGCCTGATTAATAAAACCAGTTCTTTTAACCAGGTTTTTTAGCGCGTGGGGGGGTTAAGTACCATTCATTCATAATCATGTATCAAAAATAGACTTTATCGTAATACACAATTTAATTTCTCAGCGCGTGAGGTTTGTAAGGATAGAAGCAAGTGGCATTCTGTTATCTCTGCCTACCCCGACCGGAAAAAGGCTCACGCCTTTTTCCGGTCGGCACATGTATGTATATATTTCTCGGCATTGTTAGCAAATTGTATGTAAAGGTACGAATTGAAAAAGTTATGAACCGACAAGCAAATAGGGGATGTACAAGCGGGATTCCGAAAGGGTATGGGATGTACGGAACAGGTATTTTCCTTGCGAAGCATAGCCGAAAAGTTTTTGGCCAAAGGTCAAAATGTCTATTGCGCATTCGTGGATTTGGAAAAGGCTTACGATAAAGTGGAGAGAAATGCAATGTGGTCGGTGCTATCAATGAATGGGGTAGACAGCAGACTCATTCGAGCTCTGAAATCCCTTTATGAGGATTCTAGAGCTTGTGTGAAGATAAACGGGGCATACACTGACTGGTTTACCATCGAAAAAGGTGTTAGACAAGGATGTGTAGCGTCGCCGTGGCTGTTTAACCTCTCCATGGTCAGTTGTTTGCAAAATATAAAACATAGTGACTGCGGATTAAGGATAAGATGATGGGTTAGTCGTCAAATGCCTCCTTTATGCTGATGATCAGGTAATACTTGCGTCTTCAGCGGAGGAGTTGCAGGAGATGGTAACAATCATGCATGGTGCGTTAGAGGAAAGGAATGAAAGTAAATGTAAGTAAAACGATAGTTATGGTTTTTAAAAAGGAGGAATGCGTTGCGGCTTGTAATGTTATGATCGATGGACAGCGACTGCAACAAGTAAATCAGTTTGTTTACTTAGGTACGTTGTTTATAAGAGATGGTAAGAATGAAGAAGATATTGAAAGTAGAGTTAATGCAGGTAATAGAGTGAATGGAGCTCTAAAGGCGTTTATGAACAGTCAAACCGTGTCCAAAAAGGCACGTTTGGCTGTTCATAGAGGGGTGTTAGTTCTTACCCTTATGTATGGTAGTGAATGTTGGGTATGGCAAAAGAGACTTGAAAGTAGAATAAATGCTGTAGAAATGAGAGCACTAGGAAGTAAGTGAGGTATATCTTTGACCGACATAATAAGGAATTGTGTGATAAGAGAGTGGTGTGGGGTAAAAGAAGATGTAAGGACAAGCATCGAGAAAGGCATGTTAAGATGGTTTGGGCACATGTAGAGGATGGATGACGAAAAACTGACAAAGAAGATATATAAGGCAAGTGTGAATTGGACAGGTCCTATTCACACTTGCCTAGAACGTCCGCCTAGGTCTTCCCCTTCGTCCTGACGAAGGGCCAAGACCTAGGCGGACGTTCTCTGACCAGATTGGAGACATCCTAAAAAAGGACAGGTCAGAAGTACCCTAAACAGAAGAGCATGCATGAGAAACTTGATGGGAGTGAATGAAGCAAGAGAGGTATGTCAGGATCGTTGCAAATGGCGTTCCGTAGTCTCTGCCTACCCCTCCGGGAAACGGGCGTGAGTCTATGTATGTACAATTTCATTGTTAAGCTTCATTGCCTAAATTTAGTTTACTTTTTCTTACATTAAAAAAAAAAAAAACTAAGAAATTAATGGATTTTGTTTTAACCCTCAAAAAACAATTATTTTATTTTCGCAAAACATTTGCAGTAATGTCGCAAATGCAATATCCAAAAATATGCGAATATTCGTTACATCGCTAGGACTAGGTTATTCGGTATTTGCCGAGGTCAACCCCTATATAATGACTGGACAGTCATTATATAGGGGTTGACGTCGGAAAATCGACATACCCAGTATATTACCACGTAAAAACTTAATACTTTGTCTGCTTCTCTCATATGTCTGTGCACTGGAGATCGTGAAACCATCATAACGGATAAAAAAAATGTCTAATTAAAGTTTACCTTATCCGAGTCCATAACGGTGTGCAACCGATGTGCAATCGTGAGCACTGTGCACTCGGCGAATTTGTTTCTTATTGTCAGTTGAATTAATGCGTCAGTCCTGTAGAAAATAAAAAAAAGTTATTTACATATCATCAATAATAGATATTTTTTATGCTCTAACGGTAGCAGACAAGCCAGTAGTACGCCTGATACTAAGCATTCATGTTCTTTTAGCATCTTAGTAATGCAAGGCAATGTATATATGCAGTATCATCTTCTGTGAAATGATATAGGCTCGCGCGAGGCACACGAGCTGGCGCTGGTCCACTCTGAAGTTGTACACTTACTGCGGGTCGACGTTGGCGGTGGCCTCGTCGAGCACGAGCAGGCGGTTGCGGCGCACGATGGCTCGCGCGAGGCAGACCAGCTGGCGCTGGTCCACTCTGAAGTTGTACACTTACTGCGGGTCGACGTTGGCGGTGGCCTCGTCGAGCACGAGCAGGCGGTTGCGGCGCACGATGGCTCGCGCGAGGCAGACCAGCTGGCGCTGGCCCACGCTGAAGTTGCCGCCGCCCTCCGACATGCGCGACGACAGCCCTGCAGGCAGCTCCTGCACCGCCTCCTTCAACTCCACCTGCACAAACGAGACGCTTAAAGCTCTGTGCCTCACATCACTCAGATCACACATGAGAATAGACTTCGACGCCGCAGAGCGACGCGAACTTACTTATAGCACAGAATATATACAAGTACTAACTTATAGATATAGAGTGCCCGCCGGTGAGTCAGCATTGTTGCTATAGCATCGTCAGTTGCGCGGCTACATGCATACATTGTCACATTTATTCAGAAGTATTGCTACCGCCTGTATTAATTATACGGGATCCCTGAGCCAAAAACTTTCTGTTCGGCTAAGTTCAAATGACCTCGCGGAACTATTAACCGCTCAAGATCTTGCACCGCGTAAAGGCCTATTCAAACCTGAGCGAAATTTGCTGCCGCTGTGGGTAGAGGTACATACCGCGCGGGTTTCGCTCAGGTATTTAGTATCAAGTACCGCGGCTAGAGCGACCTGAGCGATATTCGCTGCCGCTGTGGGTAGAGGTACATACCGCGCGGGTTTCGCTAAGGTATTTAGTATCAAGTACCGCGGCTAGAGCGACCTGAGCGATATTCGCTGCCGCTGTGGGTAGAGGTACATACCGCGCGGGTTTTGCTCAGGTATTTAGTATCAAGTACCGCGGCTAGAGCGATCTGAGCGATATTCGCTGCCGCTGTGAGTAGAGGTACATACCGCGCGGGTTTTGCTCAGGTATTTAGTATCAAGTACCGCGGCTAGAGCGACCTGAGCGATATTCGCTGCCGCTGTGGGTAGAGGTACATACCGCGCGGGTTTCGCTCAGGTATTTAGTATCAAGTACCGCGGCTAGAGCGACCTGAGCGATATTCGCTGCCGCTGTGGGTAGAGGTACATACCGCGCGGGTTTCGCTCAGGTATTTAGTATCAAGTACCACGGCTAGAGCGACCTGAGCGATATTCGCTGCCGCTGTGGGTAAAGGTACATACCGCGCGGGTTTCGCTCAGGTATTTAGTATCAAGTACCACGGCTAGAGCGACCTGAGCGATATTCGCTGCCGCTGTGGGTAGAGGTACATACCGCGCGGGTTTCGCTCAGGTATTTAGTATCAAGTACCGCGGCTAGAGCGACCTAAGCGATATTCGCTGCCGCTATGGGTAGAGGTACATACCGCGCGGGTTTCGCTCAGGTATTTAGTATCAAGTACCGCGGCTAGAGCGACCTGAGCGATATTCGCTGCCGCTGTGGGTAGAGGTACATACCGCGTGGGTTTCGCTCAGGTATTTAGTATCAAGTACCGCGGCTAGAGCGACCTGAGCGATATTCGCTGTCGCTGTGGGTAGAGGTACATACCGCGAGGGTTTCGCTCAGGTATTTAGTATCAAGTACCGCGGCTAGAGCGACCTGAGCGATATTCGCTGCCGCTATGGGTAGAGGTACATACCGCGCGGGTTTCGCTCAGGTATTTAGTATCAAGTACCGCGGCTAGAGCGACCTGAGCGATATTCGCTGCCGCTGTGGGTAGAGGTACATACCGCGTGGGTTTCGCTCAGGTATTTAGTATCAAGTACCGCGGCTAGAGCGACCTGAGCGATATTCGCTGCCGCTGTGGGTAGAGGTACATACAGCGTGGGTTTCGCTCAGGTATTTAGTATCAAGTACCGCGGCTAGAGCGACCTGAGCGATATTCGCTGCCGCTGTGGGTAGAGGTACATACCGCGTGGGTTTCGCTCAGGTATTTAGTATCAAGTACCGCGGCTAGAGCGACCTGAGCGATATTCGCTGCCGCTGTGGGTAGAGGTACATACAGCGTGCGTTTCGCTCAGGTATTTAGTATCAAGTACCGCGGCTAGAGCGACCTGAGCGATATTCGCTGCCGCTGTGGGTAGAGGTACATACCGCGTGGGTTTCGCTCAGGTATTTAGTATCAAGTACCGCGGCTAGAGCGACCTGAGCGATATTCGCTGCCGCTGTGGGTAGAGGTACATACCGCGCGGGTTTCGCTCAGGTATTTAGTATCAAGTACCGCGGCTAGAGCGACCTGAGCGATATTCGCTGCCGCTGTGGGTAGAGATACATACCGCGCGGGTTTCGCTAAGGTATTTAGTATTAAGTACCGCGGCTAGAGCGACCTGAGCGATATTCGCTGCCGCTGTGGGTAGAGGTACATACCGCGCGGGTTTCACTCAGGTATTTAGTATCAAGTACCGCGGCTAGAGCGACCTTAGCGATATTCGCTGCCGCTGTGGGTAGAGGTACATACCGCGCGGGTTTCGCTAAGGTATTTAGTATCAAGTACCGCGGCTAGAGCGACCTGAGCGATATTCGCTGCCGCTGTGGGTAGAGGTACATACCGCGCGGGTTTAGCTCAGGTATTTAGTATCAAGTACCGCGGCTAGAGCGACCTGAGCGATATTCGCTGCCGCTGTGGGTAGAGGTACATATTGCGCGGGTTTCGCTCAGGTATTTAGTATCAAGTACCGCGGCTAGTTCTTACCTCTCTGAGCGAAACTCGACTACCGCGCGTTATTCTACCCACAAGGATAGCGAATACCGCTTAGGTCTGAACAGTAATATTACCGCATACCCACTGGGTTTTCTCTGCCGCAGACGGTAGCAAATACCGCTTAGGTCTGAACAGGCCTTAAGACCGTGCGCAGCAACTCTAGTTCTACAAATGCAAGAACTTGAACGCAACTTTGAGACGGGCCGACGCGAAGAAAATTTAAGCTATAAAGAGAATATCGTGCGCGTACATATGATGTCATGTGAATGCTTAACCCGCTCGGCGACGTGCAGTATCACGCATTAATCTAAACTTAGCCTTAGACTAAGTTTAATACTGATGGTACAATACATGACGGTAAAATGATTTTCAAGCTACACCGAGATTAATATAAGAAATCATAAGCCATGTTTACATAGATGTAAATATTTTTTATATTACCTCCTCGAGTGCTCTCCAGAGCACTTGGTCGGGGTACTCGTCGAAGGGATCGAGGTTGTGTCGCATGGTGCCCGAGAACAGCACAGGCTCCTGCGGGATGATCGAGATCTGACTGCGCAACTCGTGCAGGCCCAGCGCAGATGTCTCGCGACCGTCGATTATTATCTCGCCTTCGATTGTTGCTAGCCTGTTGATACAAAATTAAGTTACATATTAGTGTGTTGGTACAAGCCAGTTTAGACCGGCGAGCGATTAGCCTCAGAAAATGACGTTTCACTGAGACAATATTAGTTTGCAGCTGTGGATGTTCATAAAGTGTATAGGCAGGCCTCCTTCACTCGGCCTTACACTTGGCCTACAGCGATAAGTGCCAACACTTTCGCGCGGCTTCCAAGCCTAGTCGTTAGTCGGTTGTCACTCGCACGCAGAGTGCGCTAATAACGTGAATTTTAATAGTGAACAACAAAAATGTCTCATCACAAGTCTGGTGCAAAGTATTGCTCATTTCACTGATGTGTGTCGAAAGCAACTTGTAAAATTTGATTTTATTTATTTTACGAGAGCAACTTGAAAATTTGATTTTTTGTTTGTTGAGATATATCCCAACGATTATGGTGTCAAATTAAAGATCTAGTTCAAAAACCATTTTATCTGTTTGAATCATGTAAATCGGTCCATGCGTTTAGGAAATAACTAAGAATTAGTATAGTGAAAATGTAAACGACCAGAACTTTTGTGGTTTTTGTTCAACAAGCTCAAATAGTGGGATAGGATACTTATAGGATAATTATTTATTATTAGGTTCGTGGTCAAGTAGGTAGATAGACGATGAATAAATATTATAGTAGCAGCGACAAGTCGATAACCCTAGCGCGACAGCTAGCTACTCCGCGCCATACAGCGACAGCGTTATGTGTTAAAAAAGAGCGGGAACGGTTAGGTGAATATTGCGTTAGGCACTGAGTGCATAATATATGCAAGCTGAATTGCACTTTCTTGCTTAGTAGCAAGAATCGCAATTTTAATAAATTGGTTCGAGAAGTGATCCTTCTGTACGTTAGTACTATCTATTCTATGGTATAGGCCAGTTTGCGACATTCGAACACACGGGGGTGTTCGAAAACACTTAAGAGGATAATCGTATCCGAGCTTACTGAGTGTACGCTCGTATTTGGGTGCAGTACAACAATGGAAGTAATTGTTTATTTGTAAGTCTTTATAGTATTTTTAGGTCTTAATCCGCGATTCAAAGAAAAATGTAATCGGTAGTACCTGAAGAGCGCATTGATAAGCGATGACTTGCCGGCGCCGGTCCGTCCCACGATGCCGACCTTCTCCTGCGGCTGCACGGTGAACGACAGGTCGTTGAGCACGGGGGGCTCGCTCCCCGAGTAGTACAGGAACACGCGCCGGAACTCGATGCGCCCCGCCTCCGGCCACGACGGCGGCGGCTTCTTGTCCGGGGACGATTGGAGAGGTGGTTCCGACTCGATGTTTGAGTATTCTTGGATTCTGTTAAGCAAATGTACATAATAAATATAATTTATTTGCGGTTTGATATAAAATTTTAGTAATATAAAATCAAACACTCATGTAGGTCGGGTGCATGAACATTCACGCACTCAAAAACTTTTCTCTAACTCACCCAAACAGTTTAACACGTCAGAGCGTGCGCGCCGACGTCGTACGCGTTATTATCCTATCTTACTAATCCTACTAATATTATAAATGTGAAAGTTTGTGAAGATGTATGTATAGATGGATGTATGGATGGATGTATGGATGGATGGATGGATGGATGGATGGATGGATGGATGTTTGTTACTCTTTCACGCAAAAACTACTGAACGGATTTGGATGAAACTTTACAGTAATATAGTTTATACATCAGAATAACACATAGGCTACAATTTATAAAGATTTTGTATAATGTTGCCATACTACAAGGAAAAGTATCAGCTAAGTCGGCAAAAATCCTGTATTATCTTTTTTGTTTACTTGGATCAAATTTAGTAATTGGAATGTTACCCCCTTCCTGATGATTGATCTGATATTTGGTATATACTCATATATTGTCATCGAGATTAAAAGATTTAAATGATTGTAAATTCAAGATGGCCGCCGATACAAAATGGCGGATCACATTTTACTTCACAATAACCTCAATATGGGTATCAAATGAAAGGGTTTGATTGGTAGAATGGAGCTCACTATGAAAAATCCAAGATGGCCGCTGCCACAAAATGGCTTATTATTTATTTTTCACAAATACCTCAATATGGGTATCAAATGAAAGGGCTTGATTCGTAGAATAGAGCTCGCTATGAAAAATCCAAGATGGCCGCCGATACAAAATGGTGGATCACATATTACTTCACAACAACCTCAATATGGGTATCAAATGAAATGGTTTGATTGGTAGAATGAAGCTCATTATGAAAAATCCAAGATGGCCGCTGCCACAAAATGGCGGATTATTTATTTTCCACAAAAGCCTCAATATGGGTATCCCTCGAAATGGCTTGATTCGTAGAATAGAGCTCACTATGAAAAATCCAAGATGGCTGTCGCCGCAAAATGGCGGTTTACATACTTTCCACAAATACCTCAATATGGGTATCGAATGAAAGGGCTTGAATGGTAGAATAGGGCTCAGTATGAAAAATCCAAGATGGCTGCCGCCACAAACTGGCGGATTACATATTTTCACAAATACGTCAATATGGGTATGAAATGAAAGGGTTTGATTGGTAGAATGGAGCTCACTATGAAAAATCCAAGATGGCCGCCGCCACAAAATAGCGAATTATTTATTTTCCACAAATGCCTCAATATGGGTATCAAATGAAAGGGCTTGATTCGTAGAATAGAGCTCACTATGAAAAATCCAAGATGGCTGTCGCCGCAAAATGGTGGTTTACATACTTTCCACAAATACCTCAACATAGGCATCGAATGTAAGGGCTTGATTGGTAGAATAGGGCTCAGTATGAAAAATCCAAAATGGCCGCTGCCACAAAATGGCGGATTATTTATTTTTCACAAATACTTCCATATGGGTATCAGATGAAAGGGCTTGATTCGTAGAATAGAGCTCAGTATGAAAAATCCAAGATGGCTGTTGCCGCAAAATGGCATATTACATTTTTTCCACAAATAACTCAATATGGGTATCGAATGAAAGGGCTTGATTGGTAGAATAGAGCTCACTATGAAAAATCCAAGATGGCTGTGGCCGCAAAATGGCGGAATATTTATTTTTCACAAATACTTCCACATGGGTATCAAATGAAAGGGCTTGATTCGTAGAATAGAGCTCACTATGAAAAATCCAAGATGGCTGTTGCCGCAAAATGGCGTATTACATTTTTCCACAAATAACTCAATATGGGTATCGAATGAAAGGGCTTGATTGGTAGATAAGGCTCACTATGAAAAATCCAAGATGGCTGCCGCCACAAAATGGCGGATAACATATTTTCCACAAACACCTCAATACGTGTATCAAATGAAAGGGCTTGATAGGTAGAATAGAGCTTTATATGAAAAAGCCAAGATGGCCGCCGCCACAAAATGGCAGATTACCTAATTTCCACAAATACCTCAATATGGGTATCGAATGACAGGACTTGATTGGTAGAAAAGGGCTCACTATGAAAAAAGAATGAGAAGTATCAACTAACAACAGAAATAAAAACACGAAAGTAAAATTAACTTATAAAAAAAAAGAATTTTGGGCGTAGCGTATCCAGAGTAAACATTATGATAGAAATTTCACTTGCCCAACGATTTTATATTTATCTGATCAATCCCCAGATTGATGAGAAGATTGGTGCGATCTGGTTACTAGAACTTACCGAATTACTTTTTAGCTTTTAGTATAGAACCTAACTACATTATTTTAGATTAGATTAGATTAGATAAATCTTTATTGTACACCACATAAGGAAAACATACATTGAAGGAGCACAAACAAGAAATGCACAATTGGCGGCCTTATCGCATACAGCAATTTCTTCCAGGCAACCATTAGGAATGGACTTTTGATTGTAGAAGGAGCCAAAAGTATTCGATGGTGTAGTTTAGAAATTTTGACAAATATATTTTTCGCATAGTATACATAAAAATACTTACTAAATAGGTACGTTGACATACATATTATATAATATATTATATATACACTACATATATAGGCAATACATATAATACATATATATACAATGATATATAAATATATATATAAATATAATAAGTTACATAATATTATAGTCTAATAAAAAGTTATGGACAATAATGCAATCATCTTGACAAATAGTGCTGTATTAGTTATGTATTTTAATATTGTAATAAAACGGTACAACATCAAAAAAATATATATGTTTTTTACAATGCTGATTCTAGAGTAGTTATCAAATTGTTTTCAGAATTGATAGATTTATTGCCTTTAGTATTTAATGTAGATTAACTTTGTCTTTTACAGTAAGTAGTTTGGACGAATAGTTAAAAGTTATCACGATATATTTGACCTAAGCGCAGCGTCATTCAAAGGGCTTTCTAGGAGTTAGTGCGCTTAAGAGCGTTTATTCCGTCGGAAGCGATTTCACGGATTTTTGTTGTTCTATTATGTCACGGATAACTAACAATTAAAGAAAAACTAATAAGGAATCTGAAAGTTCAGTTCTTTATTAAGAGAGTGGTAAATAAAAATGTATGGGCTTCTATAGTAAATAACTAAAAACGAATGAGTTTAAAAAACTAATTTTCGTGATATCCGCAGTTTAGGCTGGCTTAAATGGTCGGTAGTGGTATGAAAACTAAATCGTTCTTAAATTTTGTAAATGTAAACAGTACAAAAAGGAGTTGCACAAATGAGCGCCTTAAAAAAAAAATTGTACATTCATTCATTATTTTTAAGAAAATCGGAGATCAAAACAGCGCATTTTGCTCAATTTTAGCCCGTAAATCAGTATTTATTTCTAAAAAACTGCTATAATTATTAAATAGATACATACATATTTCGAAACCTTGAGATTAATTTTAAGTCATATAAAAAAATTAGAATGTAATGTTTATGTTTGTAATTTATATGATTTTTTAAAATGACCTATAAAACTCGAAGCACGATGCAATCTCATTCATTCCGCGCCACGCGCTCTCAGAGGTAAGACCTGTGTCGCTCGCGTCCGCGTCCGCCATTTTACGTAAATATTGCGTTCCAGTACGATTATAGCGTGACTAAAGTTTCTTGATCCGTAAGTTTTTTTTATTTTTTTTTTTATATGTACGAAATGTTGATGTATCTTGATCAACGTATTCAACTATCATGTTGATGAAAACATATAAAGCTAGTGATTAGTATAGTGACGCGGTCAAAAAGAAGCTTGGCTGTACTTTGAACTATACATGTTCCTACATATTATGTTTGTGATTGACCTTGATACCATCTAACCGACTTTTGTGTTTTTTATGTGAACTTGGTTTTAGATAAAAAGATAAAATCATTTTATATTTCTTTTATAGTGTAGTAACACACACTGGATATCCGCTATTGTATGGGAAACGTTCCGCATCTGTGTCCTATTCATGAAACGTATTTCTAGTAATCTTTCTAATGAGTATTTAGATGTGAATTATGTAAATATTTATCATTTGTATGTGTTTAAGAAAACTTAGAAAACATAAATACACTTATGTGTTCTACTTGAACAGGGATACATGAGTAAGTGGATACATCATAAGCTATATCCAAGAACTGATGTCTCTCGTTAGATAAAATATTTTGTTGTAAAAATCAGATGGTAATATTATGAAGCTGAAAACTTTATTTGTTTAGTTGAATACGATAATATCTGAAACTACTATCTCGATTTCATAAAATTATTTTGCTGTGTACATTAGTACAGTACAAAGTGTTTGTTTTTGTTGGAGAAACCGTTAAACATTACTCTGTGACTCACAAGGCTAGCGCAGTAACTGTGGTGATGTGTTATTTTCAGATTGCAAAAAATGGGTAATAAGGACAAATCCAAAACCTATGGGTACAATAAATTAAAAAAGGGTACCTTGACGGCAAATCTGAAACTAGCAAGAGAGGCCAGAAAGAAGTAAATTTTGTTTACATGTTTGTTGTTGTCAATCTATTTTGTTGTAGTTACGTCTTAAATCAAATTATTTGGTTACAGAAAAATACACTCTAATCCAGCAAACTCAACGGCACTAAAGTGTACAGATGCAATGCTACTAAACCAAGTAATTTTTTATAACGTGATATATTATTTTTCTTGAAAAGTACAGTACTTAAATTCCAAGATTTATCAACACGAATTGATCAAAGTCCGAAATACTAACATGATATTATGTCATGCCTCCTCTACACTACTCGCGAAGTTCCTCGGCGAAGCACTCTAGAAACTTTGGCTAAAGCCCGAAGTGCGTCACTACACACTCGTTCAACTTCGCGAGGAGCTCATTCTCTCTGTAGTGCCGATAGCCTTCGCACGTTTTTAAAGGACGCTCATTTTCTTTTCTTATCTATATAGGACATTCGTCATTTGGGTTCCAAATAACTGTCTCTGTTTGCAGAGTTTCCAGGAACAACATAATTCACTCCTGTGACCACTGTATGTTGCTCGTGTTACGCGTACTATTCTTACTTACATCGATGATAAGCACTGAAGTCGGCCGAGTAGTGTAGAGAGGTACTTCGTGAACGCACTTCGTGTTACTTCGGTCCCTTTGACTGGGGCGCAAAAACCGACAACAAATGGAAGTCGCCCGAGGCGAGGTAAAGTTTGACGAGGTAAGCCGAAGTGCCTCTCTACACTATCTTATTCGTCTAACATCGTTCAACTTCGCGAGTAGTGTAGAGGAGGCATCAGGTTCAGTTAGTTAGTTTTTTGTGATCATAGTCACCTAAATAGGAGCCTCCGAAGATACACTCAGTCAACAAACATTATATGTATACTTATTCGTGTTCTATTTCGGACTTTAAAAAAATTAGTTATTAAATCTTAAGATTACTCGCACTTCGATGTTTTACAATAACATAATTCCATGTTTTATAGATAGAAGATGCTTCAGTAGGAACACGGACCATTGATTCTTATAAAGATAGTCCAGTCAATCAACATTTTGGCAAAACATTGACTACCACTACGCCAACCGCTATATGTAATAACTATACTGATACTGATTATACAATGGTAAATATTGTTTATCTATATAACTTTGTGATGATAAATTTATGATATAGGGCGACGTTCATATACATATTATTATTATAGGCAGGAGCTGCATCTGCGAGTATAATGTATATTGCCGACTCTTCTAAAGATAACCTGGCTCCTATATATAGCAATGATACTGATGATACATTGGTGATTATCTCCTTTGCTTAATTTTAGTACGAGTCTTTAAAACTGGCGCTGTATACAAGTGTTTTATTCGGTCAATAATAAAAAACATACAGTGTGTTATCTTCAGCTAATAAGATATCTAAAAAATATTACAATATATAAACCTATACAATTTGTCATCATATTAACAAGTATTTATTGTTTTAAGGAAATTGAGTCTGAAATTGCTCCAGAACTAGAATTACATATTCAAGGTCGTCGAATAGTAGATTTTCAATTCTTTATGAATCAAATAAAATCTTTAAACAATCATAATAAAGCTTTCGGCTGTACTATAGACAATATAAAATTTATTAAAGAAATTAACAACGGACTACATTCAGATTTTATAGTCAAATGCAGTATGTGTAATATTGAATTCACACTGCATACAACTGATAAATCCGATGATAACATGGATGTCAATCATGGTGCTGTAACTGGAGCTATGATGATTGGTGTGGGTATGTCAAATTTAAACGAATGCCTAGCTTCTATAGATTTACCTACACTCAAACAAAAAACGTACTCAAGATGCCATGACGAAATAGCAGACTACTGGCAAAGAACCGCTGAAAAGTGCATGCTCGAGGCTGCCGAAGAGGAAAAAAAGGCAGCATTTGCTTGTGGTGACGTCAAAAATGGAATCGCTACAATAACGGTTGTGGCTGATTGCTGTTGGTCAAAAAGGTCATACAGAACAAACTACTCGGCAACATCAGGAGTAGCAGCAATAATAGGCTATAGAACAGGCAAAGTACTATACATGGATGTGAAAAATAAATATTGTGTTATTTGTGCTCGAGCAGCCACCAAAAAAGTGACACCAGCCATTCATAAGTGCCAAATTAACCATCAAGGTTCCTCTACGAGTATGGAACAAAATATCATCGTAGAAGGTTTTAAAACCTCCGTCAGAAATCGTAATTTGATTTATGGCACACTAATTGCGGATGGTGATGCCAGCACTTATAAAAAAATTGTTGAATGTCGACCTTACCCTAATCTTCAAGTAGAAAAAATTGAATGTTCCAATCATCTCCTCAGAAATTACGGTGGCAAAATACTGAGCTTAGTCAAAGATACGTCTATTCCTTTGGCGGAACGAAAGACACTTACGGCAGATAGAATGAAAAGGCTTAGACTGTCAATCAAATCAGCTGTCCGATTTCGAAAGGCTCAAAAGTTCCCAGTCACGGATCAAATAATCAATTTGAAGAAAGATATTTTAAATAGTCCATACCACATTTTTGGTGATCACAGGAAATGTGACGCCTACTACTGTAGTGAGGAAAGGAAAAAGGAGGATAACCTTGTTGTTAATTTGCCATCACTTTTTCGAAAGCTCATCAATTTCACGACACAGATTGCTTTACATGCTAAAAGTTTATTGTATGATGTTAATAACAATCGCGCCGAACAGTTTAACAGCGTGGTTGCGAAATTAGTAGGTGGAAAGCGTATAAACTTTTCATTGAAAAATTCTTATACCGCACGATGTCATGCAGCAGTAGTGTCATTCAATACTTCCCGCCCACAGTACATATTATATAAGTCCAAATACAATAAAAGTCCAGGTATGTACTTATTTATTTGTTATCATAAGAAATAAATATCTCTCGCTATAGCTAGCACTCACATAACTTGTTAAAACCTCAAACTCAACAAAACTTTAAAGATGTCATATGCTTATAGGAAAAGTTCTGAAAGACATGGAGATGGCTCGGTTAAATTTGAAACTAAAAAGAAAAACTTTACCATGCAAGCGACGATTACGGGTAACTGATATCGATAAAAGTAATTATGGCAACGAGTGTCAGAGACCCGACATGACAAAAGAGGAATATGACGTGGCTAAGAAAATGTTTATAGAAAACCTTCAAGAGCAGGTATAATATAAAGTATTTTTTTATGAAATGACTTCTAGTAAATTTCTTCGTAAATATTTAGATTATAATTTGCCGGGTCAGCTAGTTTCGTATGTATAAGTATTTATGTATTTGTTGTATTTGTCCGTGTGGTGACGGATTAAGAATAAGGATTGTCACCACCCCATATCATCCCATGGGTGTCGTAAGAGCCAACAGAGGGAGCATATTATGCAGAGAACAGCACTGTAAGAGAAGAAAAACTTGATACAAACCCTATACCAACCCGTTTGGCCAGCGTGGTATAGTAGGCCAAATCCTCCTTTCAAAGGAGAGGCCTAGTCCAGCAGTGGACTGTTCAAGGCTGTTGATGTATAAGGAAGTGCCGATTAATTAAGTTTGAATTATAGCCGTGTGTTTAAGGGAGGCCGAGTGGTGACGGATTAAGAATACTGATTGTCACCACCCCATATCATCCCGTGGGTGTCG
Source organism: Euclidia mi (assembly GCA_944739405.2). Lineage (NCBI taxonomy): Eukaryota > Metazoa > Arthropoda > Insecta > Lepidoptera > Erebidae > Euclidia > Euclidia mi. The sequence goes on from OX123187.2 coordinate 42,414,275, forward strand.
TAAGAGCCGACAGAGGGAGCATATTATGCAGAGAACAGCACTGTAAGACAAGGAAAACTTGATACAAACCCTATACCAACCCGTTTGGCCAGCGTGGTATAGTAGGTCAATTCCTCCTTTCAAAGGAGAGACCTAGTCCAGCAGTGGACTGTTAAAGGCTGATGATGATGATGAATTATTTATGTGGAAGATCTGTGATGGCAACTTACTACGTTATATCTATTGTAGGTAATGAATAGGCAAGAATTGGAAAGAGACACTGTCTTACAAGCTGAAAGTGCACTCTGGCTTGAGTTAAGGAGGTGTCTTTTGACGGCCTCAATGTTTAGTAAGGTTTGTAAAAGACGAGATGGGACCAGCTCAGCACCTCTAGTCAAATCTTTGCTATATGGATACAGCCTTGAAAACGTCGCAAGCGTAAAACACGGCAAACAATATGAAAAAATAGCCATAGAGCAATTAGAAAAAGAGCAAAAAATACAAATTAAGAAATGTGGCCTTTTTGTCGATCAAGAGCTGTTTTTTTTGGGAGCATCGCCCGATGGCCTTTATGAAGCGGGCATTGTAGAAATTAAGTGTCCCAGTTCTGCGTTTGGAATAACTGCAGATGAAGCAATATCGCAGAAAAAAATAAGATTTTGGAACCAAGATGGTACCGTAAATAAAAGACACGATTGGTTTTATCAAGTTCAGGGGCAATTACATATTACCCAACAAAATATTTGTATCTTTGCTGTATGGACAGGCGAAGCTTTTAAAATGAAAATTGCTAAAATTTACAAAGACGATGAATTTTGGAACCAGAATATGGCCGCAAAATTAATAAATTTTTATAATAAATGTCTCTTACCTGAAATTGTAGATCCCCGAAAGGCGCGGTCAATGCCTCTAAGAGATACAGTTTATTGAGAGTGTTTTGTTTTGATATTTTTGTTTTGTTCATTAGTGTTACCTAATGAATAAATGATTTTGAATTTGAATCTGATATGACGAAGCGGGTTATGGCTGGCACAAGTGCTTTACTTGCGAATGGCTGCTATTTGAGGTGACTGGTTGCCCTGATTTTATGGATTTGCAATCATCCTTTTCTATCCACAACATCAAATTCCATAATGGTTCATATGATAAGATGTAAGTGGATTCAACTGTTTCACGATATCTACTTTTGTTGGCTAATAATCCTTTCAATGAAGCTTGATTAATTGCTTGAGTACAAGCATATTAAATATTATACCACAATATTCTACCACATTCACACAACACCATCTAGTCCCAAACTAAGCAGAAACGTGTACTAGACAATGGATAAACATACATATATCTTTTTTTTTTAAACATACATAAAAACACCCAGACCTGACCAGTGACCAAGACAAACATTCATGTTCATGCACACAAATGTTTGACTTGAGCGGGAATCGAACCCGCGACCTTCGGCGTTGCAGTAGCTTACACTCCCGCGGGGCCAACCGGTCGTCAAAATGATTAAAGTATATAAAAATGATTTATGTGTAATCAAAACAGAAATGTTGCTAATTTTGGCGATTAAAATAAGACAGCTTAGTTTTATGGCCAGTTCTTTCTCATGGTTCTACCTTTTGCTTTGCAAACGTGGCGGAAAATGTAAAACAAAATATAAATTCTGTAACTAAACTGTAAAAATTGAATTAATTTTTATCTTACTTTTAATAAATAAATTAATTTGTACCTTCCTCTTTTGCTTTTTTATTTAGTATTTTGGCGGTTCTCATGCATTTTATATAATAACACAATAGACGTATATTTGCAAAAGTGGGAATTAATAAGATGAAAATTATAAATTAATTCTACCATATAAAATCTGCGTCAAGTAATTTATAAAAGGTAATTGTTGATGTTGAGAAACATTATCATAGTAAACAAGTAATAGAAAACATTATTTTAAATAATGTCTTATCATAATCGTATACATAATATATGAAGATTGTTCAGGAATGGCAAAAAAGATCAAGAATATTATTCCACGCGACACCGTCATACTGCACCGGGTGTCGTAGCCGGGCGGTACGCGCGGACCGAGGTACTATAAAAACCTAAACTTGACTCGTCGCCCGAGGCGTATACGCTCTTAAGCACAGCGAGACGGAGGGACGGTCTGATTGTCTGATATGTACGTTCTTTGTGGACCTAATGCTTTCAGATTTTATTTTTCCTTCTGTTATATTCAGTAGGTATATAAGCTCTTCATAACTTCAATAATATACCTACATACTAATCTTTACCTGAAATTCAACGATTAAGAAAACAAAAGTAATTTTTCAGTATTATCTGTTTATATGTATGCTACACGGCTAATCTACAGCCGTTTGTGATGAATTTTGACATGGATAGTCTGAAACCTGGGGAAGTACATAGGCCACTCTTTATTAAAATATCATGCTGGCGAAGCCGCGGGCGAAAGCTACTATTATAAATGTGAAAGTTTGTGAAGATGGATGGATGGATGGATGGATGGATGGATGGATGGATGTTTGTTACTCTTTCACGCAAAAACTACTGATCGGATTTGGATGAAACTTTACAGTAATATAGTTTATACATCAGAATAACACATAGGCTACAATTTATAAAAAAAATTATAATGTTGCCATACTATAAGGAAAAGTATCAACTAAGTCGGCGAAAATCCTGTATTATCTTTATTTGTTTGCTTGGGTCAAATTTAGTAATTGGAATTTTACCCCCTTCCTGATGATTGATCTGATATTTGGTATACACTCATATTGTCATCGAGATTAAAAGATAATATTTAAATGATTGTAAATCCAAGATGGCCACCGATACAAAATGGCGAATCACATATTACTTCACAACAACCTCAATATGGGTATCAAATGAAAGGGTTTGATTGGTAGAATGGAGCTCACTATGAACAATCTAAGATGGCCGCTGACACAAAATGGCGTCTTATTTATTTTCCACAAATACCTCGATATGGGTATCAAATGAAAGGGCTTGATTCGTAGAATAGAGCTCACTATGAAAACTCCAAGATGGCTGTCGCAGCAAAATGGCTGATTACATATTTTGAATATTTTCCACAAATAACTCAATATGGGTAACAGATGAAAGGGTTTGATTGGTAGAATGCAGTTCACTATGAAAAATCCAAGATGGCCGCTGCCACAAAATGGCGAATTACTTATTTTCCACAAATACCTCAATATGGGTATCAAATGAAAGGGCTTGATTTGTAGAATAGAGCTCACTATGAAAAATCGAAGATGGCTGTCGCCGCAAAATGGCGTATTACATTTTTCCACAAATAACTGAATACGGGTATCGAATGAAAGGGCATGATTGGTAGAATAGGGCTCACTATAAAAAATCCAAGATGGCTGCCGCCACAAACTGGCGGATTACATATTTCCACAAATACCTCAATATGGGTATCTAATGAAAGGGTTTGATTGGTAGAATGGAGTTCACTATGAAAAATCTAAGATGGCCGCCGCCACAAAAAGGTGAATTACTTATTTTCCACAAATACCTCAATATGGGTATCAAATGAAAGAGCTTGATTCGTAGAATAGAGCTCACTATAAAAAATCCAAGATGGCGGTCGCAGCAAAATGGCGGATTACATTTTTTCCACAAATAACTCAATATGGGTGTCGAATGAAAGGGTTTGATAGGTAGAATAGAGCTCACTATGATAAATCCAAGATGGCCGCTGCCACAAAATGGCGGATTATTTATTTACCAATAATACCTCAATTTAGGTATCAAATGAAAGGGCTTGATTCGTAGAATAGAGCTCACTATGAAAAATCCAAGATGGCTATCGCCGCAAAATGGCGGATTACATATTTCCACATATACCTCAATATGGGTACCTAATGAAAGGGTTTGATTGGTAGAATGGAGCTCACTATGAAAAATCCAAGATGGCCGCCACCACAAAACGGTGAATTACTTATTTTCCACAAATACCTCAATACGGGTATTTAATTAAAGGGCTTGATTCGTAGAATAGAGCTCACTATGAAAAATTGAAGATGGCTGTCGCCGCAAAATGGCGTATTACATTTTTCCACAAATAACTGAATATGGGTATCGAATGAAAGGGCATGATTGGTAGAATAGGGCTCACTATGAAAAATCTAAGATGGCGGTCGCCATAAAAAGGTGGATGACATATTTGCCACAAATACCCCAATATGGGTATCAAATGAAAGGGCTTGATTGGCAGAATAGAGCTTACGATATAATTGACCTAAGCGCAGCGTTATTAAAAGCGCGAGAGTATGAGTTGGTGCGCTGAAGCGCAGTGGGGAGTAGGGGCGGTCTGATTTTGAACTTTCTGGTAATGCTTTCAGTTTTTATTTTTGCTGCAATTCTATTCAGTAGGTATATAAGCTCTTCAATAACTTTAATAATATACACTACATACTAATCTTTACCTGAAGTTTGACGACTATAAAAACAAAAGTAATTTTAAGTACTTATTATCTGTTTATAATAATTATATGTATGCTACACGGCTAATGTGCAGATCCGTTTGTAATGAAATTTGATATGGATAGTCTGAAACCTGGGGAAGTACAAAGGCTACTCTTTATTAAAATTTCAGGCGGGCGAAGCCGCGGGCGAAAGCTAGTCGTTTATATTTCGGTCCTCCTTCCCCAATCTTCACTACCCAAAGTACGACTTTCACCCTTCAGAAGATTTTCTTCTCGTGTATACATAGAACGATTCTGTCGTTAGCCCTGACTTTTATTGATATGTATGTATATCGTAATAATGTTTATTTAGCTACCTTTCAACACTGGTCATTTGATTCTCCAACTCCGTGGACTGGCGCATGCCCCACTGGAACATACCGGTTAGACCCATCGCTTGTGTGATAGCTAGACCCACGTTACCGCCGTATTCATCTAAAAAAAAAACAATTTAAGTATAATCGCAGTGTAAATATCAAGTAAGTTGAATTGTAAATTGTCGCTTGCCCTATGCCTCGGAGAGCACGTTAAGCCATCGGTCCCGGCTGTCATGAATATCTTTGAATTAACAAACACTAGTCTAAACCACCAGCCACCTTTGGTCAGACAGGCATTTACTCCGTGGAAAATATAATATTTAGTCAAAGTTGGTTAGACTAGTAAATTGACCTCGGATTGCAACTGGTATATCGCTAGGAGAATAAGCGATGGAGGTCTGTAGGCTGATATGATAATGAATGAATTCTTACGTTGTCCAAAAACAAGGAAGCTGAGTGTAACAACGCCTATGTAAACAACGCACACCAAGTCGAGCCAAAAGCCGAACGCGCGGGAACTCGCTATGAAGAGATACCTGTGGACAACAGACAATTATAAGTATAGTATTCTGTAACAATGATTATATTTCAGACTCATGCCTGAATCCCCTAAGGGGTAGGCAGAGGTGTAATATCACACCCACATTTAGCCATATTATGAATTTTAGGTCCCTCATAATAGGGGGCGAGCCTAGTGCTGTTACCGGACATATTGCCAAACTACGAGCTGCTACTGAGAATTCTGAAAAACTCAGTAACATTTATCGTTTGAGTTGCTCCGTACAAATAAATGATTGTAAAAGTAAATGCGTATATATTGTACCACAAAAGTCATCACCGGTAACAGATATGGGCTCGCCCCCTATTACGTGGGACCTACAAATTTATAACATGGCGAAATGTGGGTGTAATATTTTGCTGCACAGTTTATAAACGCAGTAAGTGCTACTGAAGTTATTAGAGCTTACTGCGCTTGTAAATTGTGCGACAGTATTACACTTCTGACTACCCTCTGGAGGACCCAGGCGTGAGTCTAAAAAAAAGTAGTAAATATATAAGGTATATAAGTTACCAAGCGGAGCTGTGCATGTCCTGGTGGTTGTCGAACTCTCGTATGAGCGCCTCCTGGGCCCCGAACGCGCGGATGGTGGTGATGCCCTGCAGTGTCGCATTCAGGTGAGAAAACACCGGGCTGCGGGCTGGGGAGGACAAGTACACAATCTAACATAACTCGTTTTAATGTTAATACTAACGTACATAATGATTAAGCAGCTCTGCAAAGCCACTAAGGGAATCTGTAGAGTAATAGTCTGAGAGAGTAATGCGACGCGTAATGCACCGTTTGCCACTACAGTGTGTTCCGTCTTTTTGCACGGTCATGACTGCACAAACCGGACTGCGCAGGCAAGACGGAGCGTGTAGCCGGGCTATAAGTCAGTGTGCTTGTTTACCAAACGAAACCCGTCGAGTGGCTGTCCGCTGTAGTTATCTTGGCAAAGCTACTCGCCCAGTAAATATATTATTTTTGTTTCTTAAAGTAACTCAAGTGAACATACATGATTAAATACTCTAATAAAATACGTATTGCCCTACAGATGCTGTAAGTGGGTTTTTAATACGAAATGACTCAATTAAGGTATTTTATAACATAGCTGTGCGTTGTTATTGTAAAACAGCTTTTAAAATTATTTCGTCGGTTTCGTATATGCCGCAGAGAACAAGCTATATTTTACAAAGTAAACTAATTAAATTTTGATTCCAAGTTCTTCAACCTATGTACCAAACTATAATGTATAAACAAAATCGCCGTGGCGGCTATATCTCACTCACTCACACCCTCGAGGCGCTTGATGCTGCGCGACGAGGACAGGTAGAATATCCGCAGCCCGTAGAACACGAAGCCGATGGCCAGCGTCGGCACCAGCAGCCAGTAGTTCACTATCGCCACCACCACCACTATACCGATCAGGGATAGACCGATCTGGAAAAAGGGCATGTATTGATAAGAAAATTCATAACTAATCGTCATTACCCGAAAAGGACGCATAGGGTTCCCACCAAGAACTAAGGGCCCCAAGCCAACCTCACCTGCAAGTGGTGCACCTGCCGATCAACGGACGAGGCGACGGCAAACAAAATATCCCGATAAGCGGCAATAGGCTCGCCACCTATTACGTGGGATCAAAACACTGGCGAAAAGTGGGCGTTTAATATGCCTCTGATAAATAAATGTCTAAATTCACGCCTGTTACCCCTTCGGGGAAACAGGCGTGAATTTATGAATGAATGAATAATAATCATCATTATTACTACGATATCAATGTGAGATACCGATCTGTATGGATGAGAAATCTTGTAAAAAAAATCTTTAAATCTGCTTGATTTTCACTGCGAAGTGATAATTTGTCGGAAAGGACTGAGTGGAGCGGACTTCATTTAGTTTTGGTCTTCCAAGAAATGGTTTAATCATCTGATTCCACAGCAAAAGAGAAATAACACAGAAGAATAAGCAAAGTGAGCTAAACGGCAAATAAGAAGTAGAAAGCGAATAACTATGCGATTTAATGCTCAACTCCGATCCGCTTTCTAAAAAACTTCTTCATATAAGGAAAATAAGTCATTAATAGGTTCGCTCCGATTTCGCCAGAAATATCAACGACTGTGTTAGTAAAATTTTGTGCCTTAGTTTTTAAAGTACCAAGTAATAAAAGAACAACTGCGCTATTACAGCTGTCCTGGCTGTACCAATTCTGGTATAAGAGTCGATCTAACAGCCTATAGATCAGTAAATTACCATACATACATACATACATAGACTCACGCCTGTTTCCTCGAAGGGGTAGGCAGAGGCATATTAATCGCCCACTTTTCGCCAGTATTTTGATCCCACGTAATAGGTGGCGAGCCTATTGCCGCTTATTGGGACATTTTGTTTGCCAGAGCCTCGTCCGTTGATCGGCAGGTGCACCACTTGCAGGTGAGGTTGGCTTGGGACCCTAAGTTCTTGGTGGGAACCCTATGCACCTATTACCATACTCGTATAAAAACTACAGATGCCACATACAATAATTTCAACACGTGTGACGTGTCTCACCTGCAACACATCAAGTAAAGCGGACGGCAGCACCTCATCGACGGCTCCCATGTCCTTAGAGAACCTGTTGAGTATCCGGCCCGACGGGTTGACGTGGAAGAAGCGCATGGGCGCGCGCGTGATGCTCGCGAACATGTTGTTGTGCAGGCGCGTCGACGCGCGCATCGCCATCGTGAAGAACATGAACGAACGCATCAGGGATACCACCACCAGGGCTATCACCATCGCTGGAAGGGGAATATTAACGGTCAAGTTTATGTCTTAGTGTAATTTGCATAATTTAACGATATTGATGTTATTTGTATGAAAATGGATTTCGCATTACAAACTGTGTGAAATGTAATATAAGCGCTTGTACACAACAGTCATCATTAAAACTAATAAAAGTCTCTTTTAAAATAAATTCAGCTTTGGTAAGACACCAAACTAACATTACCTCTCGAAAGAAATAGTTACAAGAATAGCAATACTTGCACTTAAATTTATTTACAAAAATATAGCTACAGTACTATACTCTTGCCCGATAAATAAAATTATGACTTACCAGTATAAATATAAATACAGTCGTATCTAGTGAGTCCGACGCTCTCGAACACAGTGTTGTCTATGAGGCTGACGGTGTAGTTAGTGAGCAACTCCTCGATCTGGCCCGACCGCGTCGCGTTGCTCGTCTGATTCAACAGGGACATTGACGTCATTCTGGCGCTCGGGTTGTCTTCCTCTAAGTTTACCCTGGAACAGGAAATTATATAATTTGAATACGAGAACACGCATTTAGTGTGCATCCGGAGTAAAGGCACTATATATTTAGCAGATCGTGGAGAGAATTGTGCTAATAAAAAACGTTGGGAAATAATTATGGTGCGCGCCCGTTCGCACTACGAACAATCTCATACGTGTCGAACATTTGTTCAATGCATCGATCATTCCTAATGCGTGATGAGCAGATACTGAGCACGCATATTTACAACCCTGTGCTCGCGCGCGTGTACGCGTACCCGTTAGCATCTCTCAGCGACTATGATCCAACTTGTCGGGCGGCGACAACATAGACGCGCTCGACAATGGCTGAGCGCGGGCGGTCGCATACGTGAGGAGTTTACCAGTTGCTGCGACAAACGCGCCGAACTAAGCCAGTTCCAGGCAGTGTAAAATGCAAGCGTTAGTGAAAGTGGTTCCCAAGTTGAGTGCACTCACCAGTAGCTGGTCCACCAGTCGGACGCCGAGCCGAGCAGTTGCGCGAGCGTGGCGACCATGAGCGCGACCACAACTGGGTGTCCCGCCGCTCGTAAGTACGCGCCGTACACCTTGTGTATAGTGGCATGTGTAGTACACTGCACTGTAGTGTAACACTCACCAGTAGCTGGTCCACCAGTCGGACGCCGAGCCGAGCAGCTGCGCGAGCGTGGCGACGCCGACCATGAGCGCGACCACAACTGGGTGTCCCGCCGCTCGTAAGTACGCGCCGTACACCTTGTGTATAGTGGCATGTGTAGTACACTGCACTGTAGTGTAACACTCACCAGTAGCTGGTCCACCAGTCGGACGCCGAGCCGAGCAGCTGCGCGAGCGTGGCGACGCCGACCATGAGCGCGACCACAACTGGGTGTCCCGCCGCTCGTAAGTACGCGCCGTACACCTTGTGTATAGTGGCATGTGTAGTACACTGCACTGTAGTGTAACACTCACCAGTAGCTGGTCCACCAGTCGGACGCCGAGCCGAGCAGCTGCGCGAGCGTGGCGACGCCGACCATGAGCGCGACCACAACTGGGTGTCCCGCCGCTCGTAAGTACGCGCCGTACACCTTGTGTATAGTGGCATGTGTAGTACACTGCACTGTAGTGTAACACTCACCAGTAGCTGGTCCACCAGTCGGACGCCGAGCCGAGCAGCTGCGCGAGCGTGGCGACGCCGACCATGAGCGCGACCACAACTGGGTGTCCCGCCGCTCGTAAGTACGCGCCGTACACCTTGTGTATAGTGGCATGTGTAGTACACTGCACTGTAGTGTAACAGTCACCAGTAGCTGGTCCACCAGTCGGACGCCGAGCCGAGCAGCTGCGCGAGCGTGGCGACGCCGACCATGAGCGCGACCACAACTGGGTGTCCCGCCGCTCGTAAGTACGCGCCGTACACCTTGTGTATAGTGGCATGTGTAGTACACTGCACTGTAGTGTAACACTCACCAGTAGCTGGTCCACCAGTCGGACGCCGAGCCGAGCAGCTGCGCGAGCGTGGCGACGCCGACCATGAGCGCGACCACAACTGGGTGTCCCGCCGCTCGTAAGTACGCGCCGTACACCTTGTGTATAGTGGCATGTGTAGTACACTGCACTGTAGTGTAACACTCACCAGTAGCTGGTCCACCAGTCGGACGCCGAGCCGAGCAGCTGCGCGAGCGTGGCGACGCCGACCATGAGCGCGACCACAACTGGGTGTCCCGCCGCTCGTAAGTACGCGCCGTACACCTTGTGTATAGTGGCATGTGTAGTACACTGCACTGTAGTGTAACACTCACCAGTAGCTGGTCCACCAGTCGGACGCCGAGCCGAGCAGCTGCGCGAGCGTGGCGACGCCGACCATGAGCGCGACCACAACTGGGTGTCCCGCCGCTCGTAAGTACGCGCCGTACACCTTGTGTATAGTGGCATGTGTAGTACACTGCACTGTAGTGTAACACTCACCAGTAGCTGGTCCACCAGTCGGACGCCGAGCCGAGCAGCTGCGCGAGCGTGGCGACGCCGACCATGAGCGCGACCACAACTGGGTGTCCCGCCGCTCGTAAGTACGCGCCGTACACCTTGTGTATAGTGGCATGTGTAGTACACTGCACTGTAGTGTAACACTCACCAGTAGCTGGTCCACCAGTCGGACGCCGAGCCGAGCAGCTGCGCGAGCGTGGCGACGCCGACCATGAGCGCGACCACAACTGGGTGTCCCGCCGCTCGTAAGTACGCGCCGTACACCTTGTGTATAGTGGCATGTGTAGTACACTGCACTGTAGTGTAACACTCACCAGTAGCTGGTCCACCAGTCGGACGCCGAGCCGAGCAGCTGCGCGAGCGTGGCGACGCCGACCATGAGCGCGACCACAACTGGGTGTCCCGCCGCTCGTAAGTACGCGCCGTACACCTTGTGTATAGTGGCATGTGTAGTACACTGCACTGTAGTGTAACACTCACCAGTAGCTGGTCCACCAGTCGGACGCCGAGCCGAGCAGCTGCGCGAGCGTGGCGACGCCGACCATGAGCGCGACCACAACTGGGTGTCCCGCCGCTCGTAAGTACGCGCCGTACACCTTGTGTATAGTGGCATGTGTAGTACACTGCACTGTAGTGTAACACTCACCAGTAGCTGGTCCACCAGTCGGACGCCGAGCCGAGCAGCTGCGCGAGCGTGGCGACGCCGACCATGAGCGCGACCACAACTGGGTGTCCCGCCGCTCGTAAGTACGCGCCGTACACCTTGTGTATAGTGGCATGTGTAGTACACTGCACTGTAGTGTAACACTCACCAGTAGCTGGTCCACCAGTCGGACGCCGAGCCGAGCAGCTGCGCGAGCGTGGCGACGCCGACCATGAGCGCGACCACAACTGGGTGTCCCGCCGCTCGTAAGTACGCGCCGTACACCTTGTGTATAGTGGCATGTGTAGTACACTGCACTGTAGTGTAACACTCACCAGTAGCTGGTCCACCAGTCGGACGCCGAGCCGAGCAGCTGCGCGAGCGTGGCGACGCCGACCATGAGCGCGACCACAACTGGGTGTCCCGCCGCTCGTAAGTACGCGCCGTACACCTTGTGTATAGTGGCATGTGTAGTACACTGCACTGTAGTGTAACACTCACCAGTAGCTGGTCCACCAGTCGGACGCCGAGCCGAGCAGCTGCGCGAGCGTGGCGACGCCGACCATGAGCGCGACCACAACTGGGTGTCCCGCCGCTCGTAAGTACGCGCCGTACACCTTGTGTATAGTGGCATGTGTAGTACACTGCACTGTAGTGTAACACTCACCAGTAGCTGGTCCACCAGTCGGACGCCGAGCCGAGCAGCTGCGCGAGCGTGGCGACGCCGACCATGAGCGCGACCACAACTGGGTGTCCCGCCGCTCGTAAGTACGCGCCGTACACCTTGTGTATAGTGGCATGTGTAGTACACTGCACTGTAGTGTAACACTCACCAGTAGCTGGTCCACCAGTCGGACGCCGAGCCGAGCAGCTGCGCGAGCGTGGCGACGCCGACCATGAGCGCGACCACAACTGGGTGTCCCGCCGCTCGTAAGTACGCGCCGTACACCTTGTGTATAGTGGCATGTGTAGTACACTGCACTCTAGTGTAACACTCACCAGTAGCTGGTCCACCAGTCGGACGCCGAGCCGAGCAGCTGCGCGAGCGTGGCGACGCCGACCATGAGCGCGACCACAACTGGGTGTCCCGCCGCTCGTAAGTACGCGCCGTACACCTTGTGTATAGTGGCATGTGTAGTACACTGCACTGTAGTGTAACACTCACCAGTAGCTGGTCCACCAGTCGGACGCCGAGCCGAGCAGCTGCGCGAGCGTGGCGACGCCGACCATGAGCGCGACCACAACTGGGTGTCCCGCCGCTCGTAAGTACGCGCCGTACACCTTGTGTATAGTGGCATGTGTAGTACACTGCACTGTAGTGTAACACTCACCAGTAGCTGGTCCACCAGTCGGACGCCGAGCCGAGCAGCTGCGCGAGCGTGGCGACGCCGACCATGAGCGCGACCACAACTGGGTGTCCCGCCGCTCGTAAGTACGCGCCGTACACCTTGTGTATAGTGGCATGTGTAGTACACTGCACTGTAGTGTAACACTCACCAGTAGCTGGTCCACCAGTCGGACGCCGAGCCGAGCAGCTGCGCGAGCGTGGCGACGCCGACCATGAGCGCGACCACAACTGGGTGTCCCGCCGCTCGTAAGTACGCGCCGTACACCTTGTGTATAGTGGCATGTGTAGTACACTGCACTGTAGTGTAACACTCACCAGTAGCTGGTCCACCAGTCGGACGCCGAGCCGAGCAGCTGCGCGAGCGTGACGACGCCGACCATGAGCGCGACCACAACTGGGTGTCCCGCCGCTCGTAAGTACGCGCCGTACACCTTGTGTATAGTGGCATGTGTAGTACACTGCACTGTAGTGTAACACTCACCAGTAGCTGGTCCACCAGTCGGACGCCGAGCCGAGCAGCTGCGCGAGCGTGGCGACGCCGACCATGAGCGCGACCACAACTGGGTGTCCCGCCGCTCGTAAGTACGCGCCGTACACCTTGTGTATAGTGGCATGTGTAGTACACTGCACTGTAGTGTAACACTCACCAGTAGCTGGTCCACCAGTCGGACGCCGAGCCGAGCAGCTGCGCGAGCGTGGCGACGCCGACCATGAGCGCGACCACAACTGGGTGTCCCGCCGCTCGTAAGTACGCGCCGTACACCTTGTGTATAGTGGCATGTGTAGTACACTGCACTGTAGTGTAACACTCACCAGTAGCTGGTCCACCAGTCGGACGCCGAGCCGAGCAGCTGCGCGAGCGTGGCGACGCCGACCATGAGCGCGACCACAACTGGGTGTCCCGCCGCTCGTAAGTACGCGCCGTACACCTTGTGTATAGTGGCATGTGTAGTACACTGCACTGTAGTGTAACACTCACCAGTAGCTGGTCCACCAGTCGGACGCCGAGCCGAGCAGCTGCGCGAGCGTGGCGACGCCGACCATGAGCGCGACCACAACTGGGTGTCCCGCCGCTCGTAAGTACGCGCCGTACACCTTGTGTATAGTGGCATGTGTAGTACACTGCACTGTAGTGTAACACTCACCAGTAGCTGGTCCACCAGTCGGACGCCGAGCCGAGCAGCTGCGCGAGCGTGGCGACGCCGACCATGAGCGCGACCACAACTGGGTGTCCCGCCGCTCGTAAGTACGCGCCGTACACCTTGTGTATAGTGGCATGTGTAGTACACTGCACTGTAGTGTAACACTCACCAGTAGCTGGTCCACCAGTCGGACGCCGAGCCGAGCAGCTGCGCGAGCGTGGCGACGCCGACCATGAGCGCGACCACAACTGGGTGTCCCGCCGCTCGTAAGTACGCGCCGTACACCTTGTGTATAGTGGCATGTGTAGTACACTGCACTGTAGTGTAACACTCACCAGTAGCTGGTCCACCAGTCGGACGCCGAGCCGAGCAGCTGCGCGAGCGTGGCGACGCCGACCATGAGCGCGACCACAACTGGGTGTCCCGCCGCTCGTAAGTACGCGCCGTACACCTTGTGTATAGTGGCATGTGTAGTACACTGCACTGTAGTGTAACACTCACCAGTAGCTGGTCCACCAGTCGGACGCCGAGCCGAGCAGCTGCGCGAGCGTGGCGACGCCGACCATGAGCGCGACCACAACTGGGTGTCCCGCCGCTCGTAAGTACGCGCCGTACACCTTGTGTATAGTGGCATGTGTAGTACACTGCACTGTAGTGTAACACTCACCAGTAGCTGGTCCACCAGTCGGACGCCGAGCCGAGCAGCTGCGCGAGCGTGGCGACGCCGACCATGAGCGCGACCACAACTGGGTGTCCCGCCGCTCGTAAGTACGCGCCGTACACCTTGTGTATAGTGGCATGTGTAGTACACTGCACTGTAGTGTAACACTCACCAGTAGCTGGTCCACCAGTCGGACGCCGAGCCGAGCAGCTGCGCGAGCGTGGCGACGCCGACCATGAGCGCGACCACAACTGGGTGTCCCGCCGCTCGTAAGTACGCGCCGTACACCTTGTGTATAGTGGCATGTGTAGTACACTGCACTGTAGTGTAACACTCACCAGTAGCTGGTCCACCAGTCGGACGCCGAGCCGAGCAGCTGCGCGAGCGTGGCGACGCCGACCATGAGCGCGACCACAACTGGGTGTCCCGCCGCTCGTAAGTACGCGCCGTACACCTTGTGTATAGTGGCATGTGTAGTACACTGCACTGTAGTGTAACACTCACCAGTAGCTGGTCCACCAGTCGGACGCCGAGCCGAGCAGCTGCGCGAGCGTGGCGACGCCGACCATGAGCGCGACCACAACTGGGTGTCCCGCCGCTCGTAAGTACGCGCCGTACACCTTGTGTATAGTGGCATGTGTAGTACACTGCACTGTAGTGTAACACTCACCAGTAGCTGGTCCACCAGTCGGACGCCGAGCCGAGCAGCTGCGCGAGCGTGGCGACGCCGACCATGAGCGCGACCACAACTGGGTGTCCCGCCGCTCGTAAGTACGCGCCGTACACCTTGTGTATAGTGGCATGTGTAGTACACTGCACTGTAGTGTAACACTCACCAGTAGCTGGTCCACCAGTCGGACGCCGAGCCGAGCAGCTGCGCGAGCGTGGCGACGCCGACCATGAGCGCGACCACAACTGGGTGTCCCGCCGCTCGTAAGTACGCGCCGTACACCTTGTGTATAGTGGCATGTGTAGTACACTGCACTGTAGTGTAACACTCACCAGTAGCTGGTCCACCAGTCGGACGCCGAGCCGAGCAGCTGCGCGAGCGTGGCGACGCCGACCATGAGCGCGACCACAACTGGGTGTCCCGCCGCTCGTAAGTACGCGCCGTACACCTTGTGTATAGTGGCATGTGTAGTACACTGCACTGTAGTGTAACACTCACCAGTAGCTGGTCCACCAGTCGGACGCCGAGCCGAGCAGCTGCGCGAGCGTGGCGACGCCGACCATGAGCGCGACCACAACTGGGTGTCCCGCCGCTCGTAAGTACGCGCCGTACACCTTGTGTATAGTGGCATGTGTAGTACACTGCACTGTAGTGTAACACTCACCAGTAGCTGGTCCACCAGTCGGACGCCGAGCCGAGCAGCTGCGCGAGCGTGGCGACGCCGACCATGAGCGCGACCACAACTGGGTGTCCCGCCGCTCGTAAGTACGCGCCGTACACCTTGTGTATAGTGGCATGTGTAGTACACTGCACTGTAGTGTAACACTCACCAGTAGCTGGTCCACCAGTCGGACGCCGAGCCGAGCAGCTGCGCGAGCGTGGCGACGCCGACCATGAGCGCGACCACAACTGGGTGTCCCGCCGCTCGTAAGTACGCGCCGTACACCTTGTGTATAGTGGCATGTGTAGTACACTGCACTGTAGTGTAACACTCACCAGTAGCTGGTCCACCAGTCGGACGCCGAGCCGAGCAGCTGCGCGAGCGTGGCGACGCCGACCATGAGCGCGACCACAACTGGGTGTCCCGCCGCTCGTAAGTACGCGCCGTACACCTTGTGTATAGTGGCATGTGTAGTACACTGCACTCTAGTGTAACACTCACCAGTAGCTGGTCCACCAGTCGGACGCCGAGCCGAGCAGCTGCGCGAGCGTGGCGACGCCGACCATGAGCGCGACCACAACTGGGTGTCCCGCCGCTCGTAAGTACGCGCCGTACACCTTGTGTATAGTGGCATGTGTAGTACACTGCACTGTAGTGTAACACTCACCAGTAGCTGGTCCACCAGTCGGACGCCGAGCCGAGCAGCTGCGCGAGCGTGGCGACGCCGACCATGAGCGCGACCACAACTGGGTGTCCCGCCGCTCGTAAGTACGCGCCGTACACCTTGTGTATAGTGGCATGTGTAGTACACTGCACTGTAGTGTAACACTCACCAGTAGCTGGTCCACCAGTCGGACGCCGAGCCGAGCAGCTGCGCGAGCGTGGCGACGCCGACCATGAGCGCGACCACAACTGGGTGTCCCGCCGCTCGTAAGTACGCGCCGTACACCTTGTGTATAGTGGCATGTGTAGTACACTGCACTGTAGTGTAACACTCACCAGTAGCTGGTCCACCAGTCGGACGCCGAGCCGAGCAGCTGCGCGAGCGTGGCGACGCCGACCATGAGCGCGACCACAACTGGGTGTCCCGCCGCTCGTAAGTACGCGCCGTACACCTTGTGTATAGTGGCATGTGTAGTACACTGCACTGTAGTGTAACACTCACCAGTAGCTGGTCCACCAGTCGGACGCCGAGCCGAGCAGCTGCGCGAGCGTGGCGACGCCGACCATGAGCGCGACCACAACTGGGTGTCCCGCCGCTCGTAAGTACGCGCCGTACACCTTGTGTATAGTGGCATGTGTAGTACACTGCACTGTAGTGTAACACTCACCAGTAGCTGGTCCACCAGTCGGACGCCGAGCCGAGCAGCTGCGCGAGCGTGGCGACGCCGACCATGAGCGCGACCACAACTGGGTGTCCCGCCGCTCGTAAGTACGCGCCGTACACCTTGTGTATAGTGGCATGTGTAGTACACTGCACTGTAGTGTAACACTCACCAGTAGCTGGTCCACCAGTCGGACGCCGAGCCGAGCAGCTGCGCGAGCGTGGCGACGCCGACCATGAGCGCGACCACAACTGGGTGTCCCGCCGCTCGTAAGTACGCGCCGTACACCTTGTGTATAGTGGCATGTGTAGTACACTGCACTGTAGTGTAACACTCACCAGTAGCTGGTCCACCAGTCGGACGTCGAGCCGAGCAGCTGCGCGAGCGTGGCGACGCCGACCATGAGCGCGACCACAACTGGGTGTCCCGCCGCTCGTAAGTACGCGCCGTACACCTTGTGTATAGTGGCATGTGTAGTACACTGCACTGTAGTGTAACACTCACCAGTAGCTGGTCCACCAGTCGGACGCCGAGCCGAGCAGCTGCGCGAGCGTGGCGACGCCGACCATGAGCGCGACCACAACTGGGTGTCCCGCCGCTCGTAAGTACGCGCCGTACACCTTGTGTATAGTGGCATGTGTAGTACACTGCACTGTAGTGTAACACTCACCAGTAGCTGGTCCACCAGTCGGACGCCGAGCCGAGCAGCTGCGCGAGCGTGGCGACGCCGACCATGAGCGCGACCACAACTGGGTGTCCCGCCGCTCGTAAGTACGCGCCGTACACCTTGTGTATAGTGGCATGTGTAGTACACTGCACTGTAGTGTAACACTCACCAGTAGCTGGTCCACCAGTCGGACGCCGAGCCGAGCAGCTGCGCGAGCGTGGCGACGCCGACCATGAGCGCGACCACAACTGGGTGTCCCGCCGCTCGTAAGTACGCGCCGTACACCTTGTGTATAGTGGCATGTGTAGTACACTGCACTGTAGTGTAACACTCACCAGTAGCTGGTCCACCAGTCGGACGCCGAGCCGAGCAGCTGCGCGAGCGTGGCGACGCCGACCATGAGCGCGACCACAACTGGGTGTCCCGCCGCTCGTAAGTACGCGCCGTACACCTTGTGTATAGTGGCATGTGTAGTACACTGCACTGTAGTGTAACACTCACCAGTAGCTGGTCCACCAGTCGGACGCCGAGCCGAGCAGCTGCGCGAGCGTGGCGACGCCGACCATGAGCGCGACCACAACTGGGTGTCCCGCCGCTCGTAAGTACGCGCCGTACACCTTGTGTATAGTGGCATGTGTAGTACACTGCACTGTAGTGTAACACTCACCAGTAGCTGGTCCACCAGTCGGACGCCGAGCCGAGCAGCTGCGCGAGCGTGGCGACGCCGACCATGAGCGCGACCACAACTGGGTGTCCCGCCGCTCGTAAGTACGCGCCGTACACCTTGTGTATAGTGGCATGTGTAGTACACTGCACTGTAGTGTAACACTCACCAGTAGCTGGTCCACCAGTCGGACGCCGAGCCGAGCAGCTGCGCGAGCGTGGCGACGCCGACCATGAGCGCGACCACAACTGGGTGTCCCGCCGCTCGTAAGTACGCGCCGTACACCTTGTGTATAGTGGCATGTGTAGTACACTGCACTGTAGTGTAACACTCACCAGTAGCTGGTCCACCAGTCGGACGCCGAGCCGAGCAGCTGCGCGAGCGTGGCGACGCCGACCATGAGCGCGACCACAACTGGGTGTCCCGCCGCTCGTAAGTACGCGCCGTACACCTTGTGTATAGTGGCATGTGTAGTACACTGCACTGTAGTGTAACACTCACCAGTAGCTGGTCCACCAGTCGGACGCCGAGCCGAGCAGCTGCGCGAGCGTGGCGACGCCGACCATGAGCGCGACCACAACTGGGTGTCCCGCCGCTCGTAAGTACGCGCCGTACACCTTGTGTATAGTGGCATGTGTAGTACACTGCACTGTAGTGTAACACTCACCAGTAGCTGGTCCACCAGTCGGACGCCGAGCCGAGCAGCTGCGCGAGCGTGGCGACGCCGACCATGAGCGCGACCACAACTGGGTGTCCCGCTGCTCGTAAGTACGCGCCGTACACCTTGTGTATAGTGGCATGTGTAGTACACTGCACTGTAGTGTAACACTCACCAGTAGCTGGTCCACCAGTCGGACGCCGAGCCGAGCAGCTGCGCGAGCGTGGCGACGCCGACCATGAGCGCGACCACAACTGGGTGTCCCGCTGCTCGTAAGTACGCGCCGTACACCTTGTGTATAGTGGCATGTGTAGTACACTGCACTGTAGTGTAACACTCACCAGTAGCTGGTCCACCAGTCGGACGCCGAGCCGAGCAGCTGCGCGAGCGTGGCGACGCCGACCATGAGCGCGACCACAACTGGGTGTCCCGCTGCTCGTAAGTACGCGCCGTACACCTTGCTGCCCACGGCGCCCGCGCTCCGCGACTCGGCCTCCACGCGGTCGCTCTCCGGCGGCGCCGTCGCCGTCAGGTTGTCCACCGAGCTCACCTGCACACCAATTATTATTAATTATTAATATTAAGTACCTACAAAAGAGATCCAGCTCGAAGGACCACTTTCGTCCGGTGTAACATCGACAAAATGAAAATACCTGCATTACATTTTGGATAGTAGAAATTGGTATGAGTTTTCGCGATGCGAATGGTATTTGGACGTAAACTGACCTAAATTAATTAAAATAATAAAAAAGTTATAAAAATGGAATCTATGTCTTACAGACAGATAAAAGTGAATGCATTGTACTTCAAAACTTTGTTAAATTGGCCAAATAAAGTGAAAATTAGAATTTTGCCCAAATCTTTATTACACCCAACATACTCCCCGGATCTTGCACCAAATTTTATTATCCTCGCTCGTGCGAGAATTGCGCATCCAAACTTGCAACAGTGAGGTAGTCGGTATTTTCATGGTAGTAGAGCCTTGCTGATTTCAGCATGAATGGCCCGGGCTCGACCGGGGAAGTACTACCGTCTCACAGAAAATCGACGTAAAGTAACAGTACCTAAACTGTTGCGTTTCGTTCGGTGAGTGAGAGTGCCGGAGGCCCTATCCCCCATTCCTTCTCCCTTATCCCACTCCTCATCCTATCCTTTTTCCCAACCCCAAGGGGCGGCAACGCACTTGTGACTCCTGTGGTGTTGCTTGTGTCCATGGGCGGCGGTAATTGCTTACCATCAGGCAACCCGTCTGCTCGTTTGCCGCCTATTACTATAAAAAAATAAAAATTTGTACAAAATTCTACTGGCCCTAACAACTCTTGTGAACAGTCTTTATTAATAAAAGTTCACTTACAGAATGTATGCTCATCTGTCGTTTCCTGAAGCTACCATGCAGCATAGACTCCGTGTCGGCATCCGCGGTCGCGTTGGGGTCCGGCGCCGGTTTCTCTTCTTCCTCCTCCCGAGCTAGTAACTTCGCGAAGTCGAGACCCGAAGCGCTCAGTGTATCGAAGTTACCCGCTGCTGCTATCGTGCCGTTCTTTAGGATTATTATCTGTGAATATTTTTTTGTGTTAATGTAAAATAGAAAAATCTTGTGTAACGGTTTTTGTGGTCTCTTCTCAATCTCAATCTTTCCAAACGATTCCGCCGTTTTGTAAATTTTTTTTGTTAATTTATAATTTTGGAAAAAGGTCGTAGAAAATGTTATATGCCACTTAGTAATTAATTAGCGTATCATTTTACTGATTTATTTTCCTTATGCACTAAAAGCATTTCTTTTGTTTTCATCCTATGACAAATGACTTTAAAAATTTTTCCTGGATAAAACCTTTATTCACCAATTTCAAGCCCCTCGAACCAAAATAAGCTCCACGAAATAAAATCCTGAATTCGCCGTTGCACCACCGTCCACCCAGTAAGTATAAGTCGCCAGCTAGAGACATGCAGGGATGTAGCTTGTACTCACTGAGAGATTTACCTGAGTCGAGAGTAAGAAAGTCGTGTTACCTGGTCGACGTCTCTGAGGAACTGCAGCTGGTGCGTGACGAGTATGCGCGTGGTGTTGCGCAGGTAGCCCACGACGCAGGACTCGAACAGGTGGCGGCCCACGTGTGCGTCCACCGCCGACAGCGGGTCGTCCAGCAGGTAGATGTCCGCGCGCTTGTACACCGAGCGCGCTAATGAGATGCGGGCGCGCTGCCCTGTACAACGATAAAATAACATGAATCTTTGTTCGATAGATTAGGAATCCCACACATTGGGGACCAAATGTTTACCGCTGCCGTCACATTATGCTGACCGGACGGCGCTTTTGGTGTGTCACGTTTGCGTGCGCTCGTCATGCGTCCAGCGTTCACTTTGTACTATAGGGATACGCAGGACACCTGCTCGAGGAACGCGCATGCCTGATGTGAGATCTGAAGTAATTGTTCGGTATGACACACCAAACACGCGGCGGCGCAGTCAGCATTATGTGTCGGCGGCTGCTAACATTTGGTCGCGTAACGCTGTCCGATGTGACACTCGACGAAAGGTTGTAACGCGTCGATCTTATCTCGCATTACATTGCCACCAATGTGCCTAATATTCGTATACTATTTGATATTAATCGATTTTTCGACGATAAATTTAGTATCCGTGGGCCTAGTAGATTTTTATAACTTTTGTTTATCTTTGGTTTTTGAATGACGGTGAGCTGTCACCCGGCTGTCATTTGGCTGTCAACGTCACTTTTCTTCCCGGTGGTCGGCGACAATGATTAGGTCGCGGGCTTGAATTTTTTTATCTTGGATTGGCTCGCCTCATCCATTAAATTAATTTAATTATGGTGCATTAGTTGCACTGAGGAGCCATGGGACGGCTTGTTATCTATAAATTTTTCACCAATATGGTAAGATTTTTGTTGTATTGAGTTAATCGTCGGTGAGTTTGTAATATTCTGAACGTTAGAACAACCTTCATTTTGAATCGAAGTTTTGCTAAAACGAAATTGTTTTGTCGGTTTCAGCGGATCATCTGAGCCGCGTTTTATATCTCCTATTAATTCTTTTCTTCCCAATTGGATGTAATTTAACCTCGGATAGCCTTCGCTCATCGAGGATTTGCACGCCGTGACGCCACGCGGCAGACGTGATAACATAGATTATTTTGTAAAATTTTATTTTATATACTTAACCTTAGAAGAATGCAGGTAAACCTTATTTACTTATTTGCATAAGGACGCAGCCTCGAATTCAAACAATAACATCTGGTAATTCCACAAACTAGTTTCATTTATATTCTCTATTTTTTATGTTGTTTTCAACACAACACATTTATATTCTCTATTTTGTTATAGGTAGATTGTGTACACTACACACACCTTTATTTTTATTTTTTATATATTACAAGGTTCGGCGCCACGCTTAACGCGACGTAAGTTCTGCTGATGTGCCATAGGAGATTTGATAAACACTACGAGAGTATTCAACCGAATTTTACGGTAAGTGACGCAGATGTGTCGCGATTAGGCTCGGACAAAATGACAACCGTGCAACTGATAATACATCACACCGTAGGACATAAAAGGTCAGTGCTTCACGGCATGCATTGAGATTACGTTACCGTACCACCGTGTACGCTATCGTCAAGTTCTTAAACTGGCAAAGTTAGAGAGACCGTCAGTGAATGGATATGTGAATGTCTTTATCTGTTACTGTCCTCTATCCGTGTAGGATTCAACAATTTGCTTCCCGTCGTCCATTGCAGACATGCGCATAATTATATTTATCGTTGAACGATTTATGTATAAACTCACATGTACAATGGCCAAACTTGACGCTAGTACACCATAAGGTGAAAATAGCTTAGCAAGACATGGTCCCGTCCAGTTCCCTAGTCAAACGTAATATGGGGGGCTGGTTTTGTATTAGTGTACGTGTGCCTCGACTCTATGAGCGAGTCAAAGGAAACTTTTTTAAACTGATCGACCACGAACTTGTTTAAGTGAAATGAGGCCCTTGTCTAGTATTCTTCCTCTTTCGTGTGAGCGGCCAACTCTGGTACACACTCACACGAAAAAACAACTTTACGTGTACTATGAAGCACCGTTAGTGCTCTGATGTTAATGCCACACGCGATCACCCATTCAAGTAGCGACCGTGTCCAGCAATACGACAATTTATAAACGAACGAGTATTATTGCAATAGTGTGCATTAAGTAAAATGTTTGCTTCACATACCTCCACTGAGACTGACGCCTCTCTCCCCAACAACAGTCTTGTCTCCGTGCGGGAACAACGAGAAGTCCCGGTCCAAAGCGCAGCGGCGCACCACTGCGTTGTACCGAGGACGGTCCATGGCTTGCCCAAACAATATGTTTTGTCGAACGCTGCCTGCAACATAAAATAATACATTGTTGATGAATTTGAAGCACTATTCTGTAAATAATTTTAGATAGCTTATGATGTTGTTGAGTATCTCGCGTTCATGTGGCGCCATCTAGTACGCCAACGTGGAGTATTTTGTTGACTCTTATGGCGCTGATGCACTTGAGCATTCACTTGTACCAGAAGAACGAGCATTCGCTGTTTTTGGGTCTGTCGAACTGAACAACGAACAGAGCCAAACATTGCTAGGAACATCTTCACGTACTTTCTAAACAACGCTCTAATCAGCAAAACATCGAAGCAAATTTACTGTCCACTCGCGAGAATGCTCGCCAGAACCCCCATTACAATGCTCGCTAAAAACACTCGTTTGTCTTTCTGTTTTGTATATGTGTGGTGTATCAGCACCAATACACACACAGACCGATATTTTATGACTAAAGAAAAGAAACTATAAAAAAAATTAAGGGTGTATAGAAAGATTTGTATTACCTGCGAAGAGCCAAGGTTCTTGACTGGCGTAGGAAACTGTTCCACCGACGTGTAATGAACCAGACAGCAGAGGTAGCTCGCGCAGTAGCACGTGTAGTAACGATGATTTACCCGCGCCCACTGGACCTATGACGGCTATTAGTCTGAAATAGAAGTAACACTTGTTTTTATGTAACAATATTTAAAATAAATAGCCTCTATTGAAGAAATATATAAGCTTATTAATAAATTATGTAGAGTAATTTCTCATTATTTAACTTAACCTGTTCATCTGTTGAGAATTTTCTTGTTTTTAGTTATACCTACTACAGCTATGATATAGGGAGTGCTTTATCTACCATTTTTTCCTTGATCTGAGTTTAAAATATGCCTGGCGGGTACTTACAACTCATTACATGAGTCTCATACTGCATAGTAACAACTCACTTCTCCTGGTGCGACAGGATCCACTTGAACCTAGTACTACATAGTAACAACTCACTTGCCAGGCTTGATGGTGAGCGAAAGGTCTGTGAGGGTGTTCTCCTGGTGCGACAGGATCCACTTGAACCTAGTACTACATAGTAACAACTCACTTGCTAGGCTTTATGGTGAGCGAAAGGTCTGTGAGGGTGTTCTCCTGGTGCGACAGGATCCACTTGAACCTAGTACTACATAGTAACAACTCACTTGCCAGGCTTGATGGTGAGCGAAAGGTCTGTGAGGGTGTTCTCCTGGTGCGACAGGATCCACTTGAACCTAGTACTACATAGTAACAACTCACTTGCCAGGCTTGATGGTGAGCGAAAGGTCTGTGAGGGTGTTCTCCTGGTGCGACAGGATCCACTTGAACCTAGTACTACATAGTAACAACTCACTTGCCAGGCTTGATGGTGAGCGAAAGGTCTGTGAGGGTGTTCTCCTGGTGCGACAGGATCCACTTGAACCTAGTACTACATAGTAACAACTCACTTGCTAGGCTTTATGGTGAGCGAAAGGTCTGTGAGGGTGTTCTCCTGGTGCGACAGGATCCACTTGAACCTAGTACTACATAGTAACAACTCACTTGCCAGGCTTGATGGTGAGCGAAAGGTCTGTGAGGGTGTTCTCCTGGTGCGACAGGATCCACTTGAACCTAGTACTACATAGTAACAACTCACTTGCCAGGCTTGATGGTGAGCGAAAGGTCTGTGAGGGTGTTCTCCTGGTGCGACAGGATCCACTTGAACCTAGTACTACATAGTAACAACTCACTTGCCAGGCTTGATGGTGAGCGAAAGGTCTGTGAGGGTGTTCTCCTGGTGCGACAGGATCCACTTGAACCTAGTACTACATAGTAACAACTCACTTGCCAGGCTTGATGGTGAGCGAAAGGTCTGTGAGGGTGTTCTCCTGGTGCGACAGGATCCACTTGAACCTAGTACTACATAGTAACAACTCACTTGCCAGGCTTGATGGTGAGCGAAAGGTCTGTGAGGGTGTTCTCCTGGTGCGACAGGATCCACTTGAACCTAGTACTACATAGTAACAACTCACTTGCCAGGCTTGATGGTGAGCGAAAGGTCTGTGAGGGTGTTCTCCTGGTGCGACAGGATCCACTTGAACCTAGTGCTACATAGTAACAACTCACTTGCCAGGCTTGATGGTGAGCGAAAGGTCTGTGAGGGTGTTCTCCTGGTGCGACAGGATCCACTTGAACCTAGTACTACATAGTAACAACTCACTTGCCAGGCTTGATGGTGAGCGAAAGGTCTGTGAGGGTGTTCTCCTGGTGCGACAGGATCCACTTGAACCTAGTACTACATAGTAACAACTCACTTGCCAGGCTTGATGGTGAGCGAAAGGTCTGTGAGGGTGTTCTCCTGGTGCGACAGGATCCACTTGAACCTAGTACTACATAGTAACAACTCACTTGCCAGGCTTGATGGTGAGCGAAAGGTCTGTGAGGGTGTTCTCCTGGTGCGACAGGATCCACTTGAACCTAGTACTACATAGTAACAACTCACTTGCCAGGCTTGATGGTGAGCGAAAGGTCTGTGAGGGTGTTCTCCTGGTGCGACAGGATCCACTTGAACCTAGTACTACATAGTAACAACTCACTTGCCAGGCTTGATGGTGAGCGAAAGGTCTGTGAGGGTGTTCTCCTGGTGCGACAGGATCCACTTGGCGGTGGCGTGCTTGAGCCGCACCCCTCGCGCGTCTTCCTCCACCCGCGCCGCCAACTCCTGGTCATCTTCCTCGCCTGATTCCAGGGGTGCGAGATTCGTGTTTGCGTTACCTGGTGATTGGAAAAGGTGTGTAAATATATTGAAACGCTTGTATACATATATGCGGTTTAGTTTTCTCCGAAGAAGCCGAAGACGATCCTATACAGATGATTGCTGTACATCAATAAAATTATATCTGTAAAACCGTTTAGGCAATAACGAAACTAGCACCACTACAATTTTGTCAACCGTAGGTATGAATAAGATGTGAAAGAACCGGAAGAAAAGTGGGCCTAGAGACGCTCTGTTTCATCCTGTAATATGCGACAATTATGCAACACAAGACATTATTGTTTGCACTTAATTTATTTTGTCATCTTGTATGTATGCACTTTCTTTGTATGTACACACACATGTTTATGCAAATAAAGCTTATCTTATCTTATCTTATCTTACATTTCTGACACTATCCTGACGTATACAGGGTGTCACAAGACCCATTACCAAGGCGAAGTCTACTCTTTGTGGACATCATGCCAAGTCATACTAACCAAAAATAATACTAGGGAAACGAATTTTTTTTGCGTTTTCACATTTTTTTAACCGCAATTAAAAGCGCGCGCGTGCAATGCTGGAAATACTTACTTATCCATGGGGTTATAGGGCATCTAAAGAACATATTGGCGGGGTAAATGCATCGATTTTGTATCTAATTAGAAAAATTCCATACTAACTTTGAGCCTCAATATCTCCTGAACCAGTAATTTCCCAGGTATCGTGCTGAAGTAAAATATGTTAGTACTGATTGGTACAACATGGGATTTCAGTTATCGTTAAGAGTCTTTTTACTCCCTGTATATATATATAAACACAAGTATCATCACTGTCCTTGCGCTTAGTTGGCTGTATAACCTACCTACTTTCCAGTTTATACAGAATATTTTCTGTACGAACACAAGTATCATCATTGTCCTTGCGCTTAGTTGGCTGTATAACCTACCTACTTTCCAGTTTATACAGAATATTTTCTGTACGAATACCGAACACAATGACATTCCAGAAAAATCAGGAATCATATCAATACTTATTAAAAATGCTACTTACCATTACCTCTGACCATGGCTTCAGTTTCCTTAATGTTATCTTCATGTTCTACATTATCAGGTGTGCTGACGTCAGCGAACATCGGCTCTTCCTTGGCTTCCAGATCTTTCTTTAGCTTTTCCTTCGGTTTGGTAGATGTTTGTATTTCGGCTAAGCCTGGCACTGGTTTGCTTGTGTCTTCATACAGCATGAAGCTCTGCAACCGTTTGATTGATATCGTTGCTTCTGCTACTTGAGCAATACCTGGAAAATACATTTATAATATGTTTTATTTTTGTGGAATAAATGAGGTATTTATACTCGTACAAAACATGCTTATAACGTAATTTTTATGAACAATGATCAAAAGCATAAGAGGCAGAAATGATATACCTATTTATTATTTAATTTATGTTTGTATGGTTTAATTTTAAATGCATAGCATCGATTCGGCCTCATGGCTATGGGACATCGATAGACGCTGCGGTTTTAAATTTTAATGGGTAGGAGAGAGTCCTCTGCTTTTACCCTAAGACGCTGGTTAAGCTGGTGACATAGGTTTCCACAGTGAACTAAAATAAAGGAAATGAACTTCTGGCTGAACTCACCTAGTGGGAAGAACACAGTCATAGTCTGTCTGAGTATGTTGAGTGAGTCTGAGTATGTAACACCTGCTTGGCGGTGATCACGTTGTTGACCAGCACGTACGCCAGGATCGAGAAGAACAGGCACTGAAGTACTGGCTACACTCACCTTGTGGGAAGAACACAGTCATAGTCTGTCTGAGTATGTTGTAGAAGCTGGTGACGACGAACACCTGCTTGGCGGTGATCACGTTGTTGACCAGCACGTACGCCAGGATCGAGAAGAACAGGCACTGAAGTACTGGCTACACTCTACCTTGTGGGAAGAACACAGTCATAGTCTGCCTGAGTATGTTGTAGAAGCTGGTGACGACGAACACCTGCTTATCGGTGATCACGTTGTTCACGAGCACGTACGCCGGGATCGAGAAGAACAGGCACTGAAGTAATGGCTACACTCACCTTGTGGGAAGAACACAGTCATAGTCTGTCTGAGTATGTTGTAGAAGTTGGTGACGACGAACACCTGCTTGGCGGTGATCACGTTGTTCACGAGCACGTACGCCAGGATCGAGAAGAACAGGCACGGAAGTACTGGCTACACTCACCTTGTGGGAAGAACACAGTCATAGTCTGTCTGAGTATGTTGTAGAAGCTGGTGACGACGAACACCTGCTTGGCGGTGATCACGTTGTTCACGAGCACGTACGCCAGGATCGAGAAGAACAGGCACGGAAGTACTGGCTACACTCACCTTGTGGGAAGAACACAGTCATAGTCTGTCTGAGTATGTTGTAGAAGCTGGTGACGACGAACACCTGCTTGACGGTGATCACGTTGTTGACCAGCACGTACGCCAGGATCGAGAAGAACAGGCACTGAAGTACTGGCTACACTCACCTTGTGGGAAGAACACAGTCATAGTCTGTCTGAGTATGTTGTAGAAGCTGGTGACGACGAACACCTGCTTGGCGGTGATCACGTTGTTCACGAGCACGTACGCCAGGATCGAGAAGAACAGGCACTGAAGTACTGGCTACACTCACCTTGTGGGAAGAACACAGTCATAGTCTGTCTGAGTATGTTATAGAAGCTGGTGACGACGAACACCTGCTTGGCGGTGATCACGTTGTTCACGAGCACGTACGCCAGGATCGAGAAGAACAGGCACTGAAGTACTGGCTACACTCACCTTGTGGGAAGAACACAGTCATAGTCAGTCTGAGTATGTTGTAGAAGGTGGTGACGACGAACACCTGCTTGGCGGTGATCACGTTGTTCACGAGCACGTACGCCGGGATCGAGAAGAACAGGCACTGAAGTACTGGCTACACTCACCTTGTGGGAAGAACACAGTCATAGTCTGTCTGAGTATGTTGTAGAAGTTGGTGACGACGAACACCTGCTTGGCGGTGATCACGTTGTTCACGAGCACGTACGCCAGGATCGAGAAGAACAGGCACGGAAGTACTGGCTACACTCACCTTGTGGGAAGAACACAGTCATAGTCTGTCTGAGTATGTTGTAGAAGGTGGTGACGACGAACACCTGCTTGGCGGTGATCACGTTGTTGACCAGCACGTACGCCGGGATCGAGAAGAACAGGCACTGAAGTACTGGCTACACTCACCTTGTGGGAAGAACACAGTCATAGTCTGTCTTAGTATGTTGTAGAAGCTGGTGACGACGAACACCTGCTTGACGGTGATCACGTTGTTGACCAGCACGTACGCCAGGATCGAGAAGAACAGGCACTGAAGTACTGGCTACACTCACCTTGTGGGAAGAACACAGTCATAGTCTGTCTGAGTATGTTGTAGAAGCTGGTGACGACGAACACCTGCTTGGCGGTGATCACGTTGTTCACGAGCACGTACGCCAGGATCGAGAAGAACAGGCACTGAAGTACTGGCTACACTCACCTTGTGGGAAGAACACAGTCATAGTCTGTCTGAGTATGTTATAGAAGCTGGTGACGACGAACACCTACTTGGCGGTGATCACGTTGTTCACGAGCACGTACGCCAGGATCGAGAAGAACAGGCACTGAAGTACTGGCTACACTCACCTTGTGGGAAGAACACAGTCATCGTCTGACTGAGTATGTTGTAGAATTTGGTGACGACGAACACCTGCTTGGCAGTGATCACGTTGTTCACGAGCACGTACGCCATGATCGAGAAGAACAGGCACTGAAGTACTGGCTACACTCACCTTGTGGGAAGAACACAGTCATAGTCTGTCTGAGTATGTTGTAGAAGCTGGTGACGACGAACACCTGCTTGACGGTGATCACGTTGTTGACCAGCACGTACGCCAGGATCGAGAAGAACAGGCACTGAAGTACTGGCTACACTCACCTTGTGGGAAGAACACAGTCATAGTCTGTCTGAGTATGTTGTAGAAGCTGGTGACGACGAACACCTGCTTGGCGGTGATCACGTTGTTGACCAGCACGTACGCCAGGATCGAGAAGAACAGGCACTGAAGTACTGGCTACACTCACCTTGTGGGAAGAACACAGTCATAGTCTGTCTGAGTATGTTGTAGAAGCTGGTGACGACGAACACCTGCTTGGCGGTGATCACGTTATTCACGAGCACGTACGCCAGGATCGAGAAGAACAGGCACTGAAGTACTGGCTACACTCACCTTGTGGGAAGAACACAGTCATAGTCTGTCTGAGTATGTTGTAGAAGCTGGTGACGACGAACACCTGCTTGGCGGTGATCACGTTATTCACGAGCACGTACGCCAGGATCGAGAAGAACAGGCACTGAAGTACTGACTACACTCATCTTGTGGGAAGAACACAGTCATCGTCTGTTTGAGTATGTTGTAGAAGCTGGTGACGACGAACACCTGCTTGGCGGTGATCACGTTGTTGACCAGCAGGTACGCCAGGATCGAGAAGAACAGGCACTGAAGTACTGACTACACTCATCTTGTGGGAAGAACACAGTCATCGTCTGTTTGAGTATGTTGTAGAAGCTGGTGACGACGAACACCTGCTTGGCGGTGATCACGTTGTTGACCAGCACGTACGCCAGGATCGAGAAGAACAGGCACTGAAGTACTGGCAACACTCACCTTGTGGGAAGAACACAGTCATAGTCTGTCTGAGTATGTTGTAGAAGCTGGTGACGACGAACACCTGCTTGGCGGTGATCACGTTGTTGACCAGCACGTACGCCAGGATCGAGAAGA
Organism: Euclidia mi; assembly: GCA_944739405.2. NCBI lineage: Eukaryota > Metazoa > Arthropoda > Insecta > Lepidoptera > Erebidae > Euclidia > Euclidia mi. Next base: position 42,445,231 of record OX123187.2, read on the forward strand.
ACAGGCACTGAAGTACTGGCTACACTCACCTTGTGGGAAGAACACAGTCTTAGTCTGTCTGAGTATATTGTAGAAGCTGGTGACGACGAACACCTGCTTGGCGGTGATCACGTTGTTCACGAGCACGTACGCCAGGATCGAGAAGAACAGGCACTGAAGTACTGGCTACACTCACCTTGTGGGAAGAACACAGTCATAGTCTGTCTGAGTATGTTGTAGAAGCTGGTGACGACGAACACCTGCTTGGCGGTGATCACGTTGTTCACGAGCACGTACGCCAGGATCGAGAAGAACAGGCACTGAAGTACTGGCTACACTCTACCTTGTGGGAAGAACACAGTCATCGTCTGTCTGAGTATGTTGTAGAAGCTGGTGACGACGAACACCTGCTTGGCGGTGATCACGTTGTTGACCAGCACGTACGCCAGGATCGAGAAGAACAGGCACTGAAGTACTGGCTACACTCATCTTGTGGGTAGAACACAGTCATAGTCTGTCTGAGTATGTTGTAGAAGCTGGTGACGACGAACACCTGCTTGGCGGTGATCACGTTGTTGACCAGCAGGTACGCCAGGATCGAGAACAACAGGCACTGAAGTACTGACTACACTCATCTTGTGGGAAGAACACAGTCATCGTCTGTTTGAGTATGTTGTAGAAGCTGGTGACGACGAACACCTGCTTGGCGGTGATCACGTTGTTGACCAGCACGTACGCCAGGATCGAGAAGAACAGGCACTGAAGTACTGGCAACACTCACCTTGTGGGAAGAACACAGTCATAGTCTGTCTGAGTATGTTGTAGAAGCTGGTGACGACGAACACCTGCTTGGCGGTGATCACGTTGTTGACCAGCACGTACGCCAGGATCGAGAAGAACAGGCACTGAAGTACTGGCTACACTCACCTTGTGGGAAGAACACAGTCATAGTCTGTCTGAGTATGTTGTAGAAGCTGGTGACGACGAACACCTGCTTGGCGGTGATCACGTTGTTCACGAGCACGTACGCCAGGATCGAGAAGAACAGGCACTGAAGTACTGGCTACACTCACCTTGTGGGAAGAACACAGTCATAGTCTGTCTGAGTATGTTGTAGAAGCTGGTGACGACGAACACCTGCTTGGCGGTGATCACGTTGTTCACGAGCACGTACGCCAGGATCGAGAAGAACAGGCACTGAAGTACTGGCTACACTCACCTTGTGGGAAGAACATAGTCATAGTCTGTCTGAGTATGTTGTAGAAGCTGGTGACGACGAACACCTGCTTGGCGGTGATCACGTTGTTGACCAGCACGTACGCCAGGATCGAGAAGAACAGGCACTGAAGTACTGGCTACACTCACCTTGTGGGAAGAACACAGTCATAGTCTGTCTGAGTATGTTGTAGAAGCTGGTGACGACGAACACCTGCTTGGCGGTGATCACGTTGTTGACCAGCACGTACGCCAGGATCGAGAAGAACAGGCACTGAAGTACTGGCTACACTCACCTTGTGGGAAGAACACAGTCATAGTCTGTCTGAGTATGTTGTAGAAGCTGGTGACGACGAACACCTGCTTGGCGGTGATCACGTTATTCACGAGCACGTACGCCAGGATCGAGAAGAACAGGCACTGAAGTACTGGCTACACTCACCTTGTGGGAAGAACACAGTCATAGTCTGTCTGAGTATGTTGTAGAAGCTGGTGACGACGAACACCTGCTTGGCGGTGATCACGTTATTCACGAGCACGTACGCCAGGATCGAGAAGAACAGGCACTGAAGTACTGGCTACACTCACCTTGTGGGAAGAACATAGTCATAGTCTGTCTGAGTATGTTGTAGAAGCTGGTGACGACGAACACCTGCTTGGCGGTGATCACGTTGTTGACCAGCACGTACGCCAGGATCGAGAAGAACAGGCACTGAAGTACTGGCTACACTCACCTTGTGGGAAGAACACAGTCATAGTCTGTCTGAGTATGTTGTAGAAGCTGGTGACGACGAACACCTGCTTGTCGGTGATCACGTTGTTGACCAGCACGTACGCCAGGATCGAGAAGAACAGGCACTGAAGTACTGGCTACACTCACCTTGTGGGAAGAACACAGTCATAGTCTGTCTGAGTATGTTGTAGAAGCTGGTGACGACGAACACCTGCTTGGCGGTGATCACGTTATTCACGAGCTCGTACGCCAGGATCGAGAAGAACAGGCACTGAAGTACTGGCTACACTCACCTTGTGGGAAGAACACAGTCATAGTCTGTCTGAGTATGTTGTAGAAGCTGGTGACGACGAACACCTGCTTGGCGGTGATCACGTTATTCACGAGCACGTACGCCAGGATCGAGAAGAACAGGCACTGAAGTACTGGCTACACTCACCTTGTGGGAAGAACACAGTCATAGTCTGTCTGAGTATGTTGTAGAAGCTGGTGACGACGAACACCTGCTTGGCGGTGATCACGTTATTCACGAGCACGTACGCCAGGATCGAGAAGAACAGGCAGATGCGCGTCGTGAACATTATGAATGACGTCAGCACGCCCCGGATGTATGACGTCGCGCGGATCTCTTTTATCTCGTGTCTAGCGAAGAAAAAGCGATGAGAGTTATTCAGAAATGGTGTCTGTTTTAAGGTTCTTATAGTCTCTAAGATTTTCATAGTAGAATCTCTATTACGTAGTTCCAGAGCCGACAGCGTAATTTGACCTGTCGTTCGTAATAAATCAGAAAATTTTACCAACCTAAAAAACAATACAATAATCTTGCGATTGTCCTAATTTTGCTTTCCAGTTTAATTTATAAACTAAAAGAAAAAGATTTTAACTTTAAACCGTTTATACGTTGTAATAGGGAAGTTTCCTGCAAGTGAAAGAAATTATACAAATATTTTTATCTAGTGAAACATGTCAAAATAATGGTAGTTTAATTCATCAATGAATGTTAAAACTTTTTTAACATTTTTTATCGTCAATTTATTGATAATAAGTAATCTACTTGACAGCTAAAAAACTATGACGTCACTAGGTCATATTTCATACAAACGCCGCACAGTGGGGCCACTACCCTCAAAACGTACCGAAAATCCAAAAACTCAAAGTGATTTTAGAGTATCCTCATTATGACTTATCAAGAAAACTAACCAAGGTATCAGTTGACAGTATTGGAGCATCGGTCGCGCGTTCAGTTTGATATGAAAGTGAAGTAAACATACATATATTGTCGATAAACTATTTAGCGCTCGTAATTTACGTGCAATTAAGAGCGATTTCTTACTAAATTTAATTATTTTTGGTGTTATTTAGACATGGAAATTTCATCCTTAGGTATGTAACAATGTTATAGTCATTTTATTTTCTTTATTGCGTAAATACTTTCTTGTAGCCGAGATAAATAAAGTCTTATAATCAAATGATGGGACTTTTTATAAACATTCGATGTTTTGTTTATGTTCAAAGCAGTATTAAGTTATGGTTGTTATCTGAAAATATTCTTTACTTTATACGCTTTTATAAATAAGTTTAAAAATTTGCCACTTTTTGCCACTTATAGAAGTATGTCAATTTTTAGTTCATGACCCACAGAAATCATTTTTTCATATTTGACTTTCTTATTTAAAACTATTTATTTTCTTTTAGGACCGTCTAATAATACATACATACATACATAGACACACGCCTGTTGCCCCAAAGGGGTAGGCAGAGGCATATTAAACGCCCACTTTTCGCCAGTGTTTTGATCCCACGTAATAGGTGGCGAGCCTATTGCCGCTTATTATTATATGGATATTTTGTTTGCCAAAGCCTCGTCCGTTGATCGGCAGGTGCACCACTTGCAGGTGAGGTTGGCTTGGGACCCTAAGTTCTCGGTGGGAACCCTATGTAACCGTCTAATAAATTGTTATTTATTACAAGAAAAGAACTTATAAGCATAATGAATAGTTCAGGGGAGAATATTTTTGAGCAACGATACATACATTTAATCAAAGAGCTTGCAAAACGAACTGGTTGTGACTTCGAGTATATGAAAAAGAAATTGAGTGCTTTTAAGTCCCAATACAAATCAAGATAGGCAAAAGCAAGTAGAACTGAAAATAAATTTAGTATTAATAACAAAGTATGGCTTGAAACATCAATTTCTTTTCCACGCACTGAGCCCAAACGTAAACAGGTTGTTTGCGCTTAATACTGCCAGATATTTCGTATCTTTATACCCACGGTACAACATGCCACCTACCTTACATAAATACTTAATTCATGGACCAGAAATCATATCATTTGCGATGGGCAATGGCCCATAGGACAATTAACAGAAGAGTCACAGGAGGCAAGAAATAAAGACTTTAAGTGCTATAGGGAGCACCATTCTAGGAAATGTAGTAGGCAGCAATCGAACAGGGATATTTTTAATTTTTTTTATTAAGAGCCATTTCACGTTTTCGCGTCAATATCTGAGATTTCAGTCGCCTAATTTACCATCTTGGGTAAAACTCCGACATTTTTAAATACATGTAAAATATAGGCTGATATTTCTTTTTGCGATTTCATGTAACATATTTACAAAAAAATATTTGTTTACTTTGTGGTGATTAATCTCCCACAACAAGTTTACTAAAAAAACAACGCAGAGTTGATTTCAAGCTCTCATATCTATCACTAATATTTATAAAGTTGTCTGGAAAAAATACGTATCGTATCAGAAATATAATTTTCTTGCTACATAATGTAGCAGAATATCGATTATTAATAACATTAATTCGTAAAAAAACAAAATCGAAGGCCATTTTTTACGTTTTGTAACCCTATTTCATTGCGATTTTTTGGTTTAAATAAAGTGTAATTACATTTATAAAATCATGTCAAAATAAACTATGTTCTATAAGAATTCTAATTTCAAAGTTTGATGAAAATCGCTTCATGAAATTTATCGTAAAATGTGTATCAATGCCTCTCTAATTTAGAATAAATTACGATGCACAATCCTGCACCGATTAGTACGGCGCGAGCGCCCGTTGAGGTAGGACCTGTGCCATTTTGTTTCGCGGGCCGAACATCGAGCGTCCCTAGCGTAAAAGCATTATTATACTACGACTACAACATTTTGATTCTTTAGTTTTTGCCTTAACGACAAATGTTCATGTAGTACATTAACGATAGTCACTGCTAATTGACATGTTATTATTTTCTGATTTATATAGATAAATCTCCCTTTTCTTGTTTATATGTTTATATAGATTGTATAGACAATCTATACAAATAAATAAAATTGAAATGTCTGTCTGTGATTTCAAAATGATTGTATTTTCAAGTGTTTTTGTCTGCCTGTCTTTCTGTTTGTCCGGGGCAATCTCTGGAATGGCTGAATTGATTCAAATGCTGGCTTTCACTGGAAGGTTTCACAGGACTTTATCGCACTACATATAGATTACAATTTGACCCGGTAGGTAGCGCTGTTGTCGTGATACCGAGTCATTACTTTTTGTACTCATCTATACATAAGTACATATAAATAAAATTGAAGTGTCTGTCTGTGATTTCAAAATAATTATGTGTTTTCAAGTGCTTATAGTTAGTTACACGATTCTAAGTCATTAAGTTGATACCGAGTCTATATAGCATATTTATATAGAAGCGTAGGTCACTCATCATTAAATTTCGAAATTGTCAATGCAAAAATTTGATTTGGCTATGAAGTAGGTAGTTCAGTCATTTTAGGCGTTCACTAAGAACGAATTTTACGAAAGGGATGTATTCAGGCTTTCTTAAAGTTCTCGCAAATTTGTATATTAACGCATGTTTGTAAGTTAAAATAAAATGTTATTATTACCCGCAATACCCGCGTGCGAAGCCGCGGGTACCAGCTATTTTTAATAAGTAATATTCTTAAAATTAAATTAACATTTTATTGATAGACCGGCAAAATAAAAATTAGCTCAATTTGGGTGATCTCCTTTATTTATCAAATTATTCTAGTAGGGTAGCTCATGAAGGGATTTCGGGATTTACTCGAGCGCGTCAGATATTGATAGCATCAATGTCCTACGTATTTTTAATAAAGTAGGAATGTTAATCGAATCGTTTGCATAGTGGGGTGAATTATTTACATTTTTATCATCTTAGCAACCCAATAGGTCTCAATGACGCTCGAGTAAATCCCAATATCGCATCGTGAGCTCCCCTACTATGCACAATTCACCATAATTCTAATTAAAACCAAATATTTTCATTCATATACATATATATTTTATACTAGCTTTTGCCTGCGGCTTCGCGCGCGTTGAAGTCGGGGTAACATAAATTTACTTTCAGTATCAAGTTGTGTGAAGGCGCTTCTGATTAGTCTAAAGAGTTCAGAAACGCTATAGAGTACAAAGTAATTTGGTCAGTATCCATGATATTATCTACCATTATATATACCGAATATATATTTATAAACACTTTCGCATTTATAATATTAGTAGAGAAAATCGTTTCAGCCATTTAAGCGTAGTCTATAATTATTAGTTTATATATGCGTTTATATATGTAATCACCGTGCACAATTTATGACGATATGTATGTATGATGAAGAGGCAGCGATAGCCTAGTGGAGATACCAACGGACTGCCATGCAGAGGGTATCGGGTACGATCCACGGCACGCACCAATGACTTTTCGGAGTTATGTGAATTGTAATTATCGCTTGCCCCGTGCCTCGGAGAGCACGTTAAACCGTCGGTCCCGGCTGTCATGAAGATCTTTGACAGTCGTTATAGGGAGTCAGTAGCTATAAACAAACTGACACTAGGCTAAACCATGGAATATCGCTATCCCTTCAGGTTACGGAGATCAGATAGGCAGTCGCTCCGTGGAAAAGCTAATATTCAGCCAAATCCGGTTAAACTAGAAAGCGGACCCTGGTTTGAGACTGGAATAATGCTAGGCGGATGATGATGTATGACGTGATAGTACTGACAGATATACGATAGCACATGCGCAGCACTCAACTTACAGCGCATGCGTTCTTACTTCCAAGAGGTAAATATGTGCCGTAGGATCAAACTTGTACCCTCCCTAAAATCCCTCCCGGTTTAATTTTTGCAATTTATGGTTGCCTATGACCGTCTCCATGGTCCAATATATCTCTTATTTTTTTTTTAATTTCGACAAAATCGGTTCAGCCGTTTTAGTGTGAAAACGGAACATACATACATACATACACACTTTCGAATTTTTAATATTAGTAGTGATTAGTAGGGATATAAAAATATTTGATTTAATATATTTTTTTATATTTGCTGTTTGTCAATTTTGTTGTGCCCATGGGCGCGCATCGGCATCAGTGGCGGAAAAATAACCAGAGCGCCGTTTTCCATGAATATTTATTTTCTGTTATAACAAGACAAAATGAATACAAAATTATTTTTAATAGATTTTAAACTTTCGCGATTTGTATACATCATACAACTTGGAACAGTCCCTCCGCGACTACGACCGTTGCAAGCCGGTAGAAACATAGGAGAATAACAGAGATATTTATGCCTATAATAACTAAAATTATCGCGACTAAGACCCGCTAGATAATATTGTATGAAGATTATTTTTCCTCGCAAGTGTGTGAAAAAATGGGTGTACCTTGATCATTTCATACTCGGTTCCTTAACCAATAATAATACTTAATATCGCCTCAAGTGTAATAGCACACCCGTATCATAATTTACTATTTCTATAAATCTCTAACCTTTAGTTCATTACGATTATTGATAACGGCTCAAGACTGTTTTGGCCGTGTCGACTATCGCGCTATACTGTTTCTATTGTGTATGTGTGGATAGCTACGCACACATTCACGATGCTGCCGTCTTTTACCTAAACTGGAGCGTTATAATTTTGTGAAATGGCTCTTAAGTTCTGATCCCGTTATCACAAGTAAACATAAACCGGTCAAAAACAAAGTTAAAATATACCTCAAGAAGCGCTGTTCATGTTGAAAGCTCCATCCCCAAATAAATCAGTTAATGAAAGTGGTGATGATGATGATGATGATGATGATGATAACGGTGCTTTAACATATCTTAAATAATTACTCAACATTGTTTATAACTACGAATTTTGGAGGAATCAAATTTATTTAGATTATTAGTTTATTAAAATAATAAGGTAATGTGCCTTTTTAACATTGAGAAAATGATTATCACCAAAATTGAGTTTATTTCTAGAAGAAGACACGTCTTTGATAACATCTGATTCATTTTAGAAGGTCAAACTGGTTTAGTTGATTTGATGGTACGAATGAGGATCTATTGCCCCACTGTGCGCCGTAGCAAAGGTCGTTTTTGACATTTCATTAAAAGTGTTTGATTTGACGAGTTGGCAACAACCCTATATATAAATTTTCACTGTATTCTTGTAGGCAGTTTTTTTTAAATATATCTAATAGCTTGACAGGTAAAATTAAAGAGATAGCTATAATTTTCGTCCGTGTGGTGACGAATTAAGAATACGGATTGTCACCACCCCATATCATCACATGGGTGTCGTAAGAGCCGACAGAGGGAGCATATTATGCAGAGAACAGCACTGCAAGAGAAGGAAAACTTGATACAAACCCTATACCAACCCGTTTGGCCAGCGTGGTATAGTAGGCCAATTCCTCCTTTCAAAGGAGAGGCCTTGTCCAGCAGTGGACTGTTAAAGGCTGATGATGATGATGAGCTATAATTTTATTCATGGCTTAGTTTGTCAATATTTAGTGGACGGAACTGCAAAGTGAGTGAGGGTCTTGGATCGCAACCGGGATTATACTAATAATAATTTACGTTATACAATCAAAATTTCACATGAACTTACTTTCTCGCCTTCGCCACTAGGTCCGCGAACGGTTTCTCCCAGGTGTACATCTTGATGACCTGTATGCCCGAGAGGATTTCGTTCATGAGTCGTACGCGCTCGTCCGTCCTTAGTGCTGTTTTCAGTCGGAGGACCGATGTGCGCTTGCCCAGGTATGCTGTTAAACAAATACACCATATAATTCTTTACCTAGTATTAGATTTCATCATCATATAATATTCATAGCAGCTCTTCGCAGTCCTCTGCGGGACAGAGAATTAACAGTGGCCATTGAATGCCAACGTGTGAATATTAAGGTTATTAGAAAATTGGTGGATAAGTGGCATACATTTTCTAAGGCGCTGTTATCTCAGACGTCACGGCATCGCACGGTGTGGTATTGTACGGAGAGCTTATGGTTCCTATGGCATCGTACTGTGAGCTTAAGGATCGTTTGGCATGCCATGGCATGGCTACGTATTCCAGTGCAATTCACGCCATGATGCAAGCAAACTAGAAAATCAAGACGCGCCCGTCTATCCTACTGCTCGCTGGAATAATAAGCTAGATTCAGTCTTGCTTCAATTACTTAGCACTCATATTTCTCTAATGACCTAAGAGATTTTCCCCGTGACACTTTTTAATCTTGGTCGTATTCATCTTTAAAAAAAAATCCATGCCGTGCCGTCTGTGAGCGCCGGCCCTTTTTAGTAATATAAGAAGATCAACCGACGACAATGCGTATATTCAAGGACTATAGCGCAATAGGTAAAGATGTGTTGATCTTAGATAACAAAAGACGATATCAGTTCCACGGCATTTCTACAAAAAGAATATTCTCTACACATTTTCTGTACAAAAGGCTTATTCACCTAACTATGCAATAAACGTAGCTTTGGACAACGATAATAAGAAAGAATTTCAAGAAAAACTCGGATCAAGGATTTTGTTTTTGAGGTGACTTTGTTTTTAGGGTTGTCTTGATCCTGGTAAAGAAGGTTATATCGTAAACACTAAAAAGTGTTTTGTCTTTGATAGGAAACGTTTCCTATAATTTAGGAAAGGTTTGACCCTCTTCTAGCCTTCCCCCGGATCCGCCTCTGTTTAGCCCGATTGATCTGGTATGGGATTTCAAATATAAACTAGAATCTTCTGTATTTCCCCCTCTTCTATCTCTCTTTTCATACATACATAGACTCACGCCTGATTCCCCAAAGGGGTAGGCAGAGGCAAATTAAACGCCCACTTTTCACCAGTGTTTTGATCCCACGTAATAGGTGGCGAGCTTATTGCCGCTTATCGGGATATTTTGTTTGCCAGAGCCTCGTCCGTTGATCGGCAGGTGCACCACTTGCAGGTGAGGTTGGCTTGGGACCCTTAGTTCTTGGTGGGAACCCTATGCACCCTTTCCTCTCTTTTCAGTTTTTCCTTAATGTAGTTTATCTTCATCAAAAGTATATTTGAACGAAAAAGTGCTGAATATTGAGTACAGTACGAAGTCTATCGTGAGTTTGTTTGATCACGTGTGCGGGTGCCGCTGAAAATAGGTCAAAATAAACAAATTATATTTGATCTGTTTATTATCCCCGTACACCGTACATACTTTCATTATTTGCATTTACTTAGCTATCTCGCTCTGAATAACTTTCTACTTCTAGTGCATATTGTGAAACGTTTTACTACTTCTTCAAATATTGTGTACTAGCTAGCTACTTTGTTTCCCTGTATTGTAACTTTGGAGATCGATGTCCACCTACTAGGCTTAGTAGGCAGTTAGGCAGAGTATTAGCTTTACTAAACAGCCACTGCTGCCTGACCTACGCAACCCAAAGGAATAGTGATATTCCATGGTTTAGATAGACCAATACCAGATTTTTAAGAGTACCTAGTACCATATTTTACTTAGAAACTTAAGATCTCGTGGAGATAATTGAAAATCTCATAAAAATGCGCAAATACCTATACAAAACTTTTTTTAAATAATAAATAAAAACATAATAACGCGGGTCAAAACGCGGTTCAACAGCTAGTCTAGAATATAGTAACCTAGAGGATCTGCTGTCAATATAAATATAACAGTTTATGTACCAGATGCGTATCTCCATCACTCTATGGTCTAGACTACATTTCGATCGCTCCACATACCACGTCATACCCAGACACAAAATAAATAAATAAACCATTTGTTATTATTTGCCGTTGCATAGCTACAATCGACACTGCAAGGTGTGGATGTTTTACTTTAGAAACAAGGTTTTGTCTACATATTATTATAATTAGTATATTTTTTATCTATTTATTCATCTAATTATTATCTGAGAGTTCCCCATAATGTCGTCGAAAGACTTTTAAAGTTGCACACCTGCACTTAGCTAGCGTGGTTTGGCCTAACTCTCCTCAATCCATAATGAGAAGAGGCCAGGGCAGTGGACCTAGTATTTACCTTACTTCGTGTTTTAGAGTTGTATGTTTTAGGGACTACCCCACCCATATTTCTACTACTGTTCACCTGTGTAGTAGTGTGTAGCAAATTTCAGCAGTAGTGAATATTAATGACAACGAGTTTTGACACATTTGAAATTTGTATTGGGGAAAATAAATTGTCTTGGAAACCGCAACGAAATTAATCAAAAATAAAAATATATTGGAGAGTTGGAAATATTGATTGTTTGTTAACTATTTAAAATGGCATGATAAAATGATGTTGGTACCTTGCAGTGGTATAAACGCCAACATAAACCCAACTCCAACGACGGCAGCCCAGCTGATCTCCACCCACATAAAGTACGTGATGATGACGGTGGCTAGCGGCCCGATCCACAGGTAGTGCAGGAATATGATCGCCACGTCGAAGCGGTTCACGTCGTTAGATAGCAGGTTCACTACCTGACCCACTGTCGTCTCGCCTAGAGCTGTCTTCGAAAGCCGGAGGGACTGCAAAAAGAGGGACCGAATGAAACACATTTGAAAGGAAATCTACGAAGTTTTGTGTTATCCTGGAACAATTCTACATGGTGTTCTGGCTGCAACCAGGGAACAGATTTACAAACTTAAATATGTTTTAATGCTTACGTGCTTATCACACAAAAATTTGTCCTGGTTGAGAAGTGAACCCACGATATCCGGCTTGTAACGGTCATTTAGGGAACGTCCCTATATTACGTGACCCAGTTTCTACCATTTTTTTGCGAAATTTTGCTGGCTAGAAAGTGACCATATTTCAAATTTCTGACATAACCACTGCTTTTCTAAAACAGTGTGTAGTAGTGAAGGTCCTTTCACTAAGGACGGGCCTCCAGTGCCACTGACCGACTTACGGAACCACTCAAATTACACAAAATTTTATCTTATTCGATTTTATCTTATTAGTCTTTTAATTTTATTTTTCATTATAATGTTCGCAAAACTATCTAATGTATGGCTGTAAAATTATAATGTTTCTATGATTATAATTAATGTGTCCACTTCCACACTTCATTTTCAACTTCAGCTAAAACACAACGTTGTTATCATTTTTAGAAGGACGTAGGTACATGATCTATTACTCACAAATATCTAAAAATAACTGGACACGTTGTCTCCGACATAGCAACATGTGCAAGCGCGATAAATCATAGTATAGACTAATGTGTTACTGCTACTCAAGGTTACGGTTCCTCGTATGTGAGAAACCACTTATATAATAATATAGCATTTTGTATGAACGTTACGTGTAACAGGTATGTGTGTATGTTTGCCAGACTTGTCTGGTGTTTGGTGGCTCTGACGCATGGTGTTGGCTATTGATGCACATTACGGAAACATTCAGCAATTCTATACTCTATAGCTTATTTACATCACCGACTCTGGGTATAAGCATAGTCTCTATTTTATTTTTAGTACCACTATATCTTAAATTTTAGATGCTTGGATTAATTTAAACGCTGTCTGTTATGCTCATATATCGTTCATATTTTAACACTTCTTGTGAATTCTAGTTCACAAAGAAAATATATTGGCAACCTATTATTTGCATAACCGCCTGTAAGGCTTACTTTACGAGATAATTATCGTGAGTAAAGTTGCGAACTCACTATCTTTATGCTACGTAAGTGTTAAAAGATAATACGCACTATTTGCTTGGTTATATACCTAATCAGTGGATTAGTCCGAATCTTTTATTGCTACCACGACTACGATATTCACCCAGGAATTCGCAAGCAGATCACTAAATAGTTTTTTTTTATTTTTTTATTTATAGACTCACGCCTGTATCCCCGAAGGGGTAGGCAGAGGTGTAATATTACAACCACATTTCGCCATGAATTTTTAGGTCCCACGTAATAGGGGGCGAGCCGATTGCCGTAGGTACCGGGCACATTACCAGACTCCGTGCTGCTACTGAGAATTTCCTTACGGAAAAACACAATAACACTTTGTCCGACCCGGGAATCGAACCCGAGACCTCCCAATCCCACGCGCACATTTCTGCCGCGAGACCAACGAGGCAGTCATATAATATTATTAGTTTGAGATTATCAGTTACGTACTGTTTCGCCACTCACTGTGCCCAAATAGTTCTGTTGTAGTATGAAGTTCGTATGTAAAATCTACATAAGAATACATACACATACAGATATAGTTTAAGTTAGGTATCTTTAAAATATGTCTAACTAACTAAATTATTACTAAATTGTGTAATTTTTAACACGTTTATTCAAACAGTAGCATGTTTTCACAAATTGAAAATTACACAAGTGTAATAACTTAGTGCTTGTAAACTTGCGTGCAAGTCTTGATTTACTTCGAGAGCTACCCTGGGACCTTAATAAGATAAATAATTCTCGATTTGAATGATAACTTTCAAAATAATCCATTAATATGGACACTTTGACAGGTATTTACTACTGTCATCATCATCGGCAATTCGGCACAACGTTATACCGGTTGCATTAACGACTTTTCGTCTTGGAGTACGAGATCCGTTCATTGGTTTAATCAGATCAAAGAAAATGTTAGCTTTTCCCCAGAGCGACTGCCATCTGACCGCCGCAATCTAAAGGAAAAGCGATATTTCATGATTCAGACCAGACTGATTTGCCATAACGACTGGAAAACGTCTTCGTGATAGCCGGTACCTTCTTTCTCTTTCTCTTAGCGTTATCCCAGTTTCAGTCTGGGGTCCGCTTTCTAGTCTAACCGGATTTGGCTGAATATTAGCTTTTCCACGGAGCGACTGCCTGTCTGACCTCCGCAACCCGAAGGGATAGCGATATTCCATGGTTTAGACTAGTGTCAGTTTATTTAGAAGGTACTGACGCCCTGTAACGACTGTCAAAGATCTTCATGACAACCGGGACCGACGGCTTAACGTGCTCTCCGAGGCACGGGACAAGCGATAATTAACAATTCAATACGCACATAACTCCGAAAAGTCATTGGTGCGCGCCGTGGATTCGAACCTGATACCCTCTGAATGGCAGTCTGTTGGTATATCCACTCGGCTATCTTTGCCTCTCGTGATAGCCGGTACCGACGGGTTAAAAATTTGAATACACTGCACTAGATATACTGGCAAGTAAATACAAACTGGTGAGATTTAGTATTGTACCTACATGCACATGCTCATAAAATCCCTTCTTTAATTTTATCACTTCCTTCAGTCATCTAGTATCATTAAAATATTCATAAACATGAACGCATGGATGTCCTTTTTACAATAATTGTAGACTCGATGCAGCATTTTATGTCTCTAATTTGAGTTTAATTATATCTTCATAGCGCTTCGATATATACTTATGTTTAATTCCTCTTGTGACTATATAAGTATAGATTCTTTAATAGGCTAGAATTTGCATACTACGACATTATAACAGATATAGCAGAAATCGTCTAAGTAGTTCTCGTAATTTACCTTATACAGGATGTAAGGGACGGTGTACCGAAAACCGATACCAGTGATTCAGTAAGTAGGTACATGATACTGAGGCCATTGGCGGTCGTATTTTCCGGAAAATTTTCATGAATTTTCCTATTTTTCTTTTGCATTTTTTGCCATATAATGTAATGAAATAGTAACTATAGTCGACCTGCATTAATATTTTTGTAAAATTCTAAGGCCCACTTGCACAACGATTCTTAAATTGAATTAAGATGTATTTAACGAGAAAAAAAATATTAAACACCACTAGCGTCTTGCACAACGAAAAATTTGTCGAGTAATATGATTTAAGAACTGTCAAAATTAATTACCGAAAATCGGCTGTTTAGTGGCTAATTTCATTTAAGAACTGTCACACTGATGTTGGCATCTTGTCATTAGCGACGAAAATTATCAATAATTATATAACTGGACCGGACGACGCAGCAGGGGGAGGCCTATGTCCAGCAGTGGACGTCCCTAGGCTGACATGATGATGATGATGATGATATAAAACTGATAACAATATTTGTGTTATTGTTAACCCTAGAATCCTACGCTATTTGGCGCACATGTTATTCCTACACTGGGGTGCTGGACACCTCATACTAAAATGACTGTAATCCTTAAATTAAAAAAAAAAAAACAATTCATGAAAATACGTTTTATTAAACATCGGTAACTTGAGAACACAAATCAGCCTTATTACAAAAGTTAAATGTAGTTTGAGCAACAGCGCTTGTAGGATTTGGTTCTTTTTTGAGGATCACTGCAATGGACTAAGTTGGCATCCGGTGACATGAACATTTGGAGGACCGCCTCCAAATGTTCATGTATCAGTTCCAAGCCTAATTTCAAAACAGTCTGCTGAAACTTTATATTTGGCTTATTATTTGATCTTGAGCACTTGTAAAGAACACAGGAATTACAACTGGTCCCAACTTCTATTTCTTCCTCGCCAGATTTGTGGTCTAGAATAGAGCTTATTTCTTCGTAATTCAAACCTCTGACAGCCATCCGAAACAAAATAAATAAACTTCATTGAATTTTACCTTCATAATATCTAGAAATATCTGTATTTAATTCATATAAGACTATTGTTTTAATAAATAATCAAATTTAATAACTTATTACATATAAATGAATCAATCGTAATAAATAAATAATCTTACGATTTTACTACACTGGGGTACTGGCGTACCCCACAGCACTTATACAGGCGACCACACAACACGGTCCCTCGTCACGGTATTGACGTAACGCGAGCGGTTGACACCAAACTAAAATACTCCGACGCGCGAATTCGTGGATATTAAAGAAATTGAGATATTTAGAAAACAAATAGGTGTGGGGTACACCTGCACCCCATGTAGGGTTCTAGGGTTAATGATCAAAAGTTTCCAGTTATTATTTGTCAATTGTCATTTCGCTGATAGGCGACGACAATGCGTTTTGTTTTATGCTCAAAGTATATATAGTCTAAGGTTTTATGCGAAACCATACGCATAACATCGTTAAAATCGTAACAGAAAGGCTTCATGCCATGAAACAAAACGTAGAAACTACTTTACCGACCTCATAAAATGTTTAACTAAATCTTAGCGTTGTTGTCGTTGTGCAAGAGGACGCTAAATACTTTTAACTTAAATTATTTTATGCTGTTAATTCTGTTCAATAAATTTAAATTAAGGAGTGACTTAAATCAAATGTTGCGCAAGTGGGCCTAAGAATTAAACATTAACATGGCGCGTTTACTCTGATGTGACATCGGCCATCGGGTTATCTGGAACATTTTCGAGCTCTTAGATTTTTTCCGGAAAATTCGACCGCCGATTACTGTCAGTATAATGTACTGAATCACTGGTAAGTATCAGTTTTCGGTATACCGTCCCTTACACCCGGTATATTATATAACTAGAGGATCGCCACATTTACTTAAATTTAACTGTGCGAATTTTCTGCTTGTGCGAATTTAGGGAAATGCCTTCTTAGTCCTAACAGTCCACACGAAACACTCATGCCAAAATTTCTGCTTCTTGTATCCAATAGTTTTGGCTGTGCATTGCCTATCAGTGAGTTAGTAACGGAAGAATTTTATAAATACAGATTTACTCATTATGAATAACTCTGGTTTGGGGAATTTGTCAAGATCGCGAAACATTTCTGCAGTTACATATAATTTCAAACTGCAATTCATTAACATCTGATATTATTTCAATTCTAAGAATAACGTTGTATATTATCAAAGGATTTATATAAATAAACAGTCAGTGAATCACACCATAAAACAGGGAAAGTACCTACTAGACTTATTGTCAAATAAACATGATTTATATCGTTGACATAATTATACATATGTAGTTCATCGCATGCGTTCAAATTCACCTCTAGCGAATGAACTCTCAGGTATAATTGCAGTACTGATAGCGTTATCAGACACAAAACAAATCGGCAAGACTGAAATAATATTGTTTTAGTCTAATTCTGTGTTTTCAATGATAACAAAATGTTAGATTATTTCATGAATGGTTGTAAAATTGAAGTCATGCGTGTTAATAATATAAGCCGCGGGAAACACAAGAGAGAAGGGAAACGCCATAGGAAAATAACCCTACTGAAGTGTGTTTGATCGAACACACTAATCTCAGGAACCACATAACAAGTTCGCAAATTCTTTTTGCAGATGACCCAATTCACTATTATTATAAATATCGTTCTGTAGAACCTGAGCAAAAATAAAAAGGAAGCTAAGCATCAAAGACCGGCGAAAGGTAATACCGCGAGGCCGCGAGCTATCCACTTTTGTAGGTACCTTTGCACTGAGGTGTCGATATACTAAGTATGCACCTACGTACATTCTTCAACATTACATGCACCTTGATAACGCAATAGCTGCATAATCTCACAAAGTCACAATCGAACAAAGAATGGAAGTCAGCTGCAGTTACAAGCCAGCTGTTTTGTCTACAATGTAAACAAAGATCGATCAATACTACACGATTGTGTTGGACGTGAAACTGTCGTTACACACGTGTAAAACAAATACTTGTACCGACCATAAAACATGTCATATTATTTCAACAATGTTTTGACCTTGGACCCTATTGTACATTTCGTCGACTACCTGTGTGACGTAATATGTGGATGGTCCCTAACGTTGATTACACGTGCTCTTGAAGCTAAGATACGCAGTCTGGTGGTTTTATTGACAGTTTGTTTATTAACGCCCGCCCACTGTATCGACGTTGGATAAATGAGAGCGTGGAGGCACTCCTGTCAGCTATTGTGACGACATGTATTCAAAGTTACGGAGTAGCGGCTGTATGTTTAAAAGGGAATGGTGAATTGCCATCGATTGCTGTTCTAGAAATGTGGAGCATGATAAATATTGGTGAGAATATTTTAAAGACATGATGTCAAAGTCATTATTGTTTAGTCACTTAAATCACAATGTGACGCCTATGAACGACAATTTTTAAAGCTTGATGAATTGTCACATTTAGTGCCTCGTTCACAAAGCAAGGGCGTGAATATGTTCATTGTGTTCGTTGGTTGTATGATTGTAAAGTCGCCCGCGACATAGATTTATTCCTTATGTGGGAGCAGTCTTTAAAAAAATAATAGCACTGGTCATATTTTAACTACTTCAGAGCACTTACAATATTCTTACGTATGCTGCTTATCATGCATTGCATTTCTAGAATGAGGAAGGTTATGTCAAGGTAAATTCAGAAAAATCCAGGCTAAACGTATCTACATAAATACTTATTAAAATATAAAAACTGAACCTAATTATACTTGGCATTTCATACCTCGCCTAACATAATACAGAATAAATTGTCACTCAAAAAAGAATAACACACTTAGTAGTGAGTACCTACTGATCGAAATTTTTATTCAAGTGTTCGCTTCACATTCCTTGGGTCTTTAAAATATAATCATAAACAAAACTATACCGTAAGACTACTATTTTAGACAAACAAAATCACGATTCATCACCCTCGCGTTATTCCGGTTACATTATAGCAGCCTTGAGAATGGCTGCCGAGCGAAGCCCCAGGGCTCCACGAAAATGTTTCCCCTGTAAAATGGATGGTTTTAAAGTACGCATAAGACTAGGCTTTGTTTTATCTTGGGGCTCCGCAGAAATATTTGGTTATCCAAAAAGGTTCCATCAATAAAAAAGTTTGAGAACCGCCGCATTATTGCATTGGACAGTCAAACATTTTATTATCATATTTGACTCACTCAGTCACGCACTCAAAGGAGCATACTAAAAATAATTTTCCCGGTAAGTTCACTCTCTTAAAAGGGGCCAGCTGTCTGGCTGTTTTGTTTGCGATTCTTACACGCCATACTGTTCAAATCCGGCCACAATTTATTACCTACAGAATTAAATTTGTATTATATTGGTAATAACAAGTTGCCTGGCAAGCATACACCAATCATAGAAATTTTAAACATCGTCTTCAAATTTTTTTTCTAACTGTACTCTTAGCAGCCAATACACATAATACTTCTTAAATTTTGGGACTGCATTTATAACTGTTATCACTTATCATTCATTCTTTCAGTGGTTGCGATAATACATTTTCCTATACAATATACATATAGCTACGGAAAATGTCTCTTCACTGTAGGTACAGAATAAATTTATTTCATTCAGTTTAGCATTCCTCGTAAATGTGTTCTGGCATCATAAACTGAGATTGCATATGCAATCACTAAATCACTTCGAAAGAAATCACAGGTGAGATAAATATCCATCTGAGAAACGCAAGTTCTCACAGACCGCACCAAGTAATTTACATACCTTTCTATAAATGAGCGAGCAGCACGCGACCCTGAACTTCATACCCATGTGTAGAATGGCCATCATGTATGGGTGCACGATGAACACGTTGAGCGCAGAGCAGAGCACCACGGCGCCGGCGTACATGTACGCTTCCTCTTGCGTCATCGAGTGCCCCGGACTGTAGAACTCCACCAGTTTGCCCAGGAACACCGGTTGTGCTATTCTGTAGGAATAATATTACAGTTATCAGTTGCTAACAATGCATAGTAGTAAGTTATAGAAATAGTTTACAGCAAAAACCATTTATTTTCAGGTTTTCGCGATTTGCTAACATTCGCTATTTGACTGGTGACTAGCTTAATTTATACTTGACCTTTAGAATAAAAATAAAGTTTATCAAGGCATTATTAGTCTTATTGTCCAAATAAGGTTTGCCACTTCTCCTAAATAAGACAAACATGTATATTGCGACAATCTGGTGACTTTCGTGGTGTATCTTTTATTTATAGACGGATCTCCCGACTCTTTGTGGTGATTCTGTTGAGCACGACTTAACTAAATATGTTCCATTGCTAACTTTAATGAAACTAGAAAGAGATGGAACAAAAAAGCCGCCTAAAACGCACGGTTTTTTTAAGATAACTAAAGTTTAAGGATATATTAGGTGGTATAAGTATATAAGAGTAAGGAATTTAGTTTGACATCTTTTAAACAACTCCTTGCCATTTCTCTCGTTGTACATATGTTCGTAAAAGGCAGCAATAGTAATTTCAGTAAAGTGAGTTCAGCAAGATAATAACGGCCATTATGGTCAAACTTTGTACTTCTATCTTTTCAGAAAACGGTTACGGTAGTGAGGCTTTGATAGCAAATTGTTTATAGAAATTGGTTGGAAAATTTAAAGTAATCAAAGACAAAAATCTTTTCATTTCAGAATGACTTGTACTTTATGAGTTAGTTTAATATTTGCCTCACATCCTTATTTAACATCATGTACAGAAATAGCTACAACTAACGATACAAAAATATCCAACCATATAATTATGTAGATCAATAAAACTACTTAACATATAACTAAACTAACAAGTTCAATCTTAAAAATATGAAAGAGATAATAATTTAAAACCTAATGGTGTTCTAGAAAAATAACTTGTTGTAATGAAAGATATCATGCAATTAATACTGGATAAACTACTTCAAATAAAATCACGTCATCCAAAGATTTTCTATTCAAGGTTGACGATAAACAGGATGGGATAAAGAATACACCATATCGAAAAACATGAGCTAATCTTTGGATATATCATTAAAATTACGTTACCTTGTACTTATCTTGTTCAAAATAACGAAACCTCATGTTATCGAAAATCCTTAATTAAAGAAGACCCTAATTAGCCTCATAGACATTAATAAAACCTAGGCTACATCTCCACCAAAAGAAAATTGTAATTTTCTTTAAACCAAAGTCGCATTGTCTCCTTCTTCATAATAAGCGGAGTAGGTACATGTTTTTTCATCTTGTTATTTCTATGTTTTTCCCACAGTGAAAGGAAATCAATAAGGATACAATTTCGTGACTTTTCTTCTGTTTATTCTAATTAATATCTGTATACTCGTATATAAATGTCAAACTTTTTCAGAGCATGCTTTTAAACCATGCAAATTTGCCGATTCGTGATAAGCATACCATATTAGACTGCATAACACCTTTTATAGAACGTATAATCTAATAATAATAACCATGCATTGTAAATAAATGGTAACCTAACGGCAATAAAATTAGTAATTCAACTCGCTTAGTGCCAAACATATGGTTAACATTTAGCTGGATATCTTAGGTATATAAGTAACCAATCTAGTCAACGACATGACAAACAATTTAAATGAAATTATAATAAAATTATCAACATCTAGAAGTTCTAGACTCTAAATTAGAAACAACAATCAACTAACTTTACATCTACATTACGAACTCTTTGTCATCTACTACAGTACCTGCGAAAGTTAAAAGAGCGAGTGAACATAACTAAAACTAAATTCATGTTAACATTACAAAAACTAAAATTTAATAAAGAACTACGATGAAGGTTTTAATTAAAGAACCCAATGAGGCTCACTTGTTAGTAGTATTGATATAAGGCGCCATTCGGTCCCTCAATATCAACAGGCGGTCGTGCACAAATCGGTGATCCATCTGTGAGAAGTACGCGATGAATACGCCCATCAACCGTGGCTGCTGTATTCTAAAGGAAATAGGATAGTTAAAGGATTAAAAGGAAGGAATGGGGGAAAGGATATTCTTTCTTGTTATTGGTATGTAATTGCGAGATCAACAAGCGTGAGTACTGAGATGAAAGTACCTAAGGAAATTGCAAGTATTAGAAGCTGTTTGTGACTCCCGAGTACCGAGTTAAACAATACTACAACACTTAGGACTCGCGTCTATGTATTAAAAAATAAAGTAATTTGAAGTCAAACTTATTTAAACCAATTATTATTATACCCAAGAATGTGCCATGGGCCATAGTAATGCAACGATTGGAATAAACAATTTAAAAATAATGAAAGCATATCTTTGTACTAAGACAACATAAAAAAATACTAGTCGTCTATTACTTTTTTTTGGTCACTTTGGTCGTTAGCACTTTTGCATTTCTGTGTTTACTAATGTTATGTAACGGGTCTCATTCGTGTAATCAGCGTCGATAGTTATACCATAGTACAATACTATGGTGATACGAATGACTACGGCTGGTGTAACGCATGCCGAAATGTCGGGACAAATACTTAGGTGGTATTCCTGTTTTATTTATAAAGTAGCTGTGCCCGCGGCTTCGCCCGCGTGGAAGTCGGAATCCTTTAAGTACCTATCTTTTCTGTGGCCTCAATAATGTAAAATAACATAATGATCATAATTAATGTCAAAACTAAGTGGCCCTATCTCAGGAAGTAATCATTTTTATTGATGACTACCAAATCATTTTGTTTTAATCTATTAATGACGACAGGTATAAAACTGTGAGGCATAACATAAAAATATCGTGTTTTAATCCAGCTAGTTCTTGTTGTGAGCAAGTCGACAAATTACGGCTAAAATAATAAATTTAAGTTATTATAGGGGTATTCCGCTAGATGGCACCAGCGCTGACAATATAAATATTAGAAAAGAAGTTAAAACAAATATTTGCCCAAATTTAGTCCGAATCACTTGATAACCATTGCGGTTAAAATTTACAGTAGGTAATAATGTAATTCAGAATATGGAACACATAGGCACCACATAAAAATATCGTGTGTTGTTTTAATCCAGCTAGTTCTTGTGAGCAAGACGGCAAAAGTACCACTAAAATAATATTTTTAGTAATATCCCTATATGGCACCACTGGCAAAATTAAAAGTCGGTGTTAAGATCCGGCGCTGACAATATAAATATTTGAGAAGTTAACATAAGTTTTGCCCAAATTGAGTCCGAATCACTTAATAACCAATGCGGATATATGTATAATTATTTTAAATTGCGATAACTTTTGATAGAATTAACGGATTCTGATAAACTAAAGACTAAATATTAACCAAAGACACAAACTATGCGTTTATCACTATCTCGATACAAATAATTCAGTGTGTTGCTTGAATTCAAGTCTATTAAATTTATTGAATGACACTGCTAGGCTCCCTCAGGTGATAGCGTGATGATTGTTGTCTAAGATTTTAATCGGGTCCTCAGGCAATAAATTGGTGAAAAACAGCATCAAAATCCGTTCACTGGTTATTGCGTGATGATTTAACAAACATACAGACAGACAGACAGACAATAATTCCAAAAAAAAAATGTGTTTTATATCGATAACATGTCACAATCCAATTAAAATTTCGCACAAATATTCAATGTACAGACAAAGTACTCTTTGAGTTTTATTATAGTATAGACTAGAGGACGCCAGCAGCCACGCCTGCAATTTTTTTAAATGTACCCGTTTTGGCCGATCCCGTGAGAATTTCTGAAATTCCCTTCTTAGTGTACCCCTACGGTCCCCAGGGAACATACATGCCAAATTTCAGCTTCCTGCGCCCAATCGTTTCGGCTGTAGCGTGTCTGTCAGTCAGTAAGTAACGCAAGGATTTTGTATATTAAGATTACGCGATTGAGTCCGTATCAACAACCGGTTTATTCTTCTGTTATATAATGCTGCACGTTTATAGTTCGTAGAACCGGCGGTTTTTATAAATCCTATCTTCATACATAATGATTTCAAGTACAAAACCACGGATATAGATAAATATTACATGAATAAGGTAATCTTTTCAAGAGATACTTGACTGATATACATTGATATGCTATTATGCGATTGCATGTGATTTATTTCTGTGGAAGTACAATACGATGTCTATAATAGCCTTATCTTATCAAATAAGACAGTGAATACACGGTGGATAAGTGTATAATGCATGTAAATGGCAATAATCAGATTACGACAGATTTAAACTCTTATTCGATAAACGATTAAGATGTTCATGTTATTTATTGTTTAAGTATCACATTTGTATAATATTTGCATTCCGGTATATTTATTGTTTATCAACAAGTATTCACACGATGAATCTATTTTTATCAATAGTGGTTGGATTAAGTTAAGATTTTTTTATAAATAGGAATAGGTATTAAACGGTTATTTATTTAAATATGCTGATTTCGGACACTACCAGCGCGACCTTTGCCAATTTTGTGACCGATAGCACCTTTATTGAAGAATTTTACGGTATGTTTATATTACATGACGCTACTAAACGAAAGGCTCGAAATCATAAACATTTAAAAAGCATCGGAGCTGAGCTCTTAATAAAATAATGGCTGGAAAAAAGACGAGTTTCTTCGACTTCAAATGAAATTACAAGGTATCCCCTAAATTGCAAATACCAATGACTAACAAAATGCGTTCAGGGGCAAAATGTCCAAGTCTCAAAATGTCCAGCGGTGTCAAAATGTCCAAATGCCCAAAATGTCCAAAACCCAAAACGTCCAAGTCTCAAAATGTCCAACTCTCAAAACTTCCAATTCTCAAAACGTCCAATTCCCAAAATGTCCAAATCTCAAAATGTCCAATTCTCAAAATGTCCAACTCTCAAAATGTCCAATCTTTGAAATTGTGGTACATTTTTGTTCAATAACTCATAAAAGCGCTTTGTTAATACTTACGACAAACAATTTAAACAAAATAATGAAAGAATCAAAATATGTTTTATTTATAACTAACAAATTAAGACCAGTACAATGATCAACATCATAACTTTCATAATTATAAATTGAAACAAATGTTAGACATAGCAACTAAAGTAAAAACATTTTTATGTTTAACGGTAGGACTTACCGAATTATTTTATAGCTTTTAGTACATAACCTAACTAGTAACTACATATTTGTATTGTAATAAAACCGTTTAGCATAAAAATGTTTTAATTTTATTTTATTGTCAAGTTTTTAGTTTTGTTGTTCGTTCATAGTGAGCCCTATTCTACCAATCAAGCCCTTTCATTCGATACCTATATTGAGGGCCACATGAAGGGCTTGAGTGGTAGAATAGAGCTCACTATGAAAAATCCAACAACGCCGCCTATACAAAATGGTGGATTACATATTTTTCATAAATACCTCAATATAGGTATCGAATGAAAGGGCTTGATTG
Organism: Euclidia mi; assembly: GCA_944739405.2. Lineage (NCBI taxonomy): Eukaryota > Metazoa > Arthropoda > Insecta > Lepidoptera > Erebidae > Euclidia > Euclidia mi. Next base: position 42,470,400 of record OX123187.2, read on the forward strand.
GTAGAATAGGGCTCACTATGAACGAACAACAAAACTAAAAACTTGAAAATAAAATAAAAATACAAACATTTTTATGCTAAACGGTTTTACTACGATAAAAAATATGTAGTTACTAGTTAGGTTATGTACTAAAAGCTATAAAATAATTCGGTAAGTCCTACCGTTAAACATAAAAATGTTTTTATTTTAGTTGCTATGTCTAACATTTGTTTCAATTTATAATTATGAAAGTTATGATGTTGATCATTGTACTGGTCTTAATTTGTTAGTTATAAATAAAACATACTTATCTTGATTCTTTCATTATTTTGTATTTATTGTGTGTCGTATGTATTAAAAAAGCGCTTTTATGAGTTATTGAACAAAAATTTACCACAATTTCAAAAATTGGACATTTAGGGAGTTGGACATTTTGAGAATTGGACATTTTGAGTCTTGGACATTTTGGGAATTGGACGTTTTGAGAATTGGACATTTTGAGACTTGGACGTTTTGGGTTTTGGACATTTTGGGCATTTGGACACTTTGACACCGCTGGACATTTTGAGACTTGGACATTTTGCCCCTGAACGACAAAATGCCTTGATACGGTTATCTATGCTGAAAGAAGAGCTGATAATTGTTATCTTTTTACTCTCGTTCATATTGGGGTCGAATAGACAGAAGTGACAAAACAGTTTTCCATTTTAAACTGCTTATAAACCGCTTTAATAACGTGCGTATTTACACTTACGTATCCTACACACTCGGTGTCGCCCGCATTTTTGGGCTAGCTTTAGGAGCAGATTTTTAAATAAAATGCCCTATTTACTACCTTTCGACTGCCTCTGTGGTCCTGCGGTAGTGTTAGCGAATGCGGATCATGAGATCTCGGGTTCGATTCCCGGGTCGAACAAAAAGTAATATTGAGTTTTTCTGTTAGGAATTATCCAATACAAGTTTGGAGTCTGGGAGTTGGCGGTGTCACACCCCGTGCCTTGGAAAGCACGTTAAGCCGTTGGTCCTGCGCCCAATCTCTCCGGTCGTGTCGCATGTGGCGTCCCATCGGACTATGATAGTGAGGGAATAGAGAGTGCACTTGTGTATGCGCACACACTCGTGCACTATAATATGTCCTGCGCACTTGGCAAGTCTCATTTATAGACAAGCCGCCGTGGCCGGAATCGGTCGGGAGGACATTATTATTATTATTATTCGAGTCTTAGGGATGGAACCCATAGTCTGTTTACTTCTTGCCTACGTATTTGGAGCAACGCAGTGTCCAAAGTTCATGGTTCAATCCTAAGTAGATTTTAGGTTCTGCGATGTTAGGCCATACAGGCCTTATAATATACTGCTAACAAACAAGTAACTTCTTCTTCAAGTAATGTATACACTTTTAATAATTTAAATATATTGGTTACGTGTATGTGTGAATATACATTTTCAGCGTACGTCAGCGCCGCGCACCATTAGTGTTCAATGATACTATCGTAACTATATTCTATCGGATTTGCCTATACTAGTAGAAATATGTAATAATATGAATAGCAGCCCTTTTTGTATGCCTTCGATGTTGCGTGGGAAAAAAGTTAAAAGGCGGTGGGTGGCCAATGTCCTTCCGAGATCCGTTTTAATATAAACAAGACACAATAAATTGTCTATTTTCCAATTAGGTATAGGTCGGTTCACGAAAGATGACCACTGCGCAGAAATTCAAAAGTCCCCGTGGAGGTGCGGGGTGAGGCGTGGGTGGAATGCCAATGGTGTGGCTCCGTTCTTGACGCATTTCCTAAATGCGTCAAGAATGGAGCCACGCCATTGCTGCACGAATGTACATAATATGCGCGACGGCCGCCATTTGTGGTCAAATTTCGTGAACCGACCTATACTTTGTGCCAAATTATCAAATCTGGTTACAGGAAAAATTAAACAACAAACAGGTTTCTGGGGCGTTTTCCTAAACCTTTCTTTAGCCGTACAGACTAACTATCCGCTTGCAAAAATACATCGTACAGAGCTCGTCACAAGTATAAAAAAAGCATGCGGAAAACCGCAATACAATAACAGAGAAGTTTTCACGTCATACGCGGCATTAGTCACACATAGGATAACAATGATGTAGTACAAAGTGCACAGTACAGTCTGTTCAACAGGAAGAACTATTGAATACGGTGCAATATAACATACTTACTCAATATTGCTCAATCTGTCAGTGTCAACTCTCATCATAGATCATGTCATTATAGTAAAATTTTAAAAAGGAAGAACTTTCTAAAAAGCGTACAAAAGAAAACTAAATCCATTTGTAAATCATTTTGATGAAAATGGAAACGAGCAAGTGGTTGTACATGTATCACCGACGATAAATTAAAAACTTTAATTTTGATATAAACTTAAAAGTTGTAATTTCAGCAAGAAATATATCTATTTTACAGAATAAACTAACACATATGTTGTGGTAGTATGAAACAGGCGCTGCAACCTCCTTAGTCGGCGCTGGACCAGTTTGAAAAAAATCCTCGACTCGCTCAGAGTCGAGTGGTCTAGCGGAAAGTTGTTCGACTGTACCTAAGTAGTAGGTTCTATCCCCAAGTGGGATTACACTTAGTGCTATCGACAAATAGTTACCGAGTCTTGTTGTTGCCTGTGTTTGTTGCTCGAATATTTGCAATGTCCACTTCGATGTAGGATTTATTCCATAGTGTGGAATTTTCTCTATGATACAAAATAAATTCTTCATTAAAATACATTTTATAAAACAAATTTGAACCGTCGTGTATTACAGTCGTGATACGTATGTAGTATGTAATACTTATACCAAAAAGTAATTATTTACATACCTACAATTAAAATATTTTCATATTGTAAATATTTCATTACATCCAAATCGTCTTAAGTTCCAACAATAGCAACATAAAAATTACCCACAAGATTTTTATTTTCTTGATTTGCGTTTGTAATTCGACAGATATGTATTACTTATATGTACTTTTATGAATACCTTACATGCATTGTTACACATTGTTTATTGGAAATTGTAATAATATGCTGGTTCAGTTAGATATTTTACATTTTATTTATACCTAATAACATTGTTATTAAAAATGGATTCAATACAATGCAAAACTTAAAAACGACTTCGGTTTCTAGTTTCAGTTACAGTAAGCATGTTCCTAATTATTTTTACTTAAATGGACATAGAAATAGGAAAACATATTTGAAATAAATAGCTACCTGAAGACCTGAAGATCATGTCTTAACAAACAAGTTTTTTTTAAACTTGATATTGTGAGATTATTACGCAATAGGTATATTACGCAAGTTAGTATAGACTTCAAATACTAACTACATAAGTCACAGTTATTTTAAAAGTATACACTTCATGTATAACTACCTACTTTCGTTGTCTGTAGCAAAAACGTAATTTAGCGTCAGTTTCACAACTTTCCCGTAAGTTCCGAAGTACCGATACCTCGTAAATTATGTTTAAAATTATAAATTATATTTTAACGTCTTTTCGTGTTTTTTTAGGGTTCCGTACCTAAAAGGTTAAAAAACGGGACCCTATTACTAAGCCTCCACTGTCTGTCTGTCTGTCCGTCTGTCTGTCTGTCACCAGGTTGTATCTCATAAACCGTGATAGCTAGGAAGCTGAAATTTTCACAAATTATGTATTTTGGTTGCCGCTATAACAACAAATACTAAAAATAAAAAATATGAAAATATTAAGGGGGGGTCCCATACAAAACACGTGTTATTTTTCGTATTTTTTGCTCAAAATTACTAACTGTAACAGGTAGATGCTTTAAAAATTTCACAGAATGTGAAGAATGTAGTTGTATATTACCTTTCAAAATAAATAATTAAATAAAAAAAGTAAAAATAAAGGGGGGCTCCCATACAACAAACGTAATTTTTGAGCAATTTGTTACTCGATCTTAATAAACAGGTAGAAACTTAAAAAATATTTAAGTATACATACAACTAACGTGATTTTCTTTTATAGATGATGGTACAGAACCCTTAGTGCGCGAGTTCGACTCGCACTTGCCCAATTTTTATTTCACTCTGTGACACTCAATTCCTGTAATATTACTCAAACCAAACATACTTTTCTTTATAAAATGACTTGCCAAATACTATTACCTACACAAATTACGACCCAATCGCAAATTTATCTAGGAAATAATGGTAACTATCTAGACTATCTAGCTAGAGGGTTACATTGCCTCTAGATAGTCGGTCATTTTAGTCTGAATTAATTATAGAATACTTACTTATTTTTTAACTCACCTTCGAATTCGAATTAGACTAATAATTCAGTTTTGAACGTTTTCTATATACAAAATAGATTATTTAGTATTTGTTTAACATTTCTGGTTAGACATAAATTCATCGTTAATGTAACTTGACATTTAACTATATTTGGACATCGAGCAGTTTGACATTGTATTTAACTAGTTGCTTTCGATACTAATAGTTACTCACGAGTTCGCTTATGATTTACTAAATTTATCGAAGCCATTGGATCTAGATATCCCCAAGACCAATAAAGTATGTTTATATACATCACGTGTATAAGCAACTACGACAACATGTTAACTTTGCGAAAATCAGTTACCGACATAAAAAACCGACATGTCGCAGGTATTTAGTCAAAAACGTGATATTATAATTTCACTAGTGAAATTATAATTACACAGATTATAGTCAATAACGACCGGTTCGTATAATATCACGAGCTCTCTTCACTGATATTGTGATTTCACTACGCCGTAATAGCATGTAATAGTGATATTGTAATAAAACTAGGTCCGCAATAGTGATATTATAAGATACCTAGGTTTATTATGAGTTAAGTTTGTGGTGGGAGCCCCGCGTGTTCTGATTGGTCAATTGACTTAATCAGTCGCACAGAGTTACGAATGCACTACAGTGACCAAACTGATAAAAAGAAAAATCAGAACTTGGCGATGTTCATGAGGTTAAGTTGACGGAGCGCTGCTTCGCAGGGCTCCTATATTTATATTCAGGGTCACAAGAAAACCTAACATAACCTATTAAGGTGGTTGGTTTTCAAAAACCTGCCTCTTATTTCCTAACTCTATGTTTAATACCTACAGCTGGTTACAAAAAACGGACCAATCAGCGATCGTTCTGATAATCTAACGGCTTTCTTAAACCAGTGTTATTGTCAAAATATCCCTGCCTTACAATTTCACTGTATCGTTCTAGTGAAATTGTAATGGCACTGAAACTAGCCCGTTAAGTTGCAAGTAATACAAGCACTGCGTACAGATTGAGTGACATGCTACATTTTTTAGTAGTTTCTGATCTTAGTGCGTCCAAACAAACAAACATATCAGCTTTAGCTATACATGCATATATAACTATTTCTAGTCTAGTTATGAATTTTAACTGCAAATTATATTTGAAGTTTCGTCGATTATATAATTAATTAGAAGTAGATGGAATATTTTGTTGCATTATTTTTATATGAATTGAGACACGTGTAAAATAATTAATAGACAGTTAAAGGACATCAAAATTATCTTGATCTTTGCACGAATCAGTCATGAAATCACTGATATAACCACCGTACCTAAACTGGGCCAAAAATGTTTTTAGATTCTAGTTCTAATTTCACCACCTGTGGGGTTCAATGGAGCTTCCAAGATTTGGTAATTAATGTAAAGCAGCGAGGCCACAGCTTCAACTACTACGCAGAGAGTGGTGAAATTGGCTCTAAATCTTATAATTTCATCATCATCACCGTACCACCTAGCGTTATCCCGGTTGAATCCAAGACTGCCGATAAATTGGTCCTCAAGGCGACCCGGGCCCACTTTTTACTTTACCCAGATATGACGAAATTTCAACCCTCTGCAAGTCTACATGGTATAGTCTTTTGGTATCTCCACTAGGTTATCGCTGCCGCAAAATTAAATCTTTAAATTTATTTGGCATCAATATTTTAATACAAATGGGAGAGGACCGTGGTGTCAGGAAAGCGTATTTGGGTCAACCAACGGGGCGTCGTCCTGTCGGTCGGCCCAGATACCGCTGGACAGACGTAGTAGAGCAAGATCTGAGGGAGCTTCAAGCTGGTGATTGGCGTGTAGTGGCCAAAGATCGGGTGAAGTGGCGTTCTCTCGCATTTGAGTCCAAGGCACATTTTGGGTCGATGAGCCATTGGAGTAAGTAATACCAGAGACAAGTAAAGAATATATAATTCTTTACTTGTCTCTGGTAATACTAATATTGGGCAGATCGGTACTATAATTTGTAACCATGACAACATTGAATAAACAATGAAAGCTTCTCCACTTGATATTTATCTAAATGTTTACCTTTCGACGTGAAGGCGATTTGCTTCAAAACTACTTGAATTTCGAGGAAAATGGTTAAACATAAGAGATTTACACAGAACTGGTAACATTTCAAATATTTGTAGATATTTGATAGGTTCGTTTACGAAGAAGCGTGTTGTCGAATCATCGATTTCTGATTGACCCAAATAAACCTTATTGATTCATGTTTCTTTAGTAAACAATAACAGATCATAGTTTCCAAACTATATATAGAACAGAGTCCACTCTGTTCTAGCCGAGTTCATTATTTAGAATGTTTTTTTACAACGCTCGCAATAGGTATGATCCCTTACATTAAAGAAACAAACGAACACAAATTAAGTAAACTGTTATCACGATTGTGGATTGAACCCACATCAATCGCAATATTAGGCAGCAAGGCGGCTACATAACCACTACGCCCATCAGTGTAGTCAAAACGTCGAGACCCGTGATTGTATCTAGACGAAAGACAAACACATCGTTTGATTCACAAAGTTAGGTCACTGGTCAATAGCCTCGGTTAAAGTTCGCGATTGGTCACCTAAATAGTAGGTACACCATTGAATTATTACCTACAGAAAGTCAGTATTCAAACAACGCGAGCTCAGAAGCTAAGCCGAAAATTCGCTATGTGTGCGGAACTGTGCTGTGTTTACTTGCTGCATCACGCACACAGACGCAATTATAGAGTTGCCAGTTACAACGTCTTTCCCCTACAAATAGGGTAAATTCCTAATTTTTGCATGAAATAAGTAATTGTATATTATAAATTCTAAAGTCACACTGTCTGCTTTTTAAGTTTTGACAACTGACTAACGATGGCTAAATCAATCTTGACGAAACTTACTCAAACGTGAGCACTAACAAGTGCCGAGTGATTTCCTAGTTAAATGCTCTTTATAGTACACTAGAGGACGCCAGCAGCTACGCCTGCATTTTTTTTTATTTACCCGTTCTGGCCGATCCCGTGTGAATTTCGGGAAATCCTTTCTTAGTGCACCCCTACGGTCCCCAAGGAACATACATGCCAAATTTCAGCTTCCTGCGCCCAATAGTTTTGGCTGTAGCGTGTCTGTCAGTCAGTCAGTAACGCAAGGATTTTATATATTAAGATAAAAAAGTATTTATGGATATTTGTGAGAAAAAAATATCAAAAATCAACAGCGAGTACTACGAGTATGTGTGCGCCGTTGCGCTATGGTGACCAAAAAAAGGCGAAAAGTTTAAAAATTCTAATATAATTAGGTCGGTAACGTCATTCGTTCAACAACGAAGTTAGTTACGCGTGCCTACATTAAGTACAAGACAATACTAGACTTTAGATACTAGCCTTTCAATACAAAACCGGAAAAATCGAGTGCTTTGAGACAATGTCGTCTTAGCCGAGCCCGGCTAGAGCTTGACGTGACAAATTTGTCGTAACCGATTGATATGTACTTACCAGCCAGCGGTGTTTGAAAGGTTAAGTTTATATATGTAACTACCTAATTCCTATTTTTATTATTACTGTCAATAGAATAAATTTTGGTAAGGAATGTGTAAATTAAACTGGGACAATTTCACACCCAACTGGCAACACTCCGCTCGTACTTATTATGATTCACTGTATTTGTATTATTAGACAATCTACGTAATAAAATTAATGTCTGACCGGTGGAATGATACTCCAGCAACCTTATAATCTTTTTCTGAAGCTTTGTGGCACAAAACACTGTACAGTATGTCATAATTTCGATTATTTTGCGGGAGATGCTTACGCTACCGTGCGACTCGGACTACAGACAACGCGGCCTCCGATTGGGTCAGATCCTGACCCAAATGAACGGCGCGTATTGCGTGCGCGTACTTGGTTTCTGTAGGTAATAAGTAATAATTCAATGAGGTACACCTACAAATTATTATTGCTATACAGCTATTGATTACCACCTCAAGGTACGAATTACAAGCAGAACAATGTGAAAAATTATCACATTTATCACATTTTTCTGTATTATATTGTTCAGTAATTATCGTTATAGGTAAGTACACACGGCGCCAAGTCAAGCTAAACAGTTGCAGTACGATTTTGATACTTATTCCTTACGCCAAAAGAACGGTACAAAGGTCAAAGTGTATAGCTTGACGAGTAGCCGTTTGTACATCAAATTATTTAAATTTAATCAAAAATCTTAATAAATACGAATACCAGTCGTAATAAGTCGCATATAAATATAACTATAACCGGCTGATGGTTATACAAAAACGATTAATTTTTTTACCCGACTAACTATTCAAGATAAATTATTGTCAAAACTGGATGCTGATTGAGCGCTCTTTTTACAAGCTTCTACATATTGACATGCACATAATCACAAGGCCAATTAAATTGACTTGTTAGTTCGTATGTGCTAGTTAAATCCTGCAACATGAAATAAAATTACTTTGTCATCCTACGAAATTGAAATTTTGCATATTGATTCATTTCCGATGACAAGTATCTGTAAAACAGCATGTCATAATCATCACCATTGTTCTTGCGCTATCCCGTTTGGTTCAAAGTCTCTTTTACATTAGAGCCTAGGGTCCAATTTTAAGTCGGACACAGCTGGAATAAACGCCAAGATGATGATGATTAGGTACATATTATACTAGAGGACGCCAGCAGCTACGCCTGCACATTTTTTTTAATTTATCTGTTTTTACCGATCCCGTGGGTATTTCGGGAAATCCCTTCTTAGTGCACCCCTACGGTCCCCAAGGAACATACATGCCAAATTTCAGCTGCCTGAGCCCAATAGTTTCGGCTGTAGCGTGTTTGTCAGTCAGTCAGTAACGCAAGAATTTTATATATTAAGATAAGGTAATCTAAAATTAAAATTAACAATATGTTTAAACAGTAGTTTTAAAAGTTGTTTAGATTTTAATTGGCAGTATCGTAAGTACTTTGAGTAAAAATATGTGTAGGTACACTCAGATTGTATTATATTTATGCAATACACTACGCACTTATCAAACGAAAACTATTAATGTTACCCTGTAGTATGCGAAAGGAATATGAATGAACTTCCAATAAAAATTGGCAAGCGTCATACACGAGCTGTAACAGTGCAAATCTTCCGCTATTTATAGAGACATTTATTTTTTCACTTACAGAGTTACGTAGAATTATTTCATATTTTATGAAAAGATTTGATGACTACCCACGTCACTCAATGATTTAAATGAAATTGCGTAAGTACATCCTACGAAACGCAAAATATCGCAACTCTATTAAATGATTAAAAATCGGAAAACACCTACTTACGTATTTTTTATTTTAAACTGAAATAAAGTCCTTGAAGAAACAACAGCTTTTATTTTACCATTGTGTTTAAAAGAAAAAACGTTTAAGCTGTTCCTTTTAGTGCAAAAAGACTTCACATGAAGAAACCCAACTCAAACAAAGAAAGAAATCTAATAAAATTATTAAAATTAATGTTTCTTTCAGTAATAAAATTGGTTGATAATTAAAATTATCGAAGTGTCTGTCCGCGGCGAAGTAACGGTCGAAGGATTAATGACCCGCTTGGCGCACTCGAGTTTCACGGACACGGTTAGATAATATTACGAGAATTACGCCCCGAGGTCACGAACAAACACCGGTGACGTGAAGGCCGAGAATAATGTGATGTGTCAATATGTATCAAACAAGGTTTTACCCTAATACGAGCGGAAATGCAAAGGATGTTCCATAAAGAGCGCTCTCGGCAGTTATTTACTAGGTTTATATCAAGTTGTTGTGGCTGCCAAAATGCATCTCGGTGGTGTTAACAGGCCCAAATTATATACAATCTTAACATGCATTACGTCACGTCGGTAACATAGCAAAATAATAATTTACTGTGGTTTTCTTTAGTGGAAGTAAGGCTGCGTCTTGCTTTGTATTGCTTCAGTTGGCCTGTGTCCTAGTTACATTACGAAGAATTTGATAACGCCTGTAAATGGGTCATTAATACCGTTTATAAATAGGTATGTATATATATACAAATGCCTCAAACTAAGCAAAGTTTATACAGTCATACCGTTTGAACGCTATTTAATATTTTAAGACCGTACTGCTTATTCTTTAACATTGCCATAATCACTGCAATCGGTAAATTCCTTTACAGTACGAGTACTTATCATTGCGATGTTCTTTGAACAATACATAATGTAAATAGCAATTAGGGCACAGAAAAAATACTCATGTCGTATATTATGAATATGATACAATAGACGGTCAATGTCACATCATGCAAATTAACAGCTTGCTGGATGCACGTTGAACGGTTTTTCTTATGTACCTACTACCTATCTCCTTAATATTTTCAGCATTCTCGGCCAGAGGATTGGAAAATACGATTGGTATTTGCAGGTTGTCATAATTACTGCTGACAATAAGATATTTATTCTAATTTTCCGTTTTAATGTTCCACTGAACATGTACATCGAAATCGCTCGCCGCTTCCGCCGCCGCTAGGCTGTGGCCAGGCCGTTAGGATAGAGGATTGGAAAATACGATTGGTATTTGCAGGTTGTCATAATTACTGCTGACAATAAGATATTTATTCTAATTTTCCGTTTTAATGTTCCACTGAACATGTACATCGAAATCGCTCGCCGCTTCCGCCGCCGCTAGGCTGTGGCCAGGCCGTTAGGATTACACTATCAAATCCAAATGGAGTAGTCAATCAATGTCCAAGGTCAAGATCACCTATTTTTTGCCGCAAAGACAAACAGAAACCTTTAAGCGCGATCATGTTTATCCTCATAGCTACCAATCACTTTAACGTGGCAACATCGCTACCAAAACATCCAACGGATTATAGCCATCTTCCATCTTACATGCATACATACATACATAGACTCACGCCTGTTTCCCGGAGGGGTAGGCAGAGACTACGGAGCGCCATTTGCAACGATCTTGACATATCTCTCTTGCTTCATTCACTCCCATCAGATTCCTCATGCATGCTCTTCTGTTCAGGGTGCTTCTCATCTTACATATTTTATTTATTACGGGAACTAGCACTGCCACGGTATATATTGCCATGGGAATATTCAACATATGCGGTAAAACTTGCAATGTTTGCTGACGACTGCAGGGTTGGCGTAGTGGTTTAAGCGACCGCCTTGCCGCTTAGCATTGCGCCGAGTGTTGTGGATTAGATTCCCACACGAGACAACACTTTGTGAAATCAATAAATTGTTGTTTTTGAGTCTGAGGGTTCATCGTGTCCCCCGCTACACAGCATTTATTTTTAGTGCATTTTAAAGAAGAAAAATAAAAGAACAAGAAGAAATTCTTCTTCGGTACCAGAAGGTTCCCTGCTCGCCTTTTGAACAACATGTCAGAACGTAATTGATGTGTCCAACGTCATTACTTCATTACATGTAAAGTAATAGTCTCTAATTCTGTTAATGGCCGTCCTCGAGCGGGCCACGGCGTCATTTTCATGCATTTATGATAATTTTGCTACAACGGAGACAACATTACCCAAAGTTACAATGTTGACCTACTTATGGTGTGTAAACGGTAACATTAATTCATTTGGACATTAGACCTAGTCGGGAGCGTCTTATTACTCGTAAAATTAGAAAGAAGTTATGATAAAGTTTCGATAGAACCTTGCCCGTTTAGTAGATACTAGAGGACGCCAGCGGCTTCGCACACACATATTTTCGAATTTCCCGTTTTGCCCGATCCCGTGGGAATTTCAAGGAATCCCGTCTTAGTGCACCCCTGCGGTGCCCAAGGAACATACATGCTAAATTTCATCTTCTTTTGACCAGTAGTTTCGGCTGTAGCGTGTCTGTCAGTCAGTCAGTAACGCAAGGATTTTATATATTAAGATACTCGTAATATCTGGTCCGTAATACTTAGTATGTGAATGAGAGACGATTTTAATATGTCCTTATTGTCCTTGTAAAAGATTGTAAGGCGTGTTAGGCCGCCAATACGTCTATCAAATAGCTGTAGTCCAGATCTGTGCCAACACTGCTAATGACCACTTCATAACAATCAAACCATTTAGTTGATGACTAATAAAACCTAGCCTCAGTCGAACGAAACCCTAAAGTCCAAAGTATAATTGACCACTTATGACCGATATACAAGTAAGTGAAGTAAGCAACATAATAATTCCATTGAGCATAATTCATATTTTCTATTTATGTAGGCTTATAGTGAATAATGAGTTTGTGTTTTATTTAAAAAATATTATAGTATGTACGCATACCCGTACAGTCACAGATAACTGAATAGTTACTTCGCCGGTACAGTCAATTCACCTGTTATAATCGATTTTATAATTTTATAGATATGTATGACAGAGTAAAGAATTGTGTGATAAGAGGGTGTTGTGGGGTAAGAGAAGATGTAGTATCAAGCATCGAGAAAGGTATGCTAAGATGGTTTGGGCACGTGGAGAGGATGGATTACGAAAGACTGACCAAGCAGATATATAAGGCAAGTGTGGAAGGGACAGGACGAAGGAGAAGACCTAGGCGGACGTGCTCTGACCAGATTGGAGACATCCTAAAAACAGGACAGGTTAGAAGTACCCTAAACAGAAGAGCATGCATGAGGAATCTGATGGGAGTGAATGAAGCAAGAGAGATATGTCAGGATCGTTGCAAATAGTGTTCCGTAGTCTCGGCCTACCCCTCCGGGAAACAGGCGTGAGTCTATGTGTGTATGTATGTATATGTAGTATCTCCTTCATCGTTTATTGGTTGCTCGTTGATCACCTGATTAATCAAAAAGCGAGCGATGATACATAGATTTGCTTACATTTTTGACTTTCGAATAAAAGAGATTGTTCATCAGACTTATGCTTTGATCTTTAGGCAATCCACAGAAAAAAAACAGAGATAAATTTAATACAGAAAGAGCAGCCTTGTCGCTAAAATATTTTGTGTAGGACCTTTCATACATTCAATGCATATTAATTATTACTCATACATCTAGCGAGTCATATTTGACACCCGACCTTGATCAGTGATGATATAACGATAGACACATACTGTACATACACACACATGTGGTTACCGATATATTCACATCAGTAAGTACATAAAATGTCGCTTATCTACGTCATCAGCTCTTCACACAATGATGGAAAACCCGTCAGCGTAAAATCAATACCGGAGGTGGACCAATGCCAAACTACAATAGCTAAAAAAGTGACTTTGAGGATGTCCCAATTTTCGTTCCACTTGTTGAAATTTGAGATACAATACGAGATGAATAGTAGATTTACAAACCAGCCGAACACGATAAAATGCCATGAGTTGATGTTGCGAATACGAAACAAAATAGCCTACTGTGCTAGAGATGTACGGATCGGATGGAATGTAGTGACGGATAAGAGGTAGTACGTAAGTGATAATATAAGTAAGAACCTATCTCGAAAAGACAAATTAAGAAGACTTAACAAGTGACTATGTTTGTGTCTTCAGTAGTAGATAAATATTTATAGTAAAGGAAAATCTTTTTGAATTGGCTTATTGTTGTCTATGGAGGTGTACAGTCACAAATGTCTGAAAATATTTTCGCTTATAAGGCGGCAGTCTACGAGGTAATATTATTTAATTAAAAAATGTTTAACATAAATTAATTTTAATTAAACAAATCAAAATTACCACTTCAAAGGTTGCTTGAAATGTATGGCTACATAATTCGTACTTACTGTGGTATTTTGTTTTTTATGGTAATAGGCGGCAAACGAGCAGACGGATTGTCGGATTGCCTGATGGTAAGCAATTACCGCCGCCCATAGACACAAGCAACACCACAGGAGTCACAAGTGCGTTGCCGCCCCTTGGGGTTGGGAAAAGGGATAGGATGAGGAGTGGGATCAGGGAGAAGGAATAGGGGATAGGGCCTCCGGCACTCTCACTCACCGAACGAAACGCAACAGTTTAGGTACTGTTACTTACGTCGATTTTCTGTGAGAGGGTAGTACTTCCCCGGTCAAGCCGGCCCATTCATGCTGAAATCAGCAAGGCTCTACTACCAGATATATAAATATGGTATGGTATAAATATGGTATGGCGCAAACGTACCTAATGATAGTAATGATAAACAAATATTTAATTTCCTAAAGCGTATACAGCGCAAACTAGGGCGGTAATTCCATCTTAAGACAAGTCAAATAATTTAATGTCTTTGTTGCAATATGAGGTTTTGTTAAACACGAGATAAACTACTATAAGGTACAAGTACCTACACAATTATGTATTTCTTGTTAGTAGAATACTTAGTGCTGGAAATCTTACAAGAGCGATACATAACAGTCTGTATTGAGTTACTGACCCAAAAAAGTCACAGGAGGGTTAATTACAATGTTGGCTACGGCTTCATTTTTCATTTTACGTGTAGTTTCTCTTATATAGCGGAGCGGAGAAATATTTGTGAACTTGTGACCATTCCATCATTTGATTTCAACGCATTGGCCGTAGACACTAATGGTTTGGAGGTTTTGGCCAAACGGTTTGGCAACATTTCTATAAAATAGTTTTACTGAAAAGTTCCGTTTGCCAGGACACGTTAAACTCGGGCACCGCTGGTACTAACTTGGCAATATTTCCGTTCGATAGTACAATCCATAACAGACTCCAAATCAGAAGAATTTCCCTGTCAGATCTTTGAAACCGGCGACGACGATAAACTAGTATAATATAAACAACAATAATAGACTTACGTTACCATGCGATTTTATAAGATGACAACATTCATAACAATAAAATAGTAATTACTATTTAAGTATCTCTTAGCTATTACCACGAGGACTGACTGCAAAACTTATGCCATTAATAGTATTTTAATCTTCGTCCACGAGTCCACGACAATTATTATGGCCTTAAAACGAACGTATAAAGAAAATACGAAAGTATTTACCGCTGCGGTGGAGGATGTTTTCAAACTTCTGGACTCTCATCTACATCAAAGGCGATTAGGTACATCACTCACCATCGATTTGCTGGCGCTATAGAAGTCATGGGCTGAGACTATGGAAGGCGTCGGCATGCTGAAATGCTCGATGGTCTCTGTAGCTTCCCAATTAGTAGGTCTTAAGATTAACATGAACAAGTAAAGTCACCGACATAGCTCTCCAAATCCTCAGGCTGCAATGGCAGTCAGCACATGGCTGATGGGCGTTGGAGCAGAAAGATTCTGGAGTGACGGCCACACACCGGACGTCGAGCAGAGGTATGCCTACCGCTAGGATAATCTTATTGCTATCGCAGACAGCAGAAGGATGCGGGTGGCCCAAGATCGGTCTGTGTAGCCTTGGGGGAGACTATGTCCAATAATGGACGTCTATCGGCTGATGCGATAGTGATTTTTAAAAATAACCATTAACAATACTACAAAAACTAATCTTGCAGGTAGGGTTGCCAACCGTACTCTAAAATAGAGTATTGTACTCTATATCATGTAACCGTACTCTATATAAACCGTACTCTGTATAATCTATAACACTAATAGAGTACGCTAAAATACTCTTATTTACACCATTTTTACTAAACTAGTGCCAGTCATATAATAAGTATTATGCAAAAACATATAATCAAAACCAAAAAAGTCGACTATCTACTGTTAATATGTTGGTATCCCCAATTCCTCGAACCACATTCAGACATTCGTGAATGCAGCATACACATGTACAGTTTATATTCAGAACTTCAGAAGTTATAATTTTAAAAGAACTCCAAGCTGAATTGTCAAATAACACAGATTTTATGCAAAATCTACTTCAGAAAAATGGCAATTTCTTTTTAAGAAGTGTCCTGGAGAATTTGATTGTTTAAAAAAAATATTGGTTATACACTCTCTGTGCCCGCCACTTCAGCATTTACTGAAAGAGTCTTTTCGATCATGAATTTGAAGTGGCGAGAAGAGAGAAACAGAGCTTCATTGAAATTAATTAAGAATGAGCTCTTGATAGAGTAAGAGTTAGATGTTGGAGTCATACAATTATTTTTAAAACAATGAAAAATTGTTATGTGCTGCAAAAAGTACAAAAAATACCTTTTTAAAAATATAAAATAAATGATAGTCTTTTTTTTAAGTCCATACTCTTTATTTACCTCCTTTGAAATTAGATATACTCTATTTCTTCTAAAAAAAGTTGGCAACCCTACTTGCAGGTACGTAAGTAGGTATATTGCACCTCATCGATTCTAAATCGGCATTCGTTACTTCTAATTTTTCTATCCAATAAATAAAAGGATTTCGAAATCATCATCATCACGTTCATAAAATAACTTGTCCTGCCTGACTGACATATAATGGCAGAGCCAACGACAGCTATGAACATAAAATTTAGATAGTGGGGCTAGTCCGGCCAAAGAACTCAGATATTTACATAGAGGCGCATTTCCTATGATTACCCTCTGAAGACAAACTTTTTGTGACCCAAATTGCCGCTTGACGGCGTGGCAGTCGCGTTGTGACAGCTGTCTCTACGAGAGCGAGAGAGACGAACGTTCTTCCTGTGTATAGAGCAAGAGAGACGGAGAACGACGCCAGCGCCGCCAACGGCGCCAACTACGAACTAATCTGGAGACAGTCCCCACTTGCAATCGGCACACGAAATCCTTAAGAACTGCGCTTCTATGTTAATCTGTATTCATTGGGCCGGCCTACATATTTTCAAGGTCAGGAAAATGATGTGATATAATTATATCACATCATTTCTCACATACACATCTGTCAGTTAGTAAATGACATCTCCTGTCAGTGAATGGTCTTTTCCTGGAGGTTAGCACAGATTGATCTAAATTACAAACCCAACAAGGATAAATCTCTTGAAAACCAAATCACAATTAAATACAAGGAAACTATTGTTATAAACTAAATCACACAGCGTTTTGTTTCAATGGGAACTGCAATTTAAAGTTAGGCATGAAAACGATTCGAACAGCACCGTCATTTACTGGTATCATAAGAATGGACACGATCATTTAACACCGTCGAGTTTTGACTGAATACTAATGTAATAACCATCTGTCAAAAAAACAGCTGTGCCACACAGTCGACGTTACAGTTCGATTCTGTATAGAACAGCTGATACTTTTCCTATTACAACTGGCAATGTCCCGTAACAAAAGGTGTGCATAAAAAACGAGTATGATCAGCCGATCACTCAGTAAGAAGTCTGAACTATTTTAAGAATAACCTTGTACAAAAGCAAAAGTTCATTCACTCACTGACTAAAGAGTTCTTCAGTGCTACCTGTCCTCTCAAGCGCGACCGTGGTCGCGGAGAGACTCCGCGACCACGCTCGGTGCAAGACGAGCGAAACGTCGGAACCAAATAGGTATTTATACCTTATATAAGTTAATGGAGAGAGCTATGCTGGAGTTTCCCAGCGAGATCGAATCAGAAATGAGGAGATCCGCAGTAGAACCAAAGTCGCCGACATAGCTCTCCGGATAGCCAAGCTGAAGTGGCAGTGGGCAGGGCACATAGCTCGAAGAACCGATGGCCGTTGGGGCAGAAAGATTCTGGAGTGGCGGCCACGTACCGGACGACGCAGCAGAGGTAGGCCCCCCGCAAGGTGGACCGACGATCTCGTCAAGATCGCGGGAGGCGGTTGGATGCGGGCGGCTCAAGACCGGTCTGTGTGGAGAACCTTGGGGGAGGCCTATGTCCAGCAGTGGACGTCGTTTGGCTGATATGATGATGATAAGTTAAATGTGAAAGTTTAAAATCAGTTCCTGAAGATTGCTAAACGCACATAAAACCGAAGCATCGCATCGCAATCTTCAGCCAGTGCAAAATACGCAGTGGAACTGGTTAAATTAATTCCAGATATTTTACTGTTATAATAATAGCTATGATAATACTAGATTTTGCCTGCAGCTTCGTCTGCGTGGGGTTTTATTTTAATTTATTTTTTATTTACCACATTCACACAACACCATCTAGTCCCAAACTAAGCAGAGCTTTGTACTATGGGTACTCGACAATGGATAGACATACAAAATTGTTTTTTTGTGAATACATACATAATTATTATACATCGAAACACCCAGACCAAGACAAACATCCATGTTCACGCACACAAACGTTTGACTTGAGCGGGAATCGAACCCGCGACGTTCAGCGTGGCAGTCGCTTACACTACCGCTGCACCAACCGGTCGTCCACGGTTTGGCAGTACCTATAAGCTGCATTGTTGCAAAATATTCCTAAAATCCATTCAATCGTTTCTGCGTGCAAAAATCTACATATTGTAATAGGGATTTTAAAGCATTTGGTTGCTTTAAAATCCCTATTACAATATGTAGATTTTATAACTCTTCAAATGTAACAACAAGAAAAATCATAAAAGGACCTAGTAGCTTCAAGGTATAATATAACCTAGGTATTCATTATATCACTACGCTGTTGTTATGACTTAAAATGACACAGGCGGAAGTACAAAAAGATAATCATTTTCTTCGCGTAGGTACTGCAGACTGCTGAACAAAAGACGCGATCGTTTGAATACATTACCACAACGGAGGTCGAGATGTTTTAAGAATATTTTATGACAATTACGAACACATTTCATAACCATTAAACTCCAATCAAAGTGAGTACCTACTAACATAAATAACAATAGCTAGCAAATAATTTTGGTGTCAATAATCTTTCAACATAGTCACCTTGTTTATCTAAGAAAATGGCACAAAAACAAGCGACACTCATTAGGTTATGCACCTTCGAATGTAAACATAATTGTTTTTATTGCATATTATGACAAAATCTCACATCATCACATGACCTAAGAGGTCACAGTATGTCAGAGTTAGCGCAAACGAGTTTTATATTAGGTACCTATTCATCTATATTGTAGAACATTTATTTTCTAGTTGTCTCCGGGCAGGCAGGTTTTGGAGTGGCAACCACGTACCGGACGACGCAGCAGGGGTAGGCTTCCCGCAAGGTGAACCGACGATCTGGTTAAGATCGCGGGAAGCGGTTGGATGCGGGCGGCTCAAACCGGTCTGTGTGGAGAGCCTTGGGGGAGGCCTATGTCCAGCAGTGGACGTCTCTAGGCTGACATGATGATGTCTCCGATTATGTAGTCCAGATAAGAGGGCTCCTCCCGCAAGGTAGACTTGCAATCTTGATGGGATCGCAGGAATAGATTGTAGGCTCTAATGTGGAACCCTATGGTCAGCAGTAGACATCTTATGGCTAAGATCATGATCGTCTGCTCTGGTGCTAGTCAACTAATATTCAATTTCCAGGTAGAAGAGCCTTGCTGATTTCAGCACGAATAGGCCGGCTCGACCGGGGAAGTACCACCCTCTCACAGAAAATCGACGTAAAGTAACAGTACCTAAACTGTTGCGTTTCGTTCGGTGAGTGAGAGTGCCGGAGGCCCATCCCCAATTCCTTCTCCCTCATCCCATTACTCCTCCTATCCCTTTTCCCAACCCCAAGGGGTGGCAACGCACTTGTGACTCCTGTGGTGTTGCTCGTGTCTATGGGCGGCGGTAATTACTTACCATCATCAAGCGATCCGTCTGCTCGTTTGCCGCCTAACTTTACATAAAAAAAAATTAGATAAATCTAATTAACGGTGCCTCCGTGGTCCAGTAGATAGCGTATGCGACTGCTGATCAGAGGTCCCGGGTTCGATTCCTGGGTCGGGCAAAAGTGTTACTGGGTTTTTCCGAATTCTCAGTAGCAGCACGGAGTCTGGTGATGAGCCCGGTAACGGCAATAGGCTAATATTACGTGGGACCTAAAAATTCATGGCGAAATGTGGGTGTAATATCTACACCTCTGCCTACCACTTCGGGGATACAGGCGCGAGACTATAAATAAATAAAAATAATAGAGTTATTTTAAGTTTAGGTTTTATGAACTTAAATTAATAATTGCTCCTAAAGTCCCCCTTAGGGGATACAGGCGTGTCTATATATCTATAAAAAAAAAAAAAAACTAACGGTGGTTTTTGCTTTTATGCCCCTATACCGTAGTTTACATACACCGATATATTATTACAATTATTTAACAGAAAGAAGGAAGGAAAAATACACATAGAACACAGAATATGATGTGTTCTGTGCTAATACCCATACCCTTGAGTAAGACCGCAGATAGACGGACGGACATTGGCGAAACTAAAAGAAATCCTCGTAGTTTACAACGGGACCATAATAATAAAGTCAATACAGCTGTTTCACAGACTTGCGCAATAAACACCCAGATGGTAAGCGCATGGACAAATAAAAACGCCGCATTTTAATGACACTACGAGTACACAATGTTACATTACTCACTCCGTTTAATTAAACACAGCGCGATTGAAATGTACTTGTGGATAGCTATGAGTTCGGTTTGATTACGCACTATTTCAAGATGGAATTTTCTATAGTATTTTTACACTCTTTATTTTACTAAGTAAAAACGTAAAATTGACTGCGTTTGTCAAGTAGTCCGAAATTGATCAAATATATAAAATAATGTGCTAATTTTTTAATTCAGAACCTCAAAAATTTTAACCTCACTTCTTCACAATATTGGTAATGTAACAAAATAGTAAAATCTCTGATTGTCGGTGAGATTTTCGTTACAGACGGTGAGATTTTCGTTACAGAACGGATTTATCAATGAGTGCTGCGAAATAAATGTCAACAATTAAAATAAAACAAACGATGTATCGATCGCCATGTGATCGTTCTGTTATCTAATCAACTCAACACACGCCGTAAAAGCTATAAATGTCCTCAGTTACAACTACATATGTATAAATAAGCAAATGAATACAAACGAAATGAAGCTGTTTCTAGTTTCTATGAATTGTATCGCAGTTTATTTTGGTTCGGCTTTATAAAACGTTCGTGAGTTATACACACTTCACTTCTTATGGGTTCTTGAGATGGAATAGAGTTATAGGAGCGATAACATCTAGTACACTGCCGTAAAACTTAAAATAGTTACGACTTGAAACAACGACTAATTACTGCTTAATGTCGATTCAGTACCTACGTGCCTGATAGCCATGTGCGAAATTTTTCGTCGAATAAATCTGAATTTCTTAGCGCGTATCTGAAACCTAACCACAAAGTTTGCAAAAAACCATAACTTCATTACCTGCCTACTTGGTTAGCCAAAAGATCCAGGAATAAAGTCAATCTAATGTTCAAACTAGGTTGTTAAGGTATAAACGAGATAAATAGATCAGTCGGACGCCGAAACTATATATATATGACATAAAGAGTGGTAATGTAAATAAATAATTACTTACTTTGAAAGTTAAAATAAATATTCTTACACAAACTAGGTAATTAGATCAGTAGCAAAGCGTCATAATCATAATCTAAGATTGAAAATGTAAATAATTTCTTTCAACGTCTAGCCATTCTCGTTATCATCAAACTACCTATAACTAGCCATCTAGCGAACTTGACCGTCAATTACCACAGATGCGTGTCAGTAAGTATACCTACAATCATTCAGGTCATCTAAAATCTGACCTGGTTTGTTATTATTTATAGTTTTACAGGCTAATGACATTTTTATAGGTATCCAATTAATTTATTGCCATCATTTGCCTCAATCAATGTATTTTATATAACGATACTATAAAATTATCAATGCAAATTAAATCTAATACACCAATAAGATATTCTATTATGGGTAGATATTGAAATTACGAAAGTCTGAGAATTATCTGTCGGTTAAGACTTTTCGTCTGTTTGTCATCGTTGACATGTGACACGGGAAAAAAGAACAGCTACCGTATGCATTGTTATCATGTTTTTACTTCCATAAAATTATCTTAAAGAAGGCTTAGATAGTGACACGTGGAGGTCAAAGAAGTCGGTTGTCACCACTAAGTAAATGACATCCGACTGCAGTATTCTCGCTTGAGAAAGACGTCAGGAAGCCCGTTTCGACGGTACCCAACAGCTTGAATCCTCGTTGGCAAGCCCACTTGCGGAGTCAACTGATATCACAGACTCCGCGCTTGCTGAGTAGCTTGTTAGCTGAGACGCGACGGTACATTCCCACGATCAGCAGGCAGACTGCTGTCTGTGATACCCGATAGCACATCCCATGGTCGACAAATATAAGATGTCACCATGCTAGCTACAACGCTACTAAGAAGAATACTTATGAAATTATAGATACGACATGCATTGTTCGATCTCGCAAATCATTTTGTTCAATTGCATGTGTACCACCTACACGGCAATCTGGCATTTTTTGTCGCGTCACTCGATGATGTCTATTATAATAAGTAGTCAGTCAAAGTCCCTATCGCACTATTAGAGAATGATATCGTAGGTAGATTAATCTGTTAATAAAATAATATATTTTTGAGTTATTGATTTCGGTAACTCTTGTTTCGATATGTCATAAATAACTTGCAACCTCCATCTAGGCCACTCAAAGCCTAAGACGCGTGTAACGAGTGGTTAAGTCCTTAAACCTAAGTGGTGGTCGCTAAAGCTAGAGGTGTGGTAGTAAGTAGGTATATGTAATCAAAACTTACCTAATGCCGCATTCCATGAACAGCAATACGAATCCGTAGAGCATACATCTCGCTGCGTAGGCTCTGAATATGACTCGTAACAAACTTGGATTTCTTTTACCGCTCGCCCGCTTCACCTCGTCCTCCCAAAGACGTGCAAATTTGTCACCCAGTGGTCCTACAAAAAGAAACTAATTAAATCATCTGATAGTCAGCTTGAGACGCAGATTAAGGGACGCTATAATGATTGATTTATTTATTGTCAGGTCTGCCAATAGGGTTTATTTTCGTTTTGAACTTACAAACTTACATGAGTAAATACTTGCACGAGTAAAATGCAAATCCATCATAGGTAAACTCAGTTTAGACTATCAGTCAGAACACTATCAAGAAACAAGGAAAAAAATAAATTAAAATAAATTTGAATTAAGTAGGTTTTACATCAGTATACACTACATTGATTTCGCAATAGTCGAGATGCCACAATCGCCACTTCTCTGCACGAAGGCTTACGAGTGCGCAATGTGCGATTCATACCAATTTTTCATCTAATGAAAATCGATTGCATTAACCGATTTACCAGATTTGAATAAATCTACATAACTATGTATTTTCACTTCCAAATTTCGCACGTTACGATCGGCATTGTTGTGTGTAACTGAGTGTAACTTAGGTATATCGTTTATCAAAGTGGTCCAGAGCACGAAGTACAATTCAAAACATGCGATTTTGAAATTCATTTAATTTAAAATATGTTAAGAGTATATTCTTACTGACATCTCAGATCGCCCTCGCAAAAAATCTCAAAAGCTCTCAAATATCTTCTAAACCCTAATTGTCATTAGATAAAATATTAAAAAAGAAATTATTCATAGTCCAGAGTTACAAATGTAATAGCTACAAGCAACATAAGCGTTGTGTAACTGTAAACAACTATTATTATTGTATAATGATTCTTTTATCTTTGGCAGATCTCTACATACAACGTGACCAAGTGTTGATGGTTATAAAGATACATAGTTAAACTAATCACTGAGCGTTAGAAACAGCCTTGCGATGAGTTCAGGGATCTCGGGTTTCAACCAGTTCATGTCTGGCGAAATACAGGTTCTTGAAACCTAAGCATGTGTAAAAACTAACGGTCTGTGTAGGTACTCAGGTTAACAGAATAGCCTTGGTATCCCATCACTGTATCCTCTTTAAAGGTCATTTAGACGTGATTTAAACTCATGAATTTTGCGATAATAAGTGAGATCGAAGACATAATTAAAATATTATCATCACTTGAAATCTTTCTTGGGATCCCAGACCTTGGGTCAAGAAAAATAAAAAGTATGTTTTGGTGTTTGCTGGCAAGAAATGTTCAGTAGTAAGTAGCACGAGATTTGGAATTGTGTCCGGTAAACAATCATTGAAAGTGTTACGTATGCCTAGTAACTGACGTAACGTGGGATCGTCATATCTACATACACATAACTACGTCTAATCGCCGTAGGTTACGCAGGAGGCCTAATTTGGCCGCATACCAACCACTACCGAGCTCCAGATTCTGTGGTATTTATCAGTATGCGCTATCAAATACCAGTAACAATGCCCAAAATCTATTAATTCTACTACTGGATGGATTGATGGATAGATGGATGGTAACAAATATAAATCTATCAATCTACTGAACGACTTTAGATAGAACGTTGCAGTAATATCAATTACCAAAATAAAACATAAGCAATATTTTGTTACGATAGCCTCACCTAGTGTGAACTAAACCAATCATCTGACGGCACACTCAGCATAAACAATATCAAATTAAAAAAGCAGATATAAAAAATAATGCATTCTCAGAAACGCTTTCCTTTTAATGAGTGGAACTTTTTCGTCGCCGCGCGGAAGCAAATGACCGTCGCCGTGTTCTCAAAGATCGTTACAGTTCAGAACCCATGGCGCGCGACTAATTTGTGTTACGAATTTTCTCGGAACAGCTATAAGAATATATAATATCTAAACAATAGACATAGCTACAGCTTTGTTTTGGAGAGGTCAATCGACCGTCAAGTCTATGGAAAAGCTTAGCAGTATAGTATTCCGTGGCTAGTAGTGGGACAAATTATATACAGGGCCGATGATGATGATGATGATAGTATTCCGTCAAATATGATTGGTCTAAAAAGAGAATCTTAGGTTGCAGGTCTTGGATGCAACTCATGCAACCGAGATAACGCTAAGATAAAAATTATGAAGTTATAAGAATCCATTCAAAATGATTAACGTGAAAGTAACTCAGCAGTGATTTATTCCGAGCAGTAGTTCGTGCGGATTGGATTCACCTACCCTAAACTATCACAATTTAGTTCTTCGTTAGAGAGATATTAAAAAGTTCTTCCTAAGTGGATGTCTGGCATAGTTACCAGCTTCAGTAGTTTGGGTTCTTATGATAAAAATAATGAGTTCTTCATAGAAATAACGTAAAATTACATTTGAAAAGAACACCACCCACAATAAATTATACGTAGTTTAACGTGCCTGTAGCTTTATTTATTGTCCCGAGGGTATTCTACCTGTTCTGAGATACAAAACAAGCTAGTCAACAAGAGGGATACCAGCTTCAAAAAATAATATCTTATATTTATTTCAAAGTACCTATACAATATGGCCAGATGAAAGGAAGTATAAAAAATTCTAAAAGCAGCATATTGGTGTGGTTGATAAAAAAAACGGCGATGTGTATAATAGTCAAGCGCCTTATATGTATTCAAGACACATGTTGTTTTTGCACTGAAATAACCTACAATGGTCAAATAATTAGGTACATTTCATGCAATAATAGATCGCTTTTAATTTTATTTAAGTTTACACATGTTAACCATATCAATCTTCCTATCCAATATGAAGCTATGGCAACGTGTTTCTTTTATAAATGGACTTCTCTGAGCATTCGACGATAGACGTTAATGAGTAATAATTTATTATCATCTCGTCTAACAAATTAAAGACGAAGCAAGATCTCCATCCAGTATTTGTTACTATTAATTTAAGGAATTGACGAATATTTTTTTTGTAGTTTAAGCATACTAAATAAAAGTGTTATGAAAATTATAGTATAAGTGATAAATCTTATATTTAATTATTTGTGATGAGTACCTACCTACAAGCTTAATAGGGCTAACAACCTTTCATACATAAAACGAATTGACGAAACAGTCAAAACATAATATCGATTACATGCGAATAATAAACAATTGAGATGCAATAAGTTGGACATTGAACCTAGCACGCGTCATCGCGTGTCCGCGTGGGTACACTATCATCTACATAATATGAGTATCTGTAAGTATAAAGGATGAATCATTAAACGTAAATAATCCAAATTGCTGGATATCCGTTGCCTATTACTTATGTACTGGTCTGTGATACGAAAATTTGCAACTTAACTATTCGCAATATTTTGTGATTCAATTGATCTGCAGGTTTTTAAATCGGTGAACTTAAACATGACAGAACTTTTCAGTTTAATTGGAACAGTTAAAAAGGACATGATTCATTTGTAACCATTGCAGTATTTCAAGAATTGGTCTGAATTGTAAAATGTCAATTTGTCATCATCATTACTCGTAACCGTAGCATTAGAGTAGGCAAATTCGATAAAGACATAAAGACATATTTATTTCTGCATTTTGGTTGTTTACAACACTTATACATGTCAAAACCCTATTCTAGATGATGCCGGCTTTTCCTAGCTAAATGACTTCTTGAGAAGAAAGGCCGAAACAAACTCAGAGTCATTGTTTTTTTTTGTCACTTCAATTTTTTTAGTCTTTTCTTCATTTTTTAAAGTCCAGACAAAAAAAAGGGTTTAGTGTGCAAGTACAATGCAGGAAACTATCTGACGCTTTTGACTGACTCGGCCCACTGATGGCCCGCATTCAACAGCAATCGTACGGCTCAACCTTGATTGAGGGAGCCAGCACGATCTGCATCACTATGCCTCCACGCCATCAGAAGGTGTATGCATAAGCATGTCAGCCTAAGCCATCAGACAGGTTGCCACAACTACTTGTTTATATGTTTAATAATACCCACATCGTACTCACAACTTTACATGCTAATACACAGTAAAATACATGTTGCAAACAATAAGTAAAAATAATTAAATTTAAATAATAAAATGTCATATATTTAAAATGTCACAAAATATTATTGAATGTCAATTTAGGAATAATAATATATTACTTAAGTACTTAATTTTAAAAAATAATAAGATTTAAACCATAAAATGTCATATATTTAAAGTGTCAGAAAATATTATTGAATGTCAATTTAGGAATAATAGTATATTACTTAAGTAATTTTAAATGTCAAAAGAAAATAAATAAAATAACAATGTCAAATCAAACTATGTCAAAACAAAATAAATAAAATTACAAATGTCAAAATGTAAAAATATAAGTATTACAAATGTAAATAAAAATATAATGTCACTAATTTCAAAATGCCAAAATTCATAATTTTTAAACTCAATTCCAGGCATTTTTGTCTGCTAAATAATCCTTCACTGTGTAATAAGCTTTTGAACACAAGCTCTGTTTAATAAATACTTTGAATTTATTAATACTTAGTTCCTGAATATTGCCTGGAATTTTGTTGTAAAAACGTATGCTTTGACACTTGTATGAGTTACTTATTTTTTGTAGTCTAGTTGAAGGTAGAATAAGTTTGTTTTTATTTCGTGTATTTAATTTATGAATGTCGCTGAATTTAGAAAACATATTTATATTTTTCCTGACATATAACAAGTTCTCATAAATGTATTGAGATTATAGATGCTGGCGAGAAACATTCCGAATCATTCCCGTCGAATTATTCGGAAGTATTCCGAAATATTCAGAAACTTTGGGAATATTTCAACTGTCAAAAAAAACCCAGGAAAATCGACCTTACTAACTATTTCGAGCTTGGAAGTTGTATATTATCTTTGTTTGCTTGCAAGGTTTGCCTTTATTTGTTTTTATTGACTGGGCTATTATACGCGTTAAGTAGAAGGATTAATAATACCTACCTATGTGACTCGCGAATACTCGCGATGCGTAGGTACACAGCTAGGTAACCCTTTTTCAAAAAACAAATCAAATATGCTATGCCTGGTTTTTTATTCCACAACTAATATTTATAAAAAAAGCATTCGATTTCGAAATAAGTAGGTACCTAGGTACCTAAAAACAAAAGTATAAAAATCCTGTTAATCGCAGGCTAACATATCTACCTATCAAAACATCAACATAATATACTTATTCAACCTCATTTATAATCCATATAAAAACCCACCACATCACAAACAAACACGTTTATTCCCATTGAATTATTCGGGCGAAATATTCGGCGGAAACATTCGATTACGGGGTACGAATCTTTCTCGCGGGGGGGAAAACTTCTCCGGGGAGCATCTCCCCTCTTACCGCACTCCGCACCGCCATCGCCTGCACGCACGACTCGTGGCAGTCGATATTTCAGCAAAAAAATAAATAAATCTTAATTAAATGTAATTTGAATAATTCTGATTTAAAGAAACTTTCCCAGAAGTATTCCGGAATTATTCCGAATTTTTCAGAAGTTTTGCAACTATAATTGAGATGCGACAGTCATTATCTTAATTTCTTTAAATTTTTCCCTCAGTGAATGCCTTGCACCAAGACTGTAGATTGCACGAATAGCCCGCTTCTGCAGTACAAACACAGTTTGAATGTCAGCTACGTTGCCCCATAATAAAATGCCATATGACATTATGCTGTGGAAATAACTAAAATATACTAATCTGGCCGTATCTATATCAGTTAACTGACGAATTTTGTAAACCGCGTATGCTGCAGAGCTAAGTCTATTCGACAACTGACCTATATGTGGGCCCCACTGTAGCTTAGAATCTAAGGTTATGCCTAAGAATACGGTGTTATCTATAAGATCCAACTCTTCTCCATTCAAACATATGTTAGGTTTAACTTGTTTTACATTCGGTCTTGAAAATCGTATACATTTTGTTTTTCTTTCATTTAACAGTAAATTGTTAGCTGTAAACCATTTAACTACTTTAGAGAGAGCGTTATTTACATCGTCATTATTTGATTGTTGTCGTCTTAGTTTAAAAATAAGTGATGTATCATCAGCAAATAACACTATCTCTTCATTATTTTGCATAATGTATGGCAAATCATTAATATATACAAGGAAAAGGAATGGACCAAGAACTGGACGATAACTAAATTAACATAATTACAGCCACATTATATTACAACAATATTTGTAATAGTACTTGTAAGTACCTACACATTTAACATGAATACCAAATGTAAAGACCAAGCGGAATTCGACTGGACTCATGCAATAACGATGAAAAATTTATAATCTTTGTATTATAAGAATATACGGCATAATATCAATCGATTCCCAAAAAAATACTAGGTACTGCATCTAGAAACAAATCTGAAGTACAGTATTTCAATGTTTAGACGGAGGTAATTTCAATGTAGAATTAAACCTACTACAAATAAAGGCCACAAAGCTGACAAAGCTGTATATAATTATAAAATCCTTGCGTTACTGACTGACTGACAGACAAGCTACAGCCAACACTATTAGGCGCAGGAAGTTGAAATTAAGCCTTGTATAACTGTTTATAAACTCTGTTTATAAGCAGTGTTTCACCATCTCTGGATACAGTTTTTCATAAACAAATGTGGTGAAACATAGTTTCTGAAACATGTTGCCGTGTTCCCCAATCAAACGGAGAACAAGCCGAAACATTTTGTTTATAAGCAAAAGTCAACAGGTGTGGACGTGTGTTGCGCGAGTTTATTAACATGGAAGTAGTGTGGTCCAACAACCAAGTTTCGATGCTCATAGAGCTTTATCCGTGCCGTGGCTTTATCAACAGCATCATGTACTTTGGGACTCTTCAAATAGAGATTATAAAGATAAATAAAAAAAATGATGCTTGGGCCGATAGTACGCGCTTTTTATTATCTACGCTCACAATGATCCCGTGAAAAGAAAAAGCTTAGGTCATCATAAAGACTTGTACTTGTATACCAAATCAAAAAGACTTGTACTTGTGTACCATCAAATTCACGAAGGTCATGAAGTTCGTAATTTTTTATTTAAGAGATAATTCCGAATCCACCACCTTTTCTTATTTTTTTTTAGTACTCTTATGAATTATTATGTAAGCACAAGCAGCACTGAGCATCACTACCTCCTCGGGCGACATCCTAACAACTAACAACTACTGATAAATGTGGACGGCCATGTTTCAGAAACAGTGTTTACGGTAAACTTGATGCTAAACACGTCATAAACAGTTTATCAACAAATGTTGCCTAATGAATACAAGGCTTTAGTTATCTAAGTTCCTTGGGGACCGTAGGGGTGCACTAAGAAGGGATTTCCTGAAATTCTCACGGGAACGGACAGAAACAGTAAAATACAATAAAAAATGGCGAGTATAGCTGCGAGCATCCTCTAGTTTATAATAAACTTCTAGTTTCACTGCTATTATTGACTACCCTCCCTCCGTACCGCCGTTATTATGATTAAATAATAATTTTGTTTCTCCTATCAGTCGGCATCTTGGCAAGAATGCATTGTTTTCATCAAACAAATGTGTTATGCTACTCTGTATTTAATAAATCCTACAAAATAAAAGGTATTAACAATTTATGTACATAAGTAGTTACAAAGAAAACAAATAGTCTGATAACCGCATCACGCTATGCATGAAAGAAAATCCCGTTTGAACTTGGTGAAGGTAAATATAGAAAAAACAATGATCCATCAACATTTTGTCCTTTAAGTGTAAGTGCTTATTTGAATATGTTTTTATTGTCTTTATTTATGTAGGAATCATGTTAGTTTGCAGACTAAGGCTAAGATAACTACCAGATCGTGACTTTCATTAGTAAGTAAGGTTAAGTAGTTTTAAATGTAAAATATACATGAAGTTTACTGAAGTTAATACGTTAAGATAACTGGAGTGAAAACATCTGTTTACAGAAACATTTCCGGACTTAAAATGATCTTTGTGGTGCAGAAATATTTACAAACATGGAATCGAGCGAGAACATGGACAAGCAAATGTGATGTACAACTCAATGGAGGACCAATGTGATATTTGCTTTCTTACGCTGGTAACAGATTGACTGCTTCAGTGCTCCTTTTAGATCGCAAACGCAGAAGTGATGACTGAGAGAGCTACAAACTCTTAATACTGGATTATGCCAGTAACTCGCCGCATCTTCAAATGCATCGGATTCTCTTTACCACGCTATTATTATTTAAATTGTTACTTATATTGAATTAGGTTTTGTTTACCTAAATTAAAATTTGCACGAGTAGAACTGATGCAATATCGCGAAACATCTGCTCTATACGGTTTAATTGCAACTCGTTAAGGCAGTTGGACCTCGGTCGAGCCAAACATTTTGATAGCCTCCTAACGGTATATAATTTAGACAATTTTGTTGATTTCACCTACAAGAATCTAGAAAGCTCGTTTTACAAAAGGTAGTGTAGGTAGGGCATTGTAAATGAATGCAAGAATTATTGATATGATTAACTGAGATATGCTCGAGAAAGTGCCTTAATTGTAATGCTAGAATTCGACTGACACTACTTATAATCTAATTACTTTTATGCCTGATTCTGTGTTTTTTGAAATTTTCCAGGACCCAGTCATGATATTTCTAAAACGATGGGCACAGATAATCATCAAAAGCTCCCGTGACCATGAAGCATTGGAAGCTACGTGAGATATACGCCGATAAAATTGTAAATAAGATATGACGCGCGTGAAAGGATTTAGCTGGATTGAACTGGATTGGCCAATTCAACAGCACAAGCAGTCTCGATGGTTCAGCCTAAATATGGTTACGGTAATGAGTATCAGCAACGTTTCGTTCCATAGATAATTAGGTATATTAACATTCCTTCATCAAAGTTTTCAGCATGGATTTTCAATAACTACTTAAGCAATAAAACGCTAAAAATAAGGATAGATAGAAAGGTGGGCAGGCCGAAAGCCGGAAAGCGGACCCCGGGCTCCAAGGCGTGGGTTTTGGAGTGCAACCGGGACAGCGCTAGGATGATGATGATGAGAAAGGTGGGCAGGCCAGCTTGCAAAGGGACGTTACAGACTTAAATAATAATTATTTCTTTCTTTTTTTGCGACTGTGCGGCCAACCCAGGCGTCGAAGTTTTTAGATCATTCAAAGGCCTTCGCTTTGGCTGAACAATTCTGGTCCTCAGTTAAGAATCGCTAGGACATTTTGCAAATTATAATGATACACAGAAATAACGGTTTAACTTTTTTAACGTGACATACATATTTGCTGTCATGAGTACTCATAAGTTATAATTTCAATAGGAGCTGATAGGAACTTGGAAGTCGACGAAGTGTTGATAAGTGCAACCGATTTCTTATACCCAATTCTGATCTTTGCAATAATTACAATTTACAGCAGAGACACTGTCGCCGTATGCATGGTAAGGTGTCCCAGAACGCGGGCATTCGAAGAAAATACCGGCTTCCTTCCTTCCTTCGAAATTTTGGTTGGCAATTTTGATACAGGACCTATTTCGGATTGCTACGCTACATGACTAGATATAGTCATTGATTTGATAACGGTTTAAAATGGTCATCACGTTATCGGTGTAGGTTCTATCGACAAATAATACATAGATTTAATATCGTACGTGTAGTATAAGCGCTTCATAATCGTGCTAGACGTGATCTATCGCTTTCGGCGAACAAATTGATGACCTTAAGACCTTACTTTTGCAACTTGCATATTTTTTATCTGTACTTTTATAAAATTGAGGCTGTATCTATACATTAAAGATATTATATAAAAACGAACGAATTATACGTGTATCTATAACAACTAATTATGGGCTTTATTTTTGTGCAGGGATCATCCAAGAATCAGTGACAGGATTAAGATAATATTTTTTTTCCGATTTCAAGATGATGTTCTAACAAAAATCCGTAAAATTCATGTGTTATTAACTGACTAACAGACAACGCACAACCGAAACTATTGGGTGCAAAAAGTTGAAATTTGGCATGTATGTTTCCTTAAAACAGGAAATGTTAGAAGTACCCTGAACCGAAGAGCATGCATAAGGAAATTGACGGGAGTGAATGAAGCAAGAGAGATATGTCAGGATGTCCGGGAAACAGGCGTAAGTTTATGTATGTATGTTCCTTGGGGACTATAGGCATCATTATCCGAAATTCCTACGTGATTGCAAAATAATGGTTATAAAAATTAAAATCCTCTAGTCTATACACACAAATAAAATTGGAGTGTCTGTTTGTTTGTAATATTAAAATAACCGCTTTTTACTAAATGCATATGGATGTATACACGGTACATATACCAAAATGTTTTCGCTAATCTCTGGAACGGCTGGACCGATTTCGACGCGACGTTCACTGGCGGATAGCTGATGTACCAAGGAGTAACTTAGGCTATAAATTAACCGGGCACGTGAAGTAGTTCCCTCAGGACGGGGGTGAAACCGCGGGAAACAGCTAGTATTAGAATAAATTTCATATGAGGATAAGTAGGACCGTACACACCGACACTTGGGTACGGCTCTGTCCAACATAAGAGATCCCGTTAAATGGTTATCAGACGTAAATATGGGAAAACTGAAGTAGGTTCGCGTCGATAATGCAATGGGAGGGATGCCAATGGATTTGATACTACGAACTCTTGGGATCAGCTCGAGTCCTTTGAATAGACAATATTTATGTTTTACTTGTGCATGTGATGAGGAGGAATGAATAGCATGTGACTAGAAAGGTGATGAATATAAGAGTTGAGGGATATAAGGCAAGAGGAAGACCAAAGAAAAGATGGATGGATTGTGTGAAGGATGACATGAATGAAAAGGGAGTGAATAATCAGATTAATCAGATGACGGCTGATAGGAGAGAATGGAAGAGAAAGACATTCTGCGCCGACCCCAAGTAATATGGGAACAGGGTAGGCAAAAGAAGAAGAAGACTTGTCCTGCTAAGTTATGCTTAGTATTTACAACTATGCGAGTGTTTTTGGTCAAGATTGCTCACTCGAACTAATCTTGGCCAAATTGTGTGTACACAAAAAATGAGCGAAACATCTATGAACTGGTTTAGGTATAAACAGGTACGAGGTAAGTAATATTATTATCAAAGTCTACCACGTAATGAGATCTTTGTAAAAAAAGAGCTTATCATAAAGTATTATTGTTTACTTGGATTTTTTATTTTGATTTCGCTGGATTTTTCATTTGGTATCAATTGATCTGTGTACAAGTTTTTTTACTAGTCATCAGCTTCGAATACACTCGATGGACAGAATAATGATGGCCGACAACGATATCGTTGCCGACTGTATTGTGTATGGAGGCAGGTAACTAGAAGAGTCGAGCAAAAAAGCAGAAGTAGAATTAAAAGTAGTGGTTTAGGTAAGTATTTTTGTGTTTTTACATAGTTTTAAGCAGCGATAGCCGAGTGGAGAGACCGACAGACTGCTATGCAGAGGGTCTCGGGTTCGAATCTACGGCACGCACCAATGACTTTTCGGAGTTAA
Source organism: Euclidia mi (assembly GCA_944739405.2). NCBI lineage: Eukaryota > Metazoa > Arthropoda > Insecta > Lepidoptera > Erebidae > Euclidia > Euclidia mi. The sequence goes on from OX123187.2 coordinate 42,504,840, forward strand.
GTGCGTATTAAATTGTTAATTAACGCTTGCTTATCGGTGAAGGAAAACATCGTGAGGAAACCTGCATGTCTGAGAGTTCTCCATGACGTTTTCGAAAGACATGTGAAGTCTGCCAACCCGCACTTGGCCAGCGTGGTGGACTATGGCCTTATTATTCTCATAAGTGAGAAGAGGCCCGTGCCCAGCAGTGGGACAGTATAAAGGGCTGATGATGTGATATATTTTTATAGACTCACGCCTGCATCCGAAGCGGTAGGCAGAGGTATAAAATTAATACATTTTTAAATTGCAAAGTAGTTATTGTTTAGTTTTTTAACCTCTAACTGTACTTTCTCAAAGACGCGCTAATTAAATTAGGGCTATGGTAGTGAAGCAGCAGTTAAGAAGTAAATAGCTTGTTCGTCCAGTCCCATGCCCCATCGTACAAATTAGACTTTAGACGATACAATAGCTATCCGTATAAATCGTACAACGTGCGTCGTGTACGTACTCCTGTTGACTCCTGCGTAATGCCGATCGAACTTCGATCGTAGCAAAATAGTCCTGGTCTTAAATTAAATGTAGGTAGGTAATAGTTACCTACCTACTTTCAAAAGAATTACTCACCTGACGAATGTTCTTCTAATGTTTCGTAGAGATCCTCTTCTTCCATTTCTTTTTTTATTCCACCCCAGAACATGGGCAATGTCCATCTAAAACACGAATAAAATATCTACAGAAAAATATTCGACGTAAACAAAAGGTTATTTCATTATATAGTTACCTATACCGTTTTCGAATTTTGATTCAATAGGTAGGTAATTGTAAGACAAAAAGCGAAGGTAAGTTTCAAGACGGACTTCGTGCGAACTTTCTCTATTGCCCGAGCTTTTACTGAACCCCGTACGAATTTTAAAATGTGACCCATAAGTCTCGTCAGTTATGCGGTGCATGTAGGCGGTATGCGGTAAGTGGTTCATTATCTACTCATGTGCAAATACTACATTAAAACATACGGTGCTCATTTTCTCCTAGTGCTCTGCTGAAAACAAAATGTTTGTAAATAACAATATATTTTGGTTTATATTTCATCTACTAGTCGAACTCTGTTGAGTCGAACGGGCGTTGTTCTTATGATGACCGTCGATTCAGTTTTCTATGAGTGTCCAAGAAAAGTGTTTTATCTTCGTAACTTTATTCAAATCTGTATGACTAACAATCAAATCTTGCCTTGTAAAACACAAGAATTTAAAATTGCTATCTACCTGCACCTATGAAGGTTGTAAAAACCTGCATGGAAGAATTACTTTCATCAGTAGGACGGTGACCGGTGTCCAAACCAAATTAAGCGTAACATGATAAGCGTAAAGTTGTGAACGACTTACGCAAAAGTTAGAGCTGACAACGGGTTCGCTTTAGCTCTAGGATGCGGAGGACGCCCTTTTTTCTTTAGTGACTCCATAGTTTAAGTACCTGCAACGAATGGTTAGAGGAATACTTAATAATAATACCCAAAACGATTGGCCAAATCATCTCAATTCTTAGTCTGTATGCATGTCTAAACATTTAAAAAATTGTTGGTAGGTATATTATGAAACAGTCTGTCTTCCGTTTTCTACTCACGTTATGTAGTTCATGGGAAACTATAAATACTTACTTTAGCAGTCTTCGACGGACGGTAAGGTATTGTAACCTTATAAGACAACCACACACATGACCTGTGCACCGGTTCACAACTCCACTCTAACACAATCACACAGTGAATTGACTTTACAATGTTCACTAGCACAACTTCTATTTATTTAATACCCACGATTTTTTTTCTAAAAACCTATCGATAAATTAATACTAAGTGCACTAGTCAAGTACTAAATAAATCCATGAAATCGAATAAATTAACCAAAAATTAGCAAACTTATTCACTTTAATAAATGGCACGAACAATTTACTTCATTTATCATCATCTTATCCACAACCACTCGTGACCACGGTAATTTTTTTACTAAATAAATCGCAATGAACTATGAATGAATATGATTGTCAATTTTGATTTACTGAAATCAAGTGACATTTCTTTGAAGTTTTCCGCTCGGCTGATAACACCAGCTTATATTCTCGATATTAATTTTAAAGCTATTTTACTAACTTCTAGTACTGCTTACTTTAACCCAAAAATAAAACATTTCAAAATTAGGGTGAGTGAAAACCTTTCGAGCATACATACAACAATGTGAAATTACTATTTATATTGTTGGTTATTTGACTCTTGCTTTGTGCCCTGGTAGTAGTTACTAATAAAGAAATATCAATTAATCTGTATATAGAGACACCGGAACCGATTTTCGCAACCGATTAAATAAATGAGGATGGCCATAATTGTGGTTACTGGTTACCTACAGTCTACTAAGAAAGTTATGCTTAAATGTGTCCTTTTCAGAGATTTAAGTGCACAATTTAAAATCTATCACAATACAGGGTTTGTATTACATAATTATGTATGAACTATTTGTATTTTGTATCTTTAACACATTCGCTGCCACACTGAAAAATTAAATTTTCGTGATGATCCACCAATTTTTATTTTTTTAATCGTTTTATATTATATGTACTGTGTCCTAAATACAGTTATAAATACTTACATAATACATAAGTTAAATACATAAAATAGCCACAACGCAAACGGTGCGTTGGTGGCACACAGATACAAAAGTTTTTACATAGGTCCGGCAACGCATACCTTGCGTCGACACTTTGGACGATACTATGCTAGAGTATTATTATATAACTAGAAAGATAATGGGAAGGTTTTAAAAGGTATTTGAATAACTATTTATCGATCGTGTTAATTCCTGTTATCATTCTATTTTAATAACAATATTTTTTGTATAAAATTTGAAAATATCAATTAAGTATGCCTGTTCGTGTGACATACGTCTTCAATTTCTTCGCTTCTTGCTAAATTGTATAACAAATTATTACGTTTCTTTCTTGCAGATGCCATGTTGCTCATATTATTGTTGCTTGTCTGTTGCTCAATATTATTATATCTAAAAACAAAAAAATATATATAACATAGTTAGGAATGTCTCTGTTGACATAACACCATCCAACAAACGGGTGTTAGTATGTGCCATTGGACGCAATCTGTGCGTTGAAAATTTTTGATTTGTTACTGAAGCAAATCTATCTTATTGTTTACTTATAAAATGAAATTACAGATAAAATAGACACTTACCTACTCGGAAAACGAAATTAACACCTGCCCCGATGAAAAAAAACTACAATAAAAGTTAAAATACATTATGCACTTTTTCGTTATTTTCAATAACTCGTGTCAAACGTCATTTAAGTTTTGATGTTTGAATCCAAGGGTTTTACCAGATGTAAAAAGTATTTGTCTATGAATTGAGTGAAGAAAAATTTTAAGTTGTTTGAAACGCACCATAAATAAACCGTTTTTTTAAGAGTATGCAATGAACGCATACCTTGCGTTGGTGGCACATTAGTAGAACGTCTCTCAACGCAAGGTGTGCGTTGCCGGAGCCGAATGTGTTAAAGCGACATTTGTACCTATAAAGTACTTCACTATAAAGGTGAAGGAAGTACGTTGAGTTATACCTGGTCCAAGATAACGATGAGTGACAGATAACTTTTGATTTACTTAGTTTATGAATGTGAAAATTACACACGTTCATGTACTTACGACGTACTACGGTTCCACAATTCATTATGCAAACCAACGATTTTCATATGAATTCAGCGTTAAAATAAATCATCAAATTGACGGGACCAATGTTTTAATCACACGACTTTAATAGGGCACTTTCAATTGTATTGAAAATTGAGTATAAACACGTACATATAAAGTACTAAGTTTTCGGGTATCAATTGCCTAGTCCTGTATATCGGTAGAAAGCTCAGATATTTACATAGAGGCGCATTTCGTATGGGCGCTTTGACGGCAAACTTTCTGCGACTCAAATTACCGCTTGGTGGCGTGGCAGTCGCGCTGCGGCAGCTGTCTCCCTCTTCTCCAGTGTATCTTAACTACGAGAGCGAGAGAGACGGAGAACGACGCCAGCGCCGCCAACGGCGCCAACTACGAACTAAACTGGAGACAGTCCCCACTTGGAATCGGCACATGACATCCTTAAGAACTGCGCTTCTATGTAAATCTGTATTCATTGGTATCGGCTTCAGATGGTCCCGCCACTTTGACAGTCAAAGTGGCGGGTCCAGAGAGATCTTTGTATATTTACTTCACCTTCAGAGGTACAATTGTTTCGTTTCGGGTACAAATAGTACATATGTAAATTTAAATCGGGGCTTGGTCTCGCCATCTTGACGCAGACTATAAATAAAATTGTTACAAACTTTGTTTTTCAAGTGCATAAATAGTTAGTTACAGTCATGTTATCAAGTCATATACGACATTTTTGTTAATGTTGGTCCGTCTGCCTTTCTGTTTGTCCAGGATAATCTATAGAGTAACTCAACCCATTTTAACAAGATTTTAGTATAAGTTATGTGTAGCCCCCCACAGTTTCCTTTGTGAGGCTACACATAGCCTGAAAATTGACCCGGTAAGTGGCATTGTTCTCGAGATACCGAAAAACCGCGGGAACAGCTAGTACTAAAAATGTATTAACTGATTCAATATATCAGGGACTCGCTGTTTGTATTTTATCCCTCCATAAGACTATATCCTGGTAAGACTAGCAAGCGGACCAATCCGAGAAGTCTTGAATGCAACTGGGATAACGCTAGGGTGATTATGGACCAACACAGAGCATCTATATACAAATAAAATAATAAAATTGAAGTGTCCGTTTATAATATTAAAATAACCGCTTTTTATTTTCTAAATGCATATGGATTTATACACGGTACATATACCGAAATGACAATTCTTAAAATTTTTGTCTGTCTGTCTGTTTGTTCTCGCTAATCTCTGGAACGGCTGGACTGATTTTGACGGGACTTTCACTGGCGGATAGCTAATGTACCGCGGGAAACAGCTAGTTCAAAATAAACCACGGTTGCATGGAATAGGAGCAGGTCAGCAATGCTACATTATGTGTATGGTTCCTTAGCTTACTACGCATTCCTAAAAGTGGCTTTATTCAGGGCCGTCTTAAGCCGAGCCGTGACGGGGCCCTTGACCACAGAAGTATTGGGGGCCCTAGGGCACATAAAAATGCCCAATAAAAGGAAAGTTTTTTTTACTTTATTCGTAGTAAATTGACACAAATCATATAGTTTTTTAATACAATTTGGTACCTACCCAAGTATTTGATTTGTATAAATGTGTGCCCTGGACACATACCCCGTTCGCCCGTGTGGTAAACACAGTATTGATCGAGATCCTAGGGTCGGAGAGGACAAGTGAAAGTTCAACAATGCTCCCAGAGTCAGCAAGAAGTCTATTGTTATAGCCAAGGCAGATCATATTGCCAAATTTGGAGAGCGTCTTGTAAACACTTGGAAGATATCTTACGGAGAGTCGTGCTTTCTACTCGCTTGTCAAACCTACCCAAGAAAATATCTGTCGGGTCTATCTTCCGTCACTGCGTAAATCCTATGACAGACTGGCCCGTAGGGTAAAGGACAAGACTTGTCTTGGTCCAACTATCTGCCTTGAACTCAACTTAAGATAATAATGGAGCCACTTCAACCCCTATCCCGTGGTATCGCGTGGTCAGGCGTCAGCCAAAAGTCTTGGATATCTGAAATTGGGCCGAACGGCATTCCAGCAGAAGTCCTGAAGCGTATTTCGTACGCAGCCCAAGAGGTTCACATCCTTAAAGAAATTAGCCCCTGGTCGCGCGAGCTTTATAAAGGTAAACAATCAAACCCGTCAACTTACAGGACCTAAGCAGTCTCGTCTCTGCGTCCCAAGGTAATGGGAAGCGAGTGATAAACACAAGACTCCTTCAGTAGGTATTTATGCGACTCAGCTTTCGTCATGGTCGTTCATCTGGTAGTCTTATTTCTAATCATCTAATTAGAAAGCGAAAGTGAAACTCTCACTGTTAGCCTTGACATAACCAAGGCTTTTGACAGGGTCTGGCCTGTGCCAGAGCCATGCCATGATATGCCAGCTTCAATAGCAGTGGCCTGTGCCACTGCTATTGAAGCTTCCATCCTATGGAGGAGAGATTCAACTGCAAATTACCAGCCGCAGAAGGGTGTCAGTTACCGAAGAGATGCCGGTTATAGAAGGATTACAGAGTCGTAGTAGATACATAGTCGGCAGAAGCTCCAAAATGAAATCTATTAATACTGGCGTCGAAAAAAGTTCAGTGCGTTCTCCAACGCTGTGCATCCTGCAGATGTTAACATGTCACAACATGAAAGTGAACAGATCGGGTGATGCGCGGTACATCAGTCACTAGCACTAATATACATCTCTCACAGCCAATTACAATAAATTCCCCAAGCCAAGCCTCCGAATGTGGTGAAGAGAACGTTATTCTTTGTATATTACGCCAAGTCAACTTACGTCGACTTACGCTTTATAAGGCGTAGGTTTGGCCACGTTCTATGGAGTTCTGCACATATCTCTGGGGGCTGGGGCACCAAAACATCAGCTGGATCCAATTGAGTCTCTACAGAGGCGTGCGATTTGAATCGTCGATGATCTCAATCTCACGGCTAATTCTGTCTGTCGCTATGCACGATGAAAAATTCAGTATGAACGCGATAAACTCAAAAAATACCGAACAGAAGACACGGGCGAAGTCTAGTTGCAAATAAAACAGCTTTGTTTTTTATTTATTCTGCCTGGCGTAACACTTGCGATGGACGTGGAAATAATTGCAGCCGCGGCTATTTATTTATATACTGCATACAAGTATTACAGAAGTGTGAACCGCCACAAAGTTATAAAAAAAAAAATGGCGCAAAAGGCGATGGTGGATGCTGACCATTCACCGATATAGAACATTACGGGCTCAGATTGATCTAAATGATTAAACTTGAAAGTCTCTTCATTGCTCCAGAATACTGACATTTTGGGCGATCAAATATTCAAGTACTAGCACGCAACAAAAAAGTGCACTATCCCGGTCTGCAATCGGTGACGAAATAAACAACAATGGACGATTGTGTGAACACCAGTGGCGTAGCTAGCTTGGGTGGCACCCGGGTCGGTAGTTGGCGGATGACCCTTTTTTTTTTAGTCGATACCTAACAATGCCAGGCTAACTCCACAGTTAAGTTTTGGGTGTCACCCCTTTTTTTGGATGGGTGGCACCCCAAAAAGGATGGCACCCGGAGCGGACCGCCCCACCGCCCCCCCCTTCCTACGCCACTGGTGAACACCACAGGCCATGCTACGCCACGATTCCTTTGAAGTGTGCCCAAAAAACCGACAACATGCCGATTGCGCGCCACGAAATACGATTGTCCGCCACTATTGGCGATGCAAAGATTATCCGCGCGCCTCTAGCGGCAAATTTGGAAGTTGTCCGGGTACGACACTGCTGACAGCTTTCTATACAACTTTGCTTCGAGCATAAAGTAAGGAAGTACTAGTCGACCAAGCCAACTAGACGAATGTCAACGTGACAAAATTCAACATAATTCAACAATTATAATCCAGAAATTATTTATCGTAACGTGCGAACACGGCGTGTGAACGTACAATGCGCCTGCAATCGGTACTAGGAATTTCTGGATTATAATTATTGAATTATGTTGAATTTTGTCACGTTGACATTCGTCTAGTTGGCTTGGTCGACTAGTAATTCGAGGTTATCAATATATCGAGCCTGTTATGGAAAAACATCGTAACCGACAGAATATAGGTATTTCACTTTTTTATCGTAACGTACAGCTAAAATGATTTAGACTCTAACCCAAAGACTCTTAGGTCCATATTTGCATAAATGTCAAAATTACAACAGACAATATATAGTATCGCAAACGACAAAAGTTAAAGTTTCAAATATTAAAACAATCAGAATTATCGTAACCACATATCGTAAGTAACGTTTGTCACTTACGATAAAACATATTTCTAAGATATACCCAAAATCTGGTGCATTTTGTTTATTTGCAGGAATTTTTCTAATATAATAGTTTGACTGCATATTTATTTGAATTAAGTTATATTTCATTTAGAGTTTTTACAACATTGAAATGTTTTTAATCCTTTAATCTTCATAAAAGGAAGGACAGTTTGGGCACTATCCCAATGGCCCACGTTAATTTGTAATGCCAGGACCCATCCAAAGAATTATGGAATTATAATGCTCGAAAATGCCGTCGTCTTGGATTGGAAAAATTTGCATTTCCAAAATCAATAAAAATTGCAGTTACAAAGCTAAGAGCAGCTTGCTTTCAAAGAGAGATGCCAAAAATAATTGAACTTAATTACGGATTTAGTACTGATTGCGAAATCCAACGCGTGAATCTGAGCTTGTTAATTAGATCTGGCCAAAGTCGTCAGCGTCTCCAGGCACCCACGGCAGCATACTCGGCAAGAACACCCATTGCTAAACCTAAGATTTGAAAAAAATGTGTGACAAGGGTATAAATTCCTGCACAATATGCGCACGAATATCTTGCGTTACCGTATGACAATACAAGAGACTTACTACCGGAAGAAAGTGATGACGAATCTTCTTCTTCTGCCTGGCGATTATTAATCCCGGTCTATACCAGGGTCCGCCTTCCTACTCAATTCTCTGCATTTTGCTCGGTCTTTTACATCCTCCAAAGTCAATCCGTTGGTACTCATGTTGCTTCTCACGATGTCGATCCAGCGCTTCCTGTGGCGTCCTCGAGGCCGATTTTCGGGTACTTCCCACTCTAGACATCTTCAACCTATATACTCCTCCGGTCTGCGCATTAGATGGCCATACCATCTCAGCTCTCCTGGAGTTTATCCGCCACGTCACGGACGCCAAGGCTACCGCGGATGTAGACGTTACGAATACGGTCGGCTCTTGTAACGCCGTTCATCCATCGCAGCAACTTCATTACGGTGACGTGGAGCTCCTGCGTGTGTTTGTCCAGGGCTGCTCTCACTGCCATAAAGGAGTACGGGCCGAATTATACATTTGTATATCAGTCCTTTGAATTTAGGGGGCATGTGAGGGTCGCATACCACACCTGTCACTTCGCGCCATTTTGCCCATGCTGCGCTAGTACGAGCTCGGACATCGTGGTTAATATTGCCTGACTCATGTAGTGCAGATCCTAGGTACCTGAACTGAGTAGTTTTTACAGCATTTTCAGTACCTACGTGGATAGTAGAGGGACCATCACTACAGCCGCCCATGTATTGAGTCTTCGCTACATTCAACCTCAGACCACCATTTTCCAAAGTATTTTTCCATACATTTACTCTGCGCTCCAAGTTGTCCCTACTCTCGTCGATCAGAGCTATGTCATCAGCGTACATCATCAGCCATGGCGGCTGTTCCTGGATGGTGGTCGTTATGGTATCCAGAACCACTATAAATAAAAAAGGGACTTAAAGCAGAGCCCTAGTGTACCCCAGCTGTTGCGGGGAATGAAGAAGTATATCTCCAATAGCAGTCCGCACTTCAGATAAGGAACTATTGTACATATCTCTGATAATATCGATATATAATTTGGACACATTTTTGAGACCGAAGGCCCACCAGATAGCTTGGCGTAGAGTTCTCCTTTTTTCTTTGTAATCCTCTACCAGCATTCTTAGAGCGAATATGGGGTCCATAGTCCCTAGTCCTGGGCGAAAGCCCTTCTGACAGTCAGAGACAGTACAGTCATTGCGGAGCCTGAAGTCAATACGTTCAAAGACTCTCGAAGAGGACGAATTATTGATTCTATTAATGGGGAGAAAAACTGCTTTTTGCTCACTATAGATGTCGCATGATCGACCGTCTGTGACGTCTGTCAAATATCATATGATAATATAAACAAATGTTTATTAGATGATTTTAATGTGATTATATACCTGAAAATTTCTAAAAATGACCCAATGTTGTGCTCCAGATTGTAAAAACAATGGAACTCATTTGTTTCCAAGGGATCCAAAGCGTAGAAAGGCATGGGAAAAGGCTTTAAAAATTCGAAATTTTAAAGCCACAGAAACAAGTCGATTGTGCCCATTGCATTTTAAACCAGATGATTATATTGGTCAGAGTAAATATACAAGTGAGTATATTGTTCAGTTATCGTGAATTTCTTAAAGTTAATCTTTCACTTTGAAAATAATCTGTATTTTCTTTCAGATTACGCGCCTGTGTCAAAATTTTTAAAAAAGACTGCTGTTCCGTCTATATTCAGCTTTACTTCTACAATTTCTAATACTGTCTCATCAAAAGAACGCCAAGATCGATTGAATAAACGGTCTCGAAGAAAGCTATTGCTTGCACGACAAGAAGTTCCTATAACAAGTGTTATTCAGGAAACCCCATCTACAAGTGGCTTTCCATCTATAGATTTAGGGAGTGAAGTGGAAATAAAAGACACTGATTTTGTTTTGCAAAATACATTAACACTTGAGCCATCTCTTGTACAATGTGCAACTTGTGATAAAGGAACTCAGATTGATCATGAACATATGTACGGGTCAATAAATAGATTGAAGAATGATGATCAGGCTGTTAAATTTTACACAGGATTTGAATGTTATAAAAAATTTTACTTTGTCTATTTAACTTTAAGCCCAATGGCACATAAAATCAAATATTTTGGGAGTAGTGTAATTAATGTCAGTCATGAAGACCAATTTTTTTTAACTATAATGAAAATTAGACAGAATAAATGTAATTTTGAATTAAGTAGATTTTTTAATGTTAGTCCAACAACAGTGTCTAATATTTTTATAACTTGGGTTAATTACATTCACCAACTTTGGTCAAAACTCAACATATGGCCAGAAAAAGATTTGGTACAATATTACATGCCACAACATTTTAAAAACTATGACATGAATGTGAGAGTGATTTTAGATGGAACTGAGTTTAAGATTCAAAAACCTAAACACCCAACAGCCCAGCAAGCTTCCTGGAGCAGTTACAAGCATGCAAACACACTGAAAGTACTTGTTGGGGCTACTCCAGGTGGTTTACTATCATATTGTTCACCTGCTTATACTGGCTCTGTGAGTGACAGGCAAACAATAGAAAGAAGCGACCTAATGAAGAAGTGTGAGAAAGGAGATTGCATATTAGCTGATCGTGGCTTTAATATTCAGGACATGTTTGCTGAATATGATATTGCTGTCAATATTCCAGCATTCTTGAAGGGTAAGGCACAGTTACCCGGATTGACTGTTTTAAAAGACAGAACTCTTGCTAGTAAAAGAGTTCACATTGAACGTCTGATTGGGCTTACTAAAACTTATAAAATATTGAAAGGAGAATTGGACCACAGTTATATTCCTTTAGCCAGTAAAATATTTTTTATTTGTGTTATGTGTTGCAACTTTAGAGAATGTATAATGTAAATAAATAAAAAGATAAAACATAGTACTATTGTTTAATTTTTTAATGTACATACAGAATTACTTTTAGAAATAATTTATCTAATCAGTACTTTGCTCAAGTGGAACTAGTTTTCCACATAGACCTCATAATTATAGGTAACAACTAAGCATGTGTTTTCCATATAACACAAATTGATGTGACACTCAATCACCTGTGTTTAGGCATTATTAAATCATAATTTCTGTAATAATACTTATTCAGGATTTCTTTCTCCAGGTAATTATTGTAAAAATCTATTAATCCTTTTAACATTTTTCCAATAAAATCTTCATCCTTTGATATACAATGTCGCCCATGCGCATGTGACCGCCCGTAATATTCTGAATATTCATGAAAAAATATCGAAAATAAACTTCAAAAGGGGGGGTCTATCTGTAACATTTATCATGTTATTCAATTTTGAATTTTTTAAGTAGAGTTTGTAGACTTGCTTTCTATTTTTTGACACATCTCCGAAGTTTATGGGTCGATTTGTATTTTGTTTATTATTTCCAAAAGCTTATGAGTTATTTTAACAGGTTAATTAACATTTTACTAAAAATTATCGACTACGAAAAAAAAAAACGGAATCGAAGTAATTTTTTCGGTAAAAAATTGTGTATTTATTTTAAAAAACTAGTGTAAGTCCATAAATTATCCCCATAGGACCACTTTTTTAATCATTATTTGTAATCTACTACATAACAGCTAAAAATTCACAGAACATTATTAAACCAAACTGTAACTAAATCCAAAGTAAAACTCTAAAACTCTAAGAGTCAAATTTAGGAAAAGAAAATGTGAAAGTCAATTAAATGTCCCCGCTTTTAGCAGTGAGTACTAAAAGGTTAAACTAATAAGGAGGATGATAATGGAAATAAAAACAAACAAGCAATCATTGAATTATTACCTACAGAAACCAAGTACGCGCACGCAATACGCGCCGTTCATTTGGGTCAGGATCTGACCCAATCGGCGCGGCGGCCGCGTTGTCTGTAGTCCGAGTCGCACGGTAGCGTAAGCATCTCCCGCAAAATAATCGAAATTATGACATATTGTACAGTGTTTTGTGCCACAATGCTTCAGAAAAAGATTATAAGGTTGCTGGAGTATCATTCCACCGGTCAGACATAAATTTTATTACGTAGATTGTCTAATAATACAAATATAGTGAATCATAATAAGTACGAGCGGAGTGTTGCCAGTTGGGTGTGAAATTGTCCCAGTTTAATTTACACATTCCTTACCAAAATTTATTCTATTGACAGTAATAAAAAAAATAGGAATTAGGTAGTAACATATATAAACTTAACCTTTCAAACACCGCTGGCTGGTACCTACATACCAATCGGTTACGACAAATTTGTCACGTCAAGCTCTAGCCGAGCTCGGCTAAGACGACATTGTCCCAAAGCACTCGATTTTTCCGTTTTTGTATTGAAAGGCTAGTATCTAAAGTATTGTCTTGTACTTAATGTAGGTACGCGTAACTAACTTTGTTGTTGAACGAATGACGTTACCGACCGAATTATATTAGAATTTTTAAACTTTTCGCCTTTTTTGGTCACCATAGCGCAACGGCACACACATAGTACTCGCTGTTGATTTTTGATAATTTTTCTCACAAATATACATAAATACTTTTTATGTACTATAAAGAGCATTTAACTAGGAAATCACTCGGCACTTGTTAGTGCTCACGTTTGAGTAAGTTTCGTCAAGATTGATTTAGCCATCGTTAGTCAGTTGTAAAAACTTAAAAAGCAGACAGTGTGACTTTAGAATTTATAATATACAATTACTTATTTCATGCAATAATTATGAATTTACCCTATTTGTAGGGGAAAGACGTTGTAACTGGCAACTCTATAATTGCGTCTGTGTGCGTGATGTGTGCGTTCGCGCAGCGGAATGTTGTTGAATTTAAAGATTTTAATTATGCAGATATTTAGTGTATGACGTCGTATAATTGTGTATGGTAAAAAAAAATTTGTGCACGCAGCCATTGTGGAGAAATTCACCAAAAACTGATTCCGCTGGGCGAACGTTGTCCTGGCGGAACTTTTTTTAATCCATTGACTTTAGAAGAAAAGAGATGTGTCCAAAAATTAGTGTGTATTTGTGTGTAATTGTGTATGTATGAATAAAATTAGTGCATGCATAAACTTCGGAGAAATTCAAGTTTCCGCTACGCGAACGTTTGGCCATTAGCTAGTTTTCATATAAAGCGCTTACATAGAGAGCTGTAGATTTTTACATACGTTGTTTTGAATTTGTTTATATTTGTTTAAAAAACAGATTTAGAAAAAGTCGTAGGGCTTAAAAGATAAAAATATAAACGTGAAATACGCTTATTAGGTCTTAGTTCTTAAAGTATACACTTTGGGGTCTAGATTTTCACGTTTATACAAACCTTGTAAGTGTCTGCAACATGTTGCCAAGTATCAATGATGTTCCGTTAGTAATTAAAGAGTTATAGGACAATTTACCATGAATAGATCACTGTTTACAAAGCAGTCAAATATCACGACGTTCTAAAGGAATTGCATGGTAAAATGTATGCCAATAATTAGTGTATTCATTCAACTATTCACATGCAAAATTTCATGTCATTAAATTCAGTAATTAAAGAAAAACAATTATAATACTGACGAAGCATCGAAAACCTACATAACCCGACCAAGTTCGGATGGCTACAAAAAAGCGGCCGTGCCATATATCTAAGAAACGTTCTTAACCTTCCAATATAGTATTTATTAATATGGTACAGTTGCGTATACAAGCGTTAGGATAAAATAAAACAATTGCATTACTAGAATGAAAAATATTTTTTTAATAATAACGCCACTATCTACGATAAAATAAATCTTCAATTAACAAGTACTTCTCTATTTAAATATCCGTATAATACTTATATAATACTTAATTATGTAAGTAATTATAATAACGTTAACAAACGCTTGCAACGACAGCAATGGACTTAAATGTGTTTTAACTAAAATAGGTTTAATAAACATATTGCCCTCTCTTTTCTTCAAGGATGGAAGTACCGTTTCAAGCGGGAAGCCGCCTATCGCTCGTTGCGCGTTGTCTTTTTTTTCATACTAGAATATTTTTGATCAATTCATAACTACAATACTTAGACTATTTAACCAAAGGACTAGCGTACCGCTTCGAACAAAATAATTCTGCATATTTTGGTGGGGTGCGGGGGAACACGCTCACATACATAAGTCACTATCAGTACAACGGTATACATCAATTAAGATCTCGATTCAAGAAATAGTTTTTTTTTAAGTTATTGGATTGTTTGATCCACTAAAGTTGCAAAGGGGAACGCTCGTGCATGCCTAATCCATTGGTTAAATAGTGTAATAAGCTACAATATGATAAATATTTAAGGTCGAGGTGGCGAAGTCCGGCATAGTTTATTGCAAGTTTGGTTTGATAATCACCCTATGGCTAATTTTTTAACTTTATTGTATGTTTTGAATATTAATTATGACAAAGGATTCCTTATTTATAAGTTACTTTTACAAACATCAATGTAACTGTTGTCATTATGAAAATAAACGCGTTTTTTTAAAAGGTAGTCAGTAGACGGACTTTCCCGTGTAATTGGGGCAACTCCGTCATAAGCATCGATTGTTTGTTATTTGATAGATATTAGCAGCACCCATATTTAGTGAACATTGTACAATAAAATTTAATCAAATATATGCTTCAAATAGTACGATATAAGGCAGCAATCACAATATATGGTGGTAAAATCATAAAGTGGGGCAAGTCCGGTGTATTTGCAGTAGAAGGGATTGTCAACATTTAAATCAGTACCATCATAATTAGAATTTTTGACTGTAGGGTACAGTAGGTAAGTATGTTTGTTCGTTTTATCTAAAATGCAATGTGTTTGATAAGTTTTGGTATTAAGATGATAAGTACAAACCAAATCCAGAGAGTCTTTAAACTATAGAAAAACTAAATAGTAACAAACAAACGCAGTTGGTTATATTTGTACTGTTGAAAAGATAGCATATAAATGAAAGGAGTTAATAAAAACCCTCTTTCTATAAACTTAATTTTTATTCATAAGTACAATGAAAAAAAGACAACACCGTAAATACAGCATGTAATAGGTAATATTAAAAAAGTAAGTAATGTTTAAAGAAAATGCTTAACCGAAAAAAAGTTTACAACTTCTGCCTTGGGGCAAGATTGGTATATGACGGCCTTTCCCTAAAATACTAGACAGTCTTCCCCCAATATTGGATTTATACGTTAAGGTTTTATCACAACTATTATTTCTGTAAATAAAGATGTAATTTCGATTTGAATAGAATAAAACAATAAAATGTAATACAAGCTAGCCACCTACCACTTTACCACGTAAAAATCCGTTGATATTCACGGAACACTTTAAATAATTTCTCGACACAACTAACTCGTGTTTCGACTTGTCAACAATTAAAAATTATGAAACCAGTTTTTCGCTATTAAACTCAACACAGCGCCATCTATAATTTAAAGGTAGGACGAAAAAGTGTACCTGTTTTACTGATCGAGTTGTCAACGTCATAGCTATTCAGAAAAAGCCTTTAAAGACACTATATGGTGTTGCCCCGCAGACGGACTTCGACGCCTCGACCTTACCTAAACAGTAGTACTTACATGTGGTAATTATTTAATTTCCTTAAGGGGTCTATAGTTAGAATCCTGATCCGTGATATCTTCAATAGAAATTAGCTGTATGAATTTTATTTGTCTTAAATAATATATCTCAAGACTCAAGCGCATGCATTAAAGTACCTATTTACGTAAATAGTACCTACCTACTTTCTGTCATAGTCAAATACATTTAAAAAAGTAGGTGTACAAAAATAAATGACCTATAAATTATATCGAAACAACAATTGTGTTATCACCTATACCAATTCAATACCGGTATTATACTGTAAATTTTGGGATGTTACCTAAATATATTGCACGGCCGCTTTTTTGTAGCTATCCGAACTTTGTCGGGTTATGTAGGTTTTCGATGCTTCGTCAGTATTATAATTGTTTTTCTTTAATTACTGAATTTAATGACATGAAATTTTGCATGTGAATAGTTGAATGAATACACTAATTATTGGCATACATTTTACCATGCAATTCCTTTAGAACGTCGTGATATTTGACTGCTTTGTAAACAGTAATCTATTCATGGTAAATTGTCCTATAACTCTTTAATTACTAACGGAACATCATTGATACTTGGCAACATGTTGCAGACACTTACAAGGTTTGTATAAACGTGAAAATCTAGACCCCAAAGTGCATACTTTAAGAACTAAGACCTAATAAGCGTATTTTACGTTTATATTTTTATCTTTTAAGCCCTTCGATTTTTTCTAAATCTGTTTTTTAAACAAATATAAACAAATTCAAAACAACGTATGTAAAAATCTACAGCTCTCTATGTAAGCGCTTTATATGAAAACTAGCTAATGGCCAAACGTTCGCGTAGCGGAAACTTGAATTTCTTCGAAGTTTATGCATGCACTAATTTTATTCATACATACACAATTACACACAAATACACACTAATATTTGGACACATCTCTTTTCTTCTAAAGTCAATGGATTAAAAAAAGTTCCGCCAGGACAACGTTCGCCCAGCGGAATCAGTTTTTGGTGAATTTCTCCACAATGGCTGCGTGCACAAATTTTTTTTTACCATACACAATTATACGACATCATACACTAAATATCTGCATAATTAAAATCTTTAAATTCAACAACATTCCGCTGCGCGAACGCACACGTGCGTGATGCAGCAAGTAAACACAGCACAGTCCCGCACACATAGCGAATTTTCGGCTTAACTTCTGAGCTCGCGTTGTTTGAATACTGACTTTCTGTAGGTAATAATTCAATGCAAGCAATAGCCAGATTTTTACTTAAAAAATAAAAAATACAAGAATTTTAATTAATTAGATTTTCGAAATGGTCCCCACCCTCCTGTAAACAAACTAAAGCTCTCATGGCAACACTTTTTATTGTACGACGTAATTCTTCACGGTTTTCTTTAATTTCCGCAGCAGCAGCAAAAATCCTAGCCGTTAATTGCTCGCGGCTTTCAATGGGCACGGCATACACTTTTTGTTTCATGTTGCCCCAAAGATAAAAATCTAAGGGTGTAAGGTCGGGAGATCGCGGCGGCCAAGCAATGGGACCTCCTCTGCCAATCCATCGCGGATAATTTTGATTTAAATAATCACGAACTAGTCGTGCGAAGTGTGCTGGAGCTCCATCTAATTGCAGATACATCCGCCTTCTTGTTTCCAGCGGTACTTCCTCCAAAAGCAACAGCAACGTATTGACTATAAAATCTAAAAATGCGTGTTGATCTAGTCTGTTTGGTAACACGAAAGGGCCAATAAGTTCACCGTCAATCATTCCAGCCCATACATTTATGGAAAATTGAGTCTGGAAAGTTGTTTCTCTAATGACGTGTGGATTTTCAGTGGCCCACACATGAAGATTGCGATGATTTGTTATACCCGCCCTTGTAAACGTGGCTTCATCTGTCCACAAAATCTTCCTCATAAAATTGAGATTAGCTCTTTGCTGTGCAATTATCCAATTACAAAAAACAGATCTCGCACCGTAATCGACATTTTCCAAATGTTGTGCACGTCGGAAATGATAAGGATGCAGGCCTTCTTTTTTGAGAATTCTCCAAACTCTTATTCTTGGTATACCTACTCTTGTCGATAGGAGACGAATGCTTAGCATAGGGTTAGCGCGCACTAATCGTAACACATCCTCTTCCACGTCTACATCAACAATCACGCCGGGCTCATTTTGTTGCGGAAATAATCCTCTTTCGCAAAAAAGACGATGTACGGCAATGAAGGATCGGTACCCAAGTACTGGTCTACTTGGATATCGACGTCTGTACTCTTCGACAGCAGCGCGTGCATTTCCATTACAAACACCGTAAATGAAATGCATGTCAGCCACATGAGACGGCGGTAGATCACGCAATCGTACCATTGCAATGATACGAGTAGTTAACAAACTTTCCTCACAAGATTAAGTAGTGCACAAATCACAAAACACGTAGCGTCACGGGGTCAGTAATCAAGCGACTGAATGAAGTAACGCTAGCCGACAAGGGTGTGCACGTGGTAGGGACGCAATTGTTAAAAAGCTGTTTCTAGGAACCGGTTTCTACCTGAGCGACCCTTTTTATTTGAATAGTTGCAAATGTTCAACAAGTTGTTTGCTGGTTTTTTTTTAGAGATAGGTATTAGTAATGTTCTGTGAATTTTTAGCTGTTATGTAGTAGACTAGCTGACCCAGCGAACTCCGTATCGCCTTTTTAAGAGTTTTTATTTAATTCCCTTTTTTCCAAGCTCCTTTTCCAAAGTTACCATTGACTTAGCGCTTAATCTCTTATCATTCCAGGGTCTATAAGTGATGCAAAAACAAACATAGATTTTTATATAATATTGAATTCCCCATTCCTTAAAATATCGGAGAAGATTCCCATATCGACTTAAAAAAAATCCCGTCCGCCATCTTTGATTTCCTATCGGCCATCTTTGATCACGAAATAGATGTTGTATTTGGATTCACCATCCCTTAAATCATCAGAGACGAAACCCATATTGATTTTTTTAATTTTCCCATCCGCCATCTTTGATTTCCCATCCACCATCTTGAATCACGAAATAGATGTTGTATTTGGATTCCCCATCTCTTCAAACATCGGAGACGATACCCATATTGATTTTTAAAAAAAAAACCCATCCACCATCTTTGATCACGAAATAGATGGTGTTTTTGAATTCCCCATTCCTTAAAATATCGGAGACGATACCCATATCGACTTTAAAAAAATCCCGTCCGCCATCTTTGATTTCCTATCAGCCATCTTTGATCACGAAATAGATGTTGTATTTGGATTCACCATCCCTTAAATCATCAGAGACGATATCCATATTGATTTTTTTAATTTTTGCCATCCGCCATATTTGATTACCCATCCGCCATCTTGAATCACGAAATAGATGTTGTATTTGGATTCCCCATCCCTTCAAACATCGGAGACGATAACCATATTGATTTAAAAAAAAATCCCATCCACCATCTTTGATCACGAAATAGATGGTGTTTTTGAATTCCCCATTCCTTAAAATATCGGAGACGATACCCATATCGACTTTAAAAATATCCCGTCCGCCATCTTTGATTTCCTATCCGCCATCATTGATCACGAAATAGATGTTGTATTTAGATTCGCCATCCCTTAAAACATCGGAGACGATAACCATATTGACTTTTTAAAACTTTCTCATCCGCCATCTTTGATATCTCATCCGCCATCTTTGATCACGAAATAGATGTCGGATTTGGATTCCCCATGCCTTTAAATATCGGCGACGATACCCATATGGACTTTAAAAAAAAAATCCCGTCCGCCATCTTTGATTTCCTATCTGCCATCTTTGATCACGAAATAGATGTTGTATTTGGATTCACCATCCCTTAAATCATCAGAGACGATACGCATATTGATTTTTTAAATTTTTCCCATCCGCCATTTTTGATTTCCCATCCGCCATCTTGAATCACGAAATAGATGTTGTATTTGGATTCCCCATCCCTTTAAACATCGGAGACGATACCAATATTGATTTATAAAATTTTTCCCATCCGCCATTTTTGATTGCCCATCCGCCATCTTTGATCACGAAATAGATGTTGTATTTCGATTCTCCACCCCTTAAAATATCGAAAGCGATATCCATATTGATATTTAAAACTTTCTCATCCGCCATCTTTGATTTCCCGTCCGCCATCTTGGATCACTAAATAAATTTCATATTATTAATCAGCGTCCCGAAAATTTCGAAAACGATACCCATATAGATTGTATCCTATTCGTTTAGCCTTTTTTGCCTTTGACCCAACCCTCCCCCTTCTCGTTTGACCATTTTATTACTTTTGTCTGGCCCCTAAAAGTTGTGGCGTAATTTTATATAGCCTATAGCCTTTCGGAATAATTGGGCTATCATAGGCAATAACAATTTTTAAAATCCGACTGCTAGTTCCTGAGATTAGCCGACATTATGTTTTAGCCTTTTTAGCCTTTTGCCCGGCCCCAAAGGGTCGAAGCGTTATGTTATATAGCCTATAGCCTTCCGGAATAACTGGGCTATCGTACACAAAAAGAATTTTTCAGATCGGACCGGTAGTTCCTGAGATTAGCGCGTTCAAACAAACAAACAAACAAACAAACAAACAAACAAACAAACAAACAAACAAACAAACTCTTCCGCTTTATTATATTAGTATAGATTACAAATAATGATTAAAAAAGTGGTCCTATGGCGATAATTTATGGACTTACACTAGTTTTTTTAAAATAAATACACAATTTTTTACCGAAAAAATTACTTCGATTCCGTTTTTTTTTTTCGTAGTCGATAATTTTTAGTAAAATGTTAATTAACCTGTTAAAATAACTCATAAGCTTTTGGAAATAATAAACAAAATACAAATCGACCCATAAACTTCGGAGATGTGTCAAAAAATAGAAAGCAAGTCTACAAACTCTACTTAAAAAATTCAAAATTGAATAACATGATAAATGTTACAGATAGACCCCCCCTTTTGAAGTTTATTTTCGATATTTTTTCATGAATATTCAGAATATTACGGGCGGTCACATGCGCATGGGCGACATTGTATAAAGAACTTTCATTTCTTTAAAAGTATAAACAATAAAGTTACAATATTTTCTACCAGTGCATAATAGCTGGCCTTGTATTTGAGCATAATAAGGATGCTTCTTTTTTAAAGAAAGTTGTCCATCAACCATTTCTAGATATGGCACAGTCACTGGGTTTATTGGCTTGTGTCTGGCACTGTATGGGCATTTTATCTCGACTACAGTCTCTTCACCTATCAAGCCATCTGGAGAAGCTGCCAAGAATGGATAATCCTTGTTGATAAATAATCCACACTTTTGTATGTTTATACCAAATTCCGATTCATATTGGAGCTTGGTAATTTCTTCATATATTTTACCATGTGTAGTATGACTTTGGGATGCATTATATTTTCAATTAAATATTTATGTCCTGTATGGGCATGGGTGATTGTATAAAACAAGCTTGCTGTTGCTCTGCATGACCTGTATTTATGCCATTCAGGTGACTTATCTTGCTCTCTCGTTTGTATCTCCACCTGTTCTATTTTTTGCTGTGACACATTTTTCAAAAACAAGTCTTCTAATATTTTATCTTTAAAATTATTTGTAGTATACAAATTATGATCCCATTCAACACCATAGGGATTGGCTGGTTCAAAAGTTTGTAGAATAGGCATAGTAGATGCCCCATAATTTATTGCCAAATTGCGAACATAGTCGTTATAGTTAGGTATGATATCCTCTGATAAAAGTGGATCATAATTAATTCTTTGCTTTCTCTTATTAATGGTTGGTATATTTTGAGCCTGGATTGGAGATTTATAATATATTTTTGAAGGCTTATTAAATGACATTAATCTTTGTGTTGAAACCTGTTGCAATATTATGGTTTTTGTCCTGACCATGTCCTCCACTGCCAGCAACAACACATGAACATGTTTGCAGTGTGCTTGAATGCCACTGCCTGCAGCACACTCACAGTTGCACTGTTCTATATTTCCCTCTTGTGACAGCTTTACATTCACCAAATATGTTACTTGTTTCATTTGAGCTTTACATTGGCCTTGTATGTAAGTGCTTAAACCATCTGTACAAAAACGTGCTGTTAAAAGACTGCTAGCTTCATACAGATACTTCCCTCGTGGCTTAGTCTCAAACCTAAAAAAATAATATTATGTTTTTTAAGTATTTAATGTTTTTATTTTAGTTAAATAGAGATAGAAACTTAGTGAAAAGAATAGCTTTAAACACAGTAAAGAAAGGACAATAATTTGTTAGCTTACCTTTCAAAGTACGATTGTATTTCATGTCTATTCAACGGTGGAATATGCGAATCTGCATTGATATCTCTAAAAGATGATGTTGGTGGACAATGATATTGGGGATCACTGCTTGGTCCAGGTTCTTGATTAAAATCAAAATTGCGATCGTAAGCGTTCAATCTGTAAGCAATAAAATACGGTTATTGTCGAAAATACGAAAATAAGACAAGAAATACTTTTATAACCTCAAAAATATGTTTTTATTTACCTTTCTATCAATACAGCTTTTTTGCCAGTTGTAGATGCATTCCGCCTTCGGAGCTCTTTTTTCAATTCGGGCACAGTCATTAAAGAATACATTTTCATTCAAAAATCGCTAGAATAACTAAACAAAACTTTGACAAGTTATGAACCACAAACATTGCAAAGAACGCTTGATGCTGGCGCCACCTACATCAAGTTTTGCGTTTTCCTCCCCATTTATTGATAATAATGAAAGTCGTTTAAATAAAAATTGTCTAACTATTCAAATAAATAGATTTATGCATTTTGTCTTCTTGTTTTACTGTCAATAATTGACATCGATATACCTGATATGAAATAATTACCTCTAATAATAAAGAAAAGTAATAACGTAAATGACGAATTTTGAAAAACATGATGAAATCACGACCGTCAATTTTATATTAAGCGACAAAAGTTCTCATTATGTAACTCTTTCTGTAATTATTTGATTGATTATACGTAGATCCTAACGTGTTTTGCACATACTACAAAAATCGGAAGTGTCTTATTGGCAAGGAAAAAATAACCAATAAAATACCTCTCATGTAAAATTCTATTTTTGTCGCTTACGATGTTCTTCCATAACAGGCTCGATATATAGTCTAAGGAGGTTATAGTGGTAATTTTATTGAGCTGTCAAAAGTGTCGTACCCGGACAACTTCCAAATTCGCCGCTATAGTCGCTAGTTAGAATCTTAGCATCGCTAATATACCATTACCCTCTGTACACAATGACTATCGCCTGAAGTAAGCCAGCTTAGGCCATTGTGTAGGTACTGGAGCCTCAAGAAAATTACATTTAAATGATTGCAATTTACAATTAATATAAGTCTAATGTATTTACACTTCTGTTTCTGAAAAAAAGTTACCGTCTCTGACAAAATTGTTTTGCAAAAATAAATTGGGAGGAAATTTGTTAGTCCTTCGGAGGCTCCCCTGGGGACGGGGACCCTGGGCACGAGCCCCGTGTGCCCTTATGGTAAAGACAGTACTGCCTTTATTCCAGTATTATTTGACGTAGTATTTGTATAAGTATTCTTTGTGACCAATAATCTGAGCTGCGTAACGGTATAAACAAAAATTCTGGGTAGGTACTTTTATTAATAAAATATTATAAAATTTATAAAGCGCAAAGCCAACGTGGAATAACATAGCCGCATTAATTTGTCATGTGGGTCATATCTAAGTTTTTAATTTTTATAACTGCTTATATTTAACTGAAATCACAGAGTCCTTTTGTATGACTAAATGAAATCCTGAAATTCTATTTTGGTTCACACCATGAAGGTATACCTTCTAATATCTCTATGGTTCACACTCACAGACACAGCTATCTGAATTAGGGTTGTTGCGGATGCGAAAATTTAGACATCCGCGGATGCAGATGCGGATGCGGATTATTAGAAGTACACATCCGCGGATGCGGATTCGATGCGGATGCGGATGCGATACGGATGCGGATGCGGATTTTGGGCTTTTAAAAGGATAATTATTTAAATTTTAAGTACATAAATAACTGAAAATCAATTTAATTTCAACTTTTTATTTATTTAATCATATTTTTAGAAAAATATTTGCAAGTTTTTAGTTTTACTTATGACACAACAGAATTTTGAGCTTCGAGTTTCGTTATAAAAATCTTTGTTTAATAATGAAACTTAAAAATTGGTGAATTATATTTAATAAATAGAAAAATTGCAGCCTTCTTAGCTTCCAACCTGTTTCTAAGTGGATTATACCTATTAACCCAGCTGCACTAAATAAGTAGTTGTTCGCTGGGAACACTGGCTGGTAAAGGTGATAAATATCTGCATGCTAATTTGGAGAGAATTTAAATTCTGTTTATATCTATAGGTAGTAGAGCTTTGCTGATTTCAGCATGAATGGGCCGGCTCGACCGGGGAAGTACCTACTACCCTCTCACAGAAAATCGACGTAAAGTAACAGTACCTAAACTGTTGCGTTTCGTTCGGTGAGTGAGAGTGCCGGAGGCCCTATGCCCTGTTCCTTTTCCCTCATCCCACTCCTCATACTGTCCATTTGCCCAACCCCAAGGGGCGACAACGCGCTTGTGACTCCTGTGGTGTTGCTTGTGTCCAAGGGGCGGCGGTAATTTGCTTACCATCAGGTGATCCGTCTGCTCGTTTGCCGCCTATTACCATCTTCTTCATCAGCCTTTAACAGTCCACTGCTGGACTAGGCCTCTTCTTTGAAAGGAGGAATTGGCCTACTATACCACGCTGGCCAAACGGGTTGGTATAGGGTTTGTATCAAGTTTTCCTTCTCTTACAGTGTTGTTCTCTGCATAATATGCTCCCTCTGTCGGCTCTTACGACACCCATGGGATGATATGGGGTGGTGACATTCCGTATTCTTAATCCGTCACCACACGGACTATTACCATATAAAAAACAAATCACAACGGTTAACTTTCCACCAATTAAGTTAGTTTTCATCTAAATCCAGTCTTTTCTCGTTACGATAAATAGGTAACAAATTCTTTGCGGATAAGAGCATCGGGGCTACTGCTGTCTGGTTCTCCTTCACGTTAATCTTCGCTCGATGAATCTAAGACCATGGCAAGATCGCTTTTTAAACAAGTCTTTTTACCCGTACAGGACGTTGCTGGTTCAGGATCGAGAGAATCTTTCATTCTCATTAGAATTAGTGACGACAGGGTCATTTACCATCTTCATTATTTTATCTTTTATTTTTCTTCGGTGACTGGTTTGAAAAAAATACGCTTATAGCGGGAATCTCAATATTTTGAAATCGCATATAAGTTGTTATCGTCCAAAGAAGAAAATTTCCAAAACAAACACGTAACACGTGCCACTCTGGCTCCGCCCACTTTCTTTTCATGTAGTTACTTGTTGATGTGAATCTGCATCCGTAAAAACTCCGCATTGATTGATGCGGATGTGAATGCGGATGCAGATGTCTAAATGAATGCGGATGTTCCGCATTTGCGGATGCGGATGCGAATATTCGTAACACCCCTGATCTGAATAATCTATGCTCACAAGTCACCATAGAGATATTAGAATAGAGTGGCAGAACAGTACCTAACTCAACACTGTGTCGTGTCCGTCGGTGCGAGAGAGAACACAACAATAAAGGCCCCCTGCATCTCTCTCTAACAATACATGCACAACATCAACATTACGCAGTGGCGTGCTACCTGTAACTATTATTTATATCAGTTTATCAGTAATCAATAGTTTAAAAATATATAAACATTTTTGTCACTTCAAACTATCTTCGTGTATCAATAAAAACAACTTTTAAACTATTGATTACTAATAAACTGATATAAATAATAGTTACAGGTAGCACGCCACTGCGTAATGTTGATGTTGTGCATGTATTGTTAGAGAGAGATGCAGGGGGCCTCTAATGTTGCGTTCTCTCTCCCACCGGCGGACACGAATAGGCCCCACTCTGCCACTCTATTCTTAATATCTCTATGCAAGTCACAGCTAACGTTTGTCAAAAATGATGTGACAGCCAAAGGTGACAACCAGGGGGGGGACAGCACCTCGGAATGACATTTAATGTATGATGGTGCTTCCATCTTTTGTCTGACCCCGAAAAAATAATTCTTTGTTAGTACTCGTGGCTTCCATAGATGTCGCTACATATAACCTTAAATAATTTAAAATTAATTTACTTTATAAATATTAATATTAAGGACATTATTATGATTTATAAATTCTTATTTTAATTGAATTCATGTATTTATTATATATTTGTATTTTATTGTTCTGTGTATAATCTGTGGTATATAACAAACCAAAAAGTATCTGTATAATCTATGAAGCAACAAAACAAATTTTACAACTTACAATATGGCTACCGGCTTCTTCTTGTGCACGCGCATGTTTGTAGTTCTGTAGTTACATATTGTATATTTTCGATTGTGAAAACCTCCAGTGATTGCGTCGAGTCGAGCCCCCTGGCTCCTCCGCCTCCCTGTCGAGAATTCACTTCGAAACGTGTTCTGCTCTAACGAGTGTTATTATATTGTGATTGTGATAGAGACACTAACTTTCTTGTTTAAAATGCCGAGGCGCTGTGCTTTTGGTTGTGAGCCCCGTGGTAAGTACATAAAAGTATTTTAATCATCAATAGCACGTTACTGACTCTTTTCTAAATGGGAGGTTTAGATCTATTGTTATAGTACCTAGATACCGCTGGCCAGACGAATCTGTATCATGATTTATTTCGTGAGCTTGTTACATAGGTACATAACACATCGTAGAGTTATATATTCAAGTATTACGCTTAATTCCATTGAATATGTCAATTGCAGCTCCATTCAAAATGTCTTATAATTCATGACCAACAATCATTAATGGTCAGTCATGGAGAAATAGGTACCTCGAGTACATTGTTTGTACTTAAGCCCTGCCCAGCAAAACATTACAACTTGTAAATTTTTGTTATAAATAACAAGTTACAGGTATCTGTGTACTAATTAAAGCATACTAATGACTAGTTCACCATGGTAGAAAACAATTTTACATTTAGTTCAATGTAAAATTGTGCCTAAAATCTATACTAATATTATAAAGCTGCAGAGTTTTTGCTTGAATGCGCTAATCTCAGGTACTACTGGTCTGATTTGAATAATTCTTTCAGTATTAGATAGTCCATATATCGAGAAAGGCTAACTGACTAACAGAATCAGAGCAGGATCGAAAAATTGATGAGAACAAAGTCGAAGGGAAAATCTAATTTTACATATTTGGGTTTATGAAACATGTTATCTATCATCTAATGACAATTAACATATTTGTAAGGCAATCTGTTTTATTAAATGCATAATATTATCATTGGTCAATGATGGAGCCTAATACCAAAAAATAACTAAATAATTATTAATTGTTGAACCAACTCCAACTAGTGGATTTGACTTAAGTTAGATAGAAGTTTACAATTATGTACTTAAATTGAATAACTGAAAGAATTGAATCAATATACACTAAGTAATGGCTCTAACAAACAGCAATGGAAGTAACTTTAGTAATTATGGATATATGAATGGAAATGATTAATGATATCCACTGTTTTATTATCATATTGTCACCTATTTGAGAAATACTTGTGGTTTTACTACTACTTACTATACCAGTGATATTCAAAATACTATTTGAAAATCCATCCAACCCTGCAGGCGGCTCAAAATCAGTCTGTGTGGAGAACCTTGGGGGTGGCCTATGTCCAGCAGTGGACAATGATGATTTGAAAATCACCCTTGATATAAGAATCTATAACATAAAAATATGTTTATCATAATTAGTTACTTACTATTACAAATTTGTAGATTTAATATTATCATCAATACCTACAGATGTTTTTTTAGGTATATGGGTATGTGAAGTTTGAGTAAACATTATTTATAATGGTAATATTTGTTATATGGTAATGCTTTTGTCAGAAAAAATCTTACAGATTTGTAAGGTTTAATAAGCAGCACTGGTCAAAGAGTAATACAAATATATCATTTATGTACTTAATTATTGCATTGTTACATTTATTAAACAGGGTCCTGGCCATCAATTGAGCTATCTATAATAGAACATGATGCTTTCATACTTTGTTTTTAAAAGTATTCTGTTAATTATGTAGGTATTAAAAAACTGCAATTCTACTCATCATCATCATCACAGTTCACTAGTGTACTGTACTGTACAACTTTTGTACGAGATGACACTAGTGTATCTTGTGTACACTGCTGTTCTGTAATTTAAAGTCCACTGCTGGACATAAGCCTCTTGTAATTTATGTCACAATACCTATTATAATATCTACTAGTAAGTTTAAGTCTATGAATTCTCAAAAAATATCTGCTACCTAACTAGTACACAAATGTATGTTATTATGACTAGTCAGTCTGTCTTTACTGAGATCACACCTACCTTGTCCTCGTACTGACATGTAATGTATTTATTTATTTTGCTAGATCCACAACTAAAAATATTAATAGCTGGGTCAATCTTCTTGGAGGCAAATTGGAAACAGCATCTGACTTTGATTATTACAAAACTAAGAGGATTTGCGATATACATTTTAGTGATCAGCACAGAAACCGTAATAATCGCTTAAGTGCTTTGGCAGTGCCACTGTTTCATTTGCCTGGTGAGTTTTAATTTTTTTAATTCCACCATAACCTTATGTTACTTTAAGATATTTTATGAATTTTGTACATTGCATAACAATACAATTTCATATAATAACTATACTGTGCTATTTACATACTTACATTTAATATAATAAAAATATTTTGTATTATTTTAAGATTGACTTGTTATACTTACATTAGTTACGATTGATAGGGACATTCATTCTGAATGTCATATTGATATGTAGATAAGTTATTTCACTCAAGTAAATTACTAACAGAGACCTCATTATAGTTGATAAATATAACCATTCATAACTTTTCCACAATTACAGGGCAATCTGACGGTCAAGAACAGGTGCGGCCTCAACCTGTGTTGCCTCATCTTGTGTTGCCCCAACCTGTGTTGCCTCAACATGTTTCAACCTCAACACATGCTGTAGCACAACCTGCCATTTCGCACTCAGCTCATACAGGTAAAACATGATCACAATTTTGTAATGTTTAATTCCTACTACAGAACATTATCAACAAACTCATATAATCTGACTGCCTCGTTGGTCTCGCGGCATAAATGTGCGCCTGGGATTGACAGGTCTCGGGTTCGATCCCCGGGTCGGGCAAAGTGTTACCTATTGGGTTTTTCCATTAGAAAATTCTCAGTAGCAGCTCGGATTCTGGGCGTGAGACTATGTATGTATGTATAATCTTAATGTCTTAGTAGTATATGTACAAAAATCCGAAAAAAGAAATTTAAAATGAAAATATTTACAAGGTTTAGGCGTCGTAAAATGCCTCCGCATCAATGTCATCAGGTAACGTGTATATAATGTCTTGTTTCAATGATGACATTGATTTAAAACATGTAGTGTTGATCACATTTCAAGTTATTATTATCATCATTTCATTACTAGCCATAAACTTGAGCTTGAGCAAAATACAATTGGATTAATGACAAAAGATTGTTATTAGAAAGTGTAATGTTTAATCATAATTTTCTTTTTAAAATTACAAAAAAAAAATGTCTAGAAATTCATCATAACTACTGATAAATTTTGATTACTCATTGGGACGACCAACCAACAAAGAACTTTGAAAAATGACAAACAATTCATATAACCATAAATTATCTTCATTTTTATCATCAGTTTTCTGAAAAATAGAATCTCTTTATTACGAAAAATTCCACTAGATTATTATCTACACTATTAATTCAGTCCAATGAATTAATAATATATATAAGTAAGATTATTTCAATCTGATTAAAAGGTATCCTAATCCTCTTAATTTCCTCACAGTGCTATTGTGACGCAAATTTTGAAAAGAAAACGTTTATTTATTTATTAGGAGAGCCCTATGTGCAGCAGTCAACTTGGCAATCACAGTACTCTCACTACAGTACACTTACTGTGGAGAAAGGCTGTAGTGATGATCGAGATGATTATAAGTAATCACTAATCACAATTATATCAGTCCTGTCAAAAATAATCATGACTATTTTAAATTAGGTTATTAATCCAATTACAAAAGCAGTTGATTATGTAGACATAATGGTTAAACTTAGGAATAATATGGCTAGGCAGAGTTAGACTCTGCCTAGCCATATTATTCCTAAGCAGGTATTTATATAGTATATCAGAGACAACATAACCTGCCTAACTGGAACAGGAAGGTTTTTTTTTCTATAGAGCAATTGCTGTCTGACCTTCACAAGTACAAGGGATAACAATGCTCCGCAGTTAGACTTTCTCTTAACAACTGTCATTGAAGTTCACACAAATACAAGTTTTTCAGTGTGTTTTTTATATTTAAAAAAAATACAACATTAGCCCGCATTAGGACTAAATGCTGTGTCGCGGGGGACTTTATAAACATACAACTAACGGACATAATTAACAACCAGACTCGAAACAACAATTTGTGAATTACACAAAGTGTTGCCTCGTGTGGGGATCGAACCCACAACACTCGGTGCAGAGTCAAGCGGTGAGGCGGCCGCTTAAACCACTTCGCCAACCGTGCAGTCGTAGTATAAGGAATCAACAACGGGATCATGGCATAGGACTTCATTATGCAACCACTTTTGTGTACCTATTACCACCCACTTTTGTGTAATTTCAGGGTGCTCTGGAAGTCGAGAGCAGTTATTGGAACAAGCCTCAACTTCAACATACTCTGCGCAACCTGCGATGTTACCGATAGCTCATGCAGGTAATATAATTATTATAACTTATAATTAGTTGCTGCCTCGTTGGTCTCGCGGCATAAGTTTGCGCGTGGGTTTGGGAGGTCTCGGGTTCGATTCCCGGGTCGGGCAAACTGTTATTGGGTTTTGCCGCTAAGAGATTCTCAGTACCAGCACGGAGTCTGGTTATGTGCCTGGCACGGCAATAGGCTCGCCCCCTTTTACGTTGGACCTAAAAATTCATGGTGAAATGTGGGTGTAATATTACACCTCTGCCTAACCTTTCAGGGATACAGGCGTGAGTCTATAAAAATTGAATTAATTACTGTATATTTTTATTAATTTATTATATTTGGAATAAAAATAAATATTCACAAAGAAGCTTCAAATGTGACAAAACAGAAGGCTATCAATAGTTATTTACTGTTTTGAGACATTAAGGCCCACTTGCACAACGATTCTTAAATTGAATTAAGATGTATTTAACGAGAAAAAAAAAATTTAACACCACTAGCGTCTTGCACAACGAAAAATTTGTCGAGTAATATGATTTAAGAACTGTCAAAAGTAATTACCGAAAATCGGCTGTTTAGCGGCTAATTTCATTTAAGAACTGTCACACTGATGTTGGCATCTTGTCATTAGCGACGAAAATTATCAATAATTATATAACTGGACCGGACGATGCAGTAGGGGGAGGCCTATGTCCAGCAGTGGACGACCCTAGGCTGACATGATGATGATGATGATATAAGTGATAACAATTACCTACTTGTGTTATTGTTAACCCTAGAATCCTACGCTATTTGGCGCACATGTTATTCCTACACTGGGGTGCTGGAACACCCCATACTAAAATGAATGTAATCTTTAAAATAAAAAAACAATTCATGAAAATACATTCGGTGACAGTCCTCCAAATGTTCATGTATCAGTTCCAAACCTAATTTCAAAACTGGCTGCTGAAACTTTATATTTGGCTTATTATTTGATCTTGAACACTTGTAAAGAACCCAGGAATTACAACTGGTCCCAATTTCTATTTCTTCCTCGCCAGATTTGTGGTCTAGAATAGAGCTTATTTCTTCGTAATTCAAACCTCTGACAGCCATCCGAAACAAAATAAATAAACTTCATTGAATTTTACCTTCATGATATCTAAAAATATCTGTATTTAATTCATATAAGACTATTGTTTTAATAAATAATCAAATTTAATAACTTATTACATATAAATGCATCAATCGTAATAAATAAATAATCTTACGATTTTACTACACTGGGCTACTGGCGTACCCCACAGCGCTTATACAGGTGACCACACAACGCGGTCCCTAGTCACGGTATTGATGTAACGCGAGCGGTTGACACCAAACCAAAATACTCCGACGCGCGAATTCGTGGATATTTAAGAAATTGAGATATTTAGAAAACAAATCGGTGTGGGGTGCACCTGCACCCCATGTAGGGTTCTAGGGTTAATGCTCAAAAGTTTCTAGTTATTATTTGTCAATTGTCATTTCGTTGCTAGGCGACGACAATGCGTTTTGTTTTATGCTCAAAGTATATATAGTCTAAGGTTTTATGCGAAACCATACGCATAACATCGTTAAAATCGTAACAAAAAGGCTTCATGCCATGAAACAAAACGTAGAAACTACTTTACCGACCTCATAAAATGTTTAACTAAATCTAAGCATTGTTGTCGTTGTGCAAGAGGACGCTAAATACTTTTAACTTAAATTATTTTATGCTGTTAATTCTGTTCAACAATTTTAAATTAAGGAGTGACTTAAATCAAACGTTACGCAAGTGGGCCTTAATGTGTATCTTGGGTTTTTAGTATATATTATATTTATTTATTAAAACTTCATACACATCGAGTGTACAGGCGGACTTAATGCTAAGGGCATTGTCTCACAGTCAGTATATCAATGTTGCTAACATAAATATAAGTAAGTAATCATGATTATTTCAGTTCTGTTAAAAATAATCATGACTATTTTAAATTAGATTATTAATCCAATTACAAAAGCAGTTGATTATGTCTAACTCTGCCTAGCCATATTATTCCTAAGTAGGTATTTATGTAGTATATCAGGGTCGACGTAAGACGTAACCTGCCTAACTGGAACAGGAAGTTTTTTCTTCTATAGAGCAATTGCTGTCTGACCTTCACAAGTACAAGGGATAACAATGCTCCGCAGTTAGACTTTCTCTTAACAACTGTCATTGAAGTTCACACAAATACAAGTTTTCAGTGTGTTTTTTATATTTAAAAAAAAAGACAACATTAGCCCGCATTAGGACTAAATACTGTGTCGCAGGGGACTTTATAAACATACAACTAACGGACATAATTAACACCCAGACTCGAAACAACAATTTGTGAATTACACAAAGTGTAGCCTCGTGTGGGGATCGAACCCACAACACTCGGTGCAGAGTCAAGCGGTGAGGCGGCCGCTTAAACCACTTCGCCAACCGTGCAGTCGTAGTATAAGGAATCAACAACGGGATCACGGCATAGGACTTCATTATGCAACCACTTTTGTGTACCTATTACCACCCACTTTTGTGTAATTTCAGGGTGCTCTGGAAGTCGAGAGCAGTTATTGGAACAAGCCTCAACTTCAACATACTCTGCGCAACCTGCGATGTTACCGATAGCTCACGCAGGTAATATAATTATTATAACTTATAATTAGTTGCTGCCTCGTTGGTCTCGCGGCATAAATTTGCGCGTGGGTTTGGGAGGTCTCGGGTTCGATTCCCGGGTCGGGCAAAGTGCCCTTCGGGGATACAGGCGTGAGTCTATAAAAATATAATTAATTACTGTATATTTTATTCATGTATTATATTTGGAATAATACTAAATATTCACAAAGAAGATTCAAATTTGACACAAAACATAAGGCTATCAATAGTTATTTACTGTTTTGAGACATTTAATGTGTATCTTGGATTTTCAGTATATCAATGTTGCTAACATAATTGCTGTTTAAAAGTGATTACACTGATTACATTAAATTTAAATAATATTATTAAATATAAATAATATTTTAAAATATGAATATTTTAACAAAACAATCATCCATCTTATAAATGCGGAAGTCAGTGGCTTGTAGCTTGTTGTCTTTTATTTGCCCAACTTCTGAAATTATTTAAACATTTTTGAGAGAGGTTTATCTTTTTGTAAAAATGACTTATTTAATATCTTTTGGTGTATATATTAAAGTTCAAAGCATACGTCAATATAGCGTTTGATGTTTACACAATATCAATAAGATTATGAGTTGCTCATTGATATTATGCGTTTCAGCAGATACCCCAATATACACAGTATTAATAATAACTACTTGGCAGATCTTAATCAAATATAAATGGGACCTTGGGGATCATCACATTTAAATTTGATATCTATTCAACAAAAAAAATAATGATTAAAATAGAACTACTCTGTAAAGAGTTATGTGTGATTAAAATATATGCATCTAATTGTCTTTTTAAATGTCTGTTAAACATGGTTGCCACTATTATTCATTCACAATTATTTTTGTTTATTTCAGGCAAATCCTCATCAAGCTATGTGACACTGGATCATAGTTACAGTTGTATCAGCAGGTCTATAAAGACAACTAAAAAAGGTATATAAATTTTATTTATGTGACAAGTTCATCAAGCCTTATATTTGCATATCTAAAAGCTATCAATATATCGTAGTTATCATGCAAGATCTTTCGCCCCCTAGGCTGCATCTGGTTGCAAAAATACTTATTTTACATTGTTTTACATGCGTTTTTTAATGCAAATAAATATTTTCCACAGTTGTTGCTGGTCACCTCTTCGCAAAAATTAAGCGTCTGCGGACAGAGATATGCCGCTTACGTAAGAAGGGACAGTCCTTTAAAGCAAGACTGAAAAATGCAGAGCATGCCGCTAGTAATGCAGTTCTTCAACAACTAACACGACCAGCGCAACTGTTTTTGAAGATGCAACTGCAGTCAGCGAAACGTGCAAAAGGACGGCGTTTTACAACCGAGGAAAAGGTGCTCGCATTATCCTTATATAAAAGAAGCCCGAAATGTTATGGTTTCCTTCATAAGCTATTCACGCTTCCATCAATAAAGGCGATGAAAAGATTGTTGAGCACAGTCAAAATTTATCCCGGGATAAATCCAATAATTTTCAAAAAAATAAAAAGAGCAATGCTTCAGCACAATGTGACCGACCGCTTATGCAGTCTCATGTTCGACGAAATGTCTTTGTCGCCACAGCTAAATTACAATGCCCAGGAAGACGTATTTGAAGGATTTGCTTCAAATAAAGAAAAAAATGTAATAGCGGACCATGTTTTAGTGTTTATGGTTAAGGGCATTAAGCAAAACTTTAAGCAGCCTCTCGCGTACTATTTTACTGCGGGTCTCGACAAGGCTTGTTTAAAAAATTTAATAAAGGACGTGATAAAACACGCCCAGGAAGCGGGCCTTATAATAGTGAACACTGTGTGCGACCAAAGCACCGTAAATGTAGGTGCCATAACTGACCTCATAGAGGAAGCGAAATCGCAATTCTTGCGATGTGGTAAAGAATGGCGCCGTAATATAATTACCATAAATGGCAAAGAAATAATACCCTTATACGATGTGCCACATTTAATTAAGGGTATAAGAAATAATTTATTAAATAAAGATTTAGTTTATATTTCAAACGACACTGAAAAGGTTGTAAAATGGGAACACTACCAAAAAGTATATGCGGCCGACAAATCTTATGGGGAATTAAGATTACTGGACAAATTGACTGAAGAACACATCAATCCGGCAAAAATTAACAAGATGAGGGTTAAATCGGCAACTGAACTTTTTAGCCATAGTGTTGCTGTGGCTACCGAACATTTAACAGCCAGGGGCGATCTTCCACATGAATGTAAAAACCTCATTGATATAACATCGCTTTTAAATAATTTATTTGACTCATTGAATGTTAATACATTAAGTATACCAAATGGTAAAATTTATAAAGGGCCTGGCAAGAGACACTCGCCTCACCATCAATTGTGGAGAAAAGCAAAATTGATGTTAAACACAGTTAAATTCAGGTATAATAAATGTGTTGGTAACAAATATCGGTTAACCGAAACGACCATACCATCTGTGAGTAATTTAATAAAAACGATAGAGGGAATGGAAACAATTTGGACCATTGTGTCGCAAAAATATGGTTTTGATGCACTTTTAACAAGACATTTTAACCAGGACCCAATAGAAAATTTCTTCGGGAACATCAGAAGTTATGGGGCGAGGAATAATTCTCCGAATTCCATCGCATTTGAAGGCGCATTCAAAGCTTTGTTGCTAAATAATTACAACTCGCCCCATTCAGGTAGAGCAAATTGTGAAGAAGATTCAAATAAATGTATTCAAACATTAGAATTCTTCTTCACAGAAAAGAATATAACAAAGGCTGATACGTCTGATGTTCCTGACGATACAATTATATGTAATGATTCTGTATTCAGCTTCGATAATTACCAAAAAGCTGATGCAGGTCAAGGAAATTATGTGTGTGGTTGGGTCCTGACAAAATGTTTGAAAAATATTGTAAAATCTTGTAAAAGTTGTAGACAAAACCTTGTCGATAATGAAAATAAAAATAATAGAAATGCCTATATAAAAGCCAAAGAGTATTTAAATAGAAAGTGGCTTTGTTACCCTACCGAAGCACTGGACAATTGTTTCCATGACATTCAAAATATATGTACAGCATTTTTAAAAAAGAATGTTCCGCGTAAGAATATTAAAACAAATATTACATGTATAGCAGATGCGTTGGTCGATTTCCCATGTAATTGCACCATACATAAAGTTAAATTAAAACAATATTTTATTAATACCACTGTAAATGTAATACTATACAGTTGGTGCAGATCGGTGAACCGAATTTTATCCGGCAAACTAACCTATGATGGTGAGGATGAAACCAAAATTCTTGCCCAAGAATATTATAATAAAAACAAGAAAAATAAAAATAAAAAGTGATTGAAATCAAGTTTTTTATTTAACAACCCAATTTGTTTTTAAATGTTTTTACAATCTTGCCTGTATATCGTCTGTTGTGTTAAGTTTAATGGTAAAAGCATGGTACAAACTAATAAAAGATAATGTTTTAAATTCAGGGTTTGTGTTTAATAATGTCATGTAAAACAGACGACATAGGTACGGTTGCATAGTTTACCTTAAATATTGAAGAGTTCATGCCATTATATAATGAAGTACCTATTCTTTTTTAAATATTTATCAGTAAATACAACATGAACTTTTAGTTCAGTTTTAAGTACCGCAATGATAGTTACAATGTCTATGTTCTACGTACTAGATTGGAAATACCGAATTATTTCTTCTGAAAATTTTGAATACAAATATCACTCTCACGAGCGACATTCCATATTCAAATTTGCGGAGAAATAACTATTTCGGAATTTCTAATCTAGTACGTAGAACATAGACATTGTAACTATCATTGCAGTACTTAAAACTATGTATGTATAGATAGGTATGTATATATAGCATTTAGTTTTGGGGTCAAATATCAGATGGCGACTCGTCAATAGAGTTCGCCAAAAAATGCCTCAAGAGGGCTCTCTTTTCCATCTATATTACTTTACTCTTTGGTGACAACTGACAGTTCATATAGGACGTCGTCGCCGTCGGTCGTACTAAAAATAACCTTTGCAATTTGCATTGCTGTTTGATAAAAATCAAAACATACAGCAAATAATGAATTAACGCTTTTGTCGAAAATTTACCGTGTTCTAGTACAGATGGTTATTAACTTTCAGCCTCAAGATAAGAAATGTCTGAGCCTTTGTAAACAGATGAGTCATCTAATGAAACAATATAACTTTTGCTAATTAAATCACAGCAACAGCATATCAAATCACAAATTCTTATGGTGGTGATAAATTGAATAATATTCTGTGCGTGAAATGAACTAAGCGGATTATAACTTCTTAAAATGTTTGTGTCTTTCATAAGGAGATACCGAAGTATGATTTTAGCCAGCATTTTCTTCTTTTACATTGGTTGTGGCATTACTTTAAGCTTATTGCGCCTTGAATGTGCAGATGCACTTGCTGCAAAAGAATTAAGTCTTTCACAGAATGCCTACAGTAAAGTTGAGTATGCTGTATTAATTTTAAGTGGGCCAGATAATGAGGCCAAGAGAGATGCTATAAGAGCGACGTGGATGAAATTCTCGAACAATATATTTGTAGAAAACGGAGAGAAGCTTTATAAATGGAACCACACTTGGACTGAACAACATGTGACACAAGACTTCATAAAGTTTTATTTTGTAATAGGAACACAGAGTCTGAGTGAGACCAAGTTGCTAAAGCTGAACAGTGAGAATAACCGAAGCAATGACTTACTACTGTTAGACAGTTTTGAAGACAGTTATAAAAACTTAGCGTTGAAAATGTTGCATTCCCTAAAATGGCTCAGCACCAATTTAAGACGGTTAAAATATCTCATAAAATGTGATGATGACTCATTCGTAAGAGTTGACTTGATAATAAAAGATCTTGAAGCTTATGCGCCAGAGATGAATGCACATGCTATAAGCGACTATGTTACTTATAAGGTAATATTTGTTTTGTAGCAAGTCTTGTATCGCATAGATAAGAAACATGGTAAAGACAGAAGTAATGGCCTAGCTCATGGGTAATAATGAAGAGCTTACAAGGTGCAACATCTGAAAAAGTAATTAAAAAATGAATTTGAAATTGTATGACTTTTGTTAATCTTTAAAAGATACCAGCATATTTCTAAAATTTATGCTTTTGATCATAATAATCCAAAGCTTGAGCCCCTGTTTAATTGATTTGTGGATAGATATAAAAATGCTGCATATTTTATTTTCAGAAAGATCTGCCCTCATACAAAGGTCTGTACTGGGGCTATTTTGATGGCAGAGCTCGAGTGTATTTGAATGGGAAGTGGCAGGAGAAGGACTGGTTCCTCTGTGACAACTACTTACCTTATGCATTGGGTGGTGGTTATGTCATCTCTCAAAGTATTGTTGACTATATTGGAACAAATGCTGATATTTTAGGGTAAGGCTATTCTTATGTTTCACATGCATATATTTTTGTAATTTAATTGAACAATTTGTCATAATAGAAGTTAATTCAACAAAATATACTGGATATATGCCTCTCCAATGGCACTACATAAAAAAATAAAAGCTAAGCTCTGAGCTTAGCTTTTATTATTTATGGGTGCCTTGGTTTTATGAGTTATACTCAAGAACAAGTCATGAAACTGATATTTGTGAGATCCATCATCTACCAGTAGTTATTCTGTTAAATTCATAGTTGACTCCATCGATATATATGTACTAAAGTACTAGATGTAGCATTCAGAACCTTTACTTTGTTCAAATGCTTTGCATGAACATACCGGCAAAGCAATCTAGTGTCACTTTGACTTTCCTGCAGTGTGGGTTTGCTTCGTTTATTGACTGTGTGGCGACGACATCGATTAATTTGAATCAGAACTAGTATGTGAAGTAGCGTTAGTCAATATTTTTAATTATTTATGTAAATAAAATAGTTAAATGTATCATAATACCACATTAAAATGTATTTCTTAATTTTTATGTGACGTCATTTACGATCATAGACTAACTACTATGCAGAAATACATTGCAAGTGATTGTAGGTAAAATATATGACTAAGACCAGACTTTGTGAAGTTTTAAAAGTTTTTTAGTTTGATTAATGTTATAAAACTAATTATGTGTTCTTTTTATTTTTTGGTATATTGATCGTAATAACCGTATTAACGAATATTTCAACACTTCATCATAGTAAGTACACATTTGCAGTTATAGAAAAATACGCAAAAATAATATTGAACCATGAGGCCAAAACAGATCCTGATTTCCATTATCCGACCAATAGACAAAAAACCACAAAATTAATTGTGTTTGGTGGCAATTGAATAGTTATTAAAATATAGGGGGTGGGTGCATAGGGCTCCCACCAAGAGCTTAGGGTCCCAAGCCATCCTCACCTGCAAGTGGTGCACCTGCTGATCAACGGACGAGGCTCTGGCAAACAAAATATCCCGATAAGCGGCAATAGGTTCGCCACCTATTACGTGGGATCTAAACACTGGCGAAAAGTGGGCGTTTAATATGCCTCTGCCTACCCCTTCGGGGAAAAAGGCGTGAGTCTATGTATGTATGTATGTATTAAAATATATTTTTGAGCATTTCTTGCTAGAGTAAATTTATCTGCAATTTAAAATATTTTTTTTAAGCAGGACTTCAACGCGCGACCACGTAGCGGTACCCAGGTACGTCTATACCGTACCGACTAAGCTACTCAGGCCACTTCGTCATAGATATTTTTTTAATAGTTGGTTTCCTTATGGTTTATGGTAGCACATAGTGCCATCTACCACATGTGTTGGTTTAAAACTCTGTGGTCAGCAAGGGCATCTTTACAGAATGACAAACAATCCTGCCTTATATATTAGGATATGTTTAAGCAATTCTCATAGTACGATAAATATAAAATTTAATAATTAGAATTATTCGTGAGGCAACCAAGGCAAGTCTTGAACTTACGCCACGAATACATTTTTCTATTTTGTAATAAAAACATCTGAATATGTTTATAGATGCAATTTTTTTACTTAAATAAACCCCCAGCAATTAATTCCTTTTATTTTCATAAATAAACTGTTCTTATTATGTTGATGAAATATTGTAGGCAGAAAACATCTCTTCTGTGATGTAAATAGTCTTTGCAAATGGCAATAAGCAGCCAGTAGCGTTATAGAACTATTTGATACTCATTGGTAAGATGCCATGACTTGTTGTTGTTGATTGGCTATAATAATAACTAGACACTGTAAGTCATTGGCACTGCTTGCGCCTGCATGTTGCGCTAGTACGATTAGACGTCATACATTAGACAATTTGAACAAAATATTTATAGGGAATGCTCCGTCTATCGTTAGAGTATATGTCAATGGTTGACTCTGACTCCACCCTTGTTTGTAGTGTTCTTTAGATACTGTCTTAAATATTTTTTGTTTTCATTTATGGAAATTATTATTACTTATATTTTTATTAAATTTATATTATTCCAGACACTACAATTCTGAAGATGTGTCCATGGGCGTATGGACTGCTGCTCTGGACAGCATGAACAGAGTACACGACATCAGGTTCGACACGGAATGGAAGTCACGGGGCTGTGCCACCGACATGTTGGTGCGACACAAACAGACCCCAAGTGATATGTTTCAACTGTACAAGACACTGGTACACACACATGGAAACAAACTTTGTAAGACTGACAGTATTGTAAGGAAATCATACATGTATAGATGGGATGTTTTGCCGAGTATGTGTTGTAAGCTAGGAGAGTAAGTTTAACTGCTACATTTATCAACATGCAATCATTTTAAAGCAGCCTTTAATTTCACTTAACAGTCTATTAAAAACGAAAAAGTGCAGATTCTAAATGTGGGTGTATAATTATTATTATGTATTTAAACATAATGATTCTATTTAGCTACACCTTTATTAACTTAAAGGTCTATGCGGAACTTTATGGACTTGAAATGAACCTGCTTTAAGTTGATTTCATGTGAATAATTGCATAGCTTATTTTAAACATTTTGTATTGCTACTAGAATAGTAAGCTAGACCATTTTCACCAATTGTAGATGGCTAGAAACTACGGAATGAACAGATTTATTTTATAGTATTAATTAATTTCATAATTCCATGGGATGCATTCCCAACTATGTGTTCAATATCATATATATTCATGTTCAGTATTACTGTTGTGGATTGTTATTACTTTAAGTTTAATATTAATATTCTTGGACCAAGAATTTTTATAATATTCTCATTGAATCTGAGAATTTTTTGATCAAATGTTTATATAGTCAAAGTCAGGCTAATGTTTCACTTAAAAAAAGAAGCAGATTTTAAATTCAATGTTTTGAATCTAGAACTGTAATTAGATCCAATGTGTGGGAGGCTACTGTTAAGTAATTTTTACATAATATAAGTTTTATACTACCGTATAGCTCGACTAGGCACCCATAGCTTAGTGGAGATACCAAGAGACTGCTATGCAGACGGTATCGGATTCGAATACAGTATTGAATAGTTAATTATATTATATCTTGCCCCCTGCCACGGGGGAGTACCAAAGTGAAGGGGATTCAGGGTCATTGAGGTCAAACGGCAGTCGCTCTGTGAAACAAAAAGGAAACAAATACTGTCATATCTGGTCCGTGATCCGTCTAGTAAGTGGAGTATCTTCAAGTATTGGATGCTACTGGGGTTGCGCTAGTACGAACGACTTGCCGTATTGAAGTACATTTCTGTATTTGTGTAAAGTCTAGGATGAATTTTCCGTATGCCAATGTCTAAGACATTTTCTGAAGTCAGTTTGGGTTTCACGAAGAATCATAGATTTCTTACATTAGTCAAAATATAAAAGTCAATAGTTTTTTAACTAGCACATATTTAATTCATATTTCATTTTCGGATGATTGAATGGCGGCATATTATTATACTTATAAGAGTGCATCGATTATATTTTTTTTAGTGAATAAATTTACCTATTACCATATAATTTTATAATCATTTTACAGATGCTTATTAGCAGTGGCGCAGCTAGCTTGGGTGGTACCCGGGGCGGAAGTTGGCGGACAACCTTTTTTTTTTGGTCGATACCTAACAATTACGGGCTAACTCCTCCAGACTGAATTGAATGAGATCGTAGTGCTGAGCTAGTGCCTATGTTTTTTTATATGTTTGTACATTGTTCTTAAAGTCGAGTTTGGAGTGGGTGGCACCCCAAAAGAGGGTGACACCCGGGGCGGACCGCCCCCGCCGCCCCCCCTTCCT
Organism: Euclidia mi; assembly: GCA_944739405.2. Taxonomy (NCBI): domain Eukaryota; kingdom Metazoa; phylum Arthropoda; class Insecta; order Lepidoptera; family Erebidae; genus Euclidia; species Euclidia mi. Next base: position 42,547,786 of record OX123187.2, read on the forward strand.
ACGCCACTGCTTATTAGTTTTAGTATTTAAAGCTATGTCTTAATTGTAAGGGCAGATAACTCGAAAGACATATTATTAAATCTTGAACTACATATTAAAGTGACGATTCATATTGTATCTGCTTATTAAAATTAGATAAACTGATAATAAGCAGTTTAAACTTTTCCTAAAAAGGTGAATCGCCATGTTATATTTTGGAATGTTTTAAATGTTAGCTTGGTAATATTTTAAAATCTAGAAAGTAAATTGGAAGTCTAGATTGATTCATTGTTTTTACAGTAGATACAAGCAATAATAATTTAGTAAGTGATCTACAAAAATGTTTACTGTAGTCGTAAATTCTGATTAGCATAATACTGAACTAGTTGAGCTCTATACAACGTAAAAGGTTCTTTACTATCATGATCAATGTAGCTTCCTGTGACTTAGCCAAGAATTTCTAGTCAAATTGTACACCTATTTCTTTTACAGGAATGAAAAGTCAAAATAAATTTTTGAAACATTGAAATGTGCATTTTTATTGTAAACAAATAAATATAACTTATACAAAACATGTTTGTCATTTATGGGTAACCAATGTCCACGTGATGAATAACAAAACGTAACAATTATAATGATTAGAGGCTTTGTTTTTGTTATTCATACAGTCTCCAGCAGGCACCCAAATATCACATATAAACAGATTCAAAAATAATAACTAATGATGGCCCTTCATATCCATGTAAGTTTGATTATTGTAGAAGGCCGTCCTTGACAACTCTTCTTTGAAATAGTCGATGGTCCGCTGTAGACCATCTTGTAATGTCACCTGAAATAGAACAACATCTCATGAAACTCATGAAAATACAATATAGGTACCTAAATTTTATTACAAAACGATAAAGCTATCAATACCATCAGATGAAATAAAAAGGAAGAGACATGCTGATTCCTCAGGTTAAAGCCATGTATTCACTAGGGGACAAAGTCGCTCGACTTATCGCGAACAGTCGCAGGACATTTATGTGCGACGGTCCCGCGACAATGTCGACTGACATTTCGCTCGTCCACATACCGGCATTGTGATCAAGATGTCGCCTAAGTGTTAACACAGTTTCGTTGGTAGTGTGGACCAACGTGTGCTATAATCGCGGGTAGTCGCGGAACTAATAGTAACACACGTCCTCACAAGTCAAATGCCGTCGGAAACTGTCGAGGGACACGAAGTCGCGCAAGCTCGACGCTATCGGAGCGTCGACAAGCGACTTGTTCCCCGACACGTAGATGTCGCCTGCGATGTCGGGCGATGTCCCCCGCGACGTCGCTCAACACGTAGAATTGGTGTCGGGCGACAAGGTCGCGGGACAAATGTCCCCTAATGAATACGAGGCTTAAGTATAATATACGGGCGAAAGTTTTACGTGACAACGACTTTGAGTGGTAAAATAATTTTAATGTGAATATTCATTCGTATAGTAGGAAGAAGGATGAAAGACGCGTGCCTTTCACTTTTTATGTCTGTCTCTCTCGCTCTTAGGCGGGACGCGTGCCTCTCACTCGCTCTCATTGTGAGCGCATAACGTGAGCGGAGCGTAACGCAGTTTCTTGAAGTGTCACCCGGCAAACCAATTTATAAGACGTTGTCACGTCAAAAAGGTTGACGACTAATAAATGTAAATAAAAATGTGGACTACATTGTTTATATTTTATTTAAAAATAAAAAAGACAACTCGCACTAGGAATAAATCCTGCGTCGCGGGGGACTTTACAAACATACAACTAATGGACACAATGAACACTCAGACTCGAAACAACAATTTGTGGATCACACAAAGTGTTGTCTCGTGTGGGAATCGAACCCACAACACTCGGCGCAGTACCAAGCGGCGAGGCGGCCGCTTAAACCACTACGCCAACCGTGCAGTCAAATATATTGTTCATCAATTCATCATTAGGTATCATCAGACTGACACAGTCCACTGCTGGATATAGGCCTCTCCAATGACATGCCACTGAGCCCGATTTGCGGCTCTTCGTGTCCAGCCGCTGCCAGCCACTTTGCGTATGTCGTCACTCCACGTAGATGGAGAGCGTCCTACACTACGTTTGCCAAGGCGCGGTCTCCACTGGTCTCCACTCTAGAACGATTACTCCAACAGCTATCGGTTCTACGACAAATGTGACCGTACTGTGTGTGTACTGTTTTATAATTTATTATTTGTCCGGTGTCTTTTTGAGCACGTTAAACGACTTCCCACATAAACGACTCGCCTCACACCTAACCAAAAGAATATCAATCAGATGTGGGCTTTAAGTATTGCTCTTTAGGTATTCTTTACATTGGCACATAAATCAGCAGACAGCGCGCTGTTCGCCGTCAGACGCCTCGGTAGTCGAAGCCTTGGTTACCGCGTGTTGGAAACAAGCGGTCTACACGGCCACAGACGCGCTGTCGCCGCGCGGTGGACGGTGCCCGCGTTTCTTACACGAAAGCGGTCGCCGTGGCAACAGCTGGGTGAATGCTAGCTGTCGCCACGGCGACTGCTGGGTGCCCGCTAGCTGTCGCTTGGACTGCGAGCAGTCGCCTCGTGTTGGGCTAAGACCTTTAATGTCGTCGGTCCCGGGTGTCATGGAGATATCACCGAGTCAGCACCCTTGTTGATAGGTATTATACCTACTGACAATGGTCTAAGCCATGGGATATCGTTATCCCTCACTATTGTGGAAGTCGGAGGACAGTATCTCTGTAAAATAGCTAAATATTGTGTCAAATCTAGTTACAACTAGAAACCGAACTGCGGGCTTTGAGTTGAAGTCTTGGTTGAAGACGGAGTTAGGTACTTTTGTCAGTGCCATCTTTAGGCAGAATGTTACAGGAGAGAAGTGTGCTCAGAGGGCCCTAAAAAGTTATGATACCTAATGGGTAAAGCATAATATGCTTTATATACTAAAGGACAATGGCAGATCTCCATACATCAAAACGTCTGAAATTAAATTTAAGCGTACAGTAATAAAAAATATATCAAAAAATTTGGCGTAAGTAACAGAGTCTATAAATGATTTTATTTTCACTCAGGAAAGGTGGAAAAAGAAGATATCGGTGTTTGAATTTTTAGTTAAGAATGAACAATGTAGGTAAAAGGAAAGTTATAGTATGAAAGTTAAAAAATGAAGGTAGGTACGTTTGAATTATCAAATGACATAGGAGTATGTCAGATTGACATCAAAACGGTGAAGTATTTTGTAGCATCTAACTGTCACAGCCAAAGACAAAAGCAGAGCTGCACATTTTAAATCGATTTTATTTGAAATCGATACAACATTAAAACGATGCTGTGACGTTTTTATTAGATTTAAACGTTGTTTAGCTCCAAAAATAATAGCTTATTGATACCATGTTGATTAAATATTAAATAACTGCATTTTAAACCAAACCAACTCAATAAAGGTCGATCGTATCGATTACTTATTTAATCGATACGGATATAGCACTCACGTCTATTCCTGTCACACCATTGTCTATAATTTTTTCAATTAATAATTATTTTTTTCATTGTAATAAGTTATAATAAAGTATTCGTAATCAATTGGAATGCTTTTTATCATCATAAAATACTCCAGCTTTAACGAGACAAACTGAAAATATTAAAAATCGTAGAAATAAAAATCATTTGTTTTGTTCATATGAAGTTTAAGGTCGCCACAACAAACCCAGACCAAATTCTGCCATTGTTCTTTAGAATCAACGTAAATATTATGTACTTACGTTGATTCTAAATTTAGTATCACATGTAGAGGTATAGGTTGATACTAAATCTTTGCCCAACCCTTCAGAAAACGGACGTGACTTGCAAGTCTTTTGTGTAGGTTGGCATCTATACACACTGTTATCAGTGTTATCGCTATTTGTTCCCCTACCGTGTACGTAAATCGCTATCGCTACAGTGACCACGACGAAACCGGCGAATCGACAGTAGAATGTTTACAAACGATATAATCGACAATTTGTATGTGCATGTGCAGATACCTACTATCTTTGTGAGTCATGTTCGTTCAAGTAACGCTGACTGCATGTGTAACATGTTTAGTTCAGTTTTGTGTAAAATGTAGATATATGTATATTAATAATGTATGGAAGACATAATCAACTAACTAAATAGTTTCTCAGCAAAAAATAGTAAAGAAAACTACATTGGACGCCTTTTCATTAATCCGTGATGATTCCTTTGTAGAGAAGACTGAATTTATTTAAGCACCGTAAAATGCGATCCGAGGCGCTTAATGTTGCCCTTAATGACACCTACCCTCTAGTGTCGAGCCTGTCACGGACCGATATAACCCCCTCTCAAGTCAAACCCCTGAACCCGCATGTTTGCATGGGTCATATCAAGCACATTTCCTATGGGCGCTCTGTGAACAAACTTTCTGCGACTCAAATTGCCGCTTGGTGGCGTGGCAGTCGTTCCCCCAGTGTGAGAGCAAGAGAGATGGAGAAACGACGCCAGCGCCGCCAACTTCGAACTAAACTGGAGGCTGAATCCACTAGGAATCGGCACACGAAATCCTTAAGGGTTGCGATTCTATGTAAATCGTAGGTCTTTGCCTGTGTGTAGTGTAGATAGGTAGGTGTATAGTAACCTTAGGCCTCCAGCCCAGGTGTTGCTTGGCGACGGTGATGTCGGGGCGGCGGCGCTGCGGGTCGTCCTCCACGGCCGCGCCCGTCGCCACCAGGCTCCGACACCCAGGGACTAGATTCTTTATGATCATCGCGAATTCTGGAAGAGAACGAAAATATTTATTAATAGAGAGTTTTGGGGGCCACTGGCCAAATACTGCAAATATCAGAGATGTATGGAAATCCAGGGAGAGGCCTTTGCCCAGCAGTGGAACACTACAGGCTAAGAAAAAAAATTTTTTTTTTATAGACTCACGCCTGTATCCCAGAAGGAGTAGGCAGAGGTGTAATATTACAACCACATTTCGCCATGAATTTTTAAGTCCCAAGTAACAGGGGGCGAGCCTATTGCCGTTTCCGGGCACTTCACCAGATTCCATGCTGCTACTGAGAATTTGGAAAAACCCAGTAACACTTTGCCCGACCTGGGAATTGAACCCGGAACCTCCGATCAGTAGTCGCATACGCTATCCACGGGACCACAGAGGCAGTTAAAAAAAAATAGTAGTAAAAAGAGAGTATTTATTTTATTATTCAAAAGCAGCGATGGCCTAAATATATATTAAGTATAGCATTGAGTGTACCTTCTATAGTATGTTCTACGGGGTTGCCGATGTTGACAGGCAGCGTGTAGCTGGACGCCATGAGTCCTAGCAGCCCTTCCACCAGGTCCGACACGTAGCAGAACGAGCGGGTCTGCTTCCCGTTGCCATACAACTGCAAACACATTATACAAACTTTGATATGGGCTCTGTCTAAGGTACGCTACGCCAAAGTGCACAGAGTACGGTCATAGTAACTATTTAGTAGATAATCTGTGGTGCGGCAGTTGCTCCGTGGCAATATTCTGCCAAACCCGGTTTGTTATGGGAGGGCTTGGATGCAATAGGGGGAGTGGGTGAGTGGAAGAGCTAAGCGCCCTGGCTCCGCCCCTGCGCTAAACCAAGCTGGGCTACGCTTAAGTTAGGTTTAGGTACCTTAAGATGGGCCGGGATCGTAGCAAATGGCACTATCTAGTCTCCATCTATGGTTTATCCCCACGAGGTGACAGTGGACATGTCACAATTTTTCGAAAACGTTTTGTAGAACTGGCTGCCCCACGATTCATCATCGATTTTAATGAGTGATAAGATAGTCAATCATCATTTAATCTGACATGAATGGCAGCCAATTTTGAATGCAAACAGATACTTCGTTTAATGCTCTATAATCTTATCTTAATGCCTATTTCACTAAAGTAACATCCGAATTGGCTTAGCCATGGCAGAGATCAACGCACACACAAACACTTATTACTTTTTCAACATATTTACGTATATTCTGAAAAAGTACAGTCAGATCTGTAGTAAGCTATAATATTGAATATGAGTAAAGCCATTATCTAAATGAAGTAATTAAACACTTGAAAACATCAGTTCTGATAAAGCGTACTAACTCAAGTGCCAATTCAACCAAGGTTAATTGCGATTCACACTGCAATGCGACTGATATTTATAAGATTTTGTGCTGATTTAATTGTTCTAACAGATTGTTTGGTACACAAAATCTTATGGATTGAAATAACAGACCAGGGCAATATCGACAACATGCTCTTATTGGACTGTGATTTTAGTGAAGTCTTGGTAGGAGTTGTTGGCATTTATGTGTCCAGAATGTTGTTTGCTGATGGCTCACCGAGGTCCCGACATAGCGCACTATATCGGCATCGATACAGCTGCAGCACCGCACTTTCTCAAATGTTCCGGTAGAGGTAAGCGCGCTGAAAATCCGCCGTAGGCTTTTTATATTGACGTTATGAAAACTACGACATACGATTTAATAGTCAAATATGAATAAATTTAATCGCCGGGTTGGTGTGGTGCCGTTGGATTGCATATTGTTCCATGTCTTTAAAGTTATTTTTTGTGTTGAAGGGCTAGTAATTTTGACATGGTCTTCCATCCATAGGAAGATATGCAGAATGGGTTAGGAGGCTGTCAGCCCCACAACATCATCTGTTTTTTGCCAAAGGCAAATGACTTTTTAGTGTTTCCCTTGATAAAATCTACCCTCACCGTGGTCAAGCAGCCAAAACGAAGATAACCTCCCTTTTGTTTTTAAGCGAAGACGGCTAAAACCAAGATCCTGGATCCACCATGTCTGCCACGTCGATTGACTTCAGAAAACGTGGACCCTCACACTAAAACCAACATAAATATATTAAAAAGAAGTGCTCACTGTTATGGTTAAGTTCTGCAGCGCCTGCATGATAAAGTTGGAGACGACCCGTCCATCTGACACGTGCATCCGGGGACCGTACGTGTTGAATATCCTCGCGACCCGCACCGACACCTTTTCCTGTTTGGCGTATGAGTACGCCAGCGTTTCAGCTACCCTCTTGCCTTCGTCATAGCATGCACGCGGGCCTGAAAGATGATATGTAAAGATGGTATTAACTGAATTTATAAAATTCTTACGTTACTGACTGATTGGAAGACAACGCACAGCCAAAACTATTGGGCGCAAGAAATTTGTTATATATGTTCAAAGGGACCGACAGGGCTTAACTTTAGTAACTATTTAGTAATCTGCTTAACTAAGAAGAGATTTTCCGAAATGTCCACGAGATCAGGAAGAAACTGTTAAATTTAAATTGAATGTGCGTCATGCCCGCACATTCAATTTAAATTTAACCGTTTCTTGAATTCGGAGTTACTGTATAGTCTATTGTTCTAGCGAGACAGTTGTCCCAGAAAAGGTACTACGAATAATTACGAATTATTGGTTTTGGCAAAGATATCTGTCTATCGACGAAATCGCAGGGGCCTTATTAAATATAAAGCAACAGGATATAATTATAGGAATAGAATTTTATCACCTTATGAAAGATGAAAGATGGTAGTAAAAATATGCTTCTGAAATAGTACCTACAAGCGAAATACAGTTCATTGTTAATTTAGCGATCGGTACGGCGAAATAAAAAAACGCAGGCGAGCGATAAAGCCTGTTAAAACGTTCGCCTTTTCAAGTGCAAAATTATTTTATAACAACGTTATACAATCCTTAACGTTATTTTTATTGTTACTGACTCAGATAGACCTTTGTTCTATAATATGAGGTTACTGAAATAAAATTATTTTTGTAAGTGACATCACAATTTCCCTCTCTTCTATTTGTTGGTAAAGTATTGACCAATACGATACTTTAATAGTAATGTTACAATCATTTGCAATACAGAAAGAATATAAGTAATAGTGTATCAAAACAGGAGTGCGAAAACAGTTTCTCTGGGAATGGATTCTTTGACCTTTTAAATAGATTTTTTGAGCAGCTTATTGGAAAGATGTGTAGTGCTGAGCCTATTATTGCTCAAGGAGGGTTAAATGACAAGGTGTAAAGACCGTCTCGTCTCCGCGAAGTGCAGACTTAATTTTATCAATAAGAATTTTATTTAATTTTAACAGTTATGTTCAAAATTATGAATGTAGTTTAATATATGGAAGTTTACTAACAAAATAGTAACAAAGAAGTACTTAAAAGGTGTGACAATTTACAATAGCTAGTCAAGATCACACTGTATTGTCCACTCATTCTACTAAACAATACTGGACGGACCACTAAGCATACGTTGCTATAGTAACATTACATAAGAATAGACAAGTGTTAGTCATACTTATTTTAATATGCATGGTAAACTAGAGGCGCCATTCGTTCTTTTCTAGAAGCAAAGGTCAAAGAAGTGGAACATGTATCTATTTGTGTAGTGTTACAGCAGAAACACGTTTTAGTAATGTATAATTAAGTTGATATTTAATTTTATAAGTATGATTTTTGCATTCATGAATTTCAAATATGTAGTAAGTATATAAATATATATTCTGCGTCCGCACAAGTAATCCTGTGTTAAGGAGGACTTTACGAATAATTATTAATTTAAGTACAAAAAACCTAAACTTAAAATAACTGTATAATTTTTAATTATTTATAGTCTGACGCTCACGAGGTGTAAATATTACACCCACATTTGGCCATGAATTTCTAGGTCCCACGTAATAGGGGGCGAGCCTATCGCCATTACCGTGCACATCACCAGACTCCGGGCTGCTACTGAGTATTCGAAAAACCCCAGTAACACCTTTGTCCGACCCGGGAATCGAACCCGAGACCGCCGATCAGCAGTCGCATACGCTATCCACTGGACCACGGAGGCAGTCTAAATAACTCTATGAATCTACAAAATGTAAGGTCGTACCGAAACAACAACACAATACACGTGACGAGGCGGTTGCTTAAACCATACTACCATTCATACAGACTTGTTCATAAAAATCAAAAAAATGTCATGGGTCTCAACCTAATTGTTATCAAAGTTAATATCGTTAAATATTGCTAAATACTTTGAATTTACAGAGCAGCAATAGAAAGGTTTTCATTGCATCATGTCAGCCATGCATGTTGATCCATATACCCATTAAACGAGGTCCCATTGAAACATTTCACAAGATAAAATAAGAAAACATATGTGATCTGAGTTATAAACAATAGGGTTGCTAAACTATTGTTGGCTGTGGTCTTATGCCGTGTGGTAGGCTACTATTCTGATGTAGAAGCTTCCAATTACAGCAATATTTTTTATTAAAATCCGTCTAATAGATTTTGCGTGAAAGTGCGGCAAACAGCGATCCGTCCCCAATATTTCACGTTTGGATATACTTTTGTATACAATAATAAGACTTATGACTATACTGAACAAAACAAGGTATCATATCTACTCAGTAGCATTCACAGGCATTGGTTAAATAAAAAAGAAGGAAAATGTGGAAGGTTTAAGAAAGGCTTTGTTATACATTTTTTATGAGTATGTTCAAATGTTAATAGGTTTACTACATCTTGGTAGTTTAAAATATTACAAGTGTTTATAATGCATGATTTTTATCGAACCTGTCACTAAACATACGTTATGTTTTTATCATCATGTTATGGAGAGGAGAGATTACTTGTTGCTCAGTTTTTTATTGAGTTTAGTTTAACAACCTTTTTTTAGATGTTTTCAAGGATCTATCAAACGTGATGAAGAATATTTTGTTCATAAGTATACAACTTATTTAATTGAGTTTTATTTTTATCTGGTTGCCATGGTGGGCTTTGCCTTGTTTTGGATCAGTTGGCTATGTAACATGTGAGTTGTCCTAGTAGGCATATTATACTAGCTGTGCCCGCGGATACACGTGCGTTATTTTGGGCTACTGCTCCTCACCCATGGGTCATACCATGATGTTATATAGCATGCTTCATCTTCTTCGATAAAAGGGCTATCCAACACAAGTAAATTATTCAAATCGAACCAGTAATTTATGAGATTAGCGCATTCAACCAAACAAACTCTTTAGCTTTATAATATTAGTATCGAGGTATAGATTTTTATTTATAAATGTTTTATTGACATGACCACCCTTGTTATCATTGGCATTGCTATTATTTTACTATGTTTTATATCTTTTATTCACGACTTATAATATAATGTTGTGTACTTAATCCATAAACTGTTGTTTCCAGCCTGAACTTACTTTGTGTCCCTTGATTAAATAAACCATTATTACACAGGATATGTAAATAAACAGATGAGGAAGTTGTCTTTAAAAAATAGGTATACAATTCAGTAAATATTTGAGCAGATGTCTCATTTCATAGTACAACATTTGTCCTCCTCCTCATCAGCCTTTAAGAGTCCACTGCTGGACTAGGCCTCTCCCATACAACATTTGTAATTAAGTATAATTTGTCATTGTGATAATAGTTAGATTAGTTAGTAGATGGAGATACATGTATGAACGTATTATACCATATATACCATTACCACATACATATTGTTGCCATTGTTTGGTCCTCGAGATACTGTACTAACAATACTATTGTATCGATAAAACATTGTTGTATAGCTTTAAGGAAAATCGCGTATTCTTATACTCATATCTAGGAATATTTCCAGGAAATTGTATATGTAGGTACTTACTTTTTGTGTTTCATTTTAGGACGCATGCCATTAACTCGACAGAAATAGTGCCTGTTCGCGTCATCTAAACTACCAAAGCAAGTGACATGAAATTAGGATAGCTGGTTCCTTAAATGACATAGGCACTTATTAAAGTATGATATTTCTTGCGCGGCGATAGCCCAGAGGTTTACGTAACGGACTGCCGAGACATAGGTCTCGGGTTCGATCCCCCGTTACCGCAGGCACACACCTCTGACTTTTCGAAGTTATGTGTGTATTTAAAAAAGGTTAATTATCGCTCGCTTAATAATGTGCCCGATAGACGGCAATCGGCACGCCCCCTATTACATTGGGACCGAAACATAGCTGGCGAAGTGTGGGTGTGTAATACACCTGTGCCTACCCCTTCTGAGATAAAGGCGTGAAGTTATGTTATGATATTTCAAAATACCGAGTACTTGACATTTTGTATGCAAATCAGCTAATTTTAAAGCAGGCACAATAAAACAAGTAACTTATAAAAATATCGTAAGATATTCTCACCTATTGGATTAACGTGTCCCCAATAAGATTCCGGCTGCGGATGCACCATGGGGTCGCCGTACACCTCTGATGTGCTCGCGATTAATATTTTAGCTCCAACGCGCCGTGCTAACCCTGAAAAAATATTATGACGGTTAAAGTAAACATACTTACATATTTGCAGAAGAAAGCTGAATCTTAAATACCACGTAAAAGTGAAGGAGTTTATTTGTCATTTGGTACTACATGTTAAATTACCAGCGCCCAACATTCGTGACGCGACCTATATTTACTCTGGAAGATTTTAACTGACCTGGAACTAAGTTTAGTTTAAACCTGGTAAATAGGTAACTAGGCATGGACGCCCGGACGCTATGAAAACGAAAGGTGGATGTTAGTCTGATAGGTAGGTACCTACTATAAACAAATAAGCATTCAACTAGCTTCAACCAGATTTTAAGTGATTCTGTCTTGGTCAGAGGGAATCGCATGACCATCCAGCTTCTCTAACGTCACCAAAAATAACCTTATTATGCTCGGCTGCAGCAAGGCCTCTGGGATATGGTTTAAAATAAACGTTAGTCGCATTATAATCAAAGAATTAAAATCTTGGCCAATACGGTCGCCATCTTACAGAATGCGCCTATTTGATTCCATTCATACATATTTAATCAAATTCAAGTGATACTACTGAGTAATTCATCAGAAATGTAGAGGCATTGTAGTGAGAATACGCGGAAACTATCGTACGATCGATACCGGTGTCGCTATGCCATTGAATGCGCTGGCTTAATATATTCGGCGCAAGGATTTCTCTTCACTAATATTTGCTTAGCCATAGTCTAGGTAGACAATAAGTAAATCAAATAAAAGAAATAAGCAAATGTAGTTGGACTTTCGCGATTTCGGCAAATTTACTTTCACTCATTCTCGTAGCCTTTGCAGTGAAATTAATTTCAAATACGTCGAAGAACTTTTACACGGTGGCAAGTACTAAAAGGGGAGGTATTTATCGATTACTTAACGATTAATTTAATTAAAGTTGTATAAACGCGATTGCGAGTCTTTATCAATTACCTGCTAGTTATAAAACATCAACCAACTAATTACTTACAGCCGTTAGTAACTACTTTCATAAAAAGTCATGACCTTTTATTAGAGTCAATCGGGTCGGATTCATCAATCATTTGTAAACTTCTAAATAAAATATTATTAAGTATAATCACTTGTTTATTTAAAATAAAATAGGTATGTATGGGTTATGTTAATTATATTTCACGAGACATTCAGACCGGATTATCCAGATCTAAGTAAGCCAAAGTTTCTTAGGCTACACCGTTTAGAAAATGCGATGGACACCGTGGTGATATTCTTCCCGTAGAAGAGAGTCTCTCCGTAGAAGGTTTGAACTAGTTTATCACGTTAGCACGTTAGCCTAGAGATGTCCACAGCTGGACATAGGCCTACCCCAAGGTTCTCTACACAGACCGATTTTGAGCTGCCCGCATCCAACCGCTTCTCGCGATGGTAATAATCAGTTCGTCGGTCTATCTTGCGGGAGGCCTATCCCTGCTGCGCTGTCCGGTATGTGGTTGCCACTCCAGAACTCAGGAGGGTCGCAGGATCGGTTCTTCGATCTATGTGCACCTTTGAACTACGTATCTACTTGTAATTTCAGATTTATAGAACCCAGATTGCTCCGCTGTCGGGTAGGAACCTTGTGCAAAATAAATACTGTGAATACTAATTTAATACTCACCTAACATATTTATAGTTCCTAAAGTATTAGTCTTAATTGTTTTAACTGGATTTTGCATGTAATGAGGCGGACTTGCAGGACTAGCTAAATGATATATTTCGTCTGCCTAGAAAACAAACACATGGTTAAAATACATGAAAACACAAATAAAAATATTAAGACCAAAAGATGAAAGTGTTACCTCAACATAAAGTGGATTTACTATGTCATGGTGTATCATTTCAAAGTTGCGATGACCAAACCAGTGTTCAACGTTCCTCTTGCGGCCGGTGAAGAAGTTGTCTACGACGATGACCTCATGGCCTTGCGTCATAAGTACGTCGACTAGGTGGGAACCTACGAACCCAGCGCCACCTGTTACCTGCAATTTGAATGGGTTATTCTAAATTGTACTAAAGCTGATCATCGAGTCGCCGTGTCGAAGCGGAGCGAAGGTTCTTGGAACACCCACGTCCTCTCCTCCTGAGAGGCAGCCATACCGATCAAGGAGACGCCGGAGCGGGAGAAGGTATATATCCACTTTTTCACCAACCGCAGATCCAGGATTGGTGAAAAAGCACATGAAACGGCGGCCAAACCCTGGCGGTGTCGCGATAAAGTATTCTAACCGTGATTTGCGTGAACCGCCATTAAGGGATGTAGAGGACACCCGGTTGCTTTAGTGAGTAGGCCCGAACGTAATGTTTAAGTACCTACATCGAATGCCTGTAAAAGAACAAGGTTTTAGTGGTCAACACGCCGCTGTTTTCAACGTCCTCATTTAGCATAGGAATCGGAGTGATCTACTAAAGTGGGCTAAATTTTATTTAGTTCAGTGGTTGTAACATGTAACCACAGATAAATGAAACCTACACTTTTATTAGTTATGTTACGAGTATACACACGACTTGATACGACTTAAGTAAAAGGAGAACTTTGACTCCATTTCTGATTCCAGATTGATAGACTTTGATAATTAAATTCGAATAATCCTTTGCCTGAGCCAGAAATCAAAACCAAAGTCAAATGATTTGCTACAAATATATGAAGTAGGAACAGTGAATTAGGTCAAGGTATTTGAACTTTCGTAGTTCGAGGCCCTGCGCAACTGTAGTGAGAGGCTTGACAATGATGTAATATGGTACACAACAATAACTTAAGCGCAGAATAGAGCGTTTTGTACCTATAACACCAAACACTTTCAGGCTTAGCTAAATCATAAAGCAAGGAAAGCATAGTTAGAATTCACCTGCATTTCTTTAATAAATTCTTGCGTTATTAACTGACAGACAGACAACGCTCAGACGAAACTACTGGGCGCAAAATGCTGACATTTGGCATTCCTTGGGGAGCGTAGGAGTACCTACACTAAGAAGAGATTTCCAAAAATTCTCATGGAATCGGACAGTGTTTCTTGCAAGTTCCATGGGAATATTTAGAAATAAAAAAATAAACATAGGGTGGTATATAGGTGGTGGGTGCATAGGGTTCCCACCAAGAACTTAGGGTCCCAAGCCAACCTCACCTGCAAGTGGTGCACCTGCCGATCAACGGACAAGGCTCTGGCAAACAAAATATCCCGATAAGCGGCAATAGGCTCGCCACCTATTACGTGGGATCAAAACACTTTGAAAAGTGGGCGTTTAATATGGCCTCTGCCTACCCCTTCGGGGAAACAGGCTTGAGTCTATGTATGTATGTATGTATGTACGTAAAAAAATAAACCGTGACCTAAAAGAAAATGTGGAGATTGGACTTCAAAATAATAAATTTTGGCTATGGATTATTTAATTTTATACAATGACTTAGTAGTAGGGGAGCCCAAGACGCTAAATTCGGATTTACTAGGGCGTCATAGAGACCTATTGGGTTGCAAAGGTAAGATGATAAAATGATAAAAATGTTAATAATGTAAGTATACCATTTCATCGGTGGAGGGAGTGGCTATTGATTTACAAAACTAAAAAAAAAAACTGTTGCATCAATCCCTCCAGACAATCGTCAGATTATTAGAACCACGTCTAGTACGTTAGGATGAAGCATATATACCTACATCCTAATCTGACACGCTTGAGTATCTCAATATGGCGAATTCTTTTAGCACGTTCTTATAGTGACCACGAGTTTGCGTTACACCTAATTTGTCAGATTATTATTCATGAGAGCCTTTTTTAGGGTTCTGTACCTAAAAGGTGAAAAACGGGACCCTATTACTAAGCCTCCGCTGTCTGTCTGTCTGTCATCAGGCTGTATCTCAAAAACCGTGATAGCTAGAAAGCTGAAATTTTCGCAAATTATGTATTTCGGTTGCCGCTATAACAACAAATACTAAAAAAAAGAAATATATTAAGGGGGGATCCCATAATATAAACGTGCTTTTTTCGTATTTTTCGCTCAAAATTACTAACGGTAACAGGTAGAAGCTTAAATTTTTCTCAGAATATGTAGTTGCATATAACCTTTCAAAATAAACAATTAAATAAAAAAATAAAATCATAAAGGTGTATGGGAGCCCCATACAACAAACGTAATTTTTAAGCAATTTGTTACTCGATCTTAAAAACAGGCAGAAACTTAAAAAATATTTAAGTATAAATACAACAAACGTGATTTTCTTTTATAGATGATGGTTGCCCAATTTTTTAGTTTCACTTAGAAAATCTGAGCCGCACGATTAATTTCCTTTTAATACATTTTAATATCTTTGGTACAAACACATGCAACCATAATGCAAACAATCAGATTAACATTCCTACTTTAAGGCGAGGTTGCAGTACAGTGCGTAGCTCGACCTCACCCCCCGCAAAAACAAAAACACGGCGGTGGCGTCAGCGAGTGAGCGGGGGGAGGGGTGGGGGTTTTTCGTGTGTGCGTGTGCCACAGCGCAGCGTAAAAAAACCGTAGATGAGTTATGTGAACTTCAAAAGTGGCACATTAAAAACTGACAAATTCATGACAAACTTTTTTTTTCTAAATGTCTCATTTGGCTTTAGTCGCGTACGCGCTGCGGTCGGAAGCGCTCGCTCTTTTACTCGCGTGTGTGTACGTTACATTTGAAAATGCCGTCGTGTGTAATGAGATTTTGCACAAACTATAGTAGGAAAATGACTAAAAGTTATGGAATCACTTCTCATTCATGAGTATTACAATATTACAACGTTTTATTTACAATTTATAATAAATTCAGTATCACAAATAATAGAGTGAATAAAAAAATTGGCATTTAGCAAGTGTAAAAGAGAAGCAGTATTGTACGTGTTCAAAGACTAAAAAACAAAGTATCCAGATAGGACATTCGTAATAATAAAATACTGATGTGTGTTTTTGTCAAGTAATAAAAGTGATTTGAGGCTGAATCAACACAATTTATTATTATTATAGAAATACAAAATCATACGTAAGTTACAAACATTGACGGATGATCAAAGTCCATTCACTTGTTCTTGTTTTTCTCCTTTTAGTATTAAACAACTAAGTAGATTGTACTACACAGTTTTCGCTGCCGACCCACCGTACCCCTGGCAGTACCCCTGGGGGTATGGTGGGTCTTTCAAAGCTTAACCGTACTCCCAGATAATATTGTTGTGTTATTAATTTATTAATTTCAGTTCGTTACTTTCAAGTTCTACTATTTTGTGGGATCATTCCCAGTATAGTAGTAATATTGAACAATTCTATGATAGAACTGTCCTAATTCTATTAGCACAACTTGATGAGGAGAACAGAACTAATGGGATAAGTAATAGGAAATGTCCCAGTCTAGTTCTATGTATGTTTTTACAAGGGTATTCAATAGAACTACTGGGAATGATCCGTAGTGTCACGACATCGCGCTCATATATCCGAATAAATATGTTTTGTAGACGTTCATTTGTTTAATGTGTAAAACAAATGAACGTCTACAAAACAAATGAACGCCTACAAAACAAGTGAACGTCTACCAAACAAATGACTTACAGAAAGTGATCAGCTATCGATAGTGATTGCAGAAAACAGGTGCATGCGATTTTCAACCTAATTGACATTAGTCAGAATTTATAATTTTATTACCCTAATATTGCCAGAAAGCGAGAAAAAACAAAAAAAAAGTTTGTCATGAATTGTCAATAAGGTCGAAAATTGCATGCACCTGTTTTTTGCAATCACTATCGATAGCTGATCACTTTCTGGTAGTCATTTGTTTTGTAGACGTTCATTTGTTTTGTAGACGTTCATTTGTTTTGTAGACGTTCAATTGTTTTGTAGACGTTCATTCGTTTAACACATATTTATAAATACATATTTATTCGGATTTGTGAGCACGATGTTGTGACACTACCCTTGTAAAATATACATAGAACTAGTGGTAAATTTCCTATAACTGTTTCCCATTAGTTTTATTCTTCTCATCAAGTTGTGCTAATAGAACTAGTGGGAAAAAAAGTATCACTAGTTCTATCATAGAACTGTTCAATAGAACTAGTGGGAATGATTCGCCAGCGCAAGGATGATGATGATGACGGGTCTTCAACAGTACCACAGATTATACCTATTATATACAAAGCATTATAACCATTAGCAGTAATACCTAAACGTTTTATTCTCTAATTTATCTCCTTGTTGCACTATATCATCGTACTAGCGCTTGTCTTCGCTTGCCAAAAAATACAAAAACGTAAGTAGCAAGTCATTATCATACGAGAGATAACACTGTTCAGTTTAATGTCCACGTAGCACGTTGGTATAACACTACGAGCATTTCAGCCAGGAGTACGGTTAAGCTTTAAAAGTCCCACCATACCCCCAGGGGTATTGCCAGGGCTACGGTGGGTCCGCAGCGCACAGTTTTTATATTAACGTACTGTTTTAGGTTTCCATTGAATGAAATGAGAAGAATAAAATGTACTTTTTTAATAAATGTTATAAATAAATCACATCGACTTTTTATTTCCCCTACTTTAAATGAATTAATCAAATTTACTCTGAGGCGAATTGAATTTACTCAAGACAGACAAAGTGATCATGTCGCATCTGAGTCAAATTATTGTTTGTGAAACGGTCAGCATGATGTCACAATGCGCTTCGGTCCAGAGAGTATAATTATGTTTATCTCTATTTCGCGCTTGCGATTAGATGTGCTATCTCACTTACACTTCTTATCTAACTCTTAGTGTGTCGTTTTGACATATTTATATTAGTGTGCGTACGCTTTTCGCGATGCGTGCCACTCGTAAGCTCCGTCATGTTACCTTGTCAGTAACCTGTCTACGGTTTCTTACTAGTATGTCTATGGTTTGAACGATTGAGTTTGGAATACGAATTACTTTGTACTTTTGCGAAAACGTACATGCGGGGGTGGAGGGGGATTTTGCGGAGAAACGACGTACGTCCGCCCTCAATCACGCCTTGACAGGCACTGATGAACGGCCGGCGAGCGATATAATGCCAACATTTTGACTATTTTTTTTCTTGGAGAAAAATGATAACGAAATTACGAAATCTGTTTTTACCATTTATTTTAAAATAAAGAGCTGTTTCTATTGATAATACTTTCATATAAATTCATTATGGAATCTCTAAGCAGTACACATTTAAAATTGTGATTTAGTGCCATGTTTGAAATTTTTTTTTATCGAACCAATCATTCCAAATCGTGTTTCTATCTTTACGATTTACTAGAAAATATGTTCAACTTTTATACTTTAATTTTTATTCATTAAAAATATCATAGTTCATGGGACTTTCAGACGTTCAAAAATCTTAAAAAGTACTGCAACCTCGCCTTAAGGACGCGTTTACAAATTTAGTAGGTACAAAATCGCGTCACTACAGCGACACGGCGGCAACAGTACGTACTACGTACGGTAACTTGCGGAAATGTAGTTAAACTAAATAACTTTGAGACTTAGATTTTTTTGTGATATGTATCTATGTGTTATAGGCCTGGCTGTGCGAATTATGTACAAATAAGTTTATTATTTTCATATACCTAAATGGACATTATTACTTTATTTTTTCCATTATGTTGATTCAGGATATATTTCGGTATTTAGATATTATTTTGTTTCTTGTGTTGAAATCTGGTAAGATTATGTGGACTGATGGTATACCATCCCATTCATGTGTTGCGACTGGAACTCATAAAAGAATAGACCTAGTTATGCCAGGTTGGGCTCATTTTATTTGTTTTAGTGAGTCCCTACCACTGGTACTAGTGAAGTAACCTTCCAAGGTTATTCGATGAGTCTTACTGGTACTCTTATGTGAGTAGATCTAGGCATGCCGAGTTTGGGCTTATTTTGTTTGTACATAAGAGACCCGACCACTGGAACTTATGAAGTAACCTTCCAGGGTTATTCAATTACTCTTGCTAGTACTCATGTGTGATTAGAGCTAGGCATGCCGAGTTTGGGCTCATTTTGTTTGTACATAAGAGACCCTACCACTGGAACTTATGAAGTAACCTTCCAGGGTTATTCGATGACTCTTGCTGGTACTCATATGTGCGTAAAGCAAGGCATGCCGAGTTTGGGCTCATTTTGATTGTACATGAGAGACCCTACCACTGAAACTTATGAAGTAACCTTCCAGGGTTATTAGATGACTCTTGCTGGTACTCATATGTGAGTAGAGCTAGGCATGCCGAGTTTGGGCTCATTTTGTTTGTACATAAGAGACCCAACCACTGCAACTTATGAAGTAACCTTCCAGGGTTATTCGATGACTATTGCTGGTTCTTATATGTGAGTATAGCTAGGCATGCCGAAATTGGGCTCATTTTGTTTGTACATAAGAGACCCACCAATGCAACTTATGAAGTAACCTTTCAGGGTTATTCAATGATTCTTGCTGGTTCTCATATGTGAGTAGAGCTAGGCATGCCGAGTTTGGGCTCATTTTGTTTGTACATAAGTGACCCTACCACTGGAACTTATGAAGTAACCTTCTAGGGTTATGCGATCACTCTTGCTGGTACTCATATGTGAGTAGACCTAGGCATACTAAGTTTGGGCTCATTTTGTATGAACATCAGAGACCCTACCACTGGAACTTATGAAGTAACCTTCCAGGGTTATTCAATGTAGTGGTAGGGTCTCTTATGTACAAACAAAATGAGCCCAAACTCGGCATGCCTAGCTCTACTCACACATGAGTACCAGCAAGAGTCATTGAATAACCCTGGAAGGTTACTTCATAAGTTCCAGTGGTGGGATCTCTTATGTACAAACAAAATGAGCCCAAACTCGGCATGCCTAGCTCTACTCACATATGAGTACCAGCAAGAGTCATCGAATAACCCTAGAAGGTTACTTCATAAGTTACAGTGGTAGGGTCTCTTATGTACAAACAAAATGAGCCCAAACTCGACATGCCTAGCTCTACTCACATATGAGTACCAGCAAGAGTCATCGAATAACCCTGAAAGGTTACTTCATAAGTTCCAGTGGTAGGGTCTCTTATGTACAAACAAAATGAGCCCAAACTCGGCATGCCTAGCTCTACTCACACATGAGTACCAGCAAGAGTAATTGAATAACCCTGGAAGGTTACTTCATAAGTTCCAGTGGTAGGGTCTCTTATGTACAAACAAAATGAGCCCAAACTCGGCATGCCTAGCTCTACTCACATATGAGTACCAGCAAGAGTCATCGAATAACCCTGGAAGGTTACTTTATAAGTTCAAGTGGTAGGGTCTCTTATGTACAAACAAAATGAGCCCAAACTCGGCATGCCTAGCTCTACTCACACATGAGTACTAGCAAGAGTCATTGAATAACCCTGGAAGGTTACTTCATAAGTTCCAGTGGTAGGGTCTCTTATGTACAAAGAAAATGAGCCCAAACTCGGCATGCCTAGCTCTACTCACATATGAGTACCAGCAAGAGTCATCTAATAACCCTGGAAGGTTACTTCATAAGTTCCAGTGGTAGGGTCTCTTATGTACAAACAAAATGAGCCCAAACTCGGCATGCCTAGCTCTACTCACATATGAGTACCAGCAAGAGTCATCGAATAACCCTGGAAGGTTACTTCATAAGTTCCAGTGGTAGGGTCTCTTATGTACAAACAAAATGAGCCCAAACTCGGCATGCCTAGCTCTACTCACATATGAGTACCAGCAAGAGTCATCGAATAACCCTGGAAGGTTACTTCATAAGTTCCAGTGGTATGGTCACTTATGTACAAACAAAATGAACCCAAATTCGGCATGCCTAGCTGTACTGACATATGAGTACC
The DNA here is from genome assembly GCA_944739405.2 of Euclidia mi. Taxonomy (NCBI): domain Eukaryota; kingdom Metazoa; phylum Arthropoda; class Insecta; order Lepidoptera; family Erebidae; genus Euclidia; species Euclidia mi. Next base: position 42,568,891 of record OX123187.2, read on the forward strand.
AGTAAGAGTCATTGAATAACCCTGAAAGGTTACTTCATAAAATGCAGTGGTAGGGTCTCTTATGTACAAACAAAATGAGCCCAAACTCGGCATGCCTAGCTCTACTCACATATGAGTACCAGCAAGAGTCATCGAATAACCCTGGAAGGTTACTTCATAAGTTCCAGTGGTAGGGTCTCTTATGTACAAACAAAATGAGCCCAAACTCGGCATGCCTAGCTCTACTCACACATGAGTACCAGCAAGAGTCATTGAATAACCCTGGCAGGTTACTTCATAAGTTCCAGTGGTAGGATCTCTTATGTACAAACAAAATGAGCCCAAACTCGGCATGCCTAGCTCTACTCACATATGAGTACCAGCAAGAGTCATCGAATAACCCTGGAAGTTTACTTCATAAGTTCCAGTGGTAGGGTCTCTTATGTACAAACAAAATGAGCCCAAACTCGGCATGCCTAGCTCTACTCACATATGAGTACCAGCAAGAGTCATCGAATAACCCTGGAAGGTTACTTCATAAGTTCCAGTGGTAGGGTCTCTTATGTACAAACAAAATGAGCCCAAACTCGGCATGCCTAGCTCTACTCACATATGAGTACCAACAAGAGTCATCGAATAACCCTGGAAGGTTACTTCATAAGTTCCAGTGGTATGGTCACTTATGTACAAACAAAATGAACCCAAATTCGGCATGCCTAGCTGTACTGACATATGAGTACCAGTAAGAGTCATTGAATAACCCTGAAAGGTTACTTCATAAAATGCAGTGGTAGGGTCTCTTATGTACAAACAAAATGAGCCCAAACTCGGCATGCCTAGCTCTACTCACATATGAGTACCAGCAAGAGTCATCGAATAACCCTGGAAGGTTACTTCATAAGTTCCAGTGGTAGGGTCTCTTATGTACAAACAAAATGAGCCCAAACTCGGCATGCCTAGCTCTACTCACACATGAGTACCAGCAAGAGTCATTGAATAACCCTGGAAGGTTACTTCATAAGTTCCAGTGGTAGGATCTCTTATGTACAAACAAAATGAGCCCAAACTCGGCATGCCTAGCTCTACTCACATATGAGTACCAGCAAGAGTCATCGAATAACCCTGGAAGTTTACTTCATAAGTTCCAGTGGTAGGGTCTCTTATGTACAAACAAAATGAGCCCAAACTCGGCATGCCTAGCTCTGCTCACACATGAATACCAGCAAGAGTCATTGAATAACCCTGGAAGGTTACTTCATAAGTTCCAGTGGTAGGGTCTCTTATGTACAAACAAAATGAGCCCAAACTCGGCATGCGTAGCTTTACTCACATATGAGTACCAGCAAGAGTCATTGAATAACCCTGGAAGGTTACTTCATAAGTTCCAGTGGTAGGGTCTCTTATGTACAAACAAAATGAGCCCAAACTCGGCATGCCTAGCTCTACTCACATATGAGTACCAGTAAGAGTCATCGAATAACCCTGGAAGGTTACTTCATAAGTTCCAGTGGTAGGGTCTCTTATGTACAAACAAAATGAGCCCAAACTCGGCATGCCTAGCTCTACTCACATATGAGTACCAGTAAGAGTCATCGAATAACCCTGGAAGGTTACTTCATAAGTTCCAGTGGTAGGGTCTCTTATGTACAAACAAAATGAGCCCAAACTCGGCATGCCTAGCTCTGCTCACACATGAGTACCAGCAAGAGTCATTGAATAACCCTGGAAGGTTACTTCATAAGTTCCAGTGGTAGGGTCTCTTATGTACAAACAAAATGAGCCCAAACTCGGCATGCGTAGCTTTACTCACATATGAGTACCAGCAAGAGTCATTGAATAACCCTGGAAGGTTACTTCATAAGTTCCAGTGGTAGGGTCTCTTATGTACAAACAAAATGAGCCCAAACTCGGCATGCCTAGCTCTACTCACATATGAGTACCAGCAAGAGTCATCGAATAACCCTGGCAGGTTACTTCATAAGTTCCAGTGGTAGGGTCTCTTATGTACAAACAAAATGAGCCCAAACTCGACATGCCTAGCTCTATTCACATATGAGTACCAGCAAGAGTCATCGAATAACCCTGGAAGGTTACTTCATAAGTTTCAGTGGTAGGGTCTCTTATGTACAAACAAAATGAACCCAAACTCGGCATGCCTAGCTCTACTCACATATGAGTACCAGCAAGAGTCATTGAATAACCCTGGAAGGTTACTTCATAAGTTCCAGTGGTAGGATCTCTTATGTACAAACAAAATGAGCCCAAACTCGGCATGCCTAGCTCTACTCACATATGAGTACCAGCAAGAGTCATCGAATAACCCTGGAAGTTTACTTCATCAGTTCCAGTGGTAGGGTCTCTTATGTACAAACAAAATGAGCCCAAACTCGGCATGCCTAGATCTACTCACATATGAGTACCAGCAAGAGTCATCGAATAACCCTGGAAGGTTACTTCATAAGTTCCAGTGGTATGGTCACTTATGTACAAAAAAATTAAACCAAACTCGGCATGCCTAGCTGTACTCACATATGAGTACCAGTAAGAGTCATTGAATAACCCTGAAAGGTTACTTCATAAAATGCAGTGGTAGGGTCTCTTATGTACAAACAAAATGAGCCCAAACTCGGCATGCCTAGCTCTACTCACACATGAGTACCAGCAAGAGTCATTGAATAACCCTGGAAGGTTACTTCATAAGTTCCAGTGGTAGGGTCTCTTATGTACAAACAAAATGAGCCCAAACTCGGCATGCCTAGCTCTATTTACACATGAGTACCAGCAAGAGTCATTGAATAACCCTGGAAGGTTACTTCATAAGTTCCAGTGGTAGGGTCTCTTATGTACAAACAAAATGAGCCCAAACTCGGCATGCGTAGCTTTACTCACATATGAGTACCAGCAAGACTCATCGAATAACCTTGGAAGGTTACTTCACTAGTACCAGTGGTAGGGTCTCACCAAAACAAATAAAATGAGCCCCAACCTGGCATAACCAGGTCTACTCTTTTATGAGTTCCAGTCGCAACACTTGAACGGGATGGTATACCATCAGTCCAGATAATCTTACCAGATTTCAACGCAAGAAACAAAATAATATCTAAATACCGAAATATATCCTGACTCAACATAACGGAGAAAATAAAGTAATAATGTCCATTTATACAAAAGAAATTTACTTGTACGTAATTCGCACAGAATACGAGAAGTATCAAATTGATTTTGTATTCGTATATTGCTTTTTTCGTCTTCGGGCTGCAGCGACAAGCGACATAGAGTCCACTCCCGACGGCGCTCAAGCGCAGACTGAGATCTCATTGCAGAATTTGGATATATAAATCAAGAAAGTGGCTAAATAAAACGAACCTTATTGAAACATATTAAGACACACGTATGCGAGCAAAATAGAAGAAAAATGTAAGATGATTTTTTGCTTTTTTTGAGTCAATTTACAATATTTTTAAAAAAGAAAATCAAATTGTTTTTGAGTTGACTATATTTACTACCCTATTCTATCTTTGAAAATCTAAATAAATGTAAAAATAGAGAGAAAATTGTACCCAAAAATAGCAGTATATGCCTATTTTTGATTTAAGAGGCCGTTTCGAATCGATTTTACATTAATAATAATTAAATATTTTTTATTTATTTTCAAATTGATTTATAGATAAAAAAATTGGTTGCCTGTAAAGTCGGTATACGGGCGAAAGTTTTACGTGACAACGACTTTGAGTGGTAAAATAATTTTAAAGTGAATATTCATTCGTATAGTAGGAAGAAGGATGAAAGACGCGTGCCTTTCACTTTTTATGTCTGTCTCTCTCGCTCTTAGGCGGGACGCGTGCCTCTCACTCGCTCTCATTGTGAGCGCATAACGTGAGCGGAGCGTAACGCAGTTTCTTGAAGTGTCACCCGGCAAACCAATTTATAAGACGTTGTCACGTCAAAAGTAATCAATTTATCGTAATCATAAGTTTTATTAGTTATTATCTAAAATTGTCGTAAAATGTACCGGAAATATGTGGTTTTTTGATACAAGCGTAAACGCGTCCTTAATGAAAATACGTAGGACATGGATGCTATCAACATCTGACGCGCTTGAGTATTTCCCAAAAACCCTTTATGGGCTGCCCTACTACTAGCAACAAGAATAGATATAGAGCAACATGTGATGTAATGATATGGGCTATGCACAAAGTGCAGCAGGGGAAACCGCAGCACATAACAAGTAATAAATAACTATGAGGCTTGATTATGTTATTAAATAAGTGTAGGTACTTTATACAATTATTATTAGTGTTAAAAGTTGTTGGTGAGCCAATAAAATAAATAATAAATGCAGCAATACATTTCCCATCCATTAACTAAAAAAAATGAATTATATTTGAATCTTCATTTAAGAAAACTCATGTGTCATTGTGTTTGTACATTTTTATCTTTCAATCAATCTAATAGATTGCTATGACATATTTTAAACTTTGGTTGGTGGCAATTGAAAATTATAGTTTTGTTGTAGCAATACAAACAATAAACTATGTAGGTGACACCATAGGGGGTTAGCGTATTTAAAATAATAATAGTTAGCCAAAATGGGTGCATGGATTATAATAGATATAATAATAGTGTGTGCAACTGTAGAACATTCCTATGAGTTTATTCTTAGACTTTGGACGCGCACAGCTCCCCTGCACGATTTATACAACTAAATCTTCCTCAAGACTCATATTATCTATTTGTAAAAACTGTACAAAAATGCATTTAGTCGTCTTTGAGTTAATCACATTCATACAGTCACACAGGATGAAAAAGGGACTTAATTATGTAATACATATGTCTAGATAAGCATGAACTAGTAGGATGTATTTGATTTTGACCTGGTCTATATTCATGAGAGAACACAATTAATGTAAATTATGTAATTAGAATATTCATCTAATCAAATTAATACTAAAAACGTCTAGATAGACTATCTACTTCTATGATTCCATACTAAAAGGATGTTTGATTATATGACCTAATAAAATAGGACTAATTTTATTATGTCTATTATACATCTATGGTCTTTAGTTGACTTGGCAATAGACCAAAAACTAGACATGAAGACCTATTTTAACCTGTCAGGCCCGCATGGTTTGCTGAGCCAAATCCTCTTATTAACTAAGAGTGACGCCTATGTATCGGAACTAAGAGCAGGGTGCACTTGCACCAAACTGGTATAGAACGTTGAACCGGCCAGCTCCTCCTTCCTACCTCAAAATAAATTGCTACCTGGCACCTTGCGTGCTCTCCCTAGAATATAGTTCTGCCAGGGCTGACGGACCATGTCCAGCAGTGGACAGCAAAAGTCTGTATGATGATGATGGAATAAAACATCAGATTACTGGCTGATATCATGTTGTGGCTCCTTTTTGTGTGTAGTGATATTATCACTTACACTTGTAATGTTATTGAGCAACTGCTCCTTATCACTCTATAGATAATGGTTACTTTTTGTAAGCAATTCAATATCTTGTAAACAGAAGCTGCTGTTTTTACACAATATATTTTTTTTAATGATTCACACTTGGTATCACTAGTTAGGGCAGGCCTGGCGCACTTCGCATTTTAGGTACAAACTTACAAGTACCTCGGCCGACCGCGTCGACGTGGTTGGATTTAGTGGGTTGCCGCGCGCCGCTCACATTAGACGTCACGCAACGCAACGAGTGCGACCGCTCCGTATTCTCACGCGCCGTGTTTATACACTGTTCAAATTATATACCTAAACGCCTTTAACAACGAAAATGTATCATCACAAGTCTAATGCAAAGTATTGCTCAATTAACTGTGTGTCGAAAACGACTTGAAAATTTGATTTTATTTTATTTATATTACGAGAGCAACTTGAAAATTTGATTTTTTGTTTGTTGAGATATCTTAACGATTATGGTGTCAAATTAAAGATCTAGTTCAAAAACCATTTTATCTGTTTGAATCATGTAAATCGGTCCACGCGTTTAGGAAATAACTAAGAATCAGTATAGTAAAAATGTAAACAACCAGAATTTTTGTGGTATTTGTTCTACGAGCTCAAAAAGTGGGATAGGATACTTATATGATAATTATTTATTATTAGGTACTGTGGTCAAGTAGGTAGATAGACGATGAATAAATATTATAGTAGCAGTGGCAAGTCAACAACCCTAGCGCGCCACTCCGCGCCAGACAGTGACAGCGTTATGTGCTAGAAAAGAAAGGGAACGGTTAGGTTAATATCGCATTAGGCACTGAGTGCTTATGCGAGGTGAATTGCACTTTGTTGCTTAGTAGCAAGAGTCGCAAATTCAATAAATTGGTTTGACAAGTGAATGTTCTGTACGTTAGTACTATTCTTTATTCTGTGGTTAGGGCAAATCGAGAGGAGGATGGGTATTTAAGCTTCTACTAAAAACACAATCTTATAATATTGGACCTAACTTAAATCCAAAATATAAGCAACAGCCACTGTAATGAGCAATGCTAAATCTATAATAATATTGCACAAGCAGTCAAGGCCAACTGCATGATTTATACAAAAACATCACATAAGATAAATATTGTATTTAAATCATCAATATCTGTCATCAGTTTGCCTCAATTCTAAGATATCATGACTAAAACATGTATGTTTCCTATCCATGCTCAAATTAAACTTACACACACAAGGCACTGCCAGACTTTTTACCATGTTTGAAATATTTAAAACTGGTAAAAAAGTATCATATATTAAAAACTATCAACTTGAGTTATAAAAGTGATTTAGTATGCTCATGTCTCCTAGGTAAAGAGATTATAACTCACCAATATCCTTTTTCTTTCCTTGTACCCCAAAAACTTGACATCAGGGTATTTTTGTGGCATTCTTCCTTCCAGTATTGCAATTTTTTTCTCTAACTGTTCTATTCTCGTCTTTGCTTCCAGCAACTCTTGTTTTGTATTATCATCTCCACTGACTGATTCTAGTTGTTTCTCCATATTGTCTAAACCCATGTATTTTTCCTTCTTTGGCTGTTGATTAAAACCTCTGTAATTTAATTCCTGGACATCATCTACTCTTTGGTGTGTTCTATTTCCTCTGTTATCCTTTGTAATAATTAAGAATAGAAAGAGCACTGAAAGAACCGAATTTTTATTTTATATGTATTTTAAAAATATACATTTAATTAGTAAACATTATATTTGTTTACTATCATACCCCGATATTTAAAATTGGATATCATACTTATTTTTAGTATGTCAAAATGCAATCATTTGAAAAGCAATATCACTACAGCTCAGTAGTAAAACCTGTTAAGCACTCGATATTTACGAGTAAACAATGGTAAGAATGCAAACCATAGCTGTTAGAAAACGTACACAAATATGCGGCTAGCATTTGTGTAAACTTATAAACAGTCTGTACTTACATAAACACAATAAGCCCAAGACTGTTATTGTCTTTCTATATTTCAGATATTGCTTTATCATTTCTGAGTTTGGTTTGATTTTCTTACTGTTCACATTGCTAATTTTAAAATTATAATTTTATTTTGTACGTGGAGTTCTTGCGAAAAATTGAAATGATATTTTCAACTTTTAAAATGTCATAGCCCCCATGACAGCGTCACTTTCAGCTGACTGTCAGTTATTATACTTCGGAATTGATAACAGCAACATAGTCTTTTGAGTTTTTCACTTTTATTTGTGCAGGTGAATTTAGCTCTCCTGTATAACGTGTCATAAAGATTTTAAGTCCGCTAATATTTAAAAACATACCGAGGAATTATCTTTATCAAAAAGAAAAATACTTAGTGCTGTAGCTTCTCCTTCTGAGTACAAAAAATAATTTAGGTATTTGGCAATATCATCAACTCGGTAGCGTTAACGGCCATTTTCAATATTCGATCCCAAAGAGATTGGATCTTCTGTGTTCGATCCATACATGGATTTTGAGATTCGAGATTCGTGTTTGACATATTTTGTATAGAGCTTATGTCAAAAACGAATCTAAAATCTACAGATCTATCTATAGATCAGAACAATCTATAGATCGAATATTGAATTCCGTAGTTAGTCTACGATTAAAGCTTATTTACTTGATCTGAAGATAAAAGATAGGTATGTACCAAAATATTAACAAAGTTTCGTTGTATGCAAGCGCATCCCTTGCACAACGCCACCCATCCTTGGAAGGTAAGACGAGACGCTTAGCCTCTCAGGGGTCACCCAACTGTTTGCTCCTCTTCACTTATGTTAATTTGGAACGATACCAGTCAGAACCTCACAGCCTCACACTGTGACGGGTGCCGGACAAACTACTTAAGTTGTATTGCTTAGTCTTAGAAAAACGCTGTTTTGTATTACTAAGTTATTTCAGGCATTGTAAGTTCTGCTATAGTTCTACTATTGCTTTTATTTATGAATTACATAATTACATTTATCATCTAATTGATCTATATTAAGTACACAGAGCTACTCGTCAAGCTAGACACTTTGGCCATTGTACGGTACAAGTAGGAGCGGTATGAGGTAGGAAATAAGTGTTAAAATCGTGCTGCAACTGTCATGCTTGACTTGGCGTTGTATACATACAACCTGAGTATTTGTAGTTTTGTGGATAGCTATTATGAAGTTTCAATTTTTGACGTGACAACGTCTTATAAATTGGTTTGCCGGGTGACACTTCAAGAAACTGCGTTACGCTCCGCTCACGTTATGCGCTCACAATGAGAGCGAGTGAGAGGCACGCGTCCCGCCTAAGAGCGAGAGAGACAGACATAAAAAGTGAAAGGCACGCGTCTTTCATCCTTCTTCCTACTATACGAATGAATATTCACATTAAAATTATTTTACCGCTCAAAGTCGTTGTCACGTAAAACTTTCGCCCGTATACCGACTTTACAGGCAACCAATTTTTTATAGGAAGATTGACACCTATTTCATTAGAAACTAGCGACCCGCCACTGCTTTGCACGGTGCATATAAATCTTCCTCTTGAATCATTCTATTATATAAAAAAATCGGGCAAGTGCGAGTCTGACTCGCGCACCGAGGGTTCCGTACGCATTTTACCTTATTTGAGGTTGGTGCTAATTACGCTAGTCTTCTAAATCTGAGGGTCTAGTACCAGTTTACACTCAATCGTCACGGTGGACGATAGCCTAGAAGACGACGGGAATAATTTCCATACATTTTCTAAATGCGCCCCCTAGCGGTCTCTATCGATCGCTTCTCTCCATTAGGGGCGCTTTAACAAGTACGAAAATTAACCTTAATTTTCAACTTTTTTAAATTTTCTGAATTTTTCCTTTATTTGTGCTGTAGGACCGCAGGCCAAATTTCGTGATTCTAGTTCAACGGGAACTACCATATAGGTTTTCGACCCAAAACCTATAGGGTACTTACGGTTGACCTAGAATTGTAAATTTTTGTCAAAACCAAGGTCTTACAGCACAAGTAAAGGAAAAATTCCGAAAATTAAAAAAAGTTGAAAATTAAGGTTAATTTTGGTGCTTACAAGTTTTCGCAAAAATCTAACTTTGACCATATCTTTTTATCGGGTCGACCCAGGACCCTGATTTTTACACACCTAATAGGAACGATAGACCTCAGTATCTGGTATAAATTTGCTAGGTCCACCCGTTCCTGAGAAAATCGGTGGTGACACACGGACAGACAGACAGACAGACAGACAGACAGACAGACAGACAGACGGACAAGAAAGTGATCTTATAAGGGTTCCTTTTTTACCTTGTGAGGTACGGAACCCTAAAAACCGCATTAAAATCCTGATTTACTTAGTAGTTAGTTAGTTTTATACTATGCTATGTAGTGATGATGTATCATACTGTGCATAATTTCAACAAAAATACGTTCATTGGTACATCGGACTCTCTTATGGCTTGCTTCACTGCCCTTCTTTAGCCGTCCGCATGTAAGTACTTCGTAGTTTCCTGGGTTTCCTGTCACTTGCGATCCTTATTAAATAGTGTGTCGAAAGTTCATATTGTAAGGTAACCTACCTCGGCAGATAGAAATAATCTTTTACATCTGTAAATCTGTTTAAATCTGTTTAAGTATGTAAATTATTAGGGACCGTAGGCAATGAATAGAGATTTATACACCGTAGGGGTGGGGTGCACTAAGAAAAGAATATCTGAAATTCGGGCATTCTCTAGTCCTATCCTACTTCCTACTTAATCCTACTAATATTATAAATGTGAAAGTTTGTGAAGATGTATGTATAGATGGATGGATGGATGGATGGATGTTTGTTACTCTTTCACGCAAAAACTACTGAACGGATTTGGATGAAACTTTACAGTAATATAGTTTATACATCAGAATAACACATAGGCTACAATCTGTAAAAAAAATGTATAATTTTGCCATACTATAAGGAAAAGTATCAACTAAGTCGGCGAAAATCCTGTATTATCTTTATTTGTTTGCTTGGGTCAAATTTAGTAATTGGAATTTTACCCCCTTCCTGATGATTGATCTGATATTTGGTATACACTCATATTGTCATCGAGATTAAAAGATAATATTTAAATGATTGTAAATCCAAGATGGCCACCGATACAAAATGGCGAATCACATATTACTTCACAACAACCTCAATATGGGTATCAAATGAAAGGTTTTGATTGGTAGAATGGAGCTCACTATGAAAAATCTAAGATGGCCGCTGCCACAAAATGGCGTCTTATTTATTTTCCACAAATACCTCGATATGGGTATCAAATGAAAGGGCTTGATTCGTAGAATAGAGCTCACTATGAAAAATCCAAGATGGCTGTCGCCGCAAAATGGTGGATAACATATTTTCCACAAATAACTCAATATGGGTATCGAATGAAAGGACTTGATTGGTAGAATAGGGCTCACTATAAAAAATCCAAGATGGCTGCCGCCACAAACTGGCGGATTACATATTTCCCCAAATACCTCAATATGGGTATCTAATGAAAGGGTTTGATTGGTAGAATGGAGCTCACTATGAAAAATCCAAGATGGCCGCCACCACAAAAAGGTGAATTACTTATTTTCCACAAATACCTCAATATGGGTATTTAATGAAAGGGCTTGTTTCGTAGAATAGAGCTCACTATGAAAAATCGAAGATGGCTGTCGCCGCAAAATGGCGTATTACTTTTTTCCACAAATAACTCAATATGGGTATCGAATGAAAGGACTTGATTGGTAGAATAGGGCTCACTATAAAAAATCCAAGATGGCTGCCGCTACAAACTGGCGGATTACATATTTCCCCAAATACCTCAATATGGGTATCTAATGAAAGGGTTTGATTGGTAGAATGGAGCTCACTATGAAAAATCCAAGATGGCCGCCACCACAAAAAGGTGAATTACTTATTTTCCACAAATACCTCAATATGGGTATTTAATGAAAGGGCTTGATTCGTAGAATAGAGCTCACTATGAAAAATCGAAGATGGCTGTCGCCGCAAAATGGCGTATTACTTTTTTCCACAAATAACTCAATATGGGTATCGAATGAAAGGGCTTGATTGGTGGAATAGGGCTCACTATGAAAAATCTAAGATGGCTGTCGCCATAAAATGGCGGATGACATATTTTCCACAAATACCCCAATATGGGTATCAAATGAAAGGGCTTGATTGGCAGAATAGAGCTTACGATATAATTGACCTAAGCGCAGCGTTATTAAAAGCGCGAGAGTATGAGTTGGTGCGCTGAAGCGCAGTGGGAAGGAGGGGCGGTCTGATTTTGTACTTTCTGGTAATGCTTTCAGTTTTTATTTTTGCTGCAATTCTATTCAGTAGGTATATAAGCTCTTCAATAACTTTAATAATATACACTACATACTAATCTTTACCTGAAGTTTGAAGACTATAAAAACAAAAGTAATTTTAAGTACTTATTATCTGTTTATAATATATGTATGCTACACGGCTAATGTGCAGATCCGTTTGTAATGAAATTTGATATGGATAGTCTGAAACCTGGGGAAGTACAAAGGCTACTCTTTATTAAAATTTCATGCGGGCGAAGCCGCGGGCGAAAGCTAGTATTATAAATGTGAAAGTTTGTGAAGATGTATGTATAGATGGATGGATGGATGGATGGATGTTTGTTACTCTTTCACGCAAAAACTACTGAACGGATTTGGATGAAACTTTACAATAATATAGTTTATACATCAGAATAACACATAGGCTACAATTTATAAAGATTTTGTATAATGTTGCCTTGATATAAGGAAAAGTATCGACTAAGTCGGCAAAAAGCCTGAGCTCTGAAAGTGATTAATTGGAATTTTACCCCCTTTCTGATGACAGATTGATCTGATATTTGGTATACACTCATATTGTCATCAAGATTAAAAGATAATATTTAAATTATTGTAATTTCAAGATGGCCGCCAATACAAAATGGCGAATCATATTATATTACTACACAACAACCTCAATATGGGTATCAAATGAAAAGGCTTGATTGGTAGAATAGAGCTCACTATGAAAAATCCAAGATGGCCGCCGCCACAAAATGGCAGATTACTAATTTCCCACAAATACCTTAATATGGGTATCAAACGAAAGTGCTTGATTCGTAGAAAAGCACAATATATTTCTATGAAAAATCCAAGATGGCTGTCGCCACAAAATGGCGTATTACATATTTTCCACAAATACCTCAATATGGGTATCAAATGAAAAGGCTTGATTGGTAGAATAGAGCTCACTATGAAAAATCCAACATGGCCGCCACCACAAAATGGCGGATTACTTATTTTCCACAAATACCTCAATATGGCTATCAAATAAAAGAGCTTGATTCGTAGAATAGAGCTCACTATGAAAAATCCAAGATGGCTGCCACCAAAAAATGGCGGATTACTTATTTTCTACAAATACCTCAATATGGGTATCAAATAAAAGGGCTTTATTCGTAGAATAGAGCTCACTATGAAAAAAAGAATAAAAAAAAAATAAAACTAAAATGAAAACTTAAAAATCGCAACAAAAATGTTAACTAAGTACGTAGGTATTTAGTTTCTTTTTAAAAAAAAGAGAACCGCCTTCAAAAACTTGACTTGAATTTTTATATACGCTATCCCTAATCCTTTCAAATTTCCTTTCGAATTTCTCCCTAAAACGAATTACTAAATTAAACTAAATACTTAGTTTTTGAAGTCGGTGCCAAACCAAATCCCTCTAAAATCCTATTGTTTGACGTCATCCTTTCCAAACCAGCGCATTTTTTGAGGCTTTAGTGATTTGATATATTCGTCGTATTATTTTCTCTGTTTGCCAGTATTATTTTTGTTTTTGTTGGTTTGGCACCGACTTCAAAAACTAAGTATTTAGATTAATTTAGTAATTCGTTTTTGGGAGAAATTCGAAAGGAAATTTGAGAGGATTAGGGATAGCGTATGTAAAAATTCAAGTCAAGTTTTTGAAGGCGGTTCTCTTTTTTAAAAAAAGAAACTAAATACGTACTTAGTTAACATTTTTGTTGCGATTTTTAAGTTTTCATTTTCGTTTTATTTATTTTTGCTTTTTTTTTATTTCATACTTTTTAGTGTTAGGTACTTCGTTCGTTTACTTCAGGTTTAGTGTTGACTACTCTTTTATTTATTTCATACTTTTTAGTGATGGGTACTCCATTTACTTAAATTTTTGGGCTAATTAATAGTTTGTATATAGATAGATTCTTCAATTATTTTTGTGATAAGTTTTCTGCTGGTATCAGTCTGTAATCATGACTTTGACATAGGTACCGTAAAATGCTGCAACTTTGCACGAAATTTAATGTTTTTCATTAATATTACTAGAAAAGATTTTATTATCTGTGCTGGTTTTACAACATTTAGCTAATTCAAGACTTATTACTCACGTGTTAAGGTCCCTAATACTAAAAAACTGATGTTAGATTGATGTTCAGGAACGGTCAAAGTTATAGGCAAAATTGGAGGGATATGGCGTAACTTTGCCTGGATAATTATCAGAAAATATATGCAAATGCCACATTCAAAATTAGTCATAAGTAAAAGCTAGATCTTGTGTTAACGTATTAATGTCTAGATGATGGCCAACGTCTAAATAATTATTTTTTTCCTAACAGGTAGGCAAATTTGGTTTGGGTTCAGGCAAATTTGCGCAGTTCCTTCATACTAAGCCATAAGCACGTTTAGGGTTGCTACAAAAAAAGAAAAATCATTAATATTTACGAACTTTATTAAAAAAAAGACCTACTAGGTATGTTATAAATTGACTGATGTTGTTTTGGCGAAAAATAATAATCATAACAATGGCTTTGTCAAGTCTATTATTGCGTTTGTTCAAAATTGTACGTCGTGGAATACCAAAGTGCTTTTCAGCTTCATAAGACGACATCGCTTTGCTTTTTACCAACTCTACAGCAGTATCTAATGTCTCTTACGAATAATCAGCATACCGCCGAGCTCCAACCTTTCTTCTACCTCTCTTTTCCATTTTTCTTTATTTTCGTACCTGTTAAATAATACAGAAATATATACAATCAAAATACACCATACAAAAATATAAGTATCTTGATAATTATTTTTTTAGTATCTACCTGATCTGAACCTGGTAAGTTGGCGACCAAGTGTTCACTATATGATTAATATAATCTAGCCATGGTTTCATTTTGCATCATCACCTTAGCGTATAATCCCAGTGGCATCCTTTGGAGCCCGGGGTACGCTATTTCTAACCTACCCAGATTTGACCTTCGCAAACCCAATGGCTAACTGTATTCGAGGTTTAGGCTTGATGTCAGTATATTTGAGGGCACTGACTTCCCAGTATCGACTGACACCGATGTTCGTGTCAGCCGGGACCGATGGCTTAACGTACTCTCCTAGGCACGAAGCCAGCGATAATTGATTGTTAAATACGCACACAATTCCAAAAAGTCATTATAACATTCCGAAAAGTCGGAGGTGCGTGACGTGGGTTCGAACCCGAGACCCTCTGCATTGCAGCCTGTTGGTATCGCCACTAGGCTATCGCTTACTCATAAGCCACGGTTCCATTTTGTACTCGGAAATAAAAACTTATAGTACCTACGTACATGTGTCACATAATGATTATTAATTTACTAATTCAACATGTACCTATAAATAAAATAAAATACAAAATTCACATCTTTCCACAAAATATTTTTAATTAGTCATTAATGACAATGTAAATTAAATCCAGTCGCTTCACTATAATTTAGTAGCAAGTGACAACCCTAGCTCCAGGCAAACTTGTGTCACTAGTGTCCGAAAAACCTTTTACAACATTGCCTACCATCATAATATTCGCAAACACTTATATTTATAAGAAAAAGCATTAAAAACAGAAGAAAGAGTATATTTACTTACCCGTTACGTATCCACACCGCTATATATATCGATTTTTTGGGGGAAATAACAAAAGTTCTGCACACAACCCAAAAAAGACTCGCTTCCCTCGCGACTGTAGACAGCTGTCAGAAAAAAACGGTGCAGTACTGCCAATGCAAAAATATTAAAATAAGTTGCCAGATTTATGACCGACTTTCTACCATTAACAGATATAGAAAAAAAGTAACGGCTGTCAATTGATTTCAGTTTTAATAGATTAGGTAAACTTGAAGCTGATTGGCAATGTTGCAGCATTTTACGGTACCTACTTTTATTCTGTGTGTCTATGGGCTTAGGCTTGATGCTGCAAGAGAGAGATGAGTCTAGGGAATCAGCCACATATGGAAGGACGCCCTCCGCAAATTTTGCTTCGGCTGATCCAAACAAATGCGGCAGACTTATACATATTATTGAATTGGCTGTGAGCTCTCGTATTATGCTCCGGAGAAATATGTCAATAACGGATGGCTTAGCGAATTGGGCAATGGGTGTTCCGAAAGGATTTAAATGTCCGGCACTAAGAAGAGATCAACCTGAGCCAGGTGAACTGCCTGATGCCATTTTGATATTATTTGATGATCCATCAATAGCATTGCGTCTTAAAGATGATGATGGAGGATACATTTCCATAGCTCCAGTGACAGCGACCTATCAAAGCAATCGCGGTTATGGTGATATCGAGAGGCGGATGTTGCCAGTCATATTGAGTTGGGCTGTGACGGTACACAAGTTGCAAGGATGTACACTTAGTGTCGCGGTAATCGACCTAGGGCCTAAAATCTTTGCTAAAGGCCAATGCTATGTTGCCTTGAGTCGGGTTAAATCCCCAAAAGGCATGGCTTTAAGTGATATTGTCTAGAACAAATTAATCAACCATCCACACGACAACAGAGCCTTAATTCTTTCACCGACTTTCTTTGTTTTTAATCGCAGAGACATAGACACGTAAACACACACACACACACTCGTTCACACACACACACACACGTACACATACAAATACACAAACGCCCGCGCGCGCACACACCTACACACACACATAATACATACAAACATACCTACTAAGAACCAATATACCTATGTGTACGGGTCAAAGGCGGCACTAGCCGAGTGGATATACCAACAGACAGCCATGCAGAGGGTATCGGGTTCGAATCCACGGCGCGCACCAATGACTTTTCGGAGTTATGTGCGTATTGAATGGTTAATTATCGCTTGTCCCGTGCCTCGGAGAGCACTTTAAGCCGTCGGTCCCGGTTGTCATGAAGATCTTTGACAGTCGTTACAGGGCGTCAGTACCTTCTTAATAAACGGAAACTAGTCTAAACCATGGAATATCGCTATCCCTTCGGGTTGCGGTGGTCTGACAGGCAGTCGCTCCGTGGAAAAGCTAATATTCAGCAAAATCCGGTTAGACTAGAAAGCGGACCCCAGATTGAAACTGGGATAACGCTAAGAGAATGATGACGGGTCAAACTGAGAACCTTCTTTTTTTGAAGTCGGTTAAAATACTAAAACTTTCTCCTAAGTGTAACAAATACTTTTCAGCCAAACTCGAGTTAATCGTGGGCAAACTTACATATATACGGGTCGAACTCAGAACCTTCTTTTTTTGAAGTCGGTTAAGGGCCTAAAACCTTCTCCTAAGGGTAACAAATACTTTTCTGAAAACCGCATCAAAATCGGTTCAGCCAAACGCGAGATAATCGCGGACAAACATACATAAACGCGGACAAATATACATACATACAGGTCAAACTGAGAACCTCCTTTTTTTGAAGTCGGTTAAAAATCCAAGATGGCTTTCGCCACAAAATGAAGATTACTTTTTTCCACCAGGTGGCGCTGTTATGTAAACATTGTTTTTGTTTGTGCTCGTATATTAATTACTAAATAAACTGTTTAAACTGACTAAAATAACATCTAAAGTGTAAAAAAGTGATAATTAACTTATAAACTAGTTGTGCTAGTGTTGGTGACACTTTTTAACCTACATATAACAAATTTTAGTGAAATACAAACTTTCTAAGAGTGACATTAAACCCATATATTTAGTGATAAACAATAAATAACTATTAAATCTAACCGTTTCCTGTAATACCGAACAATAAAAAGTGATTTACGACAAAAACTGTTCGCTGATATTGATAATTGAAAACTTCCAATTACAATATATTCGTTTTTTATTTGAATCGCCGCTATTACAGACATAATTTTGAGTTTTCGAGTGTTGCGCGAAGAAAGTAACGCCACCTTACAGTAAACATTGAACTAAAAGATGACACTGTTTTATCGATCGATATGGATTAAAATGTTGCCATAATAAATGCAGTGTTGACAGACCAATTATTAATGGCATAACGCTGTTAGAATTGCAATAAAAAATAGTGCCATCTATCCTAACTTTATTGCACTATTTGGCATTAAACACCGGGTCACGAGGTCATTGAATTGAAAACAACTGATAATTGTTTACGTAGCTGAATGGCATAAGCAGCTGGCTTGTTTAAGAAAGTCGACGGTTCGATCCTCGCTGAAACACTTACGTGGATTTTTGCGTTTATTGTTATTCATGCACAAAAGTACTGTCAATATGGATGATTTCGAAAATATTACCCAAAGGAGAAAACAAATTCGACAAAATCTAGATTTCGATGACAGTGAATTTGATTTTAATTTGTCGCACCTAAGTCAGCCAAGTACCAAAGAAGAATTCATTGAACTTAAGGATAAATTGAACAAGTTGACTATCGAATTAGAAATTGCACACACCGAGGTCGATAACTTGAGTAGCGAGAATACAGAGTTAAAGAAAGAAATACATGGATATCAACAGAAAATGAAACTTTTCAAATCTGTTGGCTTAACAGAACCACAATCTAGTAATCTCTCTCCTACAAAATTCTACTCCCCACAGTACAAGCGACGTATAATGTACTCAAATATGAAGATAGGTGTGACAAGGACTTCTTCAAGTGAAATTTTAATGAGTTCAATAAAGGATCTGGATCCCATTAATTGCTGTCAATCTGCTAATAATCAAGGTAATCAAAGCTATGTATCACCGATGACTGGGATCCAACTGGCACCTTCTACTTCTGTCGACCGGAATTCTATCGACGTCGACTTGGCGACAGTGGTTGACAGTGGAAACGCTGGAATTAAGATACAACGATTGCCTCCAATTCCTCTTAGTAACACTACTGGTCACGATACCTCATTGAGGATGAAGAGTATATCTCCCATAAACACTGGAAATGAATGTAACTCAAAAGTTATGATTTTCGCGGATGAGAGCGGGTACAAAATGAGAAATCTATTACAAAAACTACTAGGAGATAAATACTTTGTAACAGCCTACATCAAACCTAACGCCCCAACACACCAAGTACTAAGCAGTTGCGTTACAACGTGTCAAAATTTTACGGAGGCTGACTACGTCATAATTATGGCGGGGTCACATGATGACAACCCTATGAAGGTGCAATCTTTTTTATATCATACACTTAGTCAAATCAATCACACAAATGTTATATTGAGTCCAGTCCGCAACAACAAATACTTAAATGTAAACAAATTGAATGAATTACTAAACCATGTATGCTGCAATTGTAAAAACGTATATTACTTAAAATATTTAGAACATTTTGGTAAATTGTATGTAAGTAAACTTTTTCACAGGGAAATTTTACGTCTAAAATATAAAAATAACTTTCAGAATTATGTAGATAAATTAAATCGCAATAACGAGCGAAGTACTGGTATATTGAGGCACTTTCGCAGTGTGTCTGTGCAAACCGACTCCACTTTAAATAATAATAAGTTGTTATGCGTGGAAGCGGCAACACAAACAAATCATGACATTACTGCATTAGATACTCGTTTTTTTCGTAAATAAACACTACATCCAGCCTTCTCGCAATGGGGTAAGTAATGATAATATTGTATTGTATAAAAATAATACTATTAAACATGGGACTGGGACTAGGACTACTCAAATGAGTCGCACCAAGACAATAATGCTATATTATCAGAACGTCAGAGGTCTTAGATCTAAAATTAAATGCTTTTATAATAATATTATTTCATGTTCAAGTGACATTATTACGCTGACTGAGACATTTCTCAATAGCTCTGTCAATGATGCAGAGTTATTTCCGTCGAACTTTGTTGTGTTACGTAAGGATCGTGCAGGCGATGTTGGTTGGGGTGGAGTTCTGTTAGCTGTGAGGGATTGTTATAATGTCAAAATAGTAACAAACATAGATGGTCTTACCGATGACAAAGAATTATTGTTTGCTGTTGTTAGATGGAAGAATATAAAATTTTTATTGTGTGTTGCTTATTTGCCACCTAGTTGTAATGACAAGCAATATCTTGATACATTAACGTGTATAGAGAATGCCATTAATTCCTATTCTAAATTGCGAGTTGTTATTGCTGGTGATTTTAATTTAAACTCCTGTAGTAAATCAACTAAAACCTATTTTAATAATTTCTTAGATTACTGTAAGCTTAAGCAATGCAATAGTACATGTAACAAGTATGGCGGCATTTTGGACTTAATTTTGACGAATCTTGACACATGCAATATCAATGTTACATCAGATATCGAGCCTCTAGTGCCGTTGGACTCTTATCATCCCCCGCTTGATGTTGTGTTGACCCTACCTATGAACGTAACTAAAATCTCAACTATTCCAAAACAAACATCTAGGGTTTCCACCGAATGGAATTTTCATAAAGCAGATCTCCATGCCTTGTATACGCAGATTGCTGAAATAGATTGGTCAGATTTATTAAATACACGGGATGTTAATGTAGCGGTAGATATATTGTACAACAAGATAAACTTTAGTATAAATAATCATGTGCCTTTAAAAAAGCAACAATATAATAATAAATATAAATACCCTACATGGTTTAACGCTGAAATAATACATTATATCAAATTAAAATATTATAATTTAAAAAAATTCAAATGTCATGGGTTGTTATTTAACAAGGAGTTGTTTAGGTATTATAGAACTAAAGTTAAAGAACTTATTAATATAGCACATACACAGTATATGAAAAAAATGCAAAATAATATCAGTCGTGATCCTTCAATGTTTTGGCAATATGTTAAAGATAAACGTAGTAATAGACAGCAGAATAATGAATTTATCTACCGTAATAAGTCAGTGGAAGGGCAAGAAGCTGCTGATGCATTTGCAGATTATTTTAGTTCAGTGTTCCATAAGAATGTGCCATTGTTAGATCCTGAGACCACTCCAAAAGATGTGATTAATGTACCTCAGATAAACATTACACACATGACCGTTAAAGAACTAAAAAATGCAGTATTTCGTTTAAAGACAACATCAGCGTACGGCCCAGATAACCTACCAGCATTCTTATTGAAGGATTGCCTATCTGTTCTTGAAAAACCACTTCTTTACGTCTATAATCTGTCCCTTCAGCAAGGTGTTTATCCTAGTAAGTGGAAAGTGTCTAGAGTAACGCCAGTGCCCAAAATAAATTCGTCTACAGATGTTACTAATTTCAGACCAATAGCCGTCTTATCAGTTTTTGCTAAGGTATTCGAATCTTTTCTTAATAGCAATTTAATACGTGAAATTAATAATCGTCTTGATGACTCCCAGCACGGATTTCGACCGGAGCGCTCAACATTAACTAACCACATAAGATTTACAGATTACATAAGCTCTAATATAACTAAAGGTGGCCAAGTAGATGCTGCCTACTTTGATTTTACCAAAGCTTTTGATCTTGTTGACAATGACATCCTTCTTGCCAAGTTTTCAGCGCTTGGATTCTCTCCTTCCCTTTTAAAACTAATGGCTGATTATCTAAAAGATCGCAAGCAATACGTTAAGGTAGGACACTATCGTTCTCAGGCATATTACACGCGTTCCGGTGTAAGCCAAGGTAGCACCCTCGGGCCTACCCAATTTCTTATAATGATCAATGATATATCAAGTGTTATTTCTAAAGCTAAATGTTTAATGTTTGCGGACGACCTTAAGTTGTTTCTATCGATATCTAAACCTGAAGATTGTCTACTGTTGCAGCGAGATATTAATGCAGTATTTGAATGGAGTGTGAGAAATAAGTTGACTTTCAATATCTCAAAGTGTAAAACTATAACCTTTTCTAGGGCTCGTACGTTGACTAATATGAGTTATAGACTTGGAGGAACCCCACTCGAGCGTGTGACCACAGTTAAAGATCTTGGACTGTTATTTGACAGTCAAATAAATTTCCACGAGCATATTATCCACGTATGCAGAAGTGCAAATAAAGCTTTAGGATTCATAATAAGAACTTCTTATGATTTTGGTAACATTGCAGTAATTAAAATATTATATAACGCGTATGTTCGAAGTATACTAGAGTATAATGCTACCATTTGGAACCCCCGCGAAAAACTCTATACCCTAATGATAGAAAAGGTACAACGTAAATTCGCACGGTTTCTTTACAAGAGAACTTTTGGATATTATCCATATTTATACCCATCCATGTTCGTGTCAGGGATGGTCGGTCTTGACACCTTACAACTTAGACGAGACTACAAGCATATTTTTCATTACTGTCTGTTGCTATTAAATAGAGTTGACAATCCTTCTGTACGGGAATGCTTATATTTTTATGTGCCCGAACGATACATTCGGGGTGCTGGACGTAGACAACATCCACTCCTTACTTATCCACCGTCATGGCATTTAAACGTAAGTAATAGTAGTCCTACGGCTAGAGCCATCCAACTCATTAATAAGTTTTTACAAGCTCATCCTACTGCCGACATATTTTATGACAAAACAAATGTGTTATGTAAGTCAATAATTTTATTTCTGACCATGGCCTCCAAATAGTACCAAAATGTAAATAGTCTTTGTAAGTGTAATGTATTTAATATGTTTTAATGCTGCCTAATGTGTTTTTAGTACCTAAAGTGTCTCCTATTTTGTTTTGTATTTTCTGTGTCTTATATTTTATATTAGTATCTAGACGTAGATTTAACACTGTATAGCATATAAGCGATTTGGTTTTCTTTAACTGTAAGCTTATATTGTTTGTGTATATTAAATAAATAAATAAATAAATAAATAAATAAATTACCTATTTTCTACAAATACCTCAATATGGGTATCAAATCAAATGAAAGGGCTTGATTCGTAGAATAGAGCTCACAAGGAAAATTCAAGATGGATGTCGCCGCAAAATGGCGGATTACTTATTTTCCACAAATACCTCAATATGGGTATCAAATAAAAGGACTTGATTCGTAGAATAGAGCTCACTATGAAAAATCCAAGATGGCTGTCGCCACAAAATGGCGATTACCTATTTTCTACAAATACCTCAATATGAGTATCAAATGAAAGGGCTTGATTCATAGAATAGAGCTCACTATGAAAAATCCAAGATGGCTGTCGCCGCAAAATGGCGGATTACATATTTTCCACAAATACCTCAATATGGGTATCGAATGAAAGGGCTTGATTGGTAGAATAGGGCTCACTATGCAAAATCCAAGATGGCTGCCGCCAAAAACTGGCGGATTACTTATTTTCCACAGATACCACAATATGGGTATCAAATAAAAGGGGTTGATTCGTAGAATAGAGCTCACTATGAAAAATCCAAGATGGCTGTCGCCACAAAATGGCGGATTACATATTTTCCAGAAATACCTCAATATGGGTATCAATCGAAAGGTTTTGATTGGTACAATAGAGCTCACTATGAAAAATCCAAGATGGCCGCCGCCACAAAATGGCGGATTACTTATTTTCCACAAATACTTCAATACGGGTATCGAATGACAGGGTTTGATTGGTAGAAAAGGGCTTACTATGAAAATAGAATGAGAAGTATCAACTAACAACAACACTTAAAACTTGAAAATAAAGTTAAGTAAAAATAAATTAATTTTGGGCGTAGGGTATCCAGAGTAAACATTATGATAGAAATTTCACTTGCCCAACGATTTTATATTTGTCTGATCAATACCCCAGATTGATGAGAAGATTGGTAGCTAGAACTTACCGTATTACTTTTTTAGCTTTTAGTACATAATCTAACTAGGTAGGTACATCATTTTTTGTTGTAATAAAACAGTATCATCATCATCAGCCTTTTACAGTCCACTGCTGGACTAGGCCTTTCCTTTGAAAGGAGGAATTGGCCTACTATACCACGCTGGCCAAACGGGTTGGTATAGGGTTTGTATCAAGTTTTCCTTCTCTTACAGTGCTGTTCTCTGCATAATATGCTCCCTCTGTCGGTTCTTACGACACCCACGGGATGATATGGGGTGGCGACAATTTGTATTCTTAATCCGTCACCACACGGACGGTGTATCTAACATAAAAAAATACAAATATAAAACAAATATAAAACAGTATATCTAACATAAAAAAATACATACTTATGTATTTTACAATGCTCATGCTAGAGAAGTTATCAAATTGTTTTCAGAATTGATAGATTTATTGCCTTTAGTATTTAATGTAAGTAGATTAACTTTGCCTTTTACAGTCAGATATCTGACCTAAGCGCAGCGTCATTAAAAGCGCTTTCTACGAGTTAGTGCGCTTAAGCACAGCGAGGCGGAGGGACGGTCTGATTGTCTGATACGTATAGGTAAATTCACGAAAGATGACCACTGCGCAGAAATCTTTTTTTAGGTCCCCGTGGAGGTGCAGGGTGAGGCGCGGGTAGAGTGCCAATGGCGTGGCTCCGTTCTTGACGCATCCCCTAAATGCGTCAAGAATAGAGCAACGCCATTGGTGCACGAATGTACATATGCGCGACGGCCGCCATTTGTGGTCAATACTATATATTATACTATACTATACTATATATGGACCTATACTTTGTGGTACCTTTGTGGTAATGCTTTCAGATTTTATGTTTTGTTGCTGTTATATTCAGTAGGTAAACAAGCTCTTCATAACTTCATTGATATACTTACTTATTTACTAATCTTTACCTGAAGTTCAACGATTATGAAAACAAAAGTAATTTTCAACAAAAATTATTATCTGTTTATATGTATGCTACACGGCTAATCTACAGAGCCGTTTGTGATGAAATTTGACATGGATAGTCTGAAACCCGGGGAACATAGGCCATTCTTTATTAAAATATCATGCTGGCGAAGCCGCGGGCGAAAGCTAGTGTTTAATCATTTGGAAGGTACTCGTACTTACCTATGTTGCAGACAATAACCTTATACTTCAGTCGCACGTTCATTACTGAGAAATATCGTCATGGTCATGGCTAGACGATAATTCGATAAACAACCTTCATCGACATATTTACGGGGCATGCTCGTTATCATAATCATAATACCTACGTACAACGTACCTAGCTATCTAAAATTGGACAAGAGGGAATTAAACTCTCTTGAAGCAGATGTACCTACGTTGATTATCTACGAAGGAGAAGTTATGATATTTTTTGATTTGATTCATATTTCTTTGCAGTATTCTTAATATATAAATTCATTGTACTTAGTTAGGTACTCTATACGAGTACGTAACTAAGTATAATGAATTTTGAAAAAACGGTGTTTATATATCTTTGTTCGTAACTAGCGGCACGTCCCGGCTTCGCACGGGTGATCCCTAATATTTTCCAGAAATAAATATAGCCTATGTCACTCAGGCATAATGTCGCATTATAATGGTATTGTTACGAATGGCAATAATTGAAAATAACGCCATCTATCAGTGAATGGGAGAACTAGATGAGATTAGATGTATCGGTTGTTCAAAGCTGTTTCATCTATCCTTTAACAGATGGCGTTGCTGTAAATGGAACAATTACACAAGTCTAGAACACGTTACACGTTACCAGAAATTTCGTGAATCGTCTCGAAAAGACTAGTTATGTGTTCCGGCCGGTATAAATACCGCGCGGACGGGCGACTAGAGTTAGTAGTCCCGACCGGATCACCAATGAAGCCCTGCGTCACCTACCTCCGCGAGCAATCGCGTCGTTGACGCAGCTATTCAACGGCATCCTCCGCACAAGCCACTTTCCCGCAGCATGGAGACTCGGCCGAGTCATAATGCTGCCCAAGCCCGGGAAAAACATTCTGAAGCCCGTAAGCTATCGGCCCATCACGCTGCTGTCGACACTCTCGAAAGTCTTCGAGAAGCTTCTACTACTGCATCTCACTCCACACATCCAGCCGCGCGACGAGCAGTTCGGGTTTCGAGCCGAACACTCCACGACACACCAGCTCGCGAGGGTACTGCACCACATGACGGTGGCCCTCAACAAGAGGGAGAGCCCTGTCGCAGTACTTCTCGACATGGAGAAGGCATTCGATCGCGTCTGGCACGCCGGCCTGGTCTACAAGCTGTCCACGTCTACTATTCCCCGCCGAGTAGCCTCTCGCCCGTGTCCTACAGTAGGTACAAGGACGACATCCCCGTCGCTGGAGGCGCCATGCTGGCGCTGTACGCAGACGACGCTGCCTACATCACCACCTCCCTTAACCCCGCTCACGCGGTGGTTAAGATGCAGCGCGCACTGGATGCACTCCCGCCCTGGCTGGAAGACTGGAGACTGACGGTCAACGTGGCGAAGACCCAGGCGATCTCCATTGGTGGACGGAGACTGCCCCCGCCTTTCACCATGCTCGGACACCACGTCGACTGGTCCCCGACGGTGAAATACCCCGGCGTGACAATAGACCGTCGTCTCACGGTGGCCCCACACGTCAAGAACGTTGTTGGCCAAGCACGAACCGCTCGAGCTCTCCTGCGTCCTGTCTTGGCGTCCGGACTTCCCCTCCGTGCGAAGCTGGCCGTCTACAAGGCATACATCCGCACCCGCCTCACCTAAGCCTCCCCAGCGTGGTACGCGTTGACTGCGGAGACCCTCCGCAAACGGCTGCGTGCGCAGCAGTCGCTCGCCCTACGCGCCGTTGTAGATGCCCCTCGCTACGTGAGGAACGACGTCATCTCCAGGGACCTACGCATGAAGAGCCTCGACGACTTCATCGGTCGCCTGAGCGCCAACATGTTCGCCCGCGCTGACGGGTCATTCTTCCGCCACCTGCGGGAACTGGCGCCCTACCATCGGCGCCCACCGGACCGACCACTGCCGCGGGACCTGATCCCCGCAGCAACCACACCGGACTGACTCCAGCTCGCTCACGTCGGCTGACGGGCGCTTGCTGGGAGCCTCCCCCGGCAAGCTCGACCTCGCCAACGTAAGCGAAGCCCCCACCGAACAAGCCGCCGCTGGCTCGTAGATCGCTCACCGGACGTTCCCCTCTAGGGAATACTGCCAATGGGGTCAGGTCTCGCTAGCGGCGTGAAGCACACCCGGACTAGAGGCCCGGATGCGACACCAGTGGCAAAAACCACACCCCCGTGACCCGTCTGCAGCTGCAGGCGGCGGCCGAAACCATTGAGACAGTCAACCACCTGCATCAGTTTCCCCCCGGTTCCCCTAGGGGAATCGTGAGAAGACTCGGAAGTAGTAGAGTTAGTTACAATTGAATATCGGAGCGATAATCATCAAGCGAAGGGAAGTAAGTCGGAAGTGTTTAGTGGTGTTTCTAGTAGTGTGAAATAAGTGTGTTTTTATTAGTGTTGAGAAATAAGTGTGTATAGTGTTTGTGTTAGTAAATAAAGTACAGTTTAGTGGCATAGTGAGTTTTAATTTATCGTCGAACCCCAGTTCGTAACAGTATAATAATTTTCAAAATCTGTCTGTTACTTTTTTATTTTATTCTTTACAAACATACAAATCTTTCCTCTTTATTATATCCGGCAGACTGACGGCACGGAGCGGCACGGCACGTTGCATGCTTCAGCATGCACGCATATGATAGTATGGCACCAGGGCCGGCCTTAGCCATC
This sequence comes from Euclidia mi, assembly GCA_944739405.2. Classification (NCBI taxonomy): domain Eukaryota; kingdom Metazoa; phylum Arthropoda; class Insecta; order Lepidoptera; family Erebidae; genus Euclidia; species Euclidia mi. Next base: position 42,596,157 of record OX123187.2, read on the forward strand.
CAGGCGCCCCGGGCGCGCCATCATCATTTGGCGCCACCTATTTAGGGTTTCGTGGCTAAAATAGCAAAAAACGGAACCCTTATCAATTCGCCATGTCTGCCTGTCCGTCCATATGTCTCAAACACTTTATTCACATTTGAAAATTAATAGGTAGATGTATTATGTGAAACGCTTCATGATCCAGCGTAACGGCAATAGGCTCGCCCCTTCTTACGTGGGACCTAAAATACATAATCTGGCGAAATGGGGTTCAATACTACACCTCTGCCTAAACCTTCTGGGATACAGGCGTGAGGCTATATGAAAAAAAGTTTCAATGGAATCAAAGGCTGCTCGTAGTCCACAAGAGCCAGGCGGCTACACCGTGTTCCCCGGGAGCCTTTACTTAGTTGCCTCAGAGGCGCACTGATTTCCTCGACAGCTATGTCTGGGAAATCTTCTATTAAATAGCTAGTAAGTAGGGCTCCGGGTGGCTAGTGGTGGAGGCGTCAGTGCATGCGCAGCATACAGATATTCGCAGAAGTATTAAACAGCAAGCATCTATGGTATCACTACTCGAGGTAGTCATCTTTGCCAGATGAGTCTTTCTCAGTATTTTCGCGAAGACTTTTGACCACGGATTTTCCACAATCGCCTCCTATGAGTTCTCTCTCTCAGTTTCGCCGAGCTCCAGATCTCTACACGGTGAATAAGGGTTTAACAAGGCTGCCTCTGGGGTTTCCTGTCACATTAGTTCCAGAAGATCATTAGAAAGTTTAGATTTCCCAACAAGTCATCTTTTCCTATGGTGCCTTATTCCTAGTTGATGTACAATACCGACTATGCGCTTAAGTCCTCATCTAGGTATCTATCCGTCACATGGTTGAACGCGCTAATCTCAGGAATAACTGCAATGGTGTGATTGGAATAATTACTCGTTGTATATACAGATGAGAATTGCTTAAACATATTTTGATAAATAAGGCAGCATTGTTTGTCAATCTGTAAAGATGTCCTTGCTGACCACAGTTCTAATCCTACACATGTGGCAGATGGCACTATGCGCTACCTAACCATTAGAAAAATCATTATATGACGAAGTGGCCTGAGTATCGTAGTCGGTACACTATCGACATGCTACGTTGTGGTCGCGGGTTGAAGTCCTACCTCAGAAATTTATTTTATAGTTTTATATAAATTGCAATTCAATTTACTCTAGCAAGAAATGCTCAAAAATATATTTAAATACCTATTCAACTATCGCCAAACACAATTAATTTTGTACTTTTTTGTCTCTTCGTCGGATAATGGAAATCAGGATCTGTTTTAGCCCCATGGTTCAATATTATTTTTAAAATTGCGTATTTTTCTTTAACTGCAAATGTGTATTACGATGCAGACTGAAATATTCGTTAATATACTTAGTTATTACGATCAATATCAATCGATCAATATACATAAAAATGAAAAGAACATAGAATTTGTGTTATAAAATATCAAATTGGTTTTATAACATTAATCAAACTAAAACACTCTTAAAACCAATACGTTCACGGTTCACGAAGTCTGGGTCTTAGTCATATACATATTTTTACCTACAATCACTTGCAATGTATGTTGTCTGCATAGTAGTTAGTCTATGACAGGTCTATGATCGTAAATGACGTCACATAAAAATAAGAAATACGTTTTAGGCCCACTTGCACAACGATTCTTAGGCCCACTTGCGTAACGTTTGATTTAAGTCACTCCTTAATTTAAATTTTCTGAACAGAATTAACAGCATAAAATAATTTAACTTAATAGTATTTAGCGTCCTCTTGCACAACGACATCAACGCTTAGATTTAGTTAAACAATAAATTAGGTCGGTAAAGTAGTTTCTACGTTTTGTTTCATGGCATGAAACCTTTTTGTTACGATTTTAACGATGTTATGCGTATGGTTTCGCATAAAACCTTAGACTATACATACTTTGATCATAAAACAAAACGCATTGTCGTCGCCTAGCAACGAAATGACAATTGACAAATAATAACTAGAAAATTAGCATTAACCGTAGAACCCTACATGGGGTGCAGGTGCACCCCTCACCGATTTGTTTTCTAAATATCTCAATTTCTTTAATATCCACGAATTCGCGCGTCGGAGTATTTTAGTTTGGTGTCAACCGCTCGCGTTACGTCAATACCGTGACGAGGGACCGCGTTGTGTGGTCGCCTGTATAAGTGCTGTGGGGTACGCCAGTACCCCAGTGTAGTAAAATCGTAAGATTATTTATTTATTACGATTGATGCATTTATATGTAATAAGTTATTAAATTTGATTATTTATTAAAATAATAGTCTTATATGAATTAAATACAGATATTTTTAGATATTATGAAGGTAAAATTCAATGAAGTTTATTTATTTTGTTTCGGATGGCTGTCAGAGGTTTGAATTACGAAGAAATAAGCTCTATTTTAGACCACAAATCTGGCGAGGAAGAAATAGAAGTTGGGACCAGTTGTAATTCCTGGGTTCTTTACAAGTGTTCAAGATCAAATAATAAGCCAAGTATAAAGTTTCAGCAGACAGTTTTGAAATTAGGTTTGGAACTGATACATGAATATTTGGAGGACCGTCACCGGATGCCAACTTAGTCCATTGCAGTAATCCTCAAAAAAGGACCAAATCCTACAAGCACTGTTACTCAAACTACATTTAACTTTGTGTAATAAGGCTGATTTGTGATCTCAAGTTACCGATTCTGTTTAGAAAAACGTATTTTCATGAATTGTTTTTTATTTTAAGGATTACAGTAATTTTAGTATGGGGTGTTCTAGCACCCCAGTGTAGGAATAACATGTGCGCCAAATAGTGTAGAATTCTAGGGTTAACAATAACACAAGTAGGTACATTGTTATCAGTTATATCATCATCATCATCATGTCAGCCTAGGGACGTCCACTGCTGGACATAGGCCTCCCCCTGCTGCGTCGTCCGGTCCAGTTATATAATTATTGATAATTTTCGTCGCTAATGACAAGATGCCAACATCAGTGTGACAGTTCTTAAATGAAATTAGCCACTAAACAGCCGATTTTCGGTGATTAATTTTGACAGTTCTTAAATCATATTACTCGACAAATTTTTCGTTGTGCAAGACGCTAGTGGTGTTTAATATATTTTTTCTCGTTAAATACATCTTAATTCAATTTAAGAATCGTTGTGCAAGTGGGCCTTAAATTGAATTAAGATGTATTTAACGAGAAAAAAAATATTAAACACCACTAGCGTCTTGCACAACGAAAAATTTGTCGAGTAATATGATTTAAGAACTGTCAAAATTAATTACCGAAAATCGGCTGTTTAGTGGCTAATTTCATTTAAGAACTGTCACACTGATGTTGGCATCTTGTCATTAGCGACGAAAATTATCTTTAATTATATAACTGGACCGGACGACGCAGCAGGGGGAGGCCTTTGTCCAGCAGTGGACGTTCCTAGGCTGACATGATGATGATGATGATATAACTGATAACAATGTACCTACTTGTGTTATTGTTAACCCTAGAATCCTACACTATTTGGCACACATGTTATTCCTACACTGGGGTGCTGGAATACCCCATACTAAAATTACTGTAATCCTTAAAATAAAAAAAACAATTCATGAAAATACGTTTTATTCAACATAATCGGTAACTTCAGATCACAAATCAGCCTTATTACACAAAGTTAAATGTAGTTTGAGCAACAGCGCTTGTAGGATTTGGTCCTGTTTTGAGGATCACTGCAATGGACTAAGTTGGCATCCGGTAACGGTCCTCCAAATTTTCATGTATCAGTTCCAAACCTAATTTCAAAACTGTCTGCTGAAACTTTATATTTGGCTTATTATTTGATCTTGAACACTCGTAAAGAACCCAGGAATTACAACTGGTCCCAACTTCTATTTCTTCCTCGCCAGATTTGTGGTCTAGAATAGCGCTTATTTCTTCGTAATTCAAACCTCTGACAGCCTGCCGAAACAAAATAAATAAACTTCATTGAATTTTACCTTCATAATAACTAAAAATATCTGTATTTAATTCATATAAGACTATTGTTTTGATAAATAATCAAATTTAATAACTTATTACATATAAATGCATCAATCGTAATAAATAAATAATCTTACGATTTTACTACACTGGGGTACTGGCGTACCCCACAGCACTTATACAGGCGACCACACAACGCGGTCCCTCGTCACGGTATTGACGTAACGCGAGCGGTTGACACCAAACTAAAATACTCCGACGCGTGAATTCGTGGATATTAAAGAAATTGAGATAATTAGAAAACAAATCGGTGTGGGGTGCACCTGCACCCCATGTAGGGTTCTAGGGTTAATGCTCAAAAGTTTCTAGTTATTATTTGTCAATTGTCATTTCGTTGCTAGGCGACGACAATGCGTTTCGTTTTATGCTCAAAGTATATAATATATAGTCTAAGGTTTTATGCGAAACCATACCGCATAACATCGTTAAAATCGTAACAAAAAGGCTTCATGCCATGAAACAAAACGTTGAAACTTCTTTACCGACCTCATAAAATGTTTAACTAAATCTAAGCGTTGTTGTCGTTGTGCAAGAGGACGCTAAATACTTTTAACTTAAATTATTTTATGCTGCGGCTATTTCCGTTCAACAAATTTAAATTAAGGAGTGACTTAAATCAAACGTTACGCAAGTGGGCCTAAGGTTTTATGCGAAACCATACGCATAACATCGTTAAAATCGTAACAAAAAGGCTTTATGCCATGAAACAAAACGTAGAAACTACTTTACCGACCTCATAAAATGGTTAACTAAATCTAAGCGTTGTTGTCGTTGTGCAAGAGGACGCTAAATACTTATAACTTAAATTATTTTATGCTGTTAATTCTGTTCAACAATTTTAAATTAAGGAGTGACTTAAATCAAACGTTACGCAAGTGGGCCTTAACTCTTTTTTTACATAAATAATAAAAAATATTGACTAACGCTACTACAGATAGATACAAGTTCTGATTCAAATTAATCGATATATCGTCGCCAGGCTGTCAATAAACGAAGCGGACCCACACCTCAGGAAAGTCAAAGTGACACTACGAGTAGATTGCTTTGCCGGGATATCCGTGCACACACAGATGTGAGAAGCTGAGAAGTATCAGATGTAACGCGCGGCACAGTTGCGTGCGGCCACTAAAGCAAATACAAAATTGAAAAGCGAATACAAACTCGTCTCAGTGCGCTACGAAGCATCGTACAGTTCACGCGTCACGATCACGTCAACTTTTAAATTCTCAAAATGCCGTCTTGTGTTCTTAAACACTGTAAAAGTTGTTCCTAAAAACAAAAACAGGAAAATGGAATATCTTTTCACAGGTAACTATTGATAATTTGACTGTTTCCTAATTTAATTTCAATAAAATTCGTATTTGTGCAAGAAATATGTAAGTGTTGCCAGTTTTTGTCGACGCCGTTCTGCCTGAATTAGGGAAAATGCACTTGTCAATTGATTATGTGATAATGATTGTCATGTTAATGAAAAATACATTACCGTATTATAAAAGTATATTGTAGATATATCTTCTTTCTCATAAATATAGTAATAGAATTTCAATTTCCATTAGTATATACCTTACATAATATTGTCTTGTGTTCGATCCCCAAACGATCCAAATATTCGTGTACACCCTGCTACTCGTCAAGCTTATAAACTTTGACCTTTGCACCGTTCTTATGGCGTAAAGAATAAGTATCAAAATCGTACAGCAAATGTTTAGCTTGACTTGGCGCCGTGTGTACATACATACTTATGGCGTAGGGAATAAGTATCAAAATCGTACAGCAACTGTTTAGCTTGACTTGGCGCCCTGTGTACATTACATACATACTAATGGCGTAGGGAATAAGTATCAAAATCGTACAGCAACTGTTTAACTTGACTTGGTGCCGTGTTTACATACATACTTATGGCGTAGGGAATAAGTATCAAAATCGTACAGCAACTGTTTAGCTTGACTTGGCGCCGTATGTACATACATACTTATGGCGTAGGGAATAAGTATCAAAATCGTACAGCAACTGTTTAGCTTGACTTGGCGCCCTGTGTACATTACATACATACTAATGGCGTAGGGAATAAGTATCAAAATCGTACAGCAGTCAGCAACTGTTTAGCTTGACTTGGTGCCGTGTGTACATACATACTTATGGCGTAGGGAATAAGTATAAAAATCGTACAGCAACTGTTTAGCTTGACTTAGCGCCGTGTGTACATACATACTTATGGTGTAGGGAATAAGTATCAAAATCGTACAGCAACTGTTTAGCTTGACTTGGCGCCGTGTGTATATACATACTTATGGCGTAGGGAATAAGTATCAAAATCGTACAGCAACTGTTTAGCTTGACTTGGCGCCGTGTGTACATACATACTTATGGCGTAGGGAATAAGTATCAAAATCGTACAGTAACTGTTTAGCTTGACTTGGTGCCGTGTGTACATACATACTATTTATTTCTCAACTAATCGACGCCAGCGGCTTCGCATGCACATATTTTCGTATTTCTCGTTTTGCCTGATCACGTGGGAATATCGAGAAATCCCGTCTTAGTGCACCCCTACGGTTCCCAAGAAACATACATGCTAAATTTCAGCTTCATGCGCCGAGTAGTTTCGGCTGTAGCTTGTCTGTCAGTCAGTCAGTAACGCAAGGATTTTATATATACAAATTTACGAAGTAGTTAAAACGTAACTCGGTAGGGTAAATACGCTAAATGTCGGCCACCTTACGGTTTTTCTGTTTTGGGATCGGTCTGGCACCATCAATTTGCAACAAAAGGACAGCTTCCGATGCGGTTTAGGATAGTTTGATAAATCTATTTCATGTTTATGGGCATAAGATTGACATTTCTACTACAAGGAAAAAGTTCTAAGGTTTAGCTGCGTCGAGAACGAAAAAACCCTAAAGTCGGCCGTTCACGGCCCATGGTCGGTCGCGTTTTTCCCAAATGTCGGCCGGGTATAGGATGTTTTAAATTAAGACTGACAAATATTATTAATATGATTTATTTTGGCAGGAGTCTGTATACGTTATTAATCGTTATTGGTTTAATAGTAGGTAAAGTATTTTTTTTATTTGCACTTAAATAATGTTAGGTATTACAATTTTTATCAAAGTAAACATCACAATAATTATAATTAGTTCTGAATGTCTTTTCAAAACTAATTCATACCATTTTTGGCCCGGCGTATCATCATTGAATAGATTTTGCCTGTTTTCGGCTTTCATATATTTTTTACACTATTAATTAAATCTGTTTTTTTTTCTTGGGAAACCGCACTTCGCGAGTTGTATTAGCCATTGAACTAGTATTTCTTCTTTGGCTGGTTTCAAAACCGAAGGACGTCCCGTTTTAAATGTATGTATGTCTATGCGACCAGCCAATCTATCCTGCAACGTCGTCGTTCGCGGGACGCCAAATAGTTAAGAGGCTGCACGAATGGGCATTCCATTATTTATTGCCTCAAGTGCTCCTTTTATTTTTGTGCGATCGTAACTGCATAATTTTCTTTGTTTTCGTGAAGGCCCTGGATCTCACTGCTGTCATTGTAGTACCTTAAATTTAAAGCATTAATTCTAAGGGCAGCTTTTTGTGACATGCAGGTTAATTAATGAATGAAATATTCACGACCAACCATTTATATTTTTTAAGCTAATTAACATGGGTTAAGGTAGCAAGTTCCAAAGAGCAATGTATATCTTATATTCCCATACCATAATAAGCTATCATAAATGTTTTCAATAATATCAACTCCTACATTTAAACTTAACTCTTTATATTATTAATAAATAAATGTATAATAAATATTTAATTTTGAGAAAATAAGAAAAAGTAATCAGCCTGTATAGTTGGGCTCGAATTCGAGGCTGGTCGACATTACGATCTTTAATGTTTCTAAAGCCGGCCCCTATTTCGGGTACATTATTTCTCGAGATTCAACTAATATCACCCCGGCCGGTATTTGACGATTAAACGTAAAATAGATTTATTTGCCTATATGGGTTGCAAATTCTCTTATTAAGCCAATGGAATAAGTACAATTTGAATTTATAAAACAGACTGCATTTACTTTAAGTCGGCTACGGCCGAGAATCCGGTTTTAATTCAAAATTGGTATTCTATTGGCGGTCTCCTATTTTCCCTTTAAAACAATACGTAAAACATTGGAAAAGCTATCTCAAAATATAGTAAAAATCACTAACTACTGATAATAAAGCTTAAAACAAACAAAAGGAATGTCTGACCGTTCTAATATCAATCCCCGAAGTGTGGGTATTCACAGCAAGTAAGGTACTTTTAATATAAAATTGACGCTTCGACGGCGCAATCGCTACTGATGCTCAGTGTGCGAAGAGTGAGTGGCGTAATCGGAAAGTAACGGTTTGTACATATAGAGCATGAACTAAGGTTGTAATTCGAGTGGCAAATTTGTCACTTCATTACGTTTTAAATGAATGCAAGCTTAAAATGTGCAGACGGCCGAAGTTTGGGGGGGGGGGGGGGCGACGTATAGCGTATTTACCCTACCTACATTTAAGAAATGTATTTATAAAAGCATTAATTAAATCCATGGTAAATTCTTCAAAACCACAAATCTTCTTTCTTTCTCTTAGCGTTATCCCAGTTTCAGTCTGGGGTCCGCTTTCTAGTCTAACCGGATTTGGCTGAATATTAGCTTTTCCACGGAGCGACTGCCTGTCTGACCTCCGCAACCCGAAGGGATAGCGATATTCCAGGGTTTAGACTAGTGTCAGTTTATTTAGAAGGTAGGTACTGACGCCCTGTAACGACTGTCAAAGATCTTCATGACAACCGGGACCGACGGCTTAACGTGCTCTCCGAGGCACGGGACAAGCGATAATTAACAATTCAATACGCACATAACTCCGAAAAGTCATTGGTGCGCGCCGTGGATTCGAACCTGATACCCTCTGCATGGCAGTCTGTTGGTGTATCCACTCGGCTATCGCTGCCGAGTGGATACACCAACCACAAATGAATATAAGAATATTACATAACTATATGCAAAATACTGGGAGATTATTCATAATCTGGCAACTTTACACACACATAGACGCGCGTGTCCGTACAGTGCCAGTCGCCAAAGGTCACGCACACATAGCTGTCAACGTGCCACACTTAGTTGGACGAATGTGCTATATCTGATACTTCTCACATCTGTGCGTGCACAGCATTTGAACAAAGTAAATGTTCTGAATGCTACATCTAGTACTTTACATAATATATATCGATGGTGGTAATTAGCTTCTGCTTGTCTCTTGCCTCCGAAAGCACGCTAAGCTGTCTGTCCTGGCTGTCATGAAGATCTTTGTCAGTCAGGGCGTGCTAGTAGTTTTTCGCAGTAGGGCATTTTTCTTTGTTAATAATTTAGATTTCAACAAGAAAACTCTTTAGCTTCGTTTTAAAATTATCTTTTATCAGATAATCCCACAGGATAATCCTTAATTGTTAATGCGGATGGTCTCATTGTAAGGCTGTAAGCTATTACGACACAGCAACACCAAAGGGAGGAGTCACAACTTCACAAGACTCGTGTGTTGCCGACATGGATCGGAAATGGAAGAGGAGGTGGAGCGGGATAAGAGAGAAGGAAAAGGGTACTGGCAAAGAGCTCACTGTATTCAGTGGTACTGGCCTTTGGCACTTTTATGAACCGAACGAAACGAAACAGTACATATGTATATTGTCACTTTACGTCAAAATTCTGTGAGAGGGTAGTAATTTTCAGATCAAACCAGCCCATACTTGCTGAAATCAGCAAGGTTCCACTGTCTACAATTTCGTATATTACCTAGCACAGATAAAAAAAAAATCGAAGCACCTGCTTAGTTACCTTTTCCCCTTACGGTTCGTGTTCGCACCTCTATTTTTTTGCCATTACTATTTTGGTAGGAACATTGTAGAGGAGGTTCAAAATGAGGATCAATGATAATCAGACTTGTATATTATCTCGTTTTCTCTATGGAGATTTATTCAGAGAGAAAACCTGAAGATGTTTTTCTCTAAATATATTTTACTGACAACGTCATTGATGACAAATGGGTAGAGTACCCATTTGACATCAATGTTTAATGAACAAAATATTATATTTTTGACGATGTTCATAATTTCTGACTGATTTACAGCATGAGTATAAGCAGTAAATATACCTACATTTGTAGGTTAAATATGAATTAAGACGATAAAGTTTATAAATAGTGTGTGTCTGTTACTTTTCCAAATAGGTAAATGCTGTTAAAAACTTATTTTAGAAGCCGCATATTTCTCAAATGTTTTGTAATCAAGGTTCAATACTATAAACTAAAAGACCGTAGGTACACATCAGATGAAAGATGCAGAAAGTGTGACTCAATGTTGTCGCCGCTAGTCATAGGACACCGTGGAGCCTGTGGGTACGTGCCGGAGCACACCCTCGCATCATACGCTCTCGCCGCGCTCATGGGCGCCGACTACATAGAACCTGACCTGGTGGCAACATGTGATCACCAGATAATAGCTCGACACGATAATGAATTAGGCTTAACTACAGACATCGCTCAACATCCCGAATTTGCTTGTCGTCGTAAAAGCAAAACTGTCGATGGAAAGTGTGTGACTGGTTGGTTCACCGAAGATTTCACTCTTGAAGAAATCAAAACTTTGCGCGCTATAGAACGTATTCCAGATATCAGACCTGCAAACATGCGGTTTAATGGCGCATTTCAAGTTCCCACTCTACAAGAAATAATCGATTTGGCTCACGGTCTGGAGATGAGTCAAAATAGACCTATAGGTATTATTCCAGAGATCAAACACGGTACATATTTTCGTGATCTTGGCTTACCGATGGAAAAAGAAGTGGTCAACATTGCGCATAAGAACGGTTACGTTGGACCAAATGCTCGATTCTGTATTCAGTCTTTTGAAATAAGTAATTTGAAAGAATTAAAAACAATGACGGAAATTAAACTGATGCAGCTGTATGGTATGCCTTCATGTCGACCATTTGATACTACAGTGCAAGGTTGTAAGATTACTTATGAAGACATGGCTACTCGTGAAGGTCTACGTGACGTAGCAAGCTACGCCTACTACGTGGGTGTCGACCAGAGCTACGTAATTCCTCGTAATGAAGATAACAGTCTCGGTGACGTTACATGTTTCGTACAGGATGCTCACTCTGTCGGGTTAAAAGTAATTGTATACACTTTACGTGCAGAAAATCACTTCTTGCCAACAGATTATCGTGGCGGTAACTGTTCACCAGATAGTATCGGGAAGTATTCTGAATTCTTACGAGTATTTTACTCTACGGGTATAGACGGCTTTTTTTGTGACCACCCTGATATGCCCGTTCGCCTTCGGACCTCCTCGCAAAGCCCACAATTATAACAGTGGCTGAACTTCTTTAATACAATGCCATACCATTGAACACAAGCAATTTCAGGGTAATATATAATGTTATCTTATTGAACATGTACCCACTAATACTATATGTATATACTTACTTACCTAACATTAATAAAACATGAATACAAGTTTGTTTTATATTTATAAATCTTTTTTTGTCGTGGCTTTTTAATGTGAAAATGTGGTATTAATCAACTATCTGTGCAATTAGGTATTTATTGTACTCGAGAAGGTACAACCAAACTCACTGGTTGCCAGAATGTAGAAGAATACGTGAGCAGGATTATGACGACTGCACACAAACTGCGAAACATTGGATTCAATGTAAACGATGAGTGGCTGGGAACTTTACTACTCTCAGATCTACCCAAGTCATATCAACCTATGATTATGTACTACAGTTACTGTACCTAGATAAACTGTCACACTCCTGGGCACACTGCGAAGAGAAGAGTACACATATTTATTATACACGCGGGTTAGGTAATGTCCATCATGCTAGCCAAGTGCGGCTTGACAGATTTCTTGCCAGTTCTCCATAATGGTCTATTTTGGAGAACTCTTAAACATTCAGAGGTTTTGATTACGTTTTCTTGCAAGCGATAATTAACAATTAAATACGCACAAGACTCTACGTAGCTGATTTGTCTCCACTAGGCTATCGCTGCTTTCGGTTGATCTCTCCACAAGGCTGTTGCTGATTGTCAAGTATTTGAGCGCCTTAAATCTCTATATGCTTAAAGGCAGTATAGTTCATCATCATCAGTCTTTAACAGTCCACTGCTGGACTAGGCCTCTCCTTTGAAAGGATGAATTGGCCTACTATACCACGCTGGCCAAACGGGTTGGTATAGGGTTTGTATCAAGTTTTCCTTCTCTTACAGTGCTGTTCTCTGCATAATATGCTCCCTCTGTCGCCGTACCGGGCACATTACCAGACTCCGTGCTGCTACTGAGAATTTCCTAACGGCAAAACCCAGTAATACTTTGCCCGACCCGGGGATCGAACCTGAGACCTCCCAATCCCACGCGCACATTTATGCCGCGAGACCAACAAGGTAGAAAGAGTTTGTATGTCTCTAAAATGGTTTTTAGAGACATAAATGCGTTACACACCTGCTCTATATACCTACCTACATATATTGGCTAATCAACCTCCATTTATTAAGCTACAATCCAACTAGCAAAAGTTTTACACTCGCATTACCTACGTAGAATGCCCGCGGAACCGTAAATATCGTTTCGGGGTTTTATTTTGACACAAACGGGAATAATGTCTGCGTCCCGACACTTCACTAAAAACACCAACGATTGACGTAAACAAACACATTTCTTCCGCGCGCGTTCAAGGTGTTCAAGGTGTAGGTACATCCGTGAACATGGCGCTTGCAACAGTGCCGAAATATCGGTTACTCCAAACAAAGGTACGTAATATATATAATAATTATATCGAAAGACAATTTAAAATAAGTTTAAATTACCACGAAAGTTTAAATTCCTATATTGTGCACTGGTACTGGCCGGAAAGTGCTAAATGAATTAAACACCTTGAACGCGCGTGGAAGAAATGTACATACATACATACATAGACTCACACCTGTTTGCCCGAAGGGGTAGGCAGAGGCACATTAAACGCCCACTTTTCGCCAGTTTTTTTTTGATCCCACGTAATAGGTGGCGAGCCTATTGCCGCTTATCGGTATATTTTGTTTGCCAGAGCCTCGTCCGTTGATCGGCAGGTGCACCACTTGCAGGTCAGGTTGGCTTGGGACCCTAAGTTCTTGGTGGGAACCCTATGCACCCTATGAAGAAATGTACCTAAATGTTTACGTCAATCGTTGGTGTTTTATAAAGAAATATAACCTTCGTAGTCCAACCTCTCTGGTGTTTTACGGCCGTTTTCAATAATTATGCAATCCCGATCCAGTGATAGCCTAGGGTGATAGCAGTCAGAGATGACATCTGTCATCCAAATTTCACAAAAAGTATGATTTCAATTGTACGTGCCATATCAAATGCCACAGCGCGGCAGCGATCTAGATGCGACGAATCCCTTGGAGGTCACAATCTTTCTGACCTACTTTGGATCGCCCTCTGTTCTAAAATGACAGTTGATGGAACCCAATATCGAATCTTTTGATTTTGACAAATCCTTTGCATTGTATATTGACATAATTTTGCAATCCCTCAAAACTGGAAGATATCAAGATACGGATCGCGCTTTAGTATTGTAGCTTTATTTTAAAATTTAAAATAATATTATGGCTAACTTTCTAAACAGTGATAGTGACAGTGATATCGAAATTCATGAACAGCTTTCAGACTGGGATGAAGATGACCTACAACCAAGAAAAAGTTATAAGCGTATTAACCATTCCTTAATCATCTTAATATATAAAATCCTTGCGTTACTGACTGACTGACAGACACGCTACAGCCGAAACTATTGGGCGCAGGAAGCTGAAATTTGGCATGTATGTTCCTTGGGGACCGTAGGGGTGCACTAAGAAGGGATTTCCCGAAATTCCCACGGGATCGGCCAAAACGGGTAACTTTAAATAAAATGCAGGCGTAGCTACTGTCGTCCTCTAGTTCTTAATAATGCTGAATTCACATTCAGGTTCAGGCTAAACAAAGCTGCAGTTGAAGATCTACTATCTCAAATCATGCCATTCATAAAAGTAACCCAAAAACGGTGAGTAAAAGTTATTGCAAAGTGTTTTTCTTAGTTTTGGTGATATAAATGCTAAATGCAGTACCTAAAAATACATATTTATTTCTTATTGCAGTAATAATGGTATTGCACCTCTTCACCAGCTCCTATTAACACTTCGGTTTTATGCTTTGGGCACTATGCTCATTTCTGTGGCTGATTTTGTGGGTGTATCAACATCTTCAGCCTGCAGAATTGTCCAAAATATATCCGAAGCAATAGCCAGGCTTTATAACCAATATGTTACAATGCACCAGAACAGTGTGGATAAATTCTACCAAATAGCTCAATTTCCACGAGTTCTTGGTGCCATTGCTTGCACTCATATGATACGCAAAAAATCTCCAAGTAAGTAAATGATTCAACTTGATAATAAGCTACAGTTAGGAAAACTACATAATAAGAAATAAAAATTCGGGCAAGTGCGAGTCTGACTCGCGCACGGAGAGGTCCGTACGCATTTTACCTTATTTGAGGTTAAATTACGCTAGTCCTCTAAATCTGTATGAGCGCCCATACAACTGAGAGGACTATCTTAAATGGAGTCTATCAGTCACTATGTATGTATGGGGACACCCTTAAATTTTCCACTTTTTTATTTTTTGTAATTTTTCCTTTATTTGTGCTGTAAGACCCAGCTTTTGGCCAAATTTCGTGATTCTAGTTCAACGGGAACTACCATATAGGTTTTCCACCCAAAACCTATAGGGTACTTACGGTTGACCTAGAATTGTCAATTTTGGTCAAAACCAAGGTCTTACAGCACAAGTAAAGGAAAAATTCCGAAAATTAAAAAAAGTTAAAATTAAGGTTAATTTTGGTACTTACAAGTTTTCGCAAAAATCTACTTTTGACCATATCTTTTTATTGGGTTGACCCAGGACCCTGATTTTCATACACCTAATAGCAACCATAGACCTCAGTATCTGGTATAAATTTCAATTTGCTAGGTCCACCCGTTCCTGAGAAAATCGGTGGTGACACACGGACAGACAGACAGACAGACAGACGGACAAGAAAGTGATCTTATAAGGGTTCCTTTTTTTACCTTGAGGTACGGAACCCTAAAAAATAAAGAATCATGTATCATGACATGTAATTCATGTATCATCATCATCCTGGTTAATTATTGGTCCCACTGCAGAGCGCAGGCCTCGTCTCGTTTTGAGAAGGGCTAGGCTGTGGTCCACCATAATGGCCAATAACGGGTTGACAGCCTTCACATGTCTTTCGAGAACATTATAGAGAACTCTCAGATATGCAAGTTCTCTCAGGATGCTTTCTTTCACCGTTCAGCAAGCAATAATTAACAATTTAATTCGTACATAACTTCGAAAATTCATTGGCCCCAGTCTTAAATTCCAACCCAAGGCCCAACTGGTTTTCATGTATTAAACTTAACATTTTTTAGATCACTCAATAGGCGAAGAATTTCGAAACCGAAAAGGCTACTTTTCGTTAAATGTCCAGGCTGTTTGTGATGCAGATCTGAGGTTCATGAATGTAGTCGTTTGTTGGCCAGGATCTGCCCATGACGCTACAATATTTAATAATTCTGTTTTAAGATGCAGGTATCAATTGTTTGATATTTATTCTTTACTAATCAACTACTCCGTGGTCCAGTGGATAGAGTCTGCTACTGCTAATCGGAGGTCCCGATTTCAATTCCCGGGTCGGGCAAAACTCGGGCACTGGGTTTTTCCGAATTCTCAGTAGCAGCACGGAGTCTGGTGATGTGCCCGGTAATGGCAATAGGCTTGCCCCCTATTACGTGGAACCTAAAAATTCATGGCGAAATTATATCTGCTTAGTCAGTCTTTCGTCATCCATCCTCTTTACGTGCCCAAACCATAAGATATGTATTTAGTAGATTAAGCAATTGAGTTATGTGTTCTGTTAAAATTCACTATCCACATTTAAGTTAGCTATAAGAATAGGCCTTAGATCTCTGTTCACAGTTGAAACGTCTAATACTCGCCTCGATCTATACGCTCGCGAGCTATATGAAATTATTGCTGAAACGTCATGGGTGTCAATGAAATCAGAAATCAGAAATCAGAAATCAGAATTTTATTTGTAAAACATAGGTAATAATAATACAGATGGTCTTAGAACTAAGTGTGCGCTATGTTTTGTCATCAGAACATACAAATATTATTAATAATTCAAATATTACAATAAATTATTAATGTCCGCTTAAAAGCAGTGGCGGCGCTAGGCGTCGGCGACGTCGCCACGGCCTCGCGCCTGATGGGGCCTCGCAAAAACGTTTTACAAGTTACATACTTAATTTTATTTCGCCAATCATCCTGGCTTAGGTAGCCGACACCGAACAATTCTGGAAAAAGCTAAGCAGATGATAATGACTTTAATTATTTTCGAACAAGTCCGTGATAAGATGTGTGTTGGGTGAGAGTTTTTGAATTATCATTTATTTTTTCATACATTATTTTATAATTTGGCTCACTTCGTTTTAACGGTATTTTTACTACGAAGTAAATGAGGCCGCGCCATCGATTTAAAGAACTTCGCCTCGCGAACTTGATGTCGCCGACGTCCACATGTGGTCTAGCGCCGCCACTGCTTAAAAGTATAAATTATTATCTGTTCATTTATAAATTGTCACAATAATATAATATGATTAAGAAACAAAGAAAATTATACATCCATTACAATAGAATACATTAAAAAAAATATTAAATTTGTTCATCGCTAAGAAACTCGTCAATTGTATAGTAGCACTTGTCTATTAGGAGCTTATTTAAATTGCTTTTAAATTGTAATACAGGCAGACTTTTTAAAGAGTCGGGTATTTTGTTAAATATTTTGGGCGCCATACCAAAGAAGCTTTTCTGCATCAAAGCGGTCTTACACTTTGTTTGGCAAAGTTTATTTTCATATTGAGCTCGCACTTAGTTCTAAGACCATCTGTATTATTATTACCTATGTTTTACAAATAAAATTCTGATTTTCATTATGAAGAAAAAAATTATGAGTTATAATTAATCTGCCCTGTACCACTTTCTACGAATCTGAAATATATCCAAAGCTACGGCATTTCCATCACGACTTTAAAAGCGAACAGCTCGCCTAGGAGAATAATCATCATCATCATGGTCTAGATGTTTCAGGTAGATACATTTTTTGTGATTGGACCTTTACTAATTTACGTCCATTAGTTGTTTTCGTATTTCAAGCAAAGGAGTTTGTAAGGATTCTAAAATTGAGCCGCCTCAACAACCCAGTCTAACGAATCTGTCGTCAATGCCATGTAAATACATTCTACTGCACGTCTACCTGGTAAGTTGCATCTATTTATCATTGCCAGTTTATCATAATAATAATATTCTTCCAAAGAGTTCAAATATCAAGCTCATCTGGCCAACATGTCACTAAGCAGGTCGCTAAGCAGGACCTTTGGTTTTTTTTTTGTTTTTTAGCCCATGTAAACAGAACAGAGGGGAGACCTTCATACCATCTTTGCAATCAATTGTTTGTTTTTGTGACCATTTACAAACAGTCGCGCACTCATTTACTTTATGTAGCTACATGGTCAGTAGGTATCTGTTCTCGTTTGCCTGGGTCGAATTCTGAGATCGTGCTACAACACCTGGCTGCTTTTATGCTACATCACCCGGCTGCTCTCATGCTCCAACACCCGGCTGCTTTCATGCTACATCACCCGGCTGCTCTCATGCTCCAACACCCGGCTACTTTCATGCTACATCACCCAGCTGCTCTCATGCTTCAACACCCGGCTGCTTTCATGCTACATCACCCGGCTGCTCTCATGCTCCAACACCCGGCTGCTTTCATGCTACAACACCCGGCTGCTCTCATGCGCCGACACCCGGCTGCTTTCATCCTCCAGCACCCGGCTGCTCCCATGCACCAACACCCGGCTGCTTTCATGCGCCAACACCCGGCTGCTTTCATGCTCCAGCACCCGGCTGCTCTCATGTGCCATCACCCGGCTGCTCTCATGCGCCAACACCCGGCTGCTGCACTCATGAGCCAACACCCGGCTGCTCTCATGCGCCAACACCCGGCTGCTCTCATGCGCCAACACTCGGCTGCTTTCATGCTACATCACCCGGCTGCTCTCATGCTCCAACACCCGGCTACTTTCATGCTACATCACCCGGCTGCTCTCATGCTCCAACACCCGGCTGCTTTCATGCTACATCACCCGGCTGCTCTCATGCGCCAACACTCGGCTGCTTTCATGCTACATCACCCGGCTGCTCTCATGCTCCAACACCCGGCTACTTTCATGCTACATCACCCGGCTGCTCTCATGCTTCAACACCCGGCTGCTTTCATGCTACATCACCCGGCTGCTCTCATGCTCCAACACCCGGCTGCTTTCATGCTACAACACCCGGCTGCTCTCATGCGCCGACACCCGGCTGCTTTCATCCTCCAGCACCCGGCTGCTCCCATGCACCAACACCCTGCTGCTTTCATGCGCCAACACCCGGCTGCTTTCATGCTCCAGCACCCGGCTGCTCTCATGTGCCATCACCCGGCTGCTCTCATGCACCAACACCCGGCTGCTGCACTCATGAGCCAACACCCGGCTGCTCTCATGCGCCAACACCCGGCTGCTCTCATGCGCCAACACTCGGCTGCTTACATGCTACATCACCCGGCTGCTCTCATGCTCCAACACCCGGCTACTTTCATGCTACATCACCCGGCTGCTCTCATGCTCCAACACCCGGCTGCTTTCATGCTACATCACCCGGCTGCTCTCATGCGCCAACACTCGGCTGCTTTCATGCTACATCACCCGGCTGCTCTCATGCTCCAACACCCGGCTACTTTCATGCTACATCACCCGGCTGCTCTCATGCTTCAACACCCGGCTGCTTTCATGCTACATCACCCGGCTGCTCTCATGCTCCAACACCCGGCTGCTTTCATGCTACAACACCCGGCTGCTCTCATGCGCCGACACCCGGCTGCTTTCATCCTCCAGCACCCGGCTGCTCCCATGCACCAACACCCGGCTGCTTTCATGCGCCAACACCCGGCTGCTTTCATGCTCCAGCACCCGGCTGCTCTCGTGTGCCATCACCCGGCTGCTCTCATGCGCCAACACCCGGCTGCTGCACTCATGAGCCAACACCCGGCTGCTCTCATGCGCCAACACCCGGCTGCTCTCATGCGCCAACACCCGGCCGCTCGCACACCGAGCTGTCCGGCCGCTCGCACGCCGAGGTGTCCGACCGCTCGCACGCCGAGGTGTCCGACCGCTCGCTCGCCGAGGTGTCCGACCGCTCGCTCGCCGAGGTGTCCGACCGCTCGCACGCCGAGGTGTCCGACCGCTCGCTCGCCGAGGTGTCCGACCGCTCGCACGCCGAGGTGTCCGACCGCTCGCACGCCGAGGTGTCCGACCGCTCGCACGCCGAGGTGTCCGACCGCTCGCACGCCGAGGTGTCCGACCGCTCGCACGCCGAGGTGTCCGACCGCTCGCACGCCGAGGTGTCCGACCGCTCGCACGCCGAGGTGTCCGACCGCTCGCACGCCGAGGTGTCCGACCGCTCGCACGCCGAGGTGTCCGACCGCTCGCTCGCCGAGGTGTCCGACCGCTCGCACGCCGAGTTGTCCAACCGCTCGCACGCCAGCGTGTCCGACCGCTCGCACGCCGAGGTGTCCGGCCGCTCACTCGCCGAGTTGTCTGGCCGCTGACTCGCCGAGGTGTCCGGCCGCTCGCACGCCGAGGTGTCCGACCGCTCGCACGCCGAGGTGTCCGACCGCTCGCACGCCGAGGTGTCCGACCGCTCGCACGCCGAGGTGTCCGACCGCTCGCACGCCGAGGTGTCCGACCGCTCGCTCGCCGAGGTGTCCGACCGCTCGCACGCCGAGGTGTCCGACCGCTCGCACGCCGAGGTGTCCGACCGCTCGCACGCCGAGGTGTCCGACCGCTCGCTCGCCGAGGTGTCCGACCGCTCGCACGCCGAGGTGTCCGACCGCTCGCACGCCGAGGTGTCCGACCGCTCGCTCGCCGCGGTGTCCGACCGATCGCACGCCGAGGTGTCCGACCGCTCGCACGCCGAGGTGTCCGACCGCTCGCTCGCCGAGGTGTCCGACCGCTCGCACGCCGAGGTGTCCGACCGCTCGCACGCCGAGGTGTCCGACCGCTCGCACGCCGAGGTGTCCAACCGCTCGCTCGCCGAGGTGTCCGACCGCTCGCACGCCGAGGTGTCCGACCGCTCGCACGCCGAGGTGTCCGACCGCTCGCACGCCGAGGTGTCCGACCGCTCGCACGCCGAGGTGTCCGGGCGCTCACTCGCCGAGTTGTCTGGCCGCTGATTCGCCAAGGTGTCCGGCCGTTCACACGCCGAGGTGTCTGGCCGCTGACTCGTAAATTTATGTCTGCAATGAAAATAATACTCCGCAGAATTTCTTTTCCTAAAGTCACACAGCAAACATTTCATCATTGTTCAAAACTATGGAAAGATAATAATTATGTACATAGTTCGTGGGTATGTAATACAAATAACAATAAAAAATCAATCGTGTACTTATATAATGAATACAAATAAAAAAAAACAGGTTTCAACTTCCATAAAAGAAAATATTAACATACTTGTATGTCATAAATTTATATTGCTACAACAAAATTACATCAAAGTACATACAACGAGTGAAACGTAAATAAAAAAAATACACGAGAAAACTAATTGTACGAGTATAACGCATGTTTAAAAAAAAAATTAGGAAGGCATGCGGTAGGTAGACAAATTATAGCATAACTACTTAGGATCACTATACCACTTCTGAGATGTTAGACATTATCAGGATGACTATTGCAATATGATCAACAAATGACATACAAATTAATGCAACAGTGGATAGAAAAGAAACAATAGTTTTGTACTCACATATTATATTTTACAACCATAAAGCGATTTCACACAAGGTATCATAATTATTATGTATTAGGTTTGGTGATTGTATTCTTATTCTTAGCTCGTAGTCAATACCTTCTTTTTACGACTCTGCAGTCTCTGCACCAATACGACTGGAAAAACAATCGACAATCGCCTTTCTATATTTTATATTCCCGCGCATCAATATAATGGATTGTGATTGGCCAGTCGTGTCGGTGCTGCAATACAGATAATCAAAATATTACTTGTCAACCAGAACCTTTACCACAGAGGTTATGTTTCCGTATTTTCGAATTTTGTCAACCGTATTTTCGAATTTTGTCAACCCAAACGACGCACACGATTGTTCGTATTCCGAAAATAAAAACGAACATCCGTTTGTCCCTGAAAAACTGCGCGTTTGGTTGATCAGATTGAAACAATACCGTATCACTTTAAAACGCTTCAGTCTCCTCGCATTTTTGTTCTTTTAGGGTAGAAAAGCTCCTTATTTATCCTGTGATTAGTAGGCATTTAATCTTTGTACCAATCACCCGATGGCTTCCGACACTAACAGTCTACACGACACTACGGTCTAACGATTGCTGTCCAGAGACAAACACCGGGACTAATGGCTCTACATGCCTTACAGCTACCTCACGGTAGCTCCCTGATATAAATGCCACACATGCGGTCACCCATCTTAATAGTGACCTCTGTGAATCGCCATTCGCTGTGGTCTATGTTAACGTACTTGTGATGAATGCAAATGCGTCACTCAGATAAGTGGTAGTATAAACGCATACCTAGGTACTACACGGGATATGCGCCCCAGCCTAACAGAATTCCGTAGCCGAAATCCTGATCTGCAACCTAACAAGGACAATGAATGTATGCGCCCTTACCCTTAAAGATGACTGGTCACTGGTCACCATTTCATGCATACATAGATTTAGTAAAAGCTACTTACGATTTCAGTGGTCATGTTTATTTTAACTTTTATAGCTAAATATATGTACCTAATAATAATGTTTCAAGCATGAACCAATAACGGCATAATATGATGTCATACGGACAAATTAACGTTTGACAAGGTCAAGACATTCACGTTCCATTTCTTTTCTTATATAATTCGTGCACGTGAAAAAATATGCTGTGCATATTTTTAATTGTGTTGAATAGAGCTTACTTATGACATATTTAACATAAATGCGTTAGAATTAAGCAAATAATATGTAAGTAGGTACCTAATGATGAACCGAAGTATTTATATTACCTAATGACATAATATGGGTCCCAATCCCAAGCCAACCTCACCTGCAAGTGGTGCACTTGCCGACCAACGGACGAGGCTCTGGCAAACAAAATATCCCGATAAGCGGCAATAGGCTCGCCAGCTATTACGTGGGATCAAAACACGGGCGAAAAGTGGGCGTTTAATATGCCTCTGCCTACCCCTTCGGGGAAACAGGCGTGAGTCTATGTATGTATGTATGACATATAATACTATTTTATTAAATTCTAACTGTAATGCAACGTTCGTAGTCTAGTAGTCTGTGGTTCGGAGGGAACCGCTGGATCTCGAATCTGTTGTCAAATTGTACAATTTTGCGGTAGCAGATTGTTGTTATTGGAAGCCACAAAGAGATCGATCGGGCAGTCGAGTGTGAGCTTGGATTGCTGCGATCTATGGGTAGAGGATTCGATATTGGAAACGGCCTTTAGTGAAGCGTCGGGACGCAGACATTATTCCCGTAAATGTGACGATATTCGCGGTTCCGCGGGCATTCTACGTAATGCGAGTGTAAATCCAACTAGCGTCGCTACTACACGTTTAGTGTTTTTGTATATCTCACCGAGACGAGCGAAGCGAAGCTCAAAGGCACCCGTACTCGAAGTGATGTCGTTTTTTATGGTCAATACTAAGGTTTGGATTACAGTAGCTAAACCAAAGTTTTGGGATTTACATACATACATAGACTCACGCCTGTTTCCCAGAGGGGTAGGCAGACACGGAACGCCATTTGCAACGATCCTGGCATATCTCTCTTGCTTCATTCACTCCCATCGTATTCCTCATGCATGCTCTTCGGTTAAGAGTACTTCTAACCAGTCCTTTTTTAGGATGTCTCCAATCTGGTCATAGAGCGTCCGTCTAGGTCCTCTCCTTCCTCCTGTACCATTCACACTTGACTTATATAACTTCTTGGTCAGTCTTTCGTCATCCGTCCTTCCCATGTGTCCAAACCATCTTAGTATACCTACCTTTCTCAATTGCTGTCACTACATCTTCTTTTACCCAGGCGTTAATAGTAGCTTTTAACAAATAAAATGTCAGTTACATAGCTTTTATATTTTAGACATTTAGACGATTTCATCTCTAATTTACTGGGTATCAAAATGATTAGGCTACTTCTTGAAGTACCTAAGTATTAGTACACAAACAACAAAAAACCCTTACTCTTACTAGGATGACAGTGTGTATGAAACTGTCACAAATGATGCTACTGGTCTGAAAATGTATCCTAGTTAAACAGAAACAAATACATATTTCAGGATTTTTGGATAATCACGATGAGTGCATGATATATGACAGTAACGAACGGTCAAGTCATCATAAATTTTCATCAAGCTGTTGAGTTTGTGAAGTTACAGCTCGCAGAATTAGGGTGTGTAGAGTAAAGCGGCGACATCATTTGAGCAGCCTCGAGATGAGCTGCCTCATCCCGAGCGTGCCGCGGGCTTTAGAAAGTTCATCTGTCTCTACTTCAGCTACAAAATGAGTACCGAAGCAGGCTCGCCTCTGCCCGATCCATTGGCTTACTTTTTCAGTAGCCATGGGCGACGCACGTAAAGTCGCTGTAGCTTTAATAGTACCTAATAAGTTACTATGGAAGAAAAGAAAAACAGAAGCAGAAACATCGATGGTGAATTAAGCAATACTATCGTGCGCGGCAAGATCATGTAAAACATGATGTGGCGAGGTAAGGCCGGTACGAAAGCCACAAGTACTTGTGGGATGTCCGTATGGATTGAGGAGCCACTTCAGATTTAAAAAGGAAGCTCGCCCCCTTATTTTGTAGGGAAAAAAATAATTTTGTAGGCCTAATCCTGAAATTTGTAGTAAAATATGTGTAAAGTTATATCAATGTGAATGTGGCTCCTCAATCCAAACGTCTGAATTGAGGAGCCACCTGAAACACGGAAAGTATTTCATGTATATTTTTGAAAATTTTGTATCATTTAGTAGCAAATGTGTATAGTGTCTACTAAAAATTGGGGTAAATTGGCATGCAATACTAAATGTTAGTGTCTCTGGTATTTTAATCCGTTTTGATCTCAGGTAGGTACAGTCAATTATTTATTATGCAGGCATCACGATTGTGGAGCCAAATGAAATGCGTTTATTTATTAAATTCACTCAGTTCTACTACTTTGTCCATATGCTACAAATTCAGACATACTTACTACTAACTGTCTTTAGAGTGGAATATAAATTGACCAATAACTTTCATGGCAATTCACGCTCTTGTGTATAGATCGAGGAGCCACATTAAAAGTATTGTATGTTCTTGAATATACACAGTACTGGGCTCAGATTTTTAGTAGACACTATACACAATTGCTACTAAATGATACAAAATTTTCAAAAATATACATGATATACTTTCCGTGTTTCAGGTGGCTCCTCAATTCAGATGTTTGGATTGAGGAGCCACATTCACATTGATATAACTTTACACATATTTTACTACAAATTTCAGGATTAGGCCTACAAAATTATTTTTTTCCCTACTAAATAAGGGGGCGAGCTTCCTTTTAAACCATACCTACGGCATAGATTTATATGTACTAACCTACGGTCTCTCTTAGAAAGATTTTAGATACATGATTTTAAGCGTGATGGTAGATATTTATTTATAATAGATTTTTACACTTATCTGCACTGTGTACCTACTGTGTGTGTGTGTGTGTGTGTGTTTCTTCTTTCTTTGAACCAATAAACCTATAAATAACTTGTTGTATAAAATTGTTAGTTCAGCTGCCTATATATGAAAAGACGTCAATATTGTGTGCGTATTAAATGTTTTTTGTTAAAACATATTAAGTAAGTATACTTTACAACACTCATGATCAAACCTTATTTTTAATGTAATGTAATTAATTTTGCGTCTCATACTTCCACTGCGTGCTTAATTGTCGCGAATAACTTGTCATCTTATCTTCGCTGAAGATGCCTTCATCACAAAGTTAAAACTGAAATAAATGATTAACAAAGATATTGACTGTGAGATTTAATTGTTTACTGAAATAATTGTTATTTCGACCTTTGCCACTTATCTTAATACATTGTAATTGTGTACAGTCTTCATTTTGTAATCGAATTAGTGATGCCTATTACCGGTTTTACCAGAATTATATACATGTTAAGTAACCTAGTGCTTATCACCTTTGGTAACAATTCTATCAAAATGTCGGTACCGAATGTTAATTTATTACTCGTTCACGTCTAGTATATTTACATTATTAAGTACGTAGACCTATAAGTGTATACATAATAATGGGTTTAGTAACCCTAATACATGGATAATAAAATAGCCTGACAACTGGATGAACAATTTCTCTATCTAATATCGAATGCCATCATATGGCGAAATTCACCAAAAACAAGTTATCATAAAGCTAAATCCATGAAATATTGATCAGCCTCTAATGTTCCTAGTTATGGACAAAATTGTACTTAAATATATTTATGTACAAGGTACAAATGTAGATTAGACTATCACACTATTTTGAGCAGGCTCTTCGGAGTCGCACTGGTATATCAGGTTGGTCAGAGAAAAGGCCGTCTATCCCCGCAATGAAGTACGCCTCGATTTCACCAGTGGAATTCCCTAAAGTGGTCGGTGTCGGGTCTTCATTATAAAACTCAGCCGGCAAGAAGTAGTTCTCAGCTCGGAAGGTGTATGGATGAACCTTCAAACCAGCGGCGTGGGCATCAGCCACAAAAGTTGTAGCAGTTCCGAGTTTATTATTCTCGTCACGTGGTATTATGTAGCTCTTATCCGGGCCCACAGCATAAGCATACTTCGCCACTTCCCTGAGGCCCAGGGGCGTGGCCATATCCCCGTACGTTAGACTCGTACCCTGGTGCACCTGATCGTATGGCTGTAATGACTTATCTGTCTCGTACAACTGCAACAGTCGCAGCTCTGTTATCCTCTTCAGTTCTTTCAAATTGTTCACCTCAAAAGATTGGATGTAAACAGGAGCGTCACGACCTTCGTAGCCATTTCTGTGTAGAATATCCACAAGAGCTTGTTCCATTGGCAGGCCTAGCGAGCGGAAATATGTGCTGTGTTTTATTTCTGGGTAGAGCCCAATAGTTCTTCTTTGGCTGATTTGTAAGCCTTTCGCCAAGTCGATAATTTCTTGGAAGGTAGGAATCCGGAAGGAGCCATCAAGTCGCGCGTTCCCGGGCCTTATCTGTGGGATGCGTTCTTTAGCACGCAAGGTTTTTAGTTCCGCAAGAGTGAAATCTTCGGTAAACCACCCGTACAGTTCGTGGCCGTCAATAGTTTTGTTTTTATGACGTGATGCGAATTCGTGGTGGTCAGCGACATCTGTGGTTAATCCTAGTTCGTTGTCATGTCGAGCTACTAGTTGATGGTCACTGGTCATGACGAGGTCGGGTTCGATGTAGTCTGCGCCCAAGACGACAGCGAGGGAGTACGAGCCGAGCGTGTGCTCCGGGACATAGCCGCTGGCGCCTCGATGTCCGATCACCAGCGGGTAACCGAACTGTGAGTCCGGACCTCGGTTTGATAAATGCTTCTTTGTACCAACTGGTGACGCACACGTAATTCCTATGGTAGCAAGGAAGAATGTCCATATTCTTCTATCCAACTTCATTTTTCCTGTAACACGATTTATAATTTAATATAATTTCAATTTTATATAAGTCGACAGGTTTACTTTTAAAAGATTCAATCCAAACAAAGTATTAAACTAAAGATACGCCGTATTATATCTGTGACACACACTGCACGAGATTTCCTTATCAATTTGACGTAACTGCATATATATTTCATAACTCAGACGTTTAAATATTAGCCAATTCAAGTATTATTTAATTCACTCCAAACCACACTGATTGCGACATTTAAATTATTTACGCACTAGGTATAACCTACCTACAATAAAAAAATTAACAAATTCTTACGCAGTCGTAATTACTTGAACAGATTAACACTTTCTAAATTAGGTATATAAAAAAAATATTAATACTTACGTATAAACGTTGTTTTGTCAGTAGATGTAGATGTGTAATATTCACAGATACACGAACTCAGTGACGAGTAGCGATCAAACTCATGGTACAGACGGCAACTAAAGTGTTAGAGCGGGGCAATTTATTGAGGACGCTCGACATTGCGATCGCAAGGAAAATGTTCTATCATTTGACCTCGTACGTGGTCAAATATTGTGGACCTACAGTTTATATAATTATATCCTAAAAACTTGGTGAACTGGTAGCTAACTCGATTTGTAAATAATTTGTAATGTCTTGTATAATAATTTTTTGGTTATTCATACGAGATTTTAGCCGCCCAATTTTCTACTTATTATTTATTCTTATACTTATTCTCTCAGTCTTCTGCTGAGACCATTTTTGATTTCTTCTATAGCTGGCTTTTCTAGGCTTTATGCTTGTTTCCTACCATTGTATCTAAATATCATTATGCATCTAAGTAAGTATAACGTAAGCAAAGGAGGAAAATTGCAACCACAATAACAATATTATTTATCCTTACGGAAGTCACTGAGTTTTATTGTAAAAATACCGTAGGTATTCACAACCTGCAAGAGGTAGGTATGTTTGTCTTATAACTAACTTCATAAGGAACGATTTATTGCCGTTGCCTATATCGAAGATTTTTAAAGGAATGTGCCTTTCTGGCTGACCAAGTTAGAACTTATAGTATGTCGTTGCACACGTTTCATAGTAGCTACGATTTTATTTTAAGTATAATAAAGAATGTCCGCTGCTAAACCCGCCCGCACATTTCATTTTAATTGAACTGTTTTTTTCCGTTCTCGTGGAAATTCCTGTAATTCCTTCTTAGTCAACCCCTACGGTCCCCAAGGAACTAACATGCCAAATTTCAGCCTCTTGCACCCAGTAGTTTCGGCTGTGCGTTGCCTGTCAGTCAGCAATGCAAGAATTTTATATAAACAGAAGTGACCTAAATAAATCGACGATTAAAAAGAACAGCGCTTGAATTCTGCCTTAGCCTTTTACTTGTGAGCATCCAATGTAAAGACTGTTGTAGGTCAAGGACACAATTTATCATCATCAATCACAAATCTATTGTCATTAACCATGAGGCATCATAAACGTGCGTTGCAGGCGAATTTGGTTATGCGCCATTTTGTAAAATGACTTTTAAGATTTTTTCATCAGATCGGCAAAGTTAAGCAACGCTTGCTCAGGTCACCACTTGGATGGGTGACCGTGTGTGGCATTTTCATCTGAGCGCTACCGTGCTTTGGAGGGCACGTAAAGTCCCGGTTCTTGTCTAATTATCGTTTTTTTTTATTAGGATTTATTATCGTTTTATTTAGGATCGTTAGGCCATGTCGGAGGCCTTCGGGCGGTCTGAAAACTCCGACACCAGAGTTGGTCCCACACTCACGAAAAAAACAAAAATTCCTTTTTTTGCATTGCCTTAGAGTGTCCGATTAATAGTACAGTCTTTATGTGCTGAGTTTGCATTATATTCATAAAATTACTGGCATATGTAGGTACCTTTATAAATATATAACGTGATTGATAAAATATATAAATAATGTTTAAATGAAAAGCGGCACCGAAAACACTGTGAGCGCTTTTAAACGCAGCGTACGAGCGGCGAAGTGTGAGGTTTGCATGGTTTGTGGGGAGGAGTAAATAAAGCTTATAATAAGTATAAAATTGCCGTAATTTTAAACACTATATGGTATTTACTACATATACCTACTTATTAATGGTTTAATAAGGCAGCGATAGCCTAGTGGAGAGACTTTGGTTTATATGTTTTTTTTATTTTTATTTTCAATTTAATACTTTTATGTTCTCAGGATTTTATATTATTTTAATTTTTTCTTTATTGTGAAAATTATGAACTTTTAATTAATTTTTATTGTGTGTTCAAAATAAAGATATTATTATTATTATTATTACACCAACAGATTGCCATTCGAGCTCGCTCAAGGCTCCCAAAAGTATCAGAGTTCAGACAAACACCTTTTAGTGTTTTTAGCCAAAATTCTGGAGGCACTACTGGCGCGTCCAAAACAGGAGTTTTGGACTCGCTTGTATCACTTACAGAGTAGGTCTCCTAATCAGAAAGTAGGTGTTTGCTTATGATGAAGGATCAGCAGAAATAGTATCATGTCTCACAAGGCTGTCTCCACCTCATCTTTAATCAGTGCGCAGTGGGTAGTGAGGTGATGCCAAATCTATCAGAGCATCCAATTTTGCAGAATTGAGACGAATATCTGTCCCGCAACCCAAAATGATAGCTATGGTTGAGACTAGGAGGTATTAGGATATATGGGCGTTACTGGTTCCACGGATCTCCGTGACAGCGTTTAATATCAAGCGAATCAACGACGTCACGTGCTCTCCAAGGCTCACTCGGTCACTCATCTATGCACGAAACCCTAATTATCGTGATTAATAAAATACTAATAGATTTGCGGGAGCCACCACGTTCCCACGAGTCTCTTTAATATGCAAATATCTGCCAGTCAGGTAATATTCTACGGCATGCTTAATATAATCGTAGCTACGCTTGGTTTGACTTATTAAGAGTCATCTAGTGAATAGTCAAATAAAATCTATAGACAATAGGGTATTTGACTAAAAAAATCGAATTAGTCCGTCAGTTAGATTATCGAAAAATATTGGATACGTATTTTTTGTTTTATCGAATCAGTAAAAAATTACGAAGATAAAACGCATCAAAGATGGAGAAACGTATAAGAGTGGGGGCTTGTAACGTCACTTGCCAGTAAAAAGTGTACTGGCAAGTGACGTCACACGAGTTTTCAGCGGAGTTTGTCGTCTTAATTTTTTGTTTACGCGACTAAAGAAAATATACGTGTCCAATATTTTTTTGAAATCTATCTGAAGGACTAATTCGATTTTTTTAGTCAAATACCCTATTTTGTATTGATTCGGCCACTCTCCAAAGTTGCATTACTTGGTTGCTATCAGACGCACTTATTTTATTTTCGAAGTGTACAAAACTAACAGGACCTGTCGAACTCAGAATGAATGCAGTCATATTAAAGAAGGTAGTTCTAAGGCAGATAGTTCTACTTCACTAGTAGAAACAACTTTATCGTCTAGTTGGTTACATAATTTGGAACAGAAATATATAATAATAAATATTATAAAAATAGTGCATAGGTGCATAGGGTTCCCACCAAGAACTTAGGGTCCTAAGCCAACCTCACCTGCAAGTGGTGCACCTGCCGATCAACGGACGAGGCTCTGGCAAACAAAATATCCCGATAAGCGGCAATAGGCTCGCCACCTATTACGTGGGATCAAAAACTGGCGAAAAGTGGGCGGTTAATATGCCTCTGCCTACCCCTTCGGGGAAACGGGCGTGAGTCTATGTATGTATATTATAAAAATACATTCAGAAAATTCATGTAATTTATGAAAATAATATGTAAGTACTTACTAACTGTTTTCATCTGGCTGGTTGCAGTCACAGATGGCAGTCACTCATTTTTCACGTCAACATATATTTCACTTTCAAAATAATCATTATTAAATAATTAAGAACGAAGAAATCTTATGTTGGAAGACTATAATTGCAAGAATAAAAAGTTTACAAAACTATCTGCCTTATATAATTAAAGAAAATTACTCTAAGTACTTATGTAGAACGTAGAATCGTAAAAATCATCTTCCTTGCGTTTTTTCAAGTGCGTCCAAGATTTTCGCGGTTTTCAAGGATAAATATGGGCGAATAATTACACGACTCTACATTCTATTCAGTCATTTCCAACGAGATCCATTGTAACAATTCCTAACATCTGATTCATATTCATCATTTGTGTCCATGAACATGGATGTTTGTCTTGGTCTGGGTGTTTCTATGTATAATATGTATGTATTTACAAAAAAAGAAGTATATATGTATGTTTATCCATTGTCTAGCACCCATAGTACAAGCTCTGCTTAGTTTGGGACTAGACGGTGTTGTATGTGGTAGAATATTATTATTATTATATAAGTGTAACTCTCCCAATCTATTATAATTAAAGCGCACCTTCTGAATCTAGATTATTTGCAAGAAATAAACAAAATAAAATTCGCACTCAGTAATGAATAAATCATCATCATCATCAGCCCTGTATATAAACTGTCCTTGTGCTGGGCACGGGCCTCTTCTCCCTATGAGAAGGGTAAGGCACGTAGTCCAGCACGCTGGCCGAGTGCGGGTGGGCAGACATCACATGTCTTTCAAGAACATTATGGAGAACTCTCAGACATGCAGGTTTCCTCACGATGTTTTCCTTCACCGTTTAGCAAGCGATAATTGACAATTTATTAATTAATACCATTGAAGTAAAAATATTAGCAAAATTCTAGATAGGTAAGTAGTTTCAAAAGTATTAGTTTTATAAGAACGTTATTTAGTTGGATTTAAGAACCAATGAGAATAAAGTTTAAGATTTTTTTTTAATGGTCTTAAAAGCTGTAATATCAAACATAGTAGTCATCAGGAAAAAGATTAATGCGTTTATAACATGTGTTGTTAAATAGGTATAATTAAGTAATAAAGCGAACGCTTTTCAGTTGTTTCAGTAAATGTTTTTTTATGCCAGTGTACTGTCGCTTAAGATATATGGACTTATCAGACAAGTTGCTAATAGAGTAACCAGCCTTTGGATACAAATTGTGGGATAGTTAAAATTCTTCGCTGACAAATCTGCA
This sequence comes from Euclidia mi, assembly GCA_944739405.2. Taxonomy (NCBI): domain Eukaryota; kingdom Metazoa; phylum Arthropoda; class Insecta; order Lepidoptera; family Erebidae; genus Euclidia; species Euclidia mi. Next base: position 42,628,216 of record OX123187.2, read on the forward strand.
GTCGCTGTCCCTTTATAATATTTGTGCTGTAATATTGAGTCCCTACTTAAAAAAAAATACGGCACTTAACGGTACGGCCTGATATTTTTTTTCTACCATCGATTTGTTTGCTGTGGCACACTTATAACGCATAGCATATTTTAGCTGTTATGGGATGACACTAAAGTGTCTGCTATGTAGCCATTTATTATTTTAGGTAGCATGTTATTCTGTCTCACCACCGGAGTGGAGCAGCGCGGCACTTTGTTAGAACAACCTATAGAAATTCAGATAAACTCTGCAGCTTTCTTTACGTGTTCGTGTGGACAGGCAACGTTACACTTTTACAGATTACATACAAAGATGCTGAATCGATCCGCGCATAAGAATTAATCCTTATCTAAGCATTTTCTTACGAAATAGATATTTGCAATGCCCAGAAAGATTTAGATCACCAATTTAGACCACCAATTTCGCGAGCTTTTAACCATCGTGATCAGCTTCTTGCCCCGACTGAGGTGATATTACAAGGCAATGAAGGATCCAATATGACAAATCGAAATCGAAGAGAAGTTCAAAAAACTTAATAGGCTCACTTTCAGCTGATAGTGTAGTTACTGCTCGTGGTGGTGGTGCTGATGCTGACCACTCAATTTTAGATCGACGTAGGCTCCGTTTGATCCATTTCCTGTGATGAGGTTGAGCATTACTACGTTGTTGCCTCGATGTGTCACTGCGACTAGTGGAGAGAGTGATTGGATGAATAATATAGATATCCAAAGGAACCTCAACCTCCAGTTGTTGAATGCATATATTCTCTGTAACATTGATATTGGATCCTTCATTGCCTTGTAATACACTGACACCTCAGCCGGGGCAAGAAGCTGATGACGGTTAAAGCTCGCAATATCATTACATTCTTCGTCCCATGAGTCACCGTCAGATTTTGTACCGCCCAAAGGCGGGTCCAAATATATATCAACATTACAAAAATCATCAACATCAGTCAAATTCTCCAAGACATCAGCAATTTCATGCGTTGAGAGCACGCGCCGTGACCTACGAAAAAGAAGTACACTCTGTATCATTTTTACCCAAGGGGTCGATTTCGACTCTAACAATATTTTTTACAAAAGTAGCAAAAATAAATAGTCCTTTACAGATATTCATTTATTCATTTTATTAATTCATTGACAATACTTGCAAGATTTCAAGCAAATAAATAACTACTTACATTTTTGTCAGCGAAGGTCTTCAATGTTCGACGAAAAAAGCGTGACCCTATTTTTTCCTAATTTTCAACTGTTATCGTTTTAGTTTGGCATAATGTAATGCACTTACAACGTACGTAGTTCTGTCGACAACTCTTAGATAGCGTTTAACTATGAAAATAATTTACGGTTTTTATTTATGGCGCTTTTCCACTGAACATGTACCGTTGGGTCGTTTTCGTGCTCCTGGGCATATATGGGTTAAAAATGCAAATCAATGATGATGAATGTAGTTTAGACATACAGTTTAATCAGTTTATACACAGGTATAACCTTATTAAACTTCTGCTCTCCTTAAAGTGACTGGCGATGTTAGGGCAGGCACGGAGGACACTAAGGTCACTGTGCTGACTTTGGTCGACTTCTCGAACGCCTTCCGCACCGTCAGTCACGATATCCTTCTATCGATCCTCTCCCATCTCATGATCTCGCCTAATCCACTGGAATGGTTCTAAAGTTATCTTCAGGAACGCCAATAGTCTGTTCGCTGTGATGAAACTACATCGAGTTGGCGAAACATTTGCTCTGGTGTTCCTCAGGGTGGCATTCTCTCTCCTTTACTATTCTCTATTTTTATTAACTTTTTAACTCCTAATCTTCAATGTTCATATCATCTTTATGCTGACGACTTGCAGTTGTACTCCCAAGCGAGGGTGGACGATGTGACAGTTGCCATTGCAGACATAAATAGGGACCTTGAGTCAATGATGGACTGGTGTAATAAATTTGGCTTAGACGTTAATCCAGCGAAGTGCCAGGCCTTTATAGTAGGCAGTCGCCGCTTAATGCATAGATTAGACGTCAAAACTCTACCTCCTGTAATGTTTAATGGCTTGGTCATTCCGTACTTGGTCGCCTGTTCTGACTGTCTTGGTCGCCTGTACATCGATTCCACTCCTCAATTGGCAAGCGCAGGTGAGTAATGTTATTCAGAGGGTCACCGGAACTCGAAGAGCACTATACCGTTTCAAGAATTTCTTGCCTTCCAAGACCAAGACAATGCTTGTGTAGGCTTTAATATTTTCCATAATCGACTATGGTGATATGTGCTATTATGACATGAATGCAGAATATCTCAATAAGTACGACCGACTTCTCAATAACAACATTTGATTCATTTACAATCTTCGTAAGTATGACCACGTCTCTACTTATCGTTCCGAACTTAAAGGCTACCAATTCGTCAGCGCCGGTGTTTGCGTGCTCTTACTACTCTCTTCTCTATTCTCAAGTCTCCTTCTCCTCCGACTTATGTCACCCCACACTTCCAATATCTATCTGCTACTCATGAGAGAGATCTTCGTTCTTCTCATAATCTTCTTCTTTCTTGCCCCAGTCACACTACTGGGTTCGTTAACTCTTCTTTTGTTGTGCAGTCTATTATTTTATGGAATACACTCCCTCCTGAAATCAGATTGTCCACCAACCGTTATACATTCAAAATGAAAGTTCGAGAGCGTTTTTTTGAGAGATTGAAGGAATCAGCACATCACTCTCATCCAATATTAAAAGTATTTATGTAAGTATATTGTATTTTTATTTATATGTAGGTTATATTTATGTATAAGTATGTATTTGTAGAACTATATATCTTGTATGTATTCTATCCCTATTATCTATGTATATTAGGGTTATTAGCATAGGGTTCCCACCAAGAACTTAGGGTTCCAAGCCAACCTCACCTGCAAGTGGTGCACCTGCCGATCAACGGACGAGGCTCTGGCAAACAAAATATCCCGATAAGCGGTAATAGGCTCGCCACCTATTACGTAGGATCAAAACAGTGGCGAAAAGTGGACGTTTAATATGCCTCTGCCTACCCCTTCGGGGAAACAGGCGTGAGTCTATGTATGTATTATTTTACATTAGTTACATCTAAATAGTAAAATTTGCCTACCACTTTCATCTCTGCACCACCTTAAGGTTGACAGGTAGAGAATGCCATATGGCATTATGTCCACCGATGTACACCATGCTTGTGCATAAAATGAATAAATAAATATAACCCACGTTTCATCTGGGAAAGATAATTTTTCACTGTGGGAAGCTATCTGTCAGATGAAACAACAAAGGTATGTTGTTGACATGTAGGGGACGGTAGGGCAAGAAGGTGACGGTAGGCAAAAAGGGTACTTATTCTTTTTATGTATTATAAGTAAGAACGAGACAATATAATTACGTATAGCGCTAACGCATTCCCCCTGCGCGCACATCAGTACGCCGCAGCGCGCGACACGAGACGGTTGAGTGTACAGGAGACTGTACAAGTTTTCGCGCCAAAAAATAAAAAATTCAAAAGGTGAGTCTGGTGTGTATCTTATGATTTATGTGACATTTACTGTGCATAAATGCTTTTCACGATGAAGCTTAGTCTTTAATGTATCTAATTTGAGTCAATTCAGCTAAAAAATTGTTTAATTTTTTGTGAAATTTAGCGTCAGCTCAGACTTTGGGGTGGAGGGCAAAACGGGTGCGGGCAAGAAGGGTAGTACCCTTTTTGCCCGCTTGTTGTTGTGCATGAATGTAAAGCTAAAATTTTATTTGTTTATTGCAGATGGTCTTTAATTACACAAGAAAAATTCAAAGAGCTTCTTGGACAGGTTCGTTTACTAAGAGTCTGGGCCGGTACAAGCCCATATTTACAGATGCTGAAGAACTGGAGCTAGTGCAAGATTTAAAGGACCTTGATGCACTTTTCTATGGGCTGACTAAATCTGAATTTTTGCAATTAGCAGGTGAATTTGCTAAACGCAAAAATAAGAAAACATCATTTAAAGATAATGTTGCAGGCAAGCAATGGTTTAAATTTTTTAAGAAAAGACATCCTGAAATCGTATTGAGAACTCCAGAATTGACGTCTATTGCCCGGGTACAAGCATTTAACAGACCAGCAGTGAACAGGTTCTATGATGTACTAGAACATATTGTAGATTCAGAGAAGATCCGCCCAGATATGATATATAATATGGACGAAACAGGCGTCCGAACTTCATCCACAAAACCACCCAAAGTGTTATCGGTTTATGGTAAAAAGCAAGTGGGAATAGTCAGCAGTTTAGAAAAAGGAACATTAACAACAGTTGTCTGTTGCTGCAGTGCTTCTGGTAATTTTGTACCACCTCCTTTCTTTATTTTCAAACGTAAAAGATTCCAAGCCAGATTGTTCGATGGTGCAATACCAGGTAGTGAAGCTTCCGTTTCTGATAGTGGGTGGATTCATGGTGAAATATTTCTAGAATGGCTCAGAGTATTCGTTAACCGTGTTCGACCAACTCAAGACTGCAAAGCTTTGTTGATCTTAGATAGTCACGAATCGCACAAATACTATCCTGCTAATGCAGGATAGTATTTGTGCGATTCGTGACTATGCCACTAAAACAATATGCAAGGAAAAATACGTAAGTCCCCCCTCTGAGGACTGGATTCAATGCTCACAATGTCGAGAGTGGGCTCATGACTCATGCTCTTCATACAATGGGCATGGATCTTACTTCTGTGATCTCTGTTTTGATTAGAATGTAAGCTAGGTTTTGTACTCTTTTTGCCCGCCTAAGGTACCCGTTTTACCAACCCCCTAAGGGCAAAACGGGTTTTTTGACATATTTTTTTTAATTGATTCAGTTCAAGAATGTTAATTATATGTTTCATTAATTATGTTGATTATGATAGCCACAGAGGTCGTTTTCAAAAATGTTTAGTTTGTTCATTAAATATCTTTTGATTTATGTGGATTTTCATTGATCAACCTTAAGGGACCCGTCTTGCCCGACCGTCCCCTAGGTATGTGTTGATTTACATGTAGGTACATGAGGCTCATAAAATATATACATTACATTCACATTCTAACATTTTATCGACCATTCCTAAGATATCCGTAGATATGGTGGTAGTAGTACTAATATCTACAAGAGCTGTCAATCACGAGCGGCTAGCTGGTGTGTAGGATCGCGTGACGAAGCCACGCGGTGTTGTTTGAACAACTTCACTATCAGTAGTAGACGCGTGTTCGTATACGTGTATGCGGGGTTATCTATTAGTGTACTTACCCCAATTCGTGCTGATCTCATTCCGCTTGTGGATGGTTTATTTTTGGACTGTTTTATTAGGACATACATAATTATGATTTACGTATTTAGATAAAGTTTACTTCATGAGAAATGATATACTTAATCGACAATAGGCAATTTATCCCTCAGCTTTATTATATTAGGCAACTTTTTAACGAAATCTCTCTTGCATCTCAAATTGGTATTCGAAGAGCGTCATGTTTTAGAGAAACCTGTGTTACAGAATAGCTAAGCACAAATTATACTGCGGCTACGTTAAAAGCTTTAAGGCGCCGTGTACAGCTACTGAGTTCAGCTGTTGCTGTCACTGTCGGATTGTATACATAAGAAAGAGAAGCGCGACGACGACGGGACGTTCAGAACGAGTTATTTATCATTAAATACATTAATCCTTACAAATATCTTATTCCATTCGATAAATAAAAACAACAGTTCCCTTTATTATTATATCACTCATCACTGTTATTAATATTATCAAGATTTGTTTATAAATAATACAGTTACAATTGCTACAATTTCAATTTAAATGGTTATTTTATGGGTTTTTTTTATCGAGAAAATTTACCGAAAACGTGTTTGAACACAATGGTCCACCCATAAATATGATCAAGATTAACATATATTTTTTTAGCTGCTCTAAAATGTATACATTTGGCTAAAAAACTGTTTTGTGAAGCCTATTTTGACTAAGTACAGCGCCTTAAAATGTTGTTGCTGACTTCTGCAAACAGTAAAAGCAGCACAAGTATAGATACATTGTGATGTTTTTACTGTTTGCATGTGCGGAGTTTCCGATATGAGAGAACAAGAAATTTTTGGTACCGTTGGTTTTGGTGAAAAAGGTTTAAAGAGCATTATCTAACTGTGTTGCGAAATCCAAGGAATACATACATTGTCTACGTATTATACTTATGCTTGATGAAATCTTCCGTAAGTCAATGAAAAATTATGACTATTATATCAAAATATTGGATTATATTATCTATCGAGCCATTACATGCGGCATACCGCGAAAATCTCCTAGTTCTTTTGTGTATGTAGTATATTGCCCGCTAGTGCGATAAATAAGATAGGTAGTTTTCTTATCATTAGTAATAAATATATAATTTATTGTTTTATAATACAGCGTATATTTTACGTTTAATATCTGGACTAGAATACTTTGCCGCCGACACGAAGACCTTTGGAATCACAATATGACAACTAATCCTTGTTGAAAACACAGTAATTACACATAGTCATAGTCATTATGAACATATTGCCTATTGTACACCTACAACACAACTCTCGATCTATAAAGTATTAATATTTACTGTTCAACACTGAATATCTTCACAAGTTTCATATCTTCACAAGTTTATTTACACAAGTAAGTATATTGCACTAATTACATGTACCTCGGACGCGCACCATGTCATCTGGCTGGTCAACAAACAGACCATCTACGCCAGTCGAGAGGAAAGTTCTAATTTCACCTTCACCGTCACCGATAGCTGCAGGAGATGTATCATTGCTCCGGTACTCCTCCGGTAAGAAACTGTTCTCCGATCGGAAAGTGTACGGATGAATCTTAAGACCGGCTGCGTGGGCATCACGAACGAAAGTCGTCGGTTCTCCCAGCTTGTTGTCAGCGGTGCGAGGAATTATATAAGACTTGTCTGGCCCAACAGCGTAGGCGTAAGTAGCAATCTCACGCAATCCTTCCGCTGTAGCCATTTGGCCATAAGTGAGGCCTGTATTCGACTGGTTCTGATCAAACGGTTGATTGGCCTGGTTCGCACCGAGCAGCTGTATTAGTCTTATATCTGTCAAAGTCTTCAGCTCTTTTAAGTTATTCACTTCGAACGACTGTATGTAAATAGGTGCCTCAGGGCCACGGTAACCATTGTTGTGTAGTAAATCAACAAGAGGTTTCTCCATAGCCAGTCCAAGACGCTGGAAATGTGTGCCATGTTTGATTTCTGGGTAAATACCTATGGGACGATGTAAACTGACTTCTAAGCCCTTAGCCAAGTCGATGATTTCCTGCATTGTGGGCACCTTTAAAGCTGTGTCCATTCTAGCGTTACCAGGTCTGATGTTAGGGATCCTTTCGATAGCGTTTAACGATTTTATCTCAGCGAGTGTGAAGTCTTCAGTGAACCATCCGCTCATGAGTCTGCCGTCGACGGACTGTTGGCGGTACCGTGATGCGTATTCAGGTCGTTGGGCAACGTCTGTTGTTAGTCCCAGCTCGTTGTCGTGTCTGGCGATGATGTGTCCGTCTTTGGTCATGACAACATCTGGCTCTAAGTAGTCCGAGCCCATAGTGGCTGCGAGAGCGTAAGCACCGAGTGTATGCTCTGGTACATAGCCGCTGGCACCTCTATGTGCTATAACCAATGGTTGACAGAAGTCCCTGTCGTAGTCTATGGTGGTGGTGTTGTTCTGTACGAGGACCAAGGCAATGACTGCACTCAGACCACCGACAACGATCAATCCGATCAGTATCCCAATACCCCAACGTCCGATCATTTTCATATGGTCTGGAAAATAGTGATTTTGATTAGAAGGTGTCTTACGTTTACAAGTACATAAGTAGTTATGAAAGAATGCAAGTGTAAATGGATGGAATTTATTACTAGGTTGTGGTACTGGTTATCTATTATGGTATTTGTTCGGACACGTGTTTCATCGTCTGTAAGGGTATTTAAGTCAGCAATAGCATGCCAATTTCCAAATTGAAGTTTGTAATGTCCTTGTATTTCTACGCTAAATGAGAAAAGATACGGACTCTCTTCGTTGCTACGATTATTTAGTTATGAAATGTTGATTTTGGAAAGCAAATGGATTAATAATATAACCAATAAAATAAAACTTACGCGTATATTATGTTGTGGTGCACAACTGCGTACAGTGACACATTTATCCAGCACTAATAAAACATAAATAAGACTTGTGATTGCTCGTTGAGGCACTAATACTCCAAGATAATGGGTGATAAGATTTTATTTTAACTTTTAATTTGCTCATTGCTTCACGATGCAAACTCATGGTGAGTGCACAAGGCATGTTTGATAGGACGGTATAATATGCATTCATGTTTTGGCTATTATTGGAATAGATGATACTTTACAAATTTCCAATATTTTGTACTTGTATATTTATGTCTACATACATACCTACATACATACATAGACTCACGCCTGTTTCCCGGAGGGGTAGGCAGAGACTACGGAACGCCATTTGCAACGATCCTGACATACCTCTCTTGCTTCATTCACTCCTATCAAGTTTCTCATGCAAGCTCTTCTGTTAAGGGTACTTCTGACCTGTCCTTTTTTAGGATGTCTGCAATCTGGTCAGAGAACGTCCGTCTAGGTCTTGCCCTTTGTCCTCTCCCATTCACATTTGCCTTATATATCTACTTTGTCAGTCTATTGTCATCCATCCTCTCCATGTGCCCAAACCATCTTAACATGCCTTTCTCATTGTTTGTCACTACATCTTCTTTTACCCCACAACATTCTCTTATCACACAATTCTTTACTCTGTCGTTCAAAGATACACCACACATACTTCTCAGTGCTCTCATTTCTACAGCGTTTATTCTACTTTCAAATCTTTTCTGCCATACCCAACTTTCACTACCGTACATAAGGGTAGGCACTAATACCCCTCTATGCACAGCCAAACGTGCCTTTTTGGACACGTTTTGGCTATTCATAAACGCCTTCAGAGCTCCATTCACACTATTACCTGCATTAACTTTCAATATCTTCTTCATTCTTACCATCTCTTGTAAACAACGTACCTAAGTATACAAACTCATTTACTTGCTCTATTTGTTGTCCATCGATCAAAACATTACAAGCCGTAACGCATTCCTCCTTTCCAAAAACCATAACTTTCGTTTTACTTACATTCACTTTCATTCCTTTTCTCTCTTACGCACCATGCATGATTGTTACCATCTCCTGCAATTCCTCCGCTGAAGACGCAAGTATTCTTAATATCATCAGCATAAAGGAGGCATTTGACAAGCAGCCCATTCAGTCACTATGTTTTAGATCTTGCAAACAACTGAACATGAAGAGGTTAAACTTAAACGGCCACGGCGACGCTACACATCCCTGTCTAACATCTGTCTCGATGGTAAACCAGTCAGTATATGCCCCGTTTATCCTCACACAAGCTCTAGAATTCTCATAAAGGGATTTCAGAGCTCGAATGAGGCTGCTGTCCAATCACATTTCATTCCTCACCACTTTATCGTAAGCCTTTTCTAAATCCACGAATGCGCAATAGACCTTTTGACCTTTGGCCAAAAACTTTTCGGCTATGCTTCGCAAGGAAAAAACCTGATCCGTACATCCCATACCCTTCCGGAATCCCGCTTACTTATCTTTATATTTATTAATAGTTTCATATACCTACTCGTATTTGTTTACTGAATGAATATTGAGATTATATGCGAATGTATCCACTTGAACAACGTCGATCTTGAACTAGTAATATCTTTTACTAAACTTCGGCCGCGTGAATTATAAACTACCGCAAGACACACTGTAGGTATCTTTTGGTGAATAGCTAACATTTTTTTTATTTTTTTTATAATAAGAAGCTACCTCGAAAGTCTAAGAATCGTTCAGTGGTCATCGCTTAAAAAGAGCTTGCATTCCCAATAATGCTCATAACAGGTTAATGCTCAAATGTATCAACATCATTACAATACGGATGTTCTAAAAATAAGGGTTTTGGTTGGTACTATCAATAAACGTGACCGTATAAAGCGATTACAATAGCAACACAGAATATTGTTTGGTGTTAGTTTACATAAGGATATCATTGTCCCCATTATTGCAAAATAAAAAGTTTTAATAAAAACAAACGCATCCCTAGGGGCTCGCACCGCGCAGCCCTCGTGTGTTGACACTGAGATTTTATTTATAGAATTTTTAGGGTTGGCCACCTTGTAATGATAGCTGCAAAAAAACCGAACTGTTTTAATTTTGTTATATTGAAATGTATTTGCCGTAGTTAGTGGTGTTTCTACATAAAACTATTTACTGTAGATATGAAACGCAGTTGGCCGCGAAATCTTTTTAATCAATTACTGGAGCAAATATTGTATCATTTATGGCCTAGGCAAATAGACACTTTTTTTTTGGCCCAAATATTTCTAATTGATAGCTAGAAGATTGCAATTTGTCTAGCAGATACATAATTACTATGTACTTAAATGATTTAAGTACAATTTAATGTTAGGCCTGTTAACGGTTCCTGTGAGCCCAAAGATAGGAGCTTCATCAAGTAACTAAACTTTATTTAGTAATCTGTGACTTCATGTAGAATGAATGAATATAAAAAGATCGATTAACATAGATAACTTAATTATTAACAACTACCTACTTACTATCTAAAGTAATTACCTAGTCATATAAAACAACATTCGATATAGCTTAAGCTATCTATACTATTATGTAATATTATAAAGCTGAAGAGTTTGTTTGTTTTGTTTGCTTGAACGCGCTAATCTCATGAACTACTGGTCAGATTTGGATAATTATTTTAATGTTGGATAGCCTATTTATCCAAATAGGCTGTAGGCTATATACCATCATGTTACGAGTCACGGATGCAGCGCCGTAAACTTAAATATCGCGGGTGTAACCGCGGGCTTAGCTAGTTGTATAATTAGCCTACGTACCTTCATTACTGACACAAACTTTACAACATTATATAGATAAGTATGTAAAATTGTACACATGATGTTCACGCATAATTCAGGTATTTACTGGAGGCATTATACCTATCTAACACTATCACGCACGCAGGTTATACCTAGTGATATTTAGCAATCAGCATTATTCAAGAACTAGATAAGATATTATTATTTACTATAGTTGAGATAAGTATCTACCTAGTCTCTGTGTAATCTTTTAGTGTCGGTTAAATCTGTCTGCAAATTTTCGAACCTTGTTTTCTAAAATTGCAGTCCTAATTATGAAAATTCAATATTAATTACAGGATCGGACTTTAAAGCTTATAAGCATATTAGGATATAATACCTACTAATAGATTCTGGAACTGGTCTCTTACAATTAGGTAAAGATTAAAAAAAAATTGATGGGAGTGAATGAAGCAAGAGAGATATGTCAGGATCGTTGCAAATAGCGTTCCGTAGTCTCTGCCTACCCCTCCGGGAAACAGGCATGAGTCTACGTATGTATGTATGTAAGTAAAAAAAAAAACAAATTCAGCCAAGATAACGAAAGCGTATTTGAAGGCTTCAAATGTAGAGCTGAAGTCGCATTCACCATACCTACAGCCTGGACCTCAGTTCTTGTTCTCTCTTGGTCTCAGTTTTTATGTTTCTATTCAAATCAATGACAAACTTAGAGGCAGACATTACGAGCCCCGAATGTGTAGTGAGTGCGTTCTATGAAGCCATTGAAGAGATTACCTAGTAAGACTGGTCTAGCTACTCTATGCCATAGTAACAGCGAATACAAACATTTATCGGGTTATTAAGAGGGCATATGCTGTGGAAAAGAATGGAATATGTCCTAAGTGTATCTTGTGCATAGGTGTAACCTTTCAGTATAACCTATGTATCTTTGTTTATTCATCATCAGCCTTAAACAGTCCACTGCTGGACTAGGCCCCTCCTTTGAAAGGAGGAATTGGCCTACTATACCACGCTAGCCAAACGGGTTGGTATAGGGTTTGTATCAAGTTTTCCTTCTCTTACAGTTCTGCTCTGCATAACATGCTCTCTCTGACGACTCTTACGATACCCATGGGATGATATGGGGTAGTGAAATTCCGTATTCTTAATCCGTCACCACACGGACAACTTTGTTTATATTATATAATATTTTTGCTGTATACCTTTATTTGGCTACGTAGTTCTATACTAGATATTTATTACCTATAGGTATAGTATTATGGAACATACTAACTTCTGCCCGTGAATGTCTCGGACTCCAAGCCAAAATCCCAGAGCAACTGGGTCATTGTTAGAACGACGATGACAATCACAAAAAAAAATGATGTTATTGCATGTTGTTCAAAGACCGTCTCGGTTCTAACGCCTTTTGAAATAGGTTAGCAAACTATACCGACAACACAATGAGCATATTGTGGTGGAAATATCGATTTTTGACAGGCGTTGTTAAGTAGAATTATAAACAGCACCTGCGTTATGAATGATATTCAACAGGTTGAATTTGTACTTTGTACGATTAGATTTCGATAGTAAGAAATTGAATATGTCCATTAAATAATTCAGCAAAGAATACGCACCGACTTATATTGTTATGAATAAAACTCAACTCATATTATTGGTCTATATGAACATGCATTTTTTGTGCACTGCCAGCCCTGTGCAAGTGTCGTTTAAAGGGATGGGTTTAGGAATCCCTCCGCGATATTCGTTTGTTTTTTCCCCCGCGCCTTCCGCAGTTTGCGCCTCTAATCCTGGCTGATCGAATTAATAAAGTTTGTCGTTAATCATTATCGTAAGCTGTGAATACCGAATTAGACATTGATTACACCAAGGGTGAATAAGCTCACTTTATTACGATTTACCAAGCAAAGAGGGTTATCACATGTTTATTAGCTTTCTTGTGTTTCTGGCTTAGAAGCAACTTTTGCAAATCAATCAGGTATTCATACGCCGTTTTTTTAATAAAATACACCTACCTAGGTATAGATTAGTCGTAAATTATTCCATTACAGTTATAAATGTGATAAGTACCTATATTATTATTTTCTTACTTGAAGTTGATTAGAAAATATTTGTTTTTTTTATTGAGGAAATGGTTATTAGGTAAGTATTTACTAAGTAAAAGCGATATGGGCATATCTTTACCAACGAGATGCTCCATTTTACAGGATAAATGTAAAACTATGGGTTACAATATGAACAGTTTTAAATATTAACAAAGACACGTTAGAAGTACCTACCCTAAACCGAAGAGCATGCATGAAAAATTTGATGAGAGTGCATGAATGAAGTAAGGGAGATATGAGTAAATGGCGACCCATAGTCTCTACCTACCCTTTTATCAACAGGCGTGAGTCTATGTATGTATGTAAGGAACATATTCCCACGAAGAAGAGTCCCTGGAGACAGATACTTGTACCCTACCATGTTTTGCACTGAGCGCTCCCCTGATACAATTATACTATGATAGGGATGTGTCTAAGCGTTGGTTACACGATACCAGTGTCTTCTGATTCAATATACTCTACCCCTCTTCTAATAGAATAATACAAGATTAGATAGCTAGAATAGCATTATAATGACAATGTTATTGGCTTATTACGTGGGACTAAAGTATATCTGGCGAAAAGTGGGTGTAGAAATACATCTCTTCCTGCCTCTTCGGGGTTATAGGCGTGAGACTATGTATGTTGGTATGTATATATGTTATTGGCTGTACGTTTCGAAATATTTCTGTAGAAGATATAGAAGCATGTGCCTACTACTACTCTCTCACAGAAAGTATTTTTACTGTTGCGTGTCTGTCGGTGTGTGATCTCCTTTTCCCTCTCCCTCTTTCCGCTCCACCTCCTATTCCTTTCCCAGCACAAAGGCCGGCAACGCACTTGTGACTCCTCTGGCGTCCCACGTGTCCATGGGCGGCAGTATCTAATCGCTTACCTTCAGGCGATCCGACTGCTCGTTTGCCTCCTATAACATAAAGAAATAAGGGTAAGCAAGCATTCTACGTAACCCTAAAAAGAATATGATCGTTAAGAAAATAGTCTACTCAATCGCTATATACACTTCACAAATAAAATACTTAGGTACTAAAACGTAGAGGCAGGGGTGTGGGTCGTATGCAACACACATTTCTTATGATTGTCTAATGTATGACAGGAAGCGAAACGGTACTGTCGTCGATATGACATATTTAATTATAATTGTCATCATCTTTTTAAAACATTCCCAATTTAATTAGTAGCTCTACACTTTAAATTTCTTCTGAAGTATACCGGCAAAACTTATATTCAAAGTTTATTTTGTGGTCAGTCGCAACAAATCCAATATTAACAGTGTCTTGTTATAATTTCACAGCATTTTGTCAACACCGAATAGATACGTGAATCACCAAATATTTTTGCGGGATTCTTCTTAAGTTAGTTTGTTTACTTCGTGAAATAAATTGCATTATGCTATGTATGGGATCTGCGATCGATAGTGTGGATAGGATGCCGTATTATTTAATCGAATAATTAAGATTACCGTCATAGTAATAGTAAATTAAAGTTTTTTAGTAAGGAAAGAAGCTGTACGTGCGTTTTGGGCATGTACAGGCATTGCCATTTTATTCACGACTTATTTATGCCGTAAATGTGGTGTTAGTAATCTTGCCAGTAATCCTAGCACTAACACACTAATACTGACGAATGTATTTAATTTTGTAAGTGTTTGCGGTTGGCCTCAATATAAAAACCTATTAAACTAAATGCAAAAGCGAACGACGAACGACGAAAAGTAGTCTGAACTCTAGAAGTTGACCTCCTTTTCTATTTTCTTTGAAAAATTATTAGTACTTATTACCTTTCCTTGAAGCGAATAGAAGGATTTGGCCTATTATATATATAGGTACACCATACGCTTACCATACACATTGGGATAGGGTTTAACCTCAACATTAATGTTAAGTTGTTCGTGTTGTATTGGCTTCGTGAATTTTCTTTAGTTGCCTCTATGACACTTCCACGTAATGATACGTGGTAGTGACACCACACGAATCAAAAGTCAAGTCTTATTAGGATATTGACTCTTCTTACGCCTTGTTACAAAACTGAGGCTAAATCTGCCTACGTAGGTAAATAAAGAATTCTGCTTGGGTTACTGACTGCCAGCCAAAGTTATTGGGTGCAGAAACGTGAAATTTGTCATGTATGTTTCTTGAAGACCGGTGGGATGCACTTAGGATTGCCTGAAACTGCTACAGGATTGAGAAAAATGGTTAAATTAAAATAAAATGTGCGGGCGAAGTTGCGTGTGCTCTAGTATAATATTGGTATCGTCGAATTGTAGAACATTATAAGACGTATAAAAAATTACAGGGATAAAGTCAGGACTAAAGTCGAACTAAATTTAGGTTTAAATTCCAAATTAGATTTGCTTTCTTATTGGTTTGTATTTTGAAATGAGATAAAATCTAATTGGAATTCGCACTTACTTGAAACTAATATGAATACGCTGTTATACAGTTTTCCAGGAGTTTAACACTTATGTTAGTTAGTTGTTCAAAAGTTGTTAAAAAACCTTAATTAATGTTTGTTTCTAAAATAATTATTAAGTATATGAAATTTTGAACATTATTTTTTTACTATGCAACTTATTATAATATAATTTCTATGTGTCCAACTGGACATAGACATCTCTTAATTTCAGCACAATAGCATTGCCAGTCAGCAGGAGGATTTGCTCTTCTATACCACGCTAGCCAGATGAATTGGTATATTTGAAGTCAAGTATACAGCCTAGCAGCAGCGATAGCCTAGTGGAGAGACCGACAGACTGCCATGCAGAGGGTCCGGGTTCGAATCCACGGCGCTCACCAATGACTTTTCGGAGTTATGTGCGTATTAAATTGTTAATTTAACGCTTGCTAAACGGTGAAGGAAAACATCGTGAGGAAACTTGCATGTCTGAGAGTTCTCCATAATGCTCTCGAAAGACATGTGAAGTCCACCAACCCGCACTAGGCCAGCGCAGCGTGGTGGACTATGGCCTTAACCTTCTCATAGTGAAAAGAGGCCCGTGCCCTCAGCAGTGGGACAGTTTAAATACAGGGCTGATGATGATGCAGCCTATTCCCAATGATACCAGTTGCTACCTGTTTTTCCTTAGCCGCCTCTTACGACACCCATGGAACAATATGGGGTGGTGAAACTTCATATTCATAATCAGTCACCGCGTTTAGACTAAAAGTCGTCTCGAATTTAGCATAATTTGTCTACCTTGTGTAAATAACACATGATTACATTTGGCTAATTTCAGCAGTCAGCAAATGCTACATGTGCTGACTTCACTTTATAAATTCTCATAACTTATAATCGCAACACAACCTGCCACACAGGATATATTATGCTAATACCACCTCGCACTAGTCATCGTAACATTAATTTCTCACACTCGTTACGCGATAACTATCTTCGATATTATCTGTTACTCATACATGTAAAGATAATTTATTCGTACATGGGTAATGTACCTGTTAACAAACCTTAAAGGCAGCGATAGCTTAGCGAAGTTACCAAAAGACTACCAGGCAGACTATGTACGCGGTATCATGTTCATTGTCTCTACAACCGACTTTTCGAAATTATGTGTGTATTAAATCGTTGATCATCGTTAATACGTTTAGACCTCCATCCAAGTGATCATGAAGATCTTTGACAATTTTATTCTTATGGGAGTGCACTGACTCTGATCTAGAGCATGGTATATCGCTTTGGATTGCGGTGATCAGACAGAATATGCTCTATAGAAAAGCTTATATTCTATCATTTGTGGTTAGACTAGAAGGCGGAACTCGGGTTCCAAGGCTAAGGAGATGGCTGGTTATAGAAAACACCATCCAATTGGAGAAACGAGGAGACACCACGCCCCTGGAATATAATAGATTTATGGTAAATTGTTTTGTAATCCAATCACTCTTCCTTTCAATGTTACAGCATCTTCAGTCTTTATAGACAACTGCCATATTGTATACCCAGTGCTCACCTTATTTGCGTCGCAATAGCATTCTAATTGAACTGTACCTAATATCACATTCCTAGAATATGCATTATTTCAAAAATTTTAATATTTCTGCAGGCATGAAGGAGCTACTGATTAAGTAACATTGAGTAGCTCATGTCGTTCTACCGGGGGCTGAAGTGGCTAAAAGAGCAGCGTTCGTCCTGACGCAGTCAATATATAGCAATCAAAATTAAGCTTTAACGTTTTAAATGGTTTTTCATAATAGAAATTAAACTATGGTCGTATAATATGTTTTGTAATGGCAGACCCTCGCGCAACTCGCGATGATCGTATATCGCAGCATTTGTAGAGTCACCGTCGTATCATTACCAAGCAGTAGTCACTGCTAAACAAATAAAAAAACATCCTCTTATTTAATAAACAAACATTATTACCTGTCTTATTTTCTTTTTAAAGAAGACCGTAGAGACAACCATTTCTCTATTCCAAAAAAAAAAAACAAAAGTAAATAAAGTATAACCTATCTTAAAATGCCATCGTTCCAATAAGTCAAGATGAGTTATTTCGCACAGAAGTGATGTGTTTAAGTGGTTAATAAGCGGGTTGTGGGCCCGGGCGGGGCAACTCCGCCCCCGAACATGCAATACCTTTTATTTTACAACAACCGGACAAAAACTCACTCTTCAAATAATAATATTATTGAGGATATTCTCAGGCACCTCGCTTAAATAATGTCTGGGCGAAATGTTAATTTACACGAAGGCACTTTTTATTATGAAACATAAAATATCTTGGATCTACGCGAGAGACGAACGAAAACGATTTATTCTCTATACAGCAAGAAACGCCAGAAAGGAATTCTGTATACCTACTCCAGTATGGTCATATTTTATTGTCATAATTGCCTCGTTATTGTATAGGTGTAAATAAGATTATTATAGCTTCATAGAGTTCATGCCTAGATAAAAGTCCGAACATTTTAAATAGAAGACTAATTTCAGTCTGATGTTAATTTTTGTACTAAACAAAAAACATATCAGATATGGGAACGCCTTAATTTACTCGCAAAATAAGGTTGCAGTACAGCTCTCTCAAAATTATTGCTTGTTGTTGATGTTTTATGTACTTTTTCAATTTAATTAAAATGCCAAGTTCACAGCCAGGTTATCTGAGGCTCGGGTACATGTTTGTAACGTTTCAACATGCCTATCACAATACATTTCGCAAATATATCAAGTGAATCGTGTTAGGGGTCACGGCCTTATTAAATTTCTTGAGAGAGATAGCATCGGTCGTCACTCCCGACAGATGTGTAGGTTCGGCGCCACAGAGCGTTGCGCGTTGTTCGATTGAACAATATCGATGTTGTATCGGACAATCGTCCGAAGACCCGCCACAATCAACGATCGACACGAACCACAATAATAAACGCTATTGACGAAATCCTTTAAATATAAAAAGACAACATCAGTGAACCACAGACCAAATTAAAATTACATCTAATAGTATTATAAGCGTGAATTATTAATTTGGCCGCCATTGTTCCGATTTCAACGCGTATTGTGCCTGTATTATAAAACGATTGTATCACAACGCAATTCGCTATGTACTACTAATGACCTGCTATGTTCGTTTAAATGCTTGATTTTATATGTAATTGAATATAATTGTTCGGAATGACTAACAAAACTGTTGTAAGCACTTGTTAGATTTCTTGCGCAGTTATAATTCGGTATTGAGTCAGCAATCTGTCAACTAATCAATGAAGTAAAGCTATTTAGATAATTGCAATACAAAACAAATCGTTTGTTGGTGTGGCCGATAAATAAGGTACAAAATTGAATATTTCAAAGCACTTCATTATCCGTGACAATCGGCTATCAATCATCCCAAAGCTCGCAAAACAATAATCACATTATCATTCTCCCATAATAACGAATGCAGGTCCGAAATGCATAAAGAATCCCCTTTGAAAGTTTTTACAAGGTACGTTTTGAGAAATATCGTCGTAACGCTGGCTCGCGGACGAGACCGAACAATGTTAACTTATGAGTGAACGTATTATTTATTGAAAATAAGAAAAAGTGAAACGGTTTGACATATTGTTAAGGGCTCTTATAAAATTATTTGCTATCACGCCATCCGAGACTTGTTACGAAGAAGCAATGTTTAAAATGAAACAAGAGTACGACTCGAGATACGTTTACGAGAGGCTGCGTGTACAATAAAACAATGGCGTCTAACCTATAGCCGCGGCCGTTGCGTTCGGATTAATGGACCAGTGGATTTTGTCTAAGGATAAGTAATTGCTGTCTTCTCATTTTAATAATCATAAGGACCCACTTCAAGAGCGCTATTAATAATGTTTTGAATGAATTTTTCGAATTCCCAAATGTCATCCAGCTTATTAACCGGCTTCGTTTTTTGTTTAACTTTTATTTGTTTTGTATTGGACAAAGCGTTTTGGTTTTGGCGCGGTCATTCCGACCTTTCGTTTTTTGTCCGCATCATGCAATCTCGGCAGATGAAATATTGTTTAGAGTTAATTAGTTATCCACTGATAAAGTCTTTTTCTACGGAATTGTCTGGTACCATGTGGGTGTCTTGTGTGGGTTTTGTCATATACTTAAATGAGCTTGAGTTTTAATTTCGTTTGCACCTCCGACAAAACTATTAAAGGAACGTATAGATATGTAACATTTTGATAGACTAATTTCATAAGTTTGACGTCTAGCTTTGATTTATTTGTCTCGAAATGGTTCGAAATGATTTGTTAACCGTCATAAAAGATTAATGCAAAGAAAACAATTTTAATTCTATTAATTGAAACAATGTATCAATGTCTGCCAACTCGCATAAAATTATAGAATAACGAGATACCTATTACCGTTACTCATTTTTTGGTGGCAGTAAAGAAGTTGCTGTAGCGAGGGCTCCATGACATGAGATCATGCGCAGGTAAACAATCACCTAACATTCCTATAATTAAAATTAGACACGCCGATTGAAACTATAATTTAAGCTTAAACACGAACAATTTATCACGAACTCCATACGTCAAACATCATCTGCAAAAAGATGCCACTAAATGAATAAATTTAGATTCCAATGCGCGTGATCGATAGACTCTTAGATCGGATCTATAGATCATATCGACTTCGAAAATGGAATGCGTGAGTAAGACA
This sequence comes from Euclidia mi, assembly GCA_944739405.2. Classification (NCBI taxonomy): domain Eukaryota; kingdom Metazoa; phylum Arthropoda; class Insecta; order Lepidoptera; family Erebidae; genus Euclidia; species Euclidia mi. The sequence goes on from OX123187.2 coordinate 42,648,431, forward strand.
AAATATAATTAATGATCGTCCTTCTAAATTCGAATCGGTCTGGTGCAGACATGTTGGCGTCGTCGCTATAAACAAAAGGCAAAAAGTTTTGTTTCATTTTTTCACAATATATTTTTTATTTGTGCATATAAAACGTTAGTAGATGTGTACGATTAATCATTGGTGGTGGTATTGTTGCATCTGTCGTGTCGGCTTGTACAACTCGAGTGCGTCCATTGTTAAAGATGGACCTTTTCACAATTCCAAAAAGCCTCCACTGCGCCACCTGTGCCACTCTAACGGTTTGATTCCTTTGAATCGAACTAAATTTAAAATAGATTATGTTATTCAGAAGTTAATAGCTTTGAAGCAACACTAACTATTATATTCATTGCCATCAATGTTGCAAGCTGTCATAATCAATACATCTTTAAACTTTAATGGAGCCACATGTAGGTACGTGCATACAGTTATTAATATCTAAGTATTCTGATAACATATAAAGTAATTATATAATTATTATATCTGACAATTAATAAGCACTTGCTGATGATGAATCGTCGTGTACCTTTTGGTGAAGTTGATACAAGTCAAACGTAGATTCCATTGGAGGCTGAGAGAAAGACATAAGTACCTAGATAATTTAATAATTAGTACTTAACGTACTATGACACGATTCGATGAAAAGTTAATCATCATCGAATCGCGTCATAGTACCTAACTTTATTTTACAGTCCCTTGATATTTTAGATTTACTTATTTGTTAATTTAAATACAAAACCAAGGTCGACTTCCATGGAAGAAGCCGATCATGACTACGATGGTTTAATGATATCGGAAGACAAGGATACCATGTTTTGATGAGTTCATTACAAGCTCGACTTCGGTGCTTTGACATGGTTGGGTTGGAAAAGAGGAGATCGATGAGTGACATGTCTACCCTGCACAAAATCTTGAATGGCTTATTTACTTGTGATCTTTTAAGACAATTACATTTTAACGTACCCACTTGATCTGTGCGTAATCCGTAACTGTTTCGAATACCCCACTACCAATAATAATGGGTCCCAAAATAATCCGGTATTTCGAATGTGTTAACAATATAATGATATTAGCTATAAAGTGGGTATATTTGTGGATAGTCACAGTAGATTCAAAGAATCCTTGTGCAAATTGAATGCACTGTAACACATTTTTGTTTTCACTTAGGTACTTGTTTTTTGCTACTTTTATCTGTAATTTTTTTTAAAAAGTCTTATACATATATTTGAAGTGGTTATAATATGGATGATGTGTACAGTAGTAATTGGAGTACAGGTTTAAAAATGTTTTGATGTAAAATTAGCTCTAAGTACTAATTGATCTGTATTCTGTCACTGTACCTGTAAATAAATAAATTATCCGTAGATAGTGACTAACTACCAAAATCAGCAAGCTTATATTTTGCAGGATTATTAACCATCCATCATTCCATTAGTTTTTATATACACTTCAGTTGCTAGAACCAATCACTGCCAGTCTTACAACTCATCGTCCGCAAAATCGCAAATTGCCTCAGCGCTGATTGGTGGGCAACCACTCTGCGCACGATTTGCGCTTCTTTAGAGTTTATACACGAAATTACTAGGTATTTGTTTGTAAGTGGTGATTAATTGGCTAGTACACACAGCTTTCCTTAGTCAATTCTGAGAATACACGTTGAAGAACGGTAATAGAAATGAGATGATGATACCATGTAATACTTACGAGTAGTAATAAGTATGACTGTATGACTACCTACTTATCACTATTATATGTTAGTCATAAGTATGAATACTTATAACTATTATATATATATATGGATGGGTGACCGTGTGTGGCATTTACATCTGAGCGCTACCGTGCTTCGGAGGGCACGTAAAGCTGTCGGTCCCGGTCTGCTAGCTGTCTAAGATAAAGGATCGTTATGCCATGTCGGAGGCCTTCGGGCGGCACCAGAGTTGGCCACACACTCACACGAAAAACAAAACAAACATCAAAGTTGTAGGAGAGTTTTGTAACATAGCCTATTTAACGCATTTACCGTTTAAGTTAATACTTGCTTTGCGAAGTAAGAATAAAAAAACTACAACTGCTAGTGCCTATATTTTTTATATCAAACTAGAGGACGCCAGCAGCTACGCCGGCATTTTTTTTTTAATTTACCCGTTTTTTCCGATCCCGTGGGAATTTCGGGAAATCCCTTCTTAGTGAACCCCTGCGGTCTCCAAGGAACATACATGCCAAATTTCAGCTTCCTGCGCCCAATAGTTTCGGCTGTAGCGTGTCTGTCAGTCAGTCAGTAACGCAAGGATTTTATATATTAAGATAAGTATGACTACTTATTACTACTTATATGCTAATGCGTGCAGGATTTTGAAGTTTTGTTTATTCCAAAAGAGATGTATATTTGTATCCCAAATTTTACGGGATTACAACACTTAATATTGAGCGTAGCTTTTGACTCCTTTACCTGGATTTCAGATCAATCGTACCGTACCTCTGAAATTGTAAGTATTCTAAAATTTTCTTCACCGTTTCCATGTACCTTAACGTCCTTACAATAACGATGCTCCTGGTTTGCAGCTTTATAACACCATCTACAGTACTGTTAGCTTGAGTCGTTGACTGGCCGGCAATATGATTATTTACGTATTACAAGTGTGTAGTGTGAGTGGTTACCTGCAAACACAATCAATCGTAGCAGACGATTATGACGGATAACGTGTTCTGTCGTGGAGCCATCCGTCACGGGGCGAGGCGCGGGCGGAGCGGCCTCTCGAAGGCGCCGAGCTTTTGTCAGACGTGGGAAACTCCACGATAAGGTGAGCCTTCCTTTTTTGCTTGTAGAAGTTAATTGTGTAAATAGTCTGAAGCGAAGATATAAACTAGTTGTGCTATTATTGTTATTGATTTCAATTTATATTACAACATGATTACAATTATGTTGCTAACCAGAGATATGAAATTGATTAATTAAATTATGAAGACGTTATGGAGTTCCTTGCGAGTGTGCTCAAAAGGCTGGTTGGATTACCACATTGAATAATATATTGCTTTGTCAATATTTTGTGACAGATTCAGGCAACCTTTATAGACACGCGGGGCATGGTTTAAGGAATCTTCGCTGAAGCAGCAAGACTGCGAACCTTAGAGCATTAAACTAATGTTGGTTTAATGCTCTAAGTAGCAAACAGATAAAACCCAACCAGATGAGGTCATACGAGTTCCGAAGACCGTGCAAGATCCGACAAGAAAGGGCCCAATTTCCATTTCAATAGAGAAACAGTGTCGTAATTGTACGTGCTATTGTACATACCTGTATTACATACTTACATTTACTATTACTTACTGCATATAAGTATTATTATGTAGATGAACATTTTGAACATAATATTAGGATTGAGAGTTTAGGAAATTGTGGCAACAAAGGATATGGACCTTTTATCAGTTACACACACATGTATTACAATTTCAATAGCCCGACTGGCAAAATGGTTTCGATTGGCAACGATTTTTGTGCTATAAGTTGTGGGTTCGACCATCTTAATTATATAAAATCCTTGCGTTACTGACTGACTGACAGACACGCTACAGCCGAAACTATTGAGTGCAGGAAGCTGAAATTTGGCATGTATGTTCCTTGGGGATCGTAGAGGTGCACTAAGAAGGAATTTCCCGAAATTCCCACTGGATCGGCCAAAACGGGTAAATTAAAAAAAAATGCAGGCGTAGCTGCTGGCGTCCTCTAGTTTGATATAAAAAATATAGGCACTAGCAGTTGTAGTTTTTTTATTCTTACTTCGCAAAGCAAGTATTAACTTAAACGGTAAATGCGTTAAATAGGCTATGTTACAAAACTCTCCTACAACTTTGATGTTTGTTTTGTTTTTCGTGTGAGTGTGTGGCCAACTCTGGTGCCGCCCGAAGGCCTCCGACATGGCATAACGATCCTTTATCTTAGACAGCTAGCAGACCGGGACCGACAGCTTTACGTGCCCTCCGAAGCACGGTAGCGCTCAGATGTAAATGCCACACACGGTCACCCATCCAAGTGGTGACCTGTGCAAGCGTTGCTTAACTTAGCCGATCTGTTACGAACGGCAAGCCAAGTTTCGATATGAGCGCTGCACGACTTTGAGTTACGCTGCCAGTGACAATATTCCAGTTGACAACAAACTTTGTACTTCTTAACGCAGAATAGGAAATCTATTTAACACAGGAACATCATTATTAGACGATTTGGTAAGATCTACGGCAGTGATATTTTTTGGTTGTAATTGAGATGAAAGTCAAATTGCAGGACCACTTTTAATTCATATTAAGCTTACATCATCTTGTGTAAGGGATCATTATCATCAGCATTGTTTAATATCTGTCCCACTGCTGGGCGCAGACCTCTTCTCATTATGAGAAATTGAGAAAGGTTTCATAGTCAACTACGCTGGCCTAATGTGGGTTGGCACTCGTCTTTCGAGAAAATTCGGGGAAAACTCGGACTTGCAGAGTTCCACCTAGTTTTCCTTCACAGTTTAGCAAGCGATATTTACAATTTAATTGGCACATAACTTCGAAGAGTATGTGCGATCCGTGGATTAGAACCCGAGATCCTCTGTGTAGTCCGTCTCTCCGCTAGGCTTACGCTGTAAACTGACTGGAGTATAATTATGTTAAAATGTTTGTCGCGTCGATTAGTAAAAATCACCATTCTAATTTATGGCGTCATCGCTTAGAGTGCCCCAGGTGATAATATATCAAACCCTATTTATGAAGCCGTGATGACTTAAAAACAATAGCAGAGATACAGATAGGTTAATTCGATATGTATGTAAGTATTTGTACATTAAGTAAAATGTTTATGAAGAGCGCTTCAGTCTGTTTTTACTAGTATTGAAATTCTCGTTAAACAGCTTTTTTATTCAGTGTTGTAGTTTCAAAATAACCTTGCTACATTTCTTACAAAAAGTATTGCTGGTGGAACAATTTACAAAGTAGGTAATTTCTTTATTTGCATTCGATTACTACGCGCTAGAACATTGGGTACTTTTTATGCGATTGTTTTTATTCAGAAAAAATATAAACTACAATCTTGAGTTTATTTGCTTTTCTTTCGATGTTTAAGTTATGGATAGAAATATTCATCATAATTAGTTCGAGACATTTAGCTGGCTATCCTTTTTTGAGTTATGATAGATACTTCTTCTTAGAACACACCTCATTTTTATATTCCGTACCTCCAAACTGTTAGGAGGGTTAACATGAAAAAAAGAAACAAACGAATGTGCGACCGGTTTTTTTTTCACCTGACAACACCCAACGTTAGTTTTTATGTACACCATTTTGAAAATTAAATTATAGGTTATAATTTTAATATGATAGGTGTGTAATATATTTCTTGAAGGAATGTTTTGAAGAGATTTTTATCTTATAATGGTATTTATTTTATTTGGATCTTAGACGTTTTATATTAAATCGTCCCTTTTTTATTTGTATAAATTACGCTAAGCAGTTAATGAGTAAGAAATTCGGGTTTTATTAAAAAAAAAAAATTACGATGCGTACAGCGCAAGCTGTAAGAATGTTTTCTATAAACAAATGTTCTTATAAATATTAACTATGTCTATAAATCTCCCAAAAATAAAAAGTTATCTAAATATGATTTTGATTTAAGAAGTTACGATAGACAGCATTTATCATTAGAACTGCTAAACCTGTCAATTATAGGATTTTTATCGGTAGAGTTAGTTACAGAGTTTGCTTTAATAATTTCTGATTAATCTGCATGTATTATTCATGTGCCGACCTATAAAACGTTCTAAGTAATAATAAATAATTTATTTTTAATCTTTAAAAGTCTGCTTTACAGAATAACGTAGAATCTACACAGTTGCAGTTCTAAGCAAAGATTCGAAATGGCGATTTAATTTGAATCGAAATATCATCTTAAAATACTGAACTACCTATTAATCTATTTAAACTGCGCGGCATTAAACAAAAGCTTATCGTAGCAGGTATCAGGTTATAGACAAGCTATAAAGATGGGATCTACAAAGAAATCGGCACAGATTACAGTATAAACGACCATCGCAATTGGTCGATACATTTTTAACGACTGTGTTTTTTGGCGCGCCATGACACTCTGGCGAAAAAAAATGCGGCGGCGACAAAAGACGATCGTCACAAAGATCCTCTTTACAGATAAAGGGACCATAAATAACACCATAGTTTTATATTGTTTTTATGGATGTTCCAAGACGATTCCTATATGTCTGCTGTCATTTGTCAATATATGTGTATTATAATTATTTTGGTTGCCTTCAGAAATGGTATGATAAATTGAGGCTGTATTGATTTTACCTGTGCGCGAGTGGAGTTTATCAATATTTATAAGTATCGAGGTTTTGTAACGTTTAATTTACAGAATATTAAATTCTTAACTTGGTTTCAGTTTAGATACAATCATTTGTTTTTCGGGTAATAATTCAATTTCTGTGCGTTTTGATCTAACAATAAATATAGACAATATTAATTGTAGGTGCTAGGTAAATAATGCTTCAACAAAAATGCATTATCTTATAGTAATGGGAGTTAGCGCTATCATGCTTTTCAGTATCTACCCTTGGTTGGGAGGCTTAACGTTGTGGCCAGGTTCTACAGACTGATTTCCTGCTTGTGACTACTAAAAGAAAAATCACGAGGAAAAGAACATTAATACACATAACATAATTTCACGCCTTTATCCCCGAAGGGGTAGGCAGTGTATTACACATCCATACTTCGCCAGTTATGTTTCCCTCCCAATGTAATAGGAGGCGAGCCTATAGCCATCTACCGCGCACATTAAGCGAGCGATAATTAACACTAATTTGAAACAATATTTGTAATTCTCAAAGTTCTACCTATTCAAAATAAGTCGTGCCAGAGCAAACATAATCTACTAATAACAAAATTCACTACCCTAAATGGTATTCATTTAACACTATAACATGCCCCATGAAAGTTAAAACATCAGTTTGGTCGTAGAAAAAGTGTTGGACAAAATTGCGGTAGTTTGCCCCACGAGGGTGCGTACCCCGAAACTTTATTAAATCTTCCTTAGAATTCATTACAGTCCTGTTTCTAAATTAAGTTTCCTTCCCTACGTTCACTTAACATTTTATGAGTTGTTTTTGTACACTGATTTAATTTTAACCGAGTAACGAGATTTATTGTTATTTATTAGTGGAAGTATATGCCCCATGTGGTCTAATGTGATCACGCGACTGTATGAGCATGTTCACGGAGGGTAATATACAGGTGTAGCACACTTGTGTTTAGACATAATTTATTAAATACTTTAGAAGGAGGAGCACAACTTTCCTACCTTATGAGTATATAGGAGTGAATTTATGTGCTTAAGTATTGAATTTTAAGTAAACACTTACTGGCGCTTGAAGAGCTTTAAGCACATCGCTTTGTTCCAGTCTCCATGTTTAGAGGAAGAGCCTAATGCCATAACGATAATGACGTTTACCGAGTAGGCACATTACTAGCCTTTGAATTTCAGAATTAGATATCAGGATATCGGTATTACCTTAATTTCCTATATATTTTATTAAATTCTACTTGGTCTTATTTCGTTGCCTATATTTTGCCAATTGCTTTGAACTTGAAGATGTATTTCGTATGCATTAATATCTAATGATGATAATGAGGTGCCCGGTAGATGGCAATAGGCTTGCTCCCTACCTATAACATTGCGGCCGAAACATAACTGGCGAAGTGTGGGTGTGTAAAACACCTCTGCCTACCCCTTCGGGGGTAAAAGGTGTGAAGTTATATCTAAGTAAAAATTGCTTAACCAGATTATTGTTTTGTAAAAGCTGTAGATGTTTGTCAACTAGATGAGCAAATCTTTCTTATAAATAAGCCATAGTTAAATGAGATTCTACATAATATAAAAGGGGATAATAAAGATAAATTCTGTCGGTAAGTCTTATTCTACAAAAGTAGGTAAGTTTTATCATACTAACAGCTTTATAGCTGAATGAAGCGCCTGTATTTCGTAAAAACTATAATAAACAGACACGGAACGGAAGTACCTAGACACAACAATAAATATAATAAATTCATTTAATTACATCAGTTGTTGGTTTTCTTTTTTCAATTGTTAAACACATAGCCAGCGAGTTATTTAAACAGTACGTAAGGGTAAGTCATTTCACGTTGGCGTGACTAGATTCAATTCACAAAACATTCCGTACACACTCCCCCAGGTTATATTTTAAAATGGCCGACACATGCGACCCGAGGAGAGGAAAACTTTGTTTCCTATGTTGGTATCACGTATTTACTTCTGAAATAATTCATGATCGAAAAACAAACTAGGTATGCCAGAAAATAAACCTAGTTACAAAATATGAGAGCTAAAATGTAAAATCGTATTACTATAGGCTTTTTTTCATATTATACGAAATCGATGTAAACTGAAAAGTTCGTATTGTGGTGGTATGAATTCGGATGTAGATTGTTGTCTTATTCATAGATTTGATATTGACTTACCCGTTTCGCATTTTGAGATTCCTTCCTTACTAGGTATACATATAAATTACATACCCAAATAATATAAACCAGGCTATGTAAATATCGAGTCTAACCACTGTGAAAGAGTTGGGAGTCAAAATCGAACAAAAACTGACGTTCCATGTCCATGACCATATTCGTGCACTCGCTGAGGAGTCATTCAAAACATTGGGATTTTTTCTGAGAAGTGCGAGTGATTTTCACAAAGAGCATGTCATTTGACTGCACGATTGGCGTAGTGGTTTAAGCGGCCGCCACACCGTTTGACACGGCGCCGAGTGTTGTGGGTTCAATCCCCACACGAGACAACAACTTTGTGTAATTCACTAGTTGTTGTTTCGAGTCTGGGTGTTCATTGTGTCCGTTAGTTGTATGTTTGTAAAGTCCCCCGCGACCCAGGATTTAGTCCTAATGCGGGAGTTGTCTTTTTTAAACAAACAGAAACAAACAGATACGATTGCTTACTATTACTCTAGTTCGGAGAAAGTTTGACGCAATTCGTGTTTGAAATCAAACCCACTTGTTCTATTAGGTTGGCAAAAGTTCTGATTGCATTTTCACGAGTTTTGTACAAGCGATTCCTAAGTTACTACCCATGTCTGCCACAAAATTTATGTTCCGCTGTCTTGGATATTGCTATATAGATACCAGAAGAGATTATGACCCAGTATGTGCCATGTTTAAAGCGTGTAGTGGCTTATTATATGCTTCAGATCTTTACAATGAGTTGTTTCAACTCTACATGCCTAATAACTATTCCCGAGAAACAGGACACCGACTGTTAGCCGTGCACTCGTGTAACAGTAGCGCGCGCTTCATCTCCTGTTCCTCGCTTCATGTCAATCTTGGACGGACTCGTGCAGTTCTACCCGGACTGTTATTTAATGTGAACACAGGGTGAATTTTTTGTGTATTAATATATTATTTATATTACTGAAAATGGTTATTCTTAACCGTTTTAATAAAAAACATACAGAATCGCGATAGGCATCAAAGATTTCCATGATTAAAAGCCGGGTGAAGGGATCAGACGATCCAGAGTAGTGATCATGATCACCAAAATGGGAAAAAAGTTAAGTGAAACAGAACTGTCGGTTGTCCGCTAGAGCAAAATAGCTAAGAACCTTTAATATAGGTTGGTATTACTTAAACAGCAGAACGTGGGAGAAAACCAATTATAGAGGTGAACTTGAAGTGGTAAGTTTGTATTGCTGCTTCATTTCATACACAAACAAAGCATTATAACTTAATTCGTATGCCTATTTAATAAATTTTATTTGATACCGTTTGCAGAATTTAGCGAATCACTAACATGCACATATTCATAGGACAAAACCTTTGATTATAGACAAGTATATAATCAAAGGGCAATATATCATATACTTTTTTCAAGAATACACATTCTACCCTAAGTTTCTGAAATATTCTACTAAAGAAATCCACGCACCCATTTAAAATGGACTTGGTTTTAAGCGTGGTGTTAATGTTGAAACTCTAACATTCGACAAACACCTTGTCCACATTTTAGGTTCGCGAAAGTTTTACCTACAGATCATGGTAGTGCTTCTACGAGCACTTAGGTTAAGTGCTCGTAGTAGTGCTTAGATCCCTAATATGTACTTAAAACCATTGAAATATAAATTTCAGATGAAAATAATCTAAGAAAACTCGGCGAGCACTTTAAATAAAACGATATTTATTTTGGCTTCTGCCCTGGTATTTTCGCAATCGGATATTCTATACCTACTCTACAAGTCTTAGTTAAGAAGAGTATAAGACGAGGCGATCTTAAGATAAATATATAATTTAGACGCTGTAAAATATATCATACCATATCATCCCATGGGTGTCGTAAGAGCCGACAGAGGGAGCATATTATGCAGAGAACACCATTTTAAGAGAAGGAAAACTTGATACAAACCCTATGCCAACCCTTCTGGCCAGCGTGGCATAGTAGGCCAATTCCTCCTTTCAAAAGAGAGGCCTAGTCCAGCAGTGAACTGTTTAAGGCTGATGATGATGAGATTACTATGGATGAATTTTATAACTCAAAGATCTTCTCTGGATAAAAAGTTACTGAGCTGATTAAAATACACCAACATAGTTCCACTTACATGCCGATGCTGTATTCACCAAGTAGAAAGGAATTACGACACTTGCCGTAGCGCTGAACTATAAAGGTACGTTAGTACATACATATCGATGTATAAAGGTTTTCTAAAAATGTATTTTGTTGACACTTTATATACTCGATTCAGAAACATAGAGTAAATACCAGTGGAATGAGAAAAAACTTGGAATGGTAATAAGCCGCGCTCTACCATACTTATCCATGAGACACTAGCATGTTTCAATGAAGACTTAGATATTACTAGATGATGGCCGCGGTTACACCCGCGTATTTTAAAGCTACTGCTCCACTCCTGTCACTCATAGCGTGATGTTATATAGCCTATAGCCTTCCTCGATAAATGGGCTATCTAAAACTGAAATAATTTTTCGAATCGGACCAGTAGTTCCTGAGATTAGCGCATTCAACCAAACAAACAAACTTTTCAGCTTTATATATTAGTATAAGATTAGATTCATTATTAGTCAAGAATTGCACACAAGACAACAAATTTTCCGGTACCCTTTACTAACACTCTACATCGCAAGCCACAATTTTGTCTTTCAAAAATAAATAAGATTTATATCATCGCAAAATACTTACTTGGCACGATAATCTCGAGACCAAATACACTGAGGCACATAAGTAACTGCATTTCCTTTTAAACCAATTTAACTGAACAATAAAGCATCTTACTGGAAAGCGTTGACAACATTTTCACAAGTACGGCTGCGTTAAGACGTTCGCCGTCGGCATCGGGCGGGCGGCAAGCGGGCGCGTCCGTTGCTAGGCAACGCGCGGCGGGTGGGCGTGGCAATCGATACTACCTTGCCTTGCGGAGGCTCTCCCAGTCACCTACAGAGCCTTCAGCTGTGCCTTCAGCCCCAGCCACATGATACCCCGTGTCTTTTACATTGTGTGCGCCGGCCGATGCACTGTGAAACTACAAATGAAAGATTTGTTGTGAGTTAGGAGAATGTTCAGTTTCATGTGCTGCTATTTTGGAAGTTTGGTAGCATTTACAGCGAGCGTTTTTGACCTTGTTATTTGATTCATTTCTAAATACGTAGTGTTAGAAGGATATTTTGCTCTTAAATATCAATACGATATGTATATGACCTTATACGCTTAAACTAGTGTTTGATTTCCCGTTCATCATCTTTCTTTAGACTGCCTCGTTGGTCTCGCGGCATATATGTGCGCGTGGGATTGGGAGGTCTCGGGTTCGATCCCCGGGTCGGGTAAAGTGTTTTTGGTTTTTTCCTTTAGGAAATTCTCAGTAACAGCACGGAGTCTGGTAATGTGCCCGGTACGGCAATCGGCTCGCCCCCTATTACGTGGGACTAAAATAAATCTGGCGAAAAGTGGGTGAAGCAATATACCTTTGCCTACCTCTTCGGGGATATAGGCGTGAGATAAATAATCTGATAAGTCTTTACGTGATATACTCATTATCTTTTTTTGAAAGAGGAGGTTCAAACAATACAGATATTTTCCGAATGAACCTACATAAATGGCTATAAAAATGATAATGGCTGTTCCTGGCATTTTTATGTTAACTTACACGTGGTTTCAACCGCGTTTTATTTTTCTTATCTTTCAGCCATGAGAAAAGCCACCATTGTGTGCGCTTGTATTAAAATTTTCATATCACAGATTGACGCAGTTGAAAACTGCGGTTGCAACCGCAAGTGCGGCCTATGGGTTACCTACACCATTTTTACCTTCTTAGAGGTAAAATATAAAAAATCCTGTCTTAGCGGGTGCCTACATAATTAAACTTTCAGTGGTTTAAGATCTGACTCGATAAAATAATTATTGCGAAGTAATAACATCACAGATCGGTAGCGCTATCTTATCTAATTGTAAATAGTATGCGATTATCAAACTTATTGCTAATAATATAGTTCGTTTAAATTAACTTATCATGGCTTAAGATATCTTAGTATAGATTAACCTAATACAATTTTCACAGGTATCGTTAATCGCGTAGTGATCACACTGTGAACGTTATCCACGGTAAAAACAAACCCGTGGGTAATGAGACAGTATACAAAAAAGGAAAATGTTATGTTATTTCATTACATTATTAATGCATTTTGACTTTACGATTTATGATAGACATGCTAGTGGTCGAAGTAATTATTGAATACCTATAATATTTACTCTTATTATTCTTGTGTAAAACATGTAATTCTTGTAGCCGTATTCGATAAGCTACTAAATGAAGGGCCCTTCAAATCAATAAATTGAAAACGCTAAGAAATCTCGCTATAATAAGGGGCTTGATATTTTTAATTCATCAAGTCTTTTAATGTTGCTGTCAAAAAGAAATTGAGTTTCCCTTCTGGTGATGTGGGGGAGTGTGGGAGACAGGTTGCTTCGACACAGTGCTACTATTAGTGCACAAAGGTCGGCTGTCGGGGACATCCGAGGTGGGCCGCCCCCCTCACGGTCGCAGGGGCGCGAATTATGAGCTGTCAACGCCACTCGTCCATGCATCTCTGTCTCCATGACTATACCTGACGCTAATTTGAATGTTTGTACGCTTTTATCATTGTTTGATGGTTACGATATTTTTTTTAAATGTTCACAATGTGATAATCGATTTTAAACTTTCGCGATTTGTATACATCATACAACTTTATTAAAACGGGTCTTATTCGCGATATTTAATTAATTTAAGGTATAAATACCTATGTTTTACCGACGTTTCGGCCGTCTTACAACAGCCTTGGTCGCGGCAGGACTGATGTCATCTCAGTGTCGTCCTTGTGAAGCGCGGATTTCGGCAGCTACCCTCACTTGTTTTTTTTTATCCGAACTGTCGGTACGTTGACACACAACACTTATGACGTCTACACACTGATGAGCTGTGTTACCCCCGCTGCAGTGATTACTTGATTTATAATAACCTGCTTGATTGTTGTGAATAACTGATTGTTGTAGGCTTGTACTTTTATTGTTCATTTTATATTAGGTATTGTTGATAGCGACTATAATATACAATAAATGGTAAAAGTGGGCTCTTTACAGATATAACCCAGAATCAGCTACAAGTCGTCATAGCAGAGGACTAATGTAGAATTTCATAGGAAAAAGGTTCGGAATATTAAAGTCTTGAGTTTTTGGCCCCTAGTGGTTGCTAATATTGTGTCTTGTATTACTCATAAATCCTCGCATAGTGTCCTGTAGTGTTGAAATGTTGGCTGACTAAGTAGTATCTAGTCAGCCAATACTACAGAATCTGCCAAAGAGTCAGTACCTAGTAGGTACTACTATTCTTTGGCAGAATCTCAAACAATACTCTTATGAGTGAACAAATAGCATTTAGTGTTTCTACATTTTCCGACGCAAACCGAAAGACAGTTGATCCTCCTACATTATTTATATAGACTGGCAAATATTCCCAGTCCTCAACTTCAATTATTTATATCTCATTTATTTCAAGAATAAAGTTTGTTCAATAATAAGAAAACACCTATTTACTCAAACCCCTTCTGCAAGTTCGCGGAATATGCAAAGCTTTGATCAAAGCGATGTCGGCGTCTCATTTCAAATTAAAAGCGTCTAATTTAGTTCATTTGGTTCGGGTCTCGGCAAAATGAAGTGAACAACAAAAATAAATTTATGTCTAATTTTGTTATTTCGACCGAATTTTTGATCAAGTGACAGAAGTTTGGGCGAATATTAAAGTAATCTGTTGATTGTTTGATTCGGAAAATGTTTTACGTTATACTAAGTTCCATTTGAATTATTTTATGATTATAAATTATTACATACATATTTAGCCAGCCGTGTGGTTGACGGCATAGAATACAAGTGTCACCACCCCCTATCTTCCCGTGGGTGTCGTAAGAGTCGACTAAGGGATACGGCGATGCAAATACCATCTTTGCGTAGAGACGGAAAACTCGACATCAAACCCTATACGACTGCCTCGTTGGTCTCGCGGCATAAATGTGCGCGTGGGATCGGGAGGTCCCGGGTTCGATTCCTGGGTCGGGCAATGTTATTGGGGTTTTTCTGTCACAAAATTCTCAGTAGCAGCACGGAGTCTGGAAATGTGCCCGGTACGGCAATAGGCTCGCCCCTTATTACGTGGGACTAAAGTATATCTGGCGAAAAGTGTGTGTAGAAATACACCTCTGCCTACCCCTTCGGGGATAAAAGGCGTGACGTTATGTATGTATGTGTACATACATATTTAGGATTTGTTCAGTGTGGAGGCATAGAGTAAAGACTAGTAGAGGCGCGTCAAGGTCCCGACTTTATAAATGCAACTCAAGTAGATTTTTCGAATTGCGTCATTTGTACGGGAGCAGACTTATCGTATTACAAGAGAATTTAATCGTAAACAGCAAAACGTAAATTCATTATGTTACCTGTACACATTGATAGACACCTCTACATAATATGGGAAACAGCGGTTTTACAAGCAGTTTTAAGTTCGTGGCTCTATGTAGTATTTTATACATAACTGCATATTGTGTACAGTTTATCTAAGCTTATGTAAACAGACAGTATTGAGTGTCGCCATGTCGTAGTAACTAATTAATATAAATCGAGCGTCTCTACCCAAGGGCCGCGTCTATCCCCGTCCCTCTTAAATATATGGTCCATAAAACTACAATTACGTTTTATAAACACTACATTTATAACTACTTCATGATTTTATTATTTATTTTACGTAATATATTATGCTCTGGTGGAGATTTTGATTTTTTTCTAAACTGTGCTTTCAAATATTTAAAATTCTCTGGCACAGTACACTCCATTAATTTATAGTATTGGGTCAGGTTAGTGTGGAGAGCACTTTTAAGTCAACTGCGTCTTTTAATCAGGCACTAAGTTTATTGTTTTATTGTGTAATATACCTACGACTTTTTGGGTAATTTAGCCAAGCGTATTTTATATAATCCGAATATATTCTCATTGTGTCTTGTCATGAACGAACATATGTAGTTTGTAAGCGTAGGATTTTATTAATTGAACATGAATAAGATTGTTATGTCTAATCCGACTACCTATTTTCTATACCGTCTCAAGGGCCTACCACATTGGTATTGTTCGATATGTTTGTTTATTAATTAATGGTTGAACATCATCATTATGAGCTCTAGTTTGTGTAGGTGCATTTATTTGATTTAATTTTGAATGAATAAGCATTAATTTTATCTTTGTCAGCTGTGGTTATTTTACTTTATTTGGACCGATATAAGTAATACATGTGTATATATGTTGAAGGAGACCCTGTGTCCCCTTCTATATACACATGTATTTGGCAATACCAATCAACGTCACACATCTGAAAACAAAATCTTTATTAATTTTGATAATGTAAATTGAAAGATTCTAATAAGAAACAGGAACAGTTTTCACACCAGAATCTTTCTTCCAAATTTCTTATAAGTATGTATGTAGTCACATAAAGATCTAATAAGAGAAGTCCGCTTCCACTTTATGTGTGCAGTGTATGCGTAGAGCACGGAGCTCGGCCGGCGCTCGCCGGACCGGCGCGTCGCGACCGGCCGGCCGGCGCGGACCGGGATGCGCCCGCACTAAATTTAAATATTTTAATCCTTAATTTAAATTTTTGACATTTTTATTTTATGTTGGTATTCGTGTAGTTTCATTTTTAATGTTATTTGTCATATTCAGTGGACGGGCGAGCTCGTGACTGGCCCGATGGCGCCTCCAAACACCATTTGTTGGTAAAATATCGTCAATAAGACAGACGAACGCAGGACAATTTGTTCAAACATTATCTGCTTTCGATAGCAAAACTTTATGGAATGAAGATCGTATTTATAAACGAATGGGGAAGACGCTGCGATCTAGAATGCGTTCCTGACGGGTCGATGGTTCGATGGCTTCATGTTTATTGATGAGTACGCATTTTATGTTTGTTATGTACATAATTTGATTTGTCAAAGGTAAATACTTATTAGAATCTAAGTAGATATTATTTTTCTATAATAACGAGATGTCATGTCCAATGTCGTGGCCTAACTGTATTTTATAATAGAAACGTTTTAAGCATATTGTATTTGTAAAACATTTTTATTTAAAGTATTGCAACAAGTATGTGTCAAATTACTTTATGTCACCAAACATAACAATAGGTCAGCCTGTTTCTTGGTTTCGCACATAAATATCAACAAGTTCGGAGTTTCCAACTTCGGCTTAATAACGAAGGTTGCCAATATGTATCTACGTTTGTGGCAACCCATTTTATATCTAAGCGTTAATAAATCTCTATATTGGGTGGAATTAATTTTAGTATCAATGGAATGTAGATTTAAGTACATAACAATATACCTTCTGAAGACTCCTTAGACAACGTAGAGTAGCCTTTTTTATTCTATCCTTATTGCTTTAACTCATTTTATTCTACCGGACTGGATTTTATATTCAAACGATTGGAGTAAGCATTCAGTTTTCAGTATACCAATACATCCAGCCGTATTTTCTTTTCATTTTAATTCGTCCTACTTTTGACATATTTTTACGTACATATAACATGTTCAAAATAAAGATATTATTATTATATTCTTACCAAAAATTGTCATCCTAGCGAAGTCCCGACACATTTTAAGACATTCACGACTTGCATGGAATAACCATACAAAATAGAGTCTTAGTTTAACCCGATTTGGCAGAATATTAACTTTCTTTATTACTACTGTCTTCTAACCTTCTGCACCTTAAAGATCAGCAACACTTAGTAGGTACATCAAGATATCGTAGAATGAAATCTGATTGGAAAAGTTAAGTAGTTGACCATTACAAATTCACAATATTGATTTTTAATAGGTGGTATAAAGACATGTTTTCTCAGCGCTTAGTTCAGCTCATGTGTCGTCTGTGTACAGAATGTAAATACTTTATTCACAGTTTTTTTTTTCATTTATCGTATTCATTTATTGTATTTTTTTTTTAATAAAATTAGGCGGCAAACGAGCAGACGGATCGCCTGATGGTAAGCAATTGCCGCCGCCCATGGACACAAGCAACACCACAGGAGTCACAAGTGCGTTGCCGCCCCTTGGGGTTGGGAAAAGGGACAGGAGGATGAATGGGGGATGGGCCCCCGACACTCTCACTCACCGAACGAAACGCAACAGTTTGGTTACTGTTACTTTACGTCGATTTTCTGTGAGAGGGTAGTACTTCCCCGGTCGAGCCGGCCCATTCGTGCTGAAATCAAATTGCAGATGGGTACCGCCATATACAGGCTACCTACGATTACACATGTTACATACGTCTGCTTTCTTAACAGAGAAACTCATCTTACTATTATTTTTTAGAAGTAAACAAATGTGAATTGCTTTGAATAAATACAAAGACATTACATTTAAGATGGCACATACTGTTTCTGCTATAAATCTTATACATTATATAAAGCTGAAGAGTTTGTTTGTTTGTTTGGTTGAACGCGCTAATCTCAGGAACTACTGGTCCGATTTCAAAAATTCTTTCAGTGTTAGATAGTCCATTTATTGAGGAAGGCTTTAGGCTATATAACATCACGCTATGAGCGACAGGAGCGGAGCAGTAAGCCTTAAATAACGCGGGTGTAACCGCGGGCATCTTCTAGTACTTAATATATAAAGCTGAAGAGTTTTTTTTTGTTTGGTTGAACACGCTAATCTCAGGAACTACTGGTCCGATTTGAAAAATTCTTTCAGTGTTAGATAGCCCATTTATCGAGCTATATAACATCACTCTATAAGCGACGGGAGCAGAGCAAAAGCCTTAAATAACGCGGGTGTAACCGCGGGCATCCTCTAGTCATTTATATTGACACAGTTGCCCCCAAACCGCGATACCATATCTTAGGATAAGGAATGAATTTGGCATATATTGTTTAGCACTAAGAGGGAATTTTTGGGAAATCCCCCCAAGAGGGACACGACGGGCGAAGTCTATCTATACTAATATAATAAAGCGGAAGAGTTTGTTTGTTTGTTTGTTTGTTTGTTTGTTTGTTTGAACGCGCTAATCTCAGGAACTACCGGTCGGATCTTAAAAATTCTTTTGGTATACGATAGCCCAGTTACTCTGGCAGGCTATAGGCTATATAACATAACGCTTCGACCCTTTGGAGCCGGGCAAAAGGCTAAAAAGGCTAAAAGATAATGTCGGCTAATCTCAGGAACTAGCAGACGGATTTTAAAATTTGTTATTGCCTATGATAGCCCAACTATTCCGCAAGGCTATAGGCTATATCAAATTACGCCACTACTTTTAGGGGCCAGACAAAAGTAATAAAATGGTCAAACGAGAAGGGGGAGGGTTGGGCCAAAGGCAAAAAAAGGCTAAACGAATAGGATACAATCTACATGGGTATCGTTTTCGCGATTTTCGGGACGCTCATTAATAATATGAAATTTATTTAGTGATCCAAGATGGCGGACGGGAAATCAAAGATGGCGGACGAGAAAATTAAAAAAACTCAATATGGGTATCGCCTTCGATATTTTAAGGGGTGGGGAATCCAAATACAACATCTATTTTGTGATCCAAGATAGCGGATGGGAAATCAAAGATGGCAGATGGGAAAAATTTAAAAAATCAATATCGGTATCGTCTCTGATGATTTAAGGGATGGTGAATCCAAATACAACATCTATTTCATGATTCAAGATGGCGGATGGGAAATCAAAGATGGCGGACGGGATTTTTTTTGAAAGTCGATATGGGTATCAACTCCGATAATTTAAGGAATGGGGAATTCAAAAACACCATCTATTTCGTGATCAAAGATGGCGGATGGGAATATTTTTAAAAATCAATATGGGTATCGTCTCCGATGTTTAAAGGGATGGGGAATCCAAATCTATACTTATAATAAAACTGTAGAGAGGTCAATTCTGTACATTGAATATATATTCAAAATTAATATAGGAGGATGAATGGTGATCGATACTGATGCCAAAAATGCAATTAGTAAATTTTTTGTCTGTCTGTCTGTCTGTCTGTCTGTCTGTCTGTCTGTATGTGCACGCATGGGTAAAAAACTACTGAAGGGATTTTACTACTCCTGGGCAGGTTATAGGCTATATAACATAACGCTAAGACACATAGGAGCGGAGCAGTGACGATAAATTTGAAGCAAGTCGGATAAAAATACGCTTTCGAGCTCTTATCCTCGCATGCGTTTATCATTCGCCAAAAGTATGGATTACAAAGATGATGGTCTTCAAAAGATCTACAAAAAAGTCCTTTATAGTATATATCTATCTTTTATAAATTTGCCACAATAACGTGTTTAATCGTTAGGCATTTCTTCAAAGTGTATTAAATACATCAATCATTATATTGTATTTCACATAGATATATCTTTATCAAACTTCCATATTCAAAAAGACCACTGTAATATGTATTTTATAAAAAAAATATAGAAATCGGTTTATAAACACACAATATATAGATGGAATAAAACTTCCAAATCTCGCCGCGCCAGAATGGGTACTATGGGTACGGCTATACGGTTGATTTTTGTTTAACGTGCGAAACGGCCATCTATACATTGAATAAATCTGTAAGTGATCGATGTCCGTACATGGAAGATATTCAGGAGAAATCTATTTTAAGGGGTCTACATTAAAGAAGAGAAGCCATTTGTGCACGCTAATTTCAGAAACGGCTAATCGAATTGGAATGCTGTTTTCACTGATGTATTGTGGTAACTAGGTACTTAACATTAAAATTTAATGGTGTGCATGAGGTGCATAGGGTTCCCACCAAGAACTTAGGGTCCCAAGCCAACCTCACCTGCAAGTGGTGCACCTGCCGATCAACGGACGAGGCTTTGGCGAACACAATATTCCGATAAGCGGCAATAGGCTCGCCACCTACCTATTACGTGGGATCAAAACACTGGCGAAAAGTGGGAGTTGAATATGCCTCTGCCTACCCCTTCGGGGAAACAGGCGTGAGGCTATGTATGTATGTATGTATGTAACATTTAATGTTTGTTTTATACGTATCGGTTCATAAATAAAAAAAGTTGTGTCAAATTAAACATTACGATGCATTTGTTCGTTAAAATTTGTTCTATAAAAGTAACTCTTTAGCTGAATTGGTTGGAACTTAATATATTATGATCAGTCAAATATAAAATTATGAGGGTAGTAACATTATAAATAGGATATTTTCGAACATTTGGATCTTCCAATTTAAATTGAGCTTAAATCTGTATGATTAATTATATTAAATAGGGTTCGGCTTAGGCTGGACGTATTCGCACATGTTTAAGTAAACAGCTTGCAGAGTGGCGAGTCATTTAATTTTACTGGGTGGGAATAAACACTGGGATGGCATTGTCTAAAGCAAGTATAAGTAAAAGACCTCATCGATTACGCAGTGGGTTTGACATGCTGCATAGTTATGGCAAATTGGCCGAGGACACTTTTAGGTTCCCACAACAATCTAATAAACCGTTGCTTGACAGTAGATATCCTATTACTAAATATGGCCTGCCCGAGCCATCATTTGCTGGTGTAAAAATGATCTCTCGAGACTTACTGAAGAACAGCGTTTACTATAATTATGATCGTGTGTGGTCGTAGCGTGGATAGTGATTTGGGAAAAATACTATTTGTAGATGCTCAAGTATGTACCAGTCTTCCCGTGATCGACTTGGACCACGCAGAGTTCTGTTTGTTATATCTCTAAAAGCAGTGACAAAGCTAAGATTTAACGTTATTGTCATCTTATCATATGAGATCAATATACGATGGCAAACCATGAAGCGGTCTAAGCATGTAGATCGCAAACCAAGGGGAATCAAGCAAAATGACAAACCCATGGGCATGACAATACTTTTTCGTCGCGGTTTTCGTTAGGCTCTGTCTGTTATACCACCATACAATATGACACACGAGCTGATGAAATTAGAGCCTGTCTAAAGAGTTATAAACACTGAAAACACTGAAACACTAGAAACTAACTATGGGATTGTATTATCGCTATGCATTTGACATTATATGCGAGCATGATTATGACTATGAGGCAACGAACATGCACAGGCATTCTCTGATCTTTTATTCGCGATTGGTAACTTCGCGATGTGGACTTGCAGGAACAAGCAATTTTTAGGACATCTACACTATTCAATATAGGTATTATATGCAACTCAAAACATTTTGGGTATCAATTCTGTAGCCCAGTGAAAAGACAAATTCCGCGCGAACGGAGTCGCGGGCACAGCTAGTACAACATATATTTCGTGATTCAAGATGGCGGATGGGAAATCAATGATGGTCGATGGGCAAAACTTTAAAAATAAATATGGGTGTCGTCTCTGATGATTTAAGGGATGGTGAATCCAAATACACCATCTATTTCGTGATCAAAGATGGCGGATGGGAATATTTTTAAAAATCAATATGGGTATCATCTCCGATGTCTAAAGGGATGAGGAATCCAAATACAACATATATTTCGTGATTCAAGATATCGGATGGGAAATCAAAGATGGTGGATGGGAAAAATTTAAAAAATCAATATGGGTGTCGTCTCTGATGATTTAAGGGATGGTAAATCCAAATACAAAATCTATTTCGTGATTCAAGATGGCGGATGGGAAATCAAAGATGGCGGACGGGATTTTTTTTGAAAGACGATATGGGTATCGTCTCCGATATTTTAAGGAATGGGGAATTCAAAAACACCATCTATTTCGTGATCAAAGATGGCGGATGGGAATATTTTTAAAAATCAATATGGGTATCGTCTCCGAAGTTTAAAGGGATGGGGAATCCAAATACAATATCTATTTCGTGATTCAAGATGGCGGATGGGAAATCAAAGATGGTCGATGGGCAAAATTCAAAAAATCAATATGGGTGTCGTCTCTGATGATTTAAGGGATGGTGAATCCAAATACAACATCTATTTTGTGATCAATGATGGCGGATAGGAAATCAAAGATGGCGGACGGGATTTTTTTTTGAAATTCGATATGGGTATCGTCTCCGATATTTTAAGGAATGGGGAATTCAATATTATATAAAAATCTATGTTTGTTTGTTCATCATTTACAGACTCTGAAATGATAAGAGATTAAGCGCTAAGTCAATGGTAACTATGGAAAAGGGGCTTGGAAAAAAGGGAATTAAATAAAAACTCTTTAAAAGGCGATACGAAGTTCGCTGGGTCAGCTAGTGTTAATATATAAAACTAGAGGATGCCCGCGGTTACACCCGCGTTATTTATGGCTGCTCCGCTCCTGTCACTCATAGCGCATAGCTTATAGCGTTCCTCGATAAATGGGTTATCTAACACTGAAAGAATTTTTCAAATTGGATTAGTAGTTTCTGAGATTACCGCGTTCAACCAAACGAACAAACTCTCCAGCTTTATATATTAGTATAAGATAAGATAAAGAGTAGCGGGCCAAGGCCGCTTCCCTGTAGCACACCTACATTTCTAGATCTGGATTTACCAAAATGCCAATAGGTGGCTGTAATTTCAATTTGATTGTATCAACATGTTTTATAAATGATTGAGTTGTTTACCATTGTTGGTTCAAACTGCGCGTTGTCTAGAATCAAAACCTATAAAGGAAAACAAACAATTTTAAAAGTTTCTGAAAACTTTTTGTTCATTTTATGACATAATAAAAACTTATTTTCATAATATATAAGTCTTCATGTAAGAATGGAAGTAACAATTTAGAACTTCGACAGACGTAATACACCTAATATATTATAAAATAATTTAAATTATTTATTTATAATCTAAGTTTAATAGACTAATACAAAACAATTATTAAGAACACTTGTGAAAAAAATAAAAAGTCGTCGTCGACATTATACTATTTTTAAATGATTTTATCTTCTTGTCAAGAGCATTTGGCGACAGTTTAGCGGTCACTGTAGCAGCAGAAGTGCTAGGATTCGTTTCCACACAGGATAGCTCTTCGTATGATCCACAAGGTGTTGTTTCGAATCGCTAAATCTACATACATAGACTCACGCCTGTTTTCCGAAGGGGTAGACAGGCACTATGGAACGCCATTTGCAACCATCCTGACATACGTCTCTTGCTTTACTCCATCGCATCAAGTTTATCATGTATGCTCTTCTGTTTAGAGTACTTCTGACCTGTCCTTTTTTTAGGATGTCTCCGATCTGGTCAGAAAACGTCCGCCTAAGTATTCCCCTTCGTCCTGCCCCATTCACACTTGCCTTATATATTTTCTTTGTCAGCCTTTCGTCATCAGACGTTGCAAAATAATAGAGGTGTGCAAGAACTGTTGAATTTTTGGAATTCCTTAGTAAGCTACAAGGAACGTAGGTACAGGTTTACTATGTCTATTCGCAAATTTTTCCGTAATGAATAATGTTATTCACCTGTTTTGGTGAAGATAAACATTGTTAAGAAACGTGATTGTCTGAGAGTTTTCTAAGTTTTAAAAAAATGTGAAGTTCACCATCCCGTACTTGGACAGTAGCGTGGTGACTATCCATAGCCTAACCGTTCTTATAGTGAGTAGTGTAGTAGCTGGGCTGATATAGACGACGAACTCCTTTTAACACACTTTAATTGGTTTCCCAAGAGTTCCGTGGGTAACGCTAGAAGGGCAATTACAGATCTCCTCCTGACACTAATAAGTAGATATGATACACTACTACAACAAACAACAAACACGTTTCTCTTATGTGTATAGTAACATTTAAAAACCTTATTTGACTACCGCGATGACCTTGACTTTCAATAATCTCATGACGATCGAAATCTAACTAATACGTAAGTTATGCGTTCATCTTTAAAAGCCTAACGCTCTTCAAACGGCTGTCCACTGTGAGTGTGGCGGGGAAAATAAATGAGTATTGTAGATCATTATAATACATATTGTATATCATTAGTCATCGTACGGCCGGCGCTACGGCCTTTTAATGTATTATTGTAATGTCCGACGTATTGTCAATATTCATATACAAATACCATAACATACACTGCGATTTGTAGTCTATGGTTCGTTTTGACAGTTGATTTTATTCATAATATGAAAAACGATTTAGAAAAGATTAGTGTCAACTTAAGAATGAAAACATTCAGCTTCTATGAGTTAGCAATTTAGTTAATTCGATAACTACGATTTATTAGCTTATAGTTACCTATTTAATTTTAGGTGTCGTAGTTTGAGTATGAATCCGTCCCTGAAGTTAGGTATAAGTACCTCTCTGAATAAGTAGATAGGTGCTTACTTTAAGAGATACATATGTAGATATAGATCCATACATAGATGCATAGGGTTCCCACCAAGAACTTAGAGTCCCAAGCCAACCTCACCTGCAAGTGGTGCACCAGACGATCAACGGACGAGGCTCTGGTAAACAAAATATCCCGATAAGCGGCAATAGGCTCGCCACCTATTTATTACGTGGGATCAAAACACTGGCGAAAAGTGGGCGTTTAATATGCCTCTGCCTACCCCTTCGGGGAAACAGGCGTGAGTCTATGTATGTATGTAGATCCATACAAAACGGTTTAGACCACTTGGCATTAAAATAAAAAACAGCCTTAGGCAAAGAACCATGATGAAAAACGCATCCTTAAATTCGATGGACTCTACATTTTGTTATTACTATTTCTTGAGTGACCTACTCTTCATACATAACCATATTAATATTTCATTTAGGTAAGTGTCAAAGTGGTTTAGACCACTTTGCATAAAAGTAAAAAACAGCCTTAGGCAAAGAACCATGATGAAAAATGCATCCTTAAATTCGCTGGACTCTACAGTTTGTGATTACTATTTCTTGAGTGACCTACTCTTCATACATAGCCGTATTACTATTCCTTATAAGTGTCAAGCGTTTTGGGACCTAGGAATATTTCGGTAGCCTTTCAGCAGATCCCACACGTCAAGGCTATGGTCTTGGAGCGAAAGGACAACGCTTAGAGGACGATGTTACGACGCTATAAATAAGAGTATCATAAAGTGACAATATATATCAATCACTATATGTAAAAGATTTGGAAAGTTTACGTGTTATCTAGATAGATAGTGAGTTAGAGAATCAGAAGTCGGTATTATGTTTATGTTAAATGTTTACTTATACGACGCTGATGCTGCCTATGCTTAATTGCCTATAGACAAGTATACTATAAATGAAGTAGTAGATGTGACCGAACACTTTTCATACCTAAACGTATAGAAAGGTCTAGCAAGTCATTTATACACATCTTATTAATGAGTAACATACCTACTATAATAAAGTTTAAGATCAAGGTCACTCATGAATTAACATGTTGATGGATTTTTAGCTGGATCTCTCATCAATTATCCTACAAAATTAATGACCGTTCAATAAAATACGTATATTTTAGCCTTCCCTGCTAAAGAATAGAGATATAGCATGTGTGTTTTTTTTGTGTTGGGTAGGTACCATATTTTTTATCGATGAACCTAAAGAGCAGATTTAGTTTATTTTGTTGAAAGTCATAAATGGATTACCACGCTTGTTCCACAAGTTGTTACTTTCATTGTACACTCATTTCTGGCTATGCGATACTGCTGATGAACAACAAAATTATTCAGGTAGTAGAGCCTTGCTGATTTCAGCATGAATGGGCCGGCTCGACCGGGGAAGTACTACCCTCTCACGGAAAATCGACGTAAAGTAACAGTACCTAAACTGTTGCGTTTCGTTCGGTGAGTGAGTGTGCCGAAGGCCCCATCCCATATTCCTTGTTACCCTCACATCCCGAGGGGTAGCAACGCACTTGTGACTCCTATGGTATTGCTTGTGTCCATGAGCGGAGGTAATTGCTTACCATCAGGCTATCCGTCTGCTCGTTAGCCGTCTGTTAATAAAACAAAAAACAAATTTAGCATTTTGTGACTTTTATTCATCATCATCGTCCTAGCGTTATCCCACTTGCATCCAAGACTTCTAACCTTGGAGCCCGAGGTCCGCTTTTTAGTCTAACCAGATATGAGAGAATATCACCTTTTCTAAAAAGTGACTGCCTCCCCAACCCAAAGGGATAGCCTTATTCCTTGTTTAGACAAGTATCAGTTTATTGAGCCTCTTGTGTTTTTTTTTTATTAGGTATATTATTGTTATAATGAAAAAAACCGACAACGATTTTAAATAATTCATCATCATCATATCAGCCGAAAGACGTCCACTGCTGGAGATAGGCCTCCCCCAAGGCTCTCCACATAGACCGATCCAGAGCCACCCGGACCCATCCGCTGCCCGCGACCCCAACAAGATCGTCAGTCCACCTTGCGGGAGGCCTACCTCTGCTACGACGTCCTGTGCGTGGTCGCCACTCCAGAACCTTTCTGCTCCAACGGCCATCGGTTCTTCTGGCTATGTGCCCTGCCCACTGCCACTTCAGCCTGACTATTCGGAGAGCTATGTTTATTTTATTAAAAATCTTAACGCTTACATCCATAAGATTTTCAAAGATTTTAAATGATTATTTAAAATCGTTGTCACCTTTTGTTATGTAGGTATACAAATATTTTCAACCTTACCAATCATGTCCCTTTGTGTTGCCTGTTTTCATACATTTCCCAAGGTTAAAGTCTTGAAAAGGTAGGTATGTGGTGCATGCTGTTGTAGGTAGATACGTGTAGTACAATTGTATGATCACATTGTACGTATGCTAATACTGGTTCATATTATCATTTGAGTAAAATAACATACCTACTTAGGTGTTGCGTATCAGAATTATTTTTCTTATTAGATTTTCTATCGCTTTCTTGTAAGTTTACAATGAGTAGAGAAGCAAGGATACCAAGTAAAGGCAATTGACAAATCTTGTTAAGTATATCATCATCATCAGTCTGCCGTATTCCACTGCTGGATATAGGCCTCTCCAATGACACGCCAGTGAGCCTGATATTCGGCTCTTTGAGTCCAGCCGCTGCCAGCCACTTTGCGTATATCGTCACTCCACCTCGCCGGAGAGCGTTCTACACTATGTTTGCCAAGGCGCAGTCTCCACCATAGAACACGACTACTCCAACGGTTATCGGTTCTGCGACAAATGTGACCAGCCCACTGCCTCTTCAACGTGCTAATTCTCTGAGCTATATCGTAATCTTGTTATATAAATTACTAAATTGTAATTTATTTTTATTTTTATTAGCCTATTAAAGTGTCCCACTGCTGGGCAAAGGTCTCTCCCTTGGATTTCCATGCATCCCTGTCCTGTGCTATGTCCGGCCAGTTGCTATCAAATGTATCCAGGTCGTCCTGTCATTGAAATCTGCCGCGTCTTTGTTGAATTTCATGGGCAACCCAATTGGTATCTAAATGAGCCCAGCTTTCTGAGTGCATACGGCAGACGAGTCCATCAATTATATTGTTTATTAAATAAATACTTATTTTAGTTTACAGTGTTTACTAGATGGCACTAGTGAGAATGTTAAGTAAAAACTATAATGTGGATTAATAATAATTAAGTTATTAATAAAGTTATTAATAAACTAGGCATTATAAATTGATGCATCAAGATACATATTATTATATTAAAATGTATCTGGATGTCCGGTCTAGATCTATTTGCGAATCTTGCAAAGAAATCATATGTGCAGTCGTGTCAAAATTATTTAAAATATTCTATTATTTTGTTATCAATAAATTTTGATATTGGTACTTATTTTGTCAAATGGTGTCCAAGATACAGGCATGGCCTAGTTCGGCATCATCAAAAATGCATTTTTTTATTTGTTTATAGTAAATAAATATCTACTTACTCAGGTCTAACTAGGTACCTTCATTATAATATAGCTTGACTAAAACTTAATGTATTATTATTATGCATTATTATCTCCTCCAAGGAGATTTTTATCTAAATAAGTAACAAATTTATGGACATTATATTATATGTTATGTAAGTACGCCATTATGATAACAGTACCATAATAATCGCTGTGGTACTATATTATGTTATACTAGAGATCATGTTTTTTTACAAAACATACAGCGTTGGCAACAACGCCACGCTCTCGAGAGGTCAACGTTCGATAAAAGCGAATGACGTCATCTCATAGTGAAACTCGCATCGTACTCATTAAATTACCATCGTAGTATATATGCCAGGTACCTTCCTAGCATAGGTTGCGTAATTTCCATTGCGTTTGACATGACGAGGTGGCCGAGTGGTTAAGGCGTTGGACTGCTAATCCAATGTGCTCTGCACGCGTGGGTTCGAATCCCATCCTCGTCGGATCTTTTTGTTGATGTATGTGGTTTGTTTATCAATACTTGATAACTAAAATATAATCGTGGCAGTATTATACTATAATAAAATTATTATTTCTTTTTTTTTATATATCAATTTTGTTTTTTAATTCATGTGCAATAATGATGTTTTTATGCTGTTACGAGTTACCATTTGTATTACTGGTAGGTATGTAAGTAAACATGGAATTTTTATTATAAATACATACTTTATTTTTTTAAATGAACTCCCTAATAAAAAAAGACTGCCGTAGCGCGGTTGTTGTACCATTAAACATTTTTCCATTAAATACGTTTTCATTTACACTTGAGTTGAGTGTTGTATGCGTATGGCCCCGGTGCCCCATTGCCGGCAGCTATGGCTTACGGTTCACTTATATCAAGGGGAACTCCAAACAGATATTAGAAATCATATGAATAAGTAAACAGACTTTTGTCTAAACATTTAATAGATTACGTCATTGTTAGTTTGTCAACATGAGAATATTTATTGAAAAATGTACGATATCTTAAAATTCAGGTCGTATAAAAATGTTATGCGTTTTTATATGATGAACTTAAGAAATAAAAACACAGAAAACACAAAATAAAATTCATTAATTTTAGAAGTATTAATATTCATTAATTTTAGAGGTATATGTTTGCATAAATAAAGACAATACTAATGATCAATATTTAAAAAAATATTGTATATGTTTGTAAAAAATCCTTCTTTATTATTTTATTTATTTATTTTATTTTGGAAAACCAACAGCTAACAATAAATGAATATATAACTAATATAAGTTAACATAAAGCCAATTACAGGTCTTCACGTATAGTTGACGAAAATACAAAACAGATGTTTCTCGATAAAAAAAAGTACACGAATTTAAAATACCAGTAACTTAATACAAATTTAAAAAAGGGAAATAGATTGTAAATTACGAAAAGAACTTAAGGTTCAGCTGCCTTCTTGCCGAATTGCTGTTCGTGTTAAATGGATCAAAGGAGAATTCTTTACACAATTTATTAAACTCACAACTTACTCGCACTATGAAATAGTTACGTCTATAATTTGTGGCACAGTGTGGAATAGATATAGGTGGATTAAATCTAATTAACTTATGGGGAACGCTAAAGTTCAGCCTATTGAGTAAGTCAGGTCAGGACAGTCAATTTCATTATTAATTAATTTTAAGAGGAACGTTATAGGGTGAAGTATGCTATTGAAAGTGCCTTCTTTAAGATCTAAATTGACATACATACATAGACTCACGCCTGTTTCCCAGAGGGTAGAGATTACGGAATTTAAATTTAAATTGGTACAATAAACTATTCAAGGACTTGTCTGCTCTCCGTTTTCGTTTGTAGATATTTAAAGTTTTAACTCATAGGTCCTTCCTAGGTGTAAAAATACTTTTTACAGCAAATGAAACTTTAACCATTAGGATTCTTTTACTTCGTTGACGTTTTCTTTTGTAATGGCTTACTATTTTGCATCTCTATCAACTATAACTTAGCATTACAATGTTATTACGACTATTAATAAATACTGAATATAATAATGAATCTAGTTTGTTAGTGAAATCTCTGGTAAAATTTTCTGGTTAGTAAAATTAGCGAAAATATAATTTTACACATTTTTCTTTAGGTACCCAATACCCATAGCTAATATGATATCCCGCTTCGTTGAAAAATCATAGTAACTAAGTACTACCAAATTCTAATAAAATATGTCAAAAATATTCCACGTCAAAAATGGAGCTATTTAATTTCAAGATCAAAGCGGTAAATTACTTTACAGTATAAAAATAACATTCAGATGCAAATATCATTGTCAAAGACTCATTTACTGACTTGTTCAAATTCAATCTCAATATATTTTTGTAGAAAAAATAAGAATAACAAAATTTGTAGAAAAACAAAAATTGTAGAATAAATAATATTATATAATTATCTTATTTATATAGTTCATATAAATAAGATAATTATTATAACACGAATATATTAGTAAAAAAATTATAATAAGTATTTCGTATACCATAGTGAATAGTTACTTAACAGTGAAGATTTCTTGCAGCGGCTGTGTTACAGATAGCCTAAGAGGGCTTTCAATTTGCTCCTGAAACTTTCGTTACCTATTACACATTTTCACAGTTATTTGAGTAATAAGTATGTAATAAAAAGGTGTCCTTGGCACTTTTACAACATATTCTGAGAATATCAAACTGAGAATAACGAATGCGTAGGTATTTTTTTTTTGATTAATACAATTACACTTAAACTAATAGCGAATATAACCTAATACTTGAGAAGCGTACCACTGAGTTTGATTAAGTCTCAAGCCTGATACAATTATTTACTTACTTACCTCACCTTTTACTTATAATAGTATTGACTAACTCCCTCTTCTAAACGGTAGTCTCACTTTTATTAGAGCTCTGTCAGCTTTTTATATGAAACAAATATTTCGCGCACTACGGGTCAAAGAAGTAAATAACATCGTAACTAAGCGTAGGTAAGATATTTTGAATTTCTTTAATATAATAGTTACTTATTATCTCAACTTTATCATAATTTGTCGTCATGTTATCAAAAAATTCAAGCCGTAGACCCCAGAAGCCGATTACTAGTCTAACCAAATTTTCATTAACAGAATATTAGCTAGGGGAAAGCTAATATTAATCAATCAAAATAAGTCTACAATAATATGTGTAATATTTCAAGGCATTAGAAGTAAAATGCGCAAGAGTACAGCAATTTATAGTCACTGGAAATCAAATGGGTTATGCGAATTTCCATTATCTGAAAGAATTATTATATAATAATATGTTTTTTTCCTCGATGATTTAATGTGACGCATTAATATTTCTGATCTATAAAACACGTAAGTTATTAAAACCATATCTTACTTGAGCGAACATTTATGTGGGTATGCGCAAATAATTAGATGTGGCGTGGTGTGTGCCCGCGCACGCGCCAGTCACGTGGCCACTCGTCCGCCATATTGTAACCGTTATTTATGAATATTGTTTCTGCCGGCGAGAGGATTGTTGACACGTGTCTCGTGTCCTATGATTGATGTTTACAGCGGTTATGATTTTATGAACGCCTGGTGATCAACATGGTTTAGATGTAAATGATGAGCTGTAATCCCGGTGTTTGACTGCGGCTCAATGAGTTACAGTTAGTTAAATAAGTACATGTAACGTGGATTACGTGACTGTTGTAATCAATTCTACTGGGTTAGGATATTGATTTTTTGAGGTAGTCCTATTTTTTGTAACCAAAGTATGGAATTTTTAATTCGATGGGAATAGAGTCAGACAGAGATTTCATTTGACATTGTTATAAACGTTTGAGAGCTCATATTCAACATCGAGGAAAGGAGGATTAGGATGTGGATAGTATCTTAGTAGCCTTGACCATACGTGTATTATGTATGTTTTCAGTTTCTGAGCTATATTTGATAATTACTTTTATGGCGACTCTATTTTTTTGTAATGTGTGATAGTGAATTCAATGTTCTTATATCAGAGAAGAAAACACGGCAAGAATAGGTGACTCGCTGCTCTAAAAGAATATTATTTTAAAAAGAAATCCATGACTGCCTCGTTGGTCTCGCGGCATAAATGAGCGCGATTGGGAGGTCTAGGGTTCGATTACCGGGTGTTATTGGTTTTTCCCGTTAGGAAATTCTCAGTAGCAGCACGGAGTCTGGTAATGTGCCCGGTACGGCAATAGGCTCGCCCCCTATTACGTGGCACCTAAAAATTCATGGCTAAATGTGGGTGTAATATTGCACCTCTGCCTTCCCCTTCGGGGATACAGGCGTGAGTCTATAAAAAATAATAAAAATAAAATATAAATAAGAAAACCATATCAGATGATCAACACAATATGAACAATTAGGTTTCAAGACTTTTTATTTGCTGAATTGCCGAGCAAAAAATATTTAATGTCGTATTAGAACCGCCTCCTTTTCTGGTATATCGTCGCAAAGTTGTCGGAATTGTCAATAAATTATGAAATAGAGCAGAGCGTTAGTTGGAGCTGGGCCGATTGGTATCGGAAGTTGGGGCGGGGTGACGCAGGCGGCGGCGGCGGAGGGGTGACTTCCGTGTTCCGGTTGCTCGTCTGCCAGTAACTCATCATCAGCACTCCACGGGGCGCCGGCCACTCTCCCTCACATCCACACAAAGAAATATAAAGATTCCGGTGAATTATACCCTCCGCGAGTAAAAGGGGAAACGCGTAAAAAATGTTACTCCGCTTCGGCGCAGAATTTTTAAATGTGCAAGGTTTTGTCTGCGATTGTATTAATAGTTGTGTGTTTTGATTTTATTCTACTTTAAATAATGTGAATTTGATTATGTCAATATTTGATTGGATACACATAAGTGGGTAACTGTAACGAGACTAAGTTTAGTATAAATTTAGTAATAAGATACATGTACCTACCTACGGACGTAACAAAGATGATTGATTAAAAAAGGGCAGTCTTTTTTCGAAGATATTATGCCTACGTAATACTTTACCTAATAATTGGATAATTTTTGCCTTCACTATGATCAAGACTTGGTTTCGTCACGGTTTTATAAAAAGCTATTTGTTCTACTAGTAGGTATCTTTAAAAGCCTCACATCCATCACTTAACGTTATGTTTATTTTGATAACACTTTTAAAAGAGATAAGTATCCATTTGTATGCAAATAACGTATATGTGAACGAAATGTATTTTTGCTGTAATTCATTTTGTTGGCTGTACTTGTATGCCCTGTGCTTGTACCGATAGTGAAACAATGCGGTTCCCGCCACGTTCGCGGCCCGCACACTTCCGTACCGCGCGCATTTGAATTCAGAACACGAAATAAGATGTTTTAGTTTTACTTTTAAACAAATTTGGAAAGGAAGTAGAATCGTCGTACCTAAACTTAATGTAGATAAGCCATTTTTTTTGTATTTAAATTATCTGTTTATCTGTTAATAGGTGTTTAGTCAATTAAGACGGTAAACCAAAAAATCATATATTAAGGTCAAATAAATCATTTGTATTCGTTGAAAGCTTAATAATTTTGGTTATTGACAAGCTAAAATTCATAAAGAAATAATGTAAGAGTAGTATGTTTAGCAGCAAATACTTTCTAAATGTATCAGATTCCAATAATTATCATAATTACGGTATTCCTACATATAACTAGAGTAAAGCGAGGAATTCACTAAACGGAGGACATGTAGGGTATGACTTGTCTGTAGGCATGACAATCAAGAAAATTTCGCGATTTATGTACCTACATATGTTATGAACGTGAAGAGTGATGACGTTGTCATCAAGAATATAATGCCTTTTTTAATGGTTGCGAGTTCAGCAAACGACAACTTACTCCTGGTTTCTCCTTTCACTCACATCCTGACTGTCTGTCATTTAAACCTTCATAATCTCTGGTAGCATAAAAGAATGCGAATCATAGCTTAATTTGTGGCCAATTATATAACAGTGGAAGCGGGTATCAGTTTTTGCGGGACATCAATAACAATGCGCTCGACATAAAACACGGCAGTTTTATAATTTACCGATTCTAATAAATAAAGATTTCAGTCCTTACAGAAGGAGGCCATACGAAAAACGACCGCCCGGGTTGCATGTATTAGAATTTCCAACTCTATTGTATTTTACCATACATTCTTTTTTGCACCTCTGTCGAATACATTTGCAATTTCATTCAGATTATATTATCTGAACGGTTTTTGTTACGATGATTATCCGTTCTATGATTGTTTTCTATGACTTGTGTTGATAGTACCTAATAAGCTGATAAGAGATATACACTATAACTCTACGTAGCGTAAAAATATCTGTTGCAGATGGTTTTAGTTATATATCGAAGCACATTTGTATAACGTAAACTTAGACTTTAAAGCGACGTTCTCCATCGCATTTTTGTATCCAGTTGAATACTTGGATCTTACCTAAGGTACCTAAGGTGGCTAGTTCTCCAAGCGTTATTGATGGGTGGAAGACGAAGAGTAATGACAGGCTTCTAATATTAGACAGCGAAAGTGGAAAGTTTAGACGAAAATAGGGAACTTAGATATTTATAGCAGGAAGGGAATTCCAGTGAACCTTTGAGGCGTATTGAAAAGGGTATCTTTACCCTTTTAGGTTTTTGTCGTCCAGCCCAGAGAGGAAATGGCATGCAGTAGAAGTAAATACACACAGCGCTAAAGGAGATGTACCATTTGGCCATACATTATGGGCCTGGCACGGCCAAACACGACACCATGTGTGTTTTGAAGATAAATGACTACTCTATTAACCTGTATAATTTAATTTTAAATAACTTTTGGTGGAAATAAGATACGAGATATTTGAAATGGAAATTATTCCGCAACAAAATATACCTCCAAATTGAATTTTAACATAAATATAATACCTAGATGTAAATAAAGGTATGTCTTTGCGTCTCAAAGAACAAAAACTACATAAAAAGTGGCCAATAATAATGAATAATCACCTGTGTACTAGGGAACCTCGTACTACTTATGTATACTCGTCCAAAAAGGCTAACCACAATCACAAACACCGCTGCATATTCTTAGCATGGGTAGAAGGTACTGATCATTATTATTGAATTTATATTCAATTACATAACATTAAAACCGTACGAAAACACCAATAAATCAGAGCAAAATATTTACGATACACAATAGCAACACGAATGACATAACAGATAAAAAAAGTGTTGCAAATAGTTTGAAAAAATATTTCTACTATCGATTAAAAAACAAAACGATTTTTACCGATTAATAATTATGGAATGTATAATAAATTATATATTTCTTGATTCTTTTTACAAATATACTTATAAAGTAAATAAAATATATTGTTTTCTAATATAATAATAAAAATATTATTTCCTTAAAACAATTTCTGCCTACCATACTTCATTTTATTTTTAATGCTGGCAACATAAGACATTCATCCGCTATTACCATAGCCTATTCAAAATAATTAATCTTTAAAAACTAAATTCTTTCACCGATACTCTATCAAGAAACGAAAACGATGTAAAAATTTTAAAAATCATATGTTTAATTTCAACGATTCACAACTTTCTGGCCGCTACAGGCCGTATTTGGTATTTCTCCTTTGGAATCATATATTTTGAGAATTGAACTGTTCATATTTGTAGATGTCATCGCAAACCAATTTTAGTCATCACGCCATCATCCTTAGGTCATTAGCCCATACTTAACAGGAGGCAAGTACGCCCACAAGACTCATATTGACAAATATTTAAGCTATAGATAATATTAAGGCAATCGCCATACTGAGTTTCACTAAAGAGTCTCAGTGTTACATTTCTAATAGGTATGTTTATCTTTAAGAATTTCCTGCACGTGTGTTAATCACCTAACAAAAATTTTGTGTGTTCAATGGGTTCCTGGGTGGTTTGAACATAGAATAGTTAAAATGGACCCTCTAGGACTCTAGGTGGCGACCAGGCGGCGTCACCAAATTCCATCTACACCACAGACAGGATAAGGCCTATTGAGTGCGCTCAGTATTGATGGCTATGATGAGTACATGTGTGAAAAGTACTCTTATCTCAGTCTAATCAGATCGTAAATAGCAATAGGTTTACGCTCTAAACTACATAGTTTTGTGATCAGATGGCCATGTGTTACTCGTGCCAAGTAATTTTCTCATCTAATAGACATAGTTCCATTACAATAGTATAATAAGCTATGTGGTTTTCTTCGGTTTAATACGTCAATTCCTTTCGCTTACCGTATTTTTTAAGTTTGCTCGGCGCCTAGGGCTTGTAAGCGTGACCTGTACCTTACAGAGCGATGATACATGGCCTAGAGTATAGAGGATAATTTGACAGTTATATCATCTCACCCCTTGCCTTAATGGTTAGGTAGCCAGGTGCAACAAGTTATCCGTAAATATATTCTACAGGTCCGAATGGCAGGTATTGAGATTAGTGTTTTCAAACAAATATTTGAACTCTTCAGCTACATTACATCAGTATAGAAGAGTCTATGCAACAGCCTAGCCTTATTAACTCAGTTAATAGAGATAATTTAATCGCTCCTACCCTAAAATTAATGTATGTAATGGTTATCTCCATATAATCATAATAAATTCAGATAATGGCCGTGTTACTACTTTGCCAGCGCATCGGTTAGTTCAAGTAGCTATAGTTTGCGAATTTAATTAGCAGTCGAGAAAGCAGAGCGCACTCTCTACGTAACAGCAGGCAGTTAGGTACTATGTTGGAGAGTAGTAAGTACCAATAAATAGAATAATCTGTATATATATGGCTGCACCGTTGGCGTAGTGGTTTAAGCGGCCGCCTCGCCGATTGATACTGCGCCGAGTGTTATGGGTTCGATTCCCACACGAGACAACACTTTATGTACATACATACATACATAGTCTCACGCCTTTAACCCCGAAGAGGTAGGCAGAGGTGTATTTCTACACCCACTTTTCGCCAGATATACTTTAGTCCCACGTAATAAGGGGCGAGCCTATTGTCGTACCGGGCACATTTCCAGACTCCGTGCTGTTACTGAGAATTTCGTGACAGAAAAACCCAATAACACTGCCCGACCCAGGAATCGAACCCGGGACCTCCCGATCCCACGCGCACATTTATGCTTCGAGACCAACGAGGCAGTCGTATAGGGTTTGATGTCGAGTTTTCCGTCTCTACGCAAAGATGGTATTTGCATCGTATTATCCCTTAGTCGCCTCTTACGACACCCACGGGAAGATAGGGAGTGGTGTCACTTGTATTCTATGCCGATAACCACACGGCACTTTATGTGATTCATAAATATTTATTATGAGTCTGCGTGTTCATTGTGTCAATTGGTTGTATGTTTGTAAAGTTCCCCACAACACAGAATTTATTTCTAGTGCAGAAGTAGAGTTTAAAAGAAAAACATAATATACATATGTATTTACTTGAATAAATTAATACTCTGTTATTGCAACAATTCTAGATGATAATTATCATCTAGCTCAATGTTTATAAAGACTTTAACATAAACTGAAATCCTGCCTTACACATTTTCATGTAGAATATAGCCAAGACGAGACCATAATAATATGGCTCACACTGTCAAAATGGTTTCAAATCTCATGTAGTCAAACTTCTAACTCTAAGAGTCACAAATTCCACATTTCTACATCTTAGTCAAAATATGTGTCTGAGCCGTTTCGTTCCTACAAGAACTATTGTGTAATGAACAGTGATTTATTTTTAGGGTTCCGTACCTCACAAGGTAAAAAAAGGAACCCTTACAAGATTACTTTCTTGTCCGTCTGTCTGTCTGTATGTCTGTCTGTCCGTGTATCACCACCGATTTTCTCAGGAACGGGTGGACCTAGCAAATTGCAATTTATACCAGATACTGAAGTCTATGGTTCCTATTAGGTGTAGGTATAAAAATCAGGGTCCTGGGTCAACCCGATAAAAAGATATGGTCAAAATTAGATTTTTGCGAAAACTTGTAAGTACCAAAATTAACCTTAATTTTCAACTTTTTTTAATTTTCGGAATTTATACCTTTACTTGTGCTGTAAGACCTTGGTTTTAATCAAAATTGACAATTCTAGGTCGACCGTAAGTACCCTATAGGTTTTGGGTCTAAAACCTATATGGTAGTTACCGTTGAACTAGAATCACGAAATTTGGCCAAAAGCAGCACAAATAAAGGAAAAATTACAAAAAATAAAAAAAGTGGTATATTTAAGGGTGTCCAGATACATACATAGTAGACTCCATTTAAGATAGTCCTCTAAGTTGTATGGGCGCTCCTACAGATTTAGAGGACTAGCGTAATTAGCACCAACCTCAAAAAAAAAAGCGTACGGAACGCACTTGCCCGAATTTTTCTTACGCCATGACACAGTATCACAGTGCCGAAACTGCCAAGATTAAAAAAAGAAGACTTGTAGAGTTTTCAAAGTTAGGGCTGTTAGAGTCAGGGCTTGTAGATTTAGAAGCAGCGAAACTGCTTCGGAGATACATAATAATATGTACAGTCGAACAACTTCCCGCTAGACCATCATAAGGGTGAGAATCGCTCAGCAAGACATCGTCGCTTCCAGTGCTACTTTACACACACAATGACACTCGTATACAAAACCAGTTTCTAGTGTGCTTTGACTCTGAGCGAGCCAAGGGATGTTTTTCAAACTGATCCATCGCCAACTTGTTTAATTGTACTTACATGCAATCTCCGACGGTCCCAGACGCGGCACTACGATTGGTGGATCCCCGAGTGTTCACACAAGTCCGTGCACAGGCCGGTGACAAGACACACAGACGAATATGTAAAGAGCCACAGCCTCTTTATGTCTTGACTAGAGGACGCCAGCAGCTACGCCTGCATTTTATTTTAATTTAACCGCTTTGGCCGATCCCGTGGGAATTTCGGGAAATCCCTTCTTAGTGCACCCCTACGGTCCCCAAGGAACATACATGCCAAATTTCAGCTTCCTGTGCCCAATAGTTTCGGCTGTAGCTTGTCTGTCAGTCAGTCAGTAACGCAAGGATTTTATATATTAAGATTATGGTCATGCAGGTCACTGTGTAGATGGTCTCGCATGTCAGGCCGCTACGATAACATAAACCCCACTAAACGAAGTTAATCCCTGAAGAAAACCTGATTAAACACATCTACGCATCAAATAATATTTTCTAGTCTGTTACATCCAGACCTCTCGTACTTTGTTGAGTTGGTATTCTATCTTTTCGGAAGCGTATTGCATGCTGCATGTATTTTCCTTAGTTGCCTCTTATTACGACACCCATGGAATGAAATTGGGTAGTGGCACTTTGCATTCTTATTTAAACCGACACTACAAATCGCGTACTCTTCAAAAGCAACTAAAGTTGACTTGAGCTTCACCAACCGTCGGCTATAGTGTAACCACTGACTAACACTGAAAAATTCGAGAGTTGTATAAGTGGGTCCACATCAGTAGTACAACAGGTCAAGTACACTACCAATTCCTCTCGAAGGCATATTCGTTGCTATATAATGACATTGATTTAAAATTTTCGCGATTTGTAAACATCATGTTTACCAACTCGCAATGACTTTGAGGTCTTTTAAAAAAAATATTACCTACACCTTCAAAAAAGCTAATTAACTTGCCCTTGCTCCTGTTCCCAAATCGATAAAATAATTACGCTCAGTTATGTCATACATAGGTCTCCCTCTGTAAACAAAAAGGGGGCGACCCGTGCATCGCGAGGGGGCGGGGCCAGGTGTCACCCGCAGCCTGCAGATCTTATCTTGGTTAGGGATGCACGGCGTACTCCCGCTTCGTTACAAACAATACGAACTCACCCTAGATATTAAAGTGTGTTGCAGTATTCCCCGTTTCTTTGATGAAAGAAAATTATATTCTAGCTAGAAAAAATTTGAACACTCAACAAGTTTGGTTTGGTGTTTTTTCTTTTAAAATGGCTTCTCTCTCAGTAGGTGTTATTCCCATATCGTGGGAGACATTACAAGTACTAGATCATCGGACACACCCACTCTACTCAGACTCGAAAGAGTAGAGTGTTGTATCGTGTCTCTACATCGAACCCTCGACACTCTAACTCTACCAAGCTGTACATAGTGGCATACCACTACGCCACCCGTACAGTATTTGAAGGTTTGTCTTAAGAATACTTACTTACTCGACAGTGACGAATTTATTTTGAAGACTACCCAGTGGTGGAAACTGGGCTCAAGTTATTTAAACGGAATTTATTGGCGACTGAGCCAGGTCATGCCTAACTGTCAGCAATTTCGTCTAGATTCGAATAATATTTAGAACTACCTATTCGTTTTATATAAATATTCCCTATTACTTTCAAAGACAAGAAAGTTTAAGAGGATCCATCCATCTGGATGTTTGTTAATTTTTACGCAAGGAATAGGTACTTACCGGATTTTCCAGTTTTGCCTTATACATCAGAAGAGCACATATGCTACCATTTATTGCGATAATCGTCAATCAGTCATACATTTATTTATTATTATCAGGTACATTGAACTAACTGGTAATTCCCACTAGTTATTTCGGTCTAGCCCGAATGGGCCCATTAGATCAATACCCATGTTAAAATTCACCTAAAGACAAATAGTAACAACAATAATACTTACTGAAACATTTACATAATAAATGTATATTTTCACAACTAAGCGTTTGGTAAATACGAAGAAGCCAAATCGGATACTTTACATTTGTTAGTTATTAGTACCTGCAGCCAATAATAATTTCGGCAGAGGGTTCGACCGCGCATAAATACCGTTCGCTTAAAATACGTTTAACTATTCTCATAAATTCGTTACAAAATAAAACATGGTTTACAATGCGTATTAATGTCATAATCAATTATTAGTACGTATGAGTGTAGGAGCGATGCACACGCAGCAAGCGCGCGGAGCCAGCCAGGCGGCTCGACCGTACAGTATACGTGCACATACGCATTAAGTTAGCCAGCCAATTACCCGCACTGTTCTCAGTGCACTCGCCTTCGGTTCATTCCTCTACCACCGCAATATGTTAACATATTTTTTAATTTCTCCATCGGACAGCTAAAGAGGCAATCGCGAGTTCATGCGCAGGAGTGAGATTTATAATAAGAAAACGCTCCTACCGCGCATGCACCATAAGGATCTATAAATCTTTTAAGTACTGGATCGGCCAATCCCTGTTGAGAAACGATAAATCATCCCCTCGGACAGTAAAGTCGAATCGAATAATATCGCCCTCTCACTCGCACTCGACGGCTCTTATGCCCTTTAGATCATTTATCATTTCTTTCTCTCGTTTCTTCTCAATGATAAATTCAATTCTCTTTTGGAATATGATTGTTCCTCGTTTTGTTATTG
This sequence comes from Euclidia mi, assembly GCA_944739405.2. Lineage (NCBI taxonomy): Eukaryota > Metazoa > Arthropoda > Insecta > Lepidoptera > Erebidae > Euclidia > Euclidia mi. Next base: position 42,690,218 of record OX123187.2, read on the forward strand.
TGTGGTGTTTTATTGTGGGTATCGTCACGGACTTAGGTTTTTTGATCGGAATCCGATCGAAATGATCGCGAGAATTGGATTTCCATTTTAGATTTCGTGACTCGAGTGATCAATCTTTTGACTTCGTATTTGGAATACGGACTAAACGGACTTGTTTACGATTAGATCTTTGTAAAAAATATTACATGTTATTAGCATAATTAAAATTCAATAAAAACACAGAAATAATTAGAACCTAGGTACCTAACTAAGTGCTCATATAAGTTTCTTGTAAATATTCATAAAGTCTTTGCATTTATACTAATTATTGAAGACTTTTCTTCTACAAACATAATTTACTTTGAACTATTATGATAAATGAAAAACACATTTTTCATATTTGTGAAAGGAGTGTCTTCGTAGATCGCGCACATAACTCATTTTTATAGCATTTCTTGTCTAGACAGTCTGATAGTTTCTGCGATTGCAAAGGTTTTTGTTGGTGATTCTAACAGGTGAAGAAAACTAATCGATATTAAAAATAAGCACTATGAAATCGAAATATTTGTTTATTTTATTTTCTGCTATTTACAGGGCTGTAGAAAAGACAACAATTTCATCTTAAAATAACTTAAAATACGTAATGTTTTCTCAGTCAAATAGGTAGGTAATTATAATAGGTACATTTTCAACCACATCCGCTTTCTAAAACTTCGGTTCGTGAAAAAATAGCACTATGTTCAATATAAATATACATATAGTTCAAGAGTCCACAGTACAATGAAGTAGCGACCGCTCGGCTCAAATATACAATGAATTACCCTTACGTCTACTATCACTGGGCATTGCCTTAATTATACACTATACATTGTTACCTCTAACTTAATCTTACGCATTTACATACATTTTACAACCTATAAAATCGTAGTTTTTATTAGACTTCGGTACTTTGGCCATGCTGATCGTTATAAATTTTATGTCACTATTCTCGTTAATATATAGATATTTTTAACTCAATTTTAAATGATCTATTATATCGCTGACAATATTACTCTCTGTAATAAATGTTAATAAGTTATCCATTAATAAATCAACTTCACAAATTAATTACTTATCTATACTGTATACCTCGGAAACAATACGGATATTTAATTATTTTCGTTTCCTAAAACCCATATTCTTAACAATCTGTTTGTACGCTTCTTTTTGTCACACAAAGGCTGTAATAAATCACTGTCAACAATTGCAGTAAGTTGACAAAGTTCTTTGTCGAACAGTGTACTGTGTCCCTAGACATCACAAATAATTCTGCAGCACAATACATGTTCAATAAAGAAATTGTGTTACAAAAATAATAAGACACTTTTCATCGCAGCAGAATGTTTACAGGAAATATATGAGATGTTGTAAAGCGTTCAACCAGCGGTCATTGTTTACAACTCGCTCGTTTAACTATAAACAACGGAGCCCCGTGACGTAAAGCTCTATTGTCTAGTCGACATTGTCACCGCAGCTCTCACAAATAACTCTTTGCTTAACAGTAAGACCCAATATTATATATCTGTCGGACGGCTGACGTTTGGCGATGAGTTTTCAGAAATGGTCGGATTGACTATGGACTAATTAGATTTATAATAAGCGTAAACTTTGAGTGCAATACTGTTCCGGAGCGCATTAGTGAACTTTTCATTCCACGTCCGTATCGGACACCTCGGAGTACCAAACTCATTGAAATACTAATTTAAGCTACACAAGCAAAAGTCGTGTAATTAAAATAAGCTATCGTTGGTCTCGTATCAGCTAACCGTCGAATGAAGAGTTCGCTAAGCGCGGTGCGGTCAGTAGGCGGCGGCGGCGCCCGAGTGATGCATCAAGTGGTGATGGTGGTACGTCTCCTGCGTGGGGCACCACCACTCCGGCACGCCGTGGGGCATCGACGGTGCGGGCTGCTGGAACTGCGTCCAGTGACCACCGAAACCGAGTTTATTGTCCATGACGCCGTTGCCGCCGATGTTGGTGAGGTGTGGAGGTTGGTTGTGATGGGGTGGCGCGGGCGGTCGCTCGTAGGGTTTTTGATCGTGTGGGTTGAGGTATTTTTCGTTGAGGCTTTCTAGTTTGTCTGTGATGGAAGGATGGTGATGTGGGTGGTGGTGTAGGGGAGGCGCTGGTGCGGGTGGTGGGGGGGCTATAGGCGCGGCGGGGCTGGCGGCGCCGGCTGTGACGCTGACGCTGCCGGCAGACGAAGAGTCGTCACCGTCGGAGTCGTAGCGCGGGGAGGCATCTCCCGCGGCGCCGTGCACCTTCATGTGCTTGCGCAGCGACGAGGGATGCGTGTACGACTTGTCGCAGCCGTGGACGCGACAGTTGTACGGCTTGTCGGACGTGTGCACGTGCGAATGCTTCTTCCTGTCCGACGAGTTGGCGAACCGCCGGTCGCAGCCCGCGTACTCGCATTTGAACGGCTTTTCTCCTGTTAACAAATAAATAATAATGCTTAATACGCTATCATTCATTTTATTATTCTACTTTTAGTACGGCGGCTCGCAGACAAACCTTAAATCTCGCCACATTTTCCCTACATCTCCCTTGCCTGATCCTTTACCTCCTATTACTTTGGATTGTACAATTAGGTTTGCATCCTTGAATTCGTTCTAAATAGTCATGTGTTGAGTAAAATTACTATAGGTAAGTATCCAATTCTATAGTTAATCCTAAAAATGCCGTGATTCCACTGAGTAATTACAAAACTTAACAGCTAAAATATAATATCATCGTCTTCATCCTAGCACCACACCACAGAACAGTTAATTAATATATCTATGCACCACACCGATAGAATTCCACGTTTGCGCTTCAGTGCCACCGAACTGGTCTGTCGAAAATTGGCTGAATACTTAACACACTTTTACACAATATTCCTTCACCAAAAACTGAAGAAAATGTCACAGCATAACTTCAAGACGCATCGGCAATTAGCATCATATCTGAACATTAAAGTCGTACCAACAAGCGAGCGTACGAGCGCTCATCCACTACGCAAATGGCCAATCACACAATAAATAACCAGATTTGCCGTTGTTTATAGTTACGAGCGTAAATAAATATTCACAACAATTGCATCGGATACTTAACACGCGCATAAATCATCTTTATAAGACGACTTTGTCACATTCCCGTAACAAAAGCCCGAACTACCAACGCACAAACGATACTCAACCTTATCGACAATACAAGTGGTATGTTTTCGTATTGACGTGTTTGTCAAAAGAAGCTCAACATCCGTTTTACTCCTGATAACTTGATGATTAAAGCGAATAATACAGATAATCTTCTTGAATGGTGCTATCACAACGGTGTCATCTTATTTAACCTGCTTACCTAGCGATTCATTTATTTGCTTGATTTAATATTATTTTTGTGTCCACTTTTTGTATTGAGATGAAAATTTATTAATTTTATTGTTCTGGTGCTGGTTTATACACATCTATTAGGCTATCGATGTCAAAGTCAAAGTCAAAACCATTTATTCATCTAGGTCACAAGGTGACGCTTATGAACGTCAATTTTAAAATTAAATTACTTAATGCTTCTACATTTACTGCCTCGTTCGCAAAGCAATAGGTAGAACGACGAGAAAGAACGGGCAATAAAACTCGTGGCTACTCTTTTAAATCGCCAATATTATGGTACATATTTTTATTTTTGTAAGGAGCTGCAACTGTTACACATCGTACTTAATTACTTGTAAATAGTAATTAGTTACAGACATAATACTTAAGCAATTAATGCAATTACTAAATTAAGTGCTTTAGTTAGACTGAAGTGACGGTATATGAATACACAAAATTACAAAAACGTTAGTTGGTTGCAGTGGTAAATGTCCGAAATGGCAGTTAGAGCTAAGAGCATTTACAATATTTTTAAATGCCAAGGAACTTATCATCTACCAGGTACTAAGTTAAATCTCTATTAGATTTGGTATATAAATCGTCAAGATCTTTACTATAGAATAGATTTAAGCATAAGAATACTAGTGACGCGGTAGTGTAGACATAACCATTAATTACTGTAGTTTTGTAAATCTGCTTGGAAGAATCCTATGTTAAGTTCCTGTCCAAAAGTGCAGTCTTTAGCCTGCTACACAGGACAGACGTTGTGTCATAGTAAAGATGTAGATATAGTTTATTACTTGGTCCCTGTGCTACAAGCGCAGACTCATAAAAATCTACTAGCCCTTTAAATTCCAAAAATACGCTGGGACCTGTTTGAACTGGAATTTATTGGACTGGAATATAACAAGCGGAACTAACAGCCGTAAGCTATAATGCTTATTAGCTACAATTTTGTATACAGAAGGTGTAATATCGTTGATATTTTGTCACCGTGAAGGATCCACACAAATTCCACGTGTGATTCTATGGTGACCCTATTTTTTGCTTAACTTTTTTTGATGCCGAGAGCGTGGTATTGATTCCTCACGAGTTCACCGAATCGTGTGAGATGATATTCAATAAAATACATTACAAGTAGGCAGAAGGTTCGGCAGTCGGCTAGTGTGTCGACCGCAGATACAATATGCCATTATTGTCGTGTTTACAAATAAACCTCTTCGGTTGTAATCCCCTGCATTGTTGTCCAAACTTGAAACATGAAGATCGCGTTGAGGAGCCACAGATGCTAATCTCAAGTGTCTGTTAACGCTTCAATAATAGAGCTTTTTAGACGTTCCCTTACCGCAATGTTTGTGAGAAACTCTATGAACGGATCGCATGCCTTCAATGGAATCATACTTCCTTTACCGTAGTATTCAATCACAATATATTATTATGCATTATGTTGAATTCTACCAAGCGAATTTCTTGTAATACATTCCAACGAGCCGTGCAAAGTAACAACATTTATCAAAGGTACCAGACAAAGATGGATAGATAAGAAAAACTACATTGTCGAGGTGCGGTACACATCCAGGTCAGCTCGTGACATTACTTTCAAACGACAAAAATAATCGCAATCAATTTATAAAAAATAACAAAGTGCGTAAATCGAGGCAAATCACAAACGATCTAGTCGTTAACCAAAATAGAGAAATAAAGGTCATGATATCATTCCGTGAGGGAGGACAATAAAAACTCGACGTCGAACACCGAACACTAATGAGGCTAATACGGCACAAGACAAGATAAAAGAGTCCAAAACATGTGTCGCCCCGTTTAATTACTAATCGGGCGTCTCATCTCCAATGGTCGATGGCTGACGACACAAAAAAGGATCAACGACAAATTCTATTACAATTTGATGGGACGCTTCAGCACGCGTCGATGACACTTTGCCGAGGAGTAGCTTTAAGAGATAAGAATTGAATACATCTACTGAAATATGTTATTTGTACAGGTTTCGTTAGCAAAATATGATTGTATCTATTCAAGTTAAATAAGACAGAAAACATACATACATACATAGACTCACGCCTGTTTCCCCGAAGGGGTAGGCAGGCCAGTGTTTTGATCCTACGTAATAGGTGGCGAGCCTATTGCCGCTTATTGGGATATTTTGTTTGCCAGAGCCTCGTCCGTTGATCGGCAGGTGCACCACTTGCAGGTGAGGTTGGCTTGGGACCCTAAGTTCTTGGTGGGAACCCTATGCACCCACAGACATGACAGAAAACATCAGTTTTCTAATGGACACATTAAGAAACTTTACGAACATGTTATGATAACACTTAAATTTAATACGATTTAGAATTACAATGAAAATCTTCATTAGATAAACCTTTAGATCAGCATTTAAATTACCCGAAGATGTCCCAATAACGTAACGTTTATTAATAGCTACACAAACAAAAATCTTGTTTAAATTGTTTCTTTAAACATTTAGTGTCAAAACAAAAGCAAAGCGAACACCAGTGGGGAATGCACTTCGTGAATTCATTGCGTGCCACGCCGGGACACCGGCTAGGGTCAGATGTTTATCTTAAACGGCTGTATCACCCACGGGAGACACTTTTTTGTAACGTTATTATCGATGTGAAACTTTATCTTGTCGTTTTTTTAACCGAAAGGGTATTTGACGGATTCGATACAAGAGGATAAGCGTCTACACGGCGTTTTAAACTGAATGCGATTATACCAAAACGTTATGTTAAGCCACAAAGTTATCTCCAAGTCGATTAAACGGCATTAAGCGGTGCGCAAGTAAACCATGAATAAATCAACAGTTGGCACATCGCCTAGCCCGAATTACTCGGCAGCATCGAGTTACAAATCTCTACTTAAGTGCGCTCCGCTGTGAAAACAAGCTTTTTAGAAATAGCACGGACGACGTGAAACCTGACACATTCGGCCTTTGCACCCAAATTGTGGTAAATGGCTTTAGGTGAGTTTGGAGAAAAAACAATCGCAATATGGATATCAGGTTGCACTACAAAAATGTTCGTTCGTAAGCTATTTATTAGGAGTATGAAGCGATCAAATGAATCTTTATTATTTGAGTGGCCGGCGCGGCGACTACTGGCCGCGGGCTTGTCATCACCTTGAATAATAATTGGACGACACTTGATATCCGTGCACCTGTTGCTCTCACAACATTTTCATTAGATATTAATGCGGAATTATCTTAAATCACCGTGACGTTATTAATTAAGATAAAACAGAATTGATGATGGGAGATGTTAATTGGTTTGAACAACTTAGCTGTACTATTCAATCTTTTTGGATCTATTCGTCACCGTCTTTCAGCGATTAAAACATCATATCAAGCATTGAGCACATTGTACAAATTGATTTTGTTAAACGAGCAACCTATAAGAGCAGGCTAGCAACTGTTTAGACAGGCACATAATTGATTTGCATATTAGAAACAATACATTGTAAAGGAAGAACGGAGAGAGAAAGAGCATAACGATTATTGAGCAGTTAAGCATGGTAGGATCTCTAGTACCTAAGCCATTCAATTTTAGGAAATCCAATCATCCTACCTCGGGTATCTGATTTAAGAATGGTTTCATGGTCAATAACGTCAGTCATCATACCGGGCACTTGCATGTATGAAGCATTGTTTCAATCTTTATTAAACGTTACACATCGAAGCTAATTCAATCTCAGATAGAGAGCGGCTAATAAGCGGCGGATGACTGGCCGTTTGCTGACACCGCCGACCCGACATGACCACGCGCCATGCTCTGTCTGACCCACTATACTAATCGCTACATTCAATTCACATCTTAAATACTCCGAGCATATTCAATTAAAACAACACTCGAACTACAATGCAGAATACTTCAACAATACTCTACACAGTGACACAATAATGACTGATTGACGACATCGGCGACACTTCCCCGAAAACGGTTTTCTCTCCCATACTTAAAAGCAGTTTCGTACACCGTGCATAATGATTTATGATGTACCTTTTATCCGAAACGTATTTCGAATTAGAAAGATATATTAATATCTTCATTTTTTCCACTTCTCAGAGAATACGGGCCCTCGATCGGGGAGCACAAAAAGAATACAGCCGGGGTCGGGGCGGTCGCGCGGCGCATTCGGCGCCCAACGACCGTGTGACAAGGTGCTTTATGCGGACGATTATGAGCAGACCGAATAATGTTCCGATACCCGATAAATATCTGCCAACTCATACAAAAGCATCCCAATAAAAATATAATAGTAAATGTAGCAACAACACGGGCCACAAACTGCACAGTCATATCTCGCTGATAAATATAAATTAAAATGAAAACGTATAGCTCGGGAGCGAGAGGGACGACGAGTGCTCCGTAAACGAAAACAAATTAAAACTGATATAACATTCAAATGCGCACGCGCACGTTGGCGGATTGCTCGTGGAAAATCGAACATGTAGGTTTCGTCGAGAGCTCGGATAAAGACTTTTTTGTCGCACTGTGAACCGCCGGTGATTCACGGCATGACCGTGTGACCGGCCGCTTTCATGACATATTACTATAATTCACTGATTGAACCTCATTTAATGTTGTTCGTTATCTCATGCGGATTAAAGATACGAACTGTATAAACAGACTATTTTAATTGAGCCTAGTATTGCCATACGTGTCAGACAAGCCATTAACTGTCATCATAACTCGCGTAAGAAGTATTAAGGTATTCCATACACGTCGTGGTCTTGCCAGAATAGAAGTAGGTAGTTGTAGGTGAAGTAGATAATTACTGCTATAAATAGTATGTGAACGCAATGAATTTTCTTATTTACTTACAGTAATAAATTTCGATTACACCTAGTTAGTTAAGTGGTTTTTACGTTTGTATAAAATAACAATTCTCAGGTATGTCTGCCTGGGAATGTAGCAGGAAATTAAAGTTGACTTTGGCGCTGTAAAAACAGTTCCCGTCTTTCTCTGATATTAATCAGCTGAAAAGGCGCGACGCGAACTTGAAGCTCTTATGTTTTACCTATGAAAATTAAAGCAATATGCTCTATTCCTTATAAACTGTATTTTAAACTCGTACTTATATTAAATTTGATTCCTCTTATTGTTTATTTGGAAAGTTGTAGTCTCATCAGTACTAATCAGTCACGTGAGAAGACTGATACATTCCTTTCGTAGTAAATTTTATGGCCCCTCAACATAGTAAAGTTAGGCAGTAAGTGTGGATGCAGGCTAATTAGCCTTCATTAAAATTTATATTTTATCACTTGCTCTATACATAGATGTGGAGCAAGTGTTCATAGGAGCAGACCGAGTGGTTTTACGTTTATACTATTGGTAAGATTTGTTTGTACACGCAAAATATGTACCTATCATACCTGCATTCCCACATATAGGTAGATCATCATCATCATCATCATCAGCCTGCCGTAGTCCATTGCTGGATATAGGCCTCTCTAATGGCACGCACGCGATATAGGTAAATGGTAAAGGCAAATTCTCAATTCGTGTAATTTATTTCAAAGTCATTTCAGTTCCCACCAGCATTATTCTATTTCAGCAATAGATTACGTTGGTAGAAAGGAATTACATATTTCTGCATTTTATACTATTATATGTAGGCATACGAACTTAGAATCACTCTGTTTGTGGAAGTGCGAGTATACTTCCAACATAACAACAAAAAGATCGATAAATGTGGTATTTTAATTTCTCATTAAACGTCTCATAATATAGTGGCCAGACGATTTTGTAGATAAACAATATTGTACAAGGTTGAGGAGGCAAAAAGTACAAAACTAAGCAGGCAGGGCATGCTCGTCAATCCTTACGTCAAGCGTTTTGACAGCCCTAACCGGCATCACCGCTCCTTCCAATAAAAAATACAAGAAATAATATCAGAAAATTGACTTCTTAAAATATTAGTCGGATGTAAAAACTAATTCGAAAATATCCGTGTAGGTGTAACACGCAGAATTATACCTGAGATTATTAATTACATGTGCAATTTTATATTTACATCTAAATTTTCCCGAAAGGTTGCAAAAATTTAAACTAATTTGTCCCAGTTTTACGGCGAGGCAGAAGTTATTTACTTAATTTACTGCCATGACCGAGTCAAATTATAAAAGATACGGCGTTCCGAGTCATAAAAATGGTTGAAGATTACGTTAGGTCGGTAAATGAAATGTTTGTACAATAAGCTGCAGGATTTAAGGCAGGCGCCGTCAGCGAGCGCGCCGTGTCGCGAGATGCGCGATAAGCTATCAATGCGTTAAAATCTGGAAGCAGACGGACGGACACGCGAGCTTTATAAAACGAAGCTAAATTTTAATATCTCGTGAGCTGCGACTTGTGCGAGACAATGTTTCTTACGCTGAAAGTGTTAATCCTTCTTAGAATGCAGAAATACGAATAAACAAACCTCAAAGGAAAAGTATCGTATGTAGCTTTAATTTTTAGTATTTTTATTAATGTACAAAAGCAAGTGATGCAATGGTCTTTGGTCTACTTATCATCGTAGACTCCCTTTTCTTTAAAGGTATTCAAATACTACATATATTAAATAAAATATATAGGCAATGTTACAGTGTCTATATCCTTGGATATTTATAGAGAGGTGTACTCCACCCACGTTTCCCCTGCCTGTATAAATCCCACATAACAGAGGACCTACCGTACTCCCCTGCGACCTATTACTATACAACTTAGAAAAATATTTGTAACATAGGAAAACTAGATTGACGCTAGCACGTACATTGCGAGGCTGATGGGTTGATGAGACAGACTAAAATATTAGACAAGAAGCTATTCATTAATTGTATGTAGATTTGAAAGTGGAACTAAATAATTGATAATCTTCATGATGTGTTCGTCTAGTAAATCTACAGCTGAAAGTGGTTTTACGTCAATGACAAGACTTCGCACCAAAATTGTAACTGGAACTACTACTACTACTAGTTCTATTTGGAAAGCACTATAGATGAAGGATATTCTTGGAAACGATTACTAAGATCGCTCGGTTGTTGACAAAACAAGAGCGCTATGCACTTTTAGAGATAGGAGGAGAGGTCATGATTATTTTGTTTTTTTTTTTCTTAAAATCCGGCAGTAACTTCTGCATTTACAGAGTCGGGTTCAATTCTGGAATTTGTATAAATATGTCTTTATAACAAAATGAAGACACGTGAAACTACACGACTAACACGAGCGTAGGGAATCGTTTTATTAATTGACCATGTTCGTATCGCATTTCTCGGTATTCGGGGTTCACCTACAGCCACAACTTATTGTATGATACTGACAACGGCAAAAAGTATGGACATGATATTAAACTTATAATTTACCAATAATATTACAAATTGAACGATAAAATCAATTATAAATCACAGAAGGCGGACGTCTGGATATTCTATCTAGCTGTTAGAAATTGAGTGATGTATGGTAGAGTCACAGATAATATACCTAATACTATACGTAGTAGAGTTAAAATGCCGCCCGGTTAAATTTATTATTTATAGTTCCGTATGCAGTTGACAACAGGAAGGAGTACCTAGGAATCACTAAATTTTAAACGGCGGATATATTTCTTAACTGTGTTTTATATTGTGCAAATAATTCATAAACTAAATATCTTGAGAACTACAGGATAGGTAAGTAACTAAGTGTATAAAATACGCTCAAATATTCATAAATCATATCATGCGAGGATCATTAGATAATAGCTGATATGGACCTCATATTTTATGTTGGCACATAACGATTTTAAATAATTACCCTACACATTTAGATTTATTACTAAACTTTTTCATTATAGGAATTAATTTAGTAAATAACTGAAACAATTTAGCAAAGTTGAACCGATTGTCAATAAACACACAGCCGCATGAATATTAATGTGTTCACAAATCATAAATATTATAATTTCGCGTTGTGTCGTGCAGGCCAATAAATCGGTTACGTTATGTATTTGTTGTGTGAGTCGGCCGACCGGCGACCGACGCGCGACGACCGACGTGGCCGACTCGGGCACGGTATGTCCACTCACTACTCAGCGCCCACGCTGGATCGAGTTTCAGCCCCCGGGCACATTTTTGGGACAAACCAATATTTCTAACGAATATTAATAGTCTTTTTTGTTTTTATTTGTAACGTGTTTAGTATTTGTTCCGACGCGCCCACATTCTAAGCGTTCTTAACATTCTTTATTCCTTGGATGCCGATTTGCATTTGATTAGACGAGATTTTTTTTGCGGTGCTATTCTTGCAATGTTGATGATAAAAATGTTGTTAAGACTTATTCGTCTTGCACTAGTGGCTAACATTCTAGTGGGTAAATACATAATATTATATGTCCCAGCATTTGGAATCTTATAATGTTCTGATGTCGTGTTTGTAACGAATCAAGAAAAGGTGAGCAATCGAGATAAAATCAAAATATATTTGGGCAGAACATAATGTTTAATGATGACACAGATGAAACCCAAAACATGAACAATTTACATTGAACATACTACGAGTATAATAAAAATGAGAAGCTTAGCAGATATAAGACTTTGACAGTCGTTATGGTAGTTTATTTCATAGCAGTTGCAGTTGCTACTGTAGATATTAGAACCAGTTTCTGCAATGTTGTTACCTCTAATATAGGTACCAACAAGATTGGAAATTGAAACACCTAAAGATAACATACCGCAGAAATCTGTACTATGAATGTATTAATATGTTAAAATATGTTTTATCATCAACATCTATTTGTAAGTTGTGATTCACAAAACGTACAAGCGATTCGAAGCTACGGAATACAAGTTTTTATCGTTGTGTTAACATTTCGATTGTTGTCTGATTCTGTTGATGGTCTATCGACATTTTTTCGCGGGTAGTGTTAAATGCACGGAATGCCAGAGGCTGTTGATACCAACATAGTTTATTCAATCAGTTTTTACCAAACACAGGTGCAAGACAATTGAGGAATAAATATCGTTCTGGTTAAACTTATGGCTGTCGTTTAGTAATAAGCATTTGGTTAACATTCGTGTTTATTACCTGCATCGACATTTTAAGCGCTGGTTTAGCTACATATTTGTTGGATAGCTATCTACGCAATATGGCGTGACCAATAAAAAACGTTTACTGTCTACTATTGTATTGAGAAATGTGTGAAAATAAAATCAGAGCTGGTGTTTGTCGAGCGAGTGTTGTCGGCGATATCACACACTTCCATACATATTGATACGTGTGAGGTGTCGACGAAAAAACGCATGAATGATGCAGTGAGACCTCCGCGGTCGCCCTACAAGACGAAAGAATTTTGCACACTTAGGAACCTCAAAGCGCAAAATGTTTTTCTTGACGCATTGAAAACGTCTGATAGCTCATTTAATTTAATGAGCCACCTATTCGTATCGAAGGAAAAAGTACAACACATATAGAAACTATTTAGTCCACCATTTTGAATAACTAAAGGCTATTTGTATGCCTGCTAATAGAATTATTATTTAAGCCCCTGTTTCCTAATCGAAGTCAAAACGTGAATATTACTAGCAGTCGATGGTTAACATAATAATAACTGTTAGTCGTATTGCATAAATTAGTACTTTATGTACAAGTTGCTATTGCCAGCTCAGGAATATGCAATTGATTTTAGACTTCTAATTTTACATTCTACTTGTATTGATTGAGTCAGCTTTTAGTTCAACCAGTCACTACTGTATATAATTTACTCGTTACATTCGTTTTCTGACATTAACCACTGTTGAAATTACAGAATCTTTAAATGTGATCTTCTAGATATTTCTGCTATTAACATTTATATCTATTCAATAAATCATTAGTGATTACTACTTAAAAATAGCCCCTAAGAGATTTTTCTATACCAAGACATTTGGTGAAATAATTTATCAATACTTCCATTAGTCTGTAGAATATAGATAGATCTAAACCATAGAGCCTTACGGTGAAAACAACTTCCACTTTCATAAATAATAATAATATAAGTATCTGCTCTTTTTGTTATTTTTATTCAACACTCAGGTCGTTATTTATTTAATATTTTTCAGATAATCATTTCTAAATTTCTAATTTTGATTGCTCATTATAAATAAAATGTATAGACAACTATCTATGTGTGTGAAATGCTCGCATAGATAATAAAATGTCAGACGAAACGATCGCAATAAGATAGTACGTGCGAGTCGCCGGCCAGCGTAGGCAGTGTATGGCAGCCGAGCTAACACTAGTGCATCCCGTGGCTTCCAACCTATTGTTACGTTGCAACCGCGCACAATTTATGTTACCCTACTACCACGACTTGCTACAGACACACGGCAAAACAACTAGACCATAAAATAGAGGGCTGATACAACCATATGTAGCATAGCACGTATTTTGTTAAAGATTTTTGATGTATGCTCCACCGTACCTTATAAGTAATCAGTGAGAGAAATCGGTGAAGAATACGTACTATTGATGTATGGATAATATAGGCAGGGTATTCTGAAAATTACAATTTTATTATAATGACTAGCTGTCCCGGCGAACTCCGTATCGCCTTTTTAATGTATATACATTTCATATTAATTTCATATTGCCGTGTGGTTGACGGCATAGAATACAAGTGTCACCACCCCCTATCTTCCCGTGGGTGTCGTAAGAGGCGACTAAGGGATAACACGATGCAAATACCATCTTTGCGTAGAGACGGAAAACTCGACATCAAACCCTATACGACTGCCTCGTTGGTCTTGCTGCATAAATGTGCGCGTGGGATCGGGAGGTCCCGGGTTCGATTCCTGGGTCGGGCAGTGTTATTGGGTTTTTCGGTCATGAAATTCTCAATAGCAGCACGGAGTCTGGAAATGTGCCCGGTACGGCAATAGGCTCGCCCCTTATTACGTGGGACAAAAGTATATCTGGCGAAAAGTGGGTGTAGAAATACACCTCTGCCTACCCCTTCGGGGATAAAAGGCGTGACGATATGTATGTATGTATGTATGTATAAATTTTTAACTCTTTTCCAACTTATTCAGAACAAAGTTACCAACAACATAAGTGTTTAATCTCTTAATTGCTAGGCAAAGTTGTTTTGCCATATAAATTATTTCTAGGGTAGAAAAACTACTATTGTAAGGAGATGAGAAGGTGGTATATGAGTGATATGGTTAGATAACTGATCTAGTGATATGATAAAATTACTAATACTATTAAATACTATGGCTAGGTATTAAATAATTAAATCAAGTGCAAGTCTGACTCGCCCATGAAGGGTTCCGTAGGAGAGGTATCCACTGGACATAGCCATTATCTGCATCGAACATCAAATACCACTACCACTTTTTCACCACCAATAATAAAATTTTTTATATTATTATATTTCCCATCCGCCATCTTGAATCACGAAATTGATGTTGTATTTGGATTCCCCATCCCTTTAAACATCGGAGACTATACCCATATTGATTTTTTAAATTTTTCCCATCCGCCATCTTTGATTTCCCATCCGCCATCTTGAATCCCGAAATAGATGTTGTATTTGGATTCCCCATCCCTTTAAACATCGGAGACGATACCCATATTGATTTAAAAAAAAAACCCATCCGCCATCTTTGATCACGAAATAGAAGTTGTATTTTTATTCTCCACCCCTTAAAATATCGGAGACGATAGCCATATTGATTTTTTAATTTTTCCCCATCCGCCATCTTTGATTTCCCATCCGCCATCTTGAATCACGAAATAGATGTTGTATTTGGATTCCCCATCCCTTTAAACATCGGAGACGATACCCATATTGATTTAAAAAAAACCCATCCGCCATCTTTGATCACGAAATAGATGTTGTATTTTTATTCTCCACCCCTTAAAATATCGGAGACGATAGCCATATTGATTTTTTAATTTTTCCCCATCCGCCATCTTTGACTTCCCATCCACCATCTTGAATCACGAAACAGATGTTGTATTTGCATTACCCATCCCTTTTAACATGGCAGACGATACCAATATTGATTTTTTAAATTTTTCCCATCCGCCATCTTGAATCACTAAATAGATGTTGTATTTGGATTCCCCATCCCTTTAAACATCGGAGACGATACCCATATTGATTTAAATAAAAACCCATCCGCCATCTTTGATCACGAAATAGATGTTGTATTTGGATTCTCCACCCCTTAAAATATCGGAGACGATAGCCATATTGATTTTTTAATTTTTTCCCATCCGCCAACTTTGATTTCCCATCCACCATGTTGAATCACGGAACAGATGTTGTATTTGCATTCCCCTTCCCTTTTAACATAGCAAACGATACCAATATTGATTTTTTAAATTTTTCCCATCCGCCATCTTGAATCACTAAATAGATGTTGTATTTGGATTCCCCATCCCTTTAAACATCGGAGACGATACCCATATTGATTTAAATAAAAACCCATCCGCCATCTTTGATCACGAAATAGATGTTGTATTTGGATTCTCCACCCCTTAAAATATCGGAGACGATAGCCATATTGATTTTTTAATTTTTTCCCATCCGCCATCTTTGATTTCCCATCCACCATGTTGAATCACGGAACAGATGTTGTATTTGCATTCCCCTTCCCTTTTAACATAGCAAACGATACCAATATTGATTTTTTTAAACTTTCCCATAAACCATCTTTGATTTCTCATCCGCCATCTTGAATCACGAAATAGATGTTGTATTTGGATTCCCCATCCCTTTAAACATCGGAGACGATACCCATATTGATTTAAAAAAAACCCATCCGCCATCTTTGATCACGAAATAGATGTTGTATTTTTATTCTCCACCCCTTAAAATATCGGAGACGATAGCCATATTGATTTTTTAATTTTTCCCCATCCGCCATCTTTGACTTCCCATCCACCATCTTGAATCACGAAACAGATGTTGTATTTGCATTACCCATCCCTTTTAACATGGCAGACGATACCAATATTGATTTTTTAAATTTTTCCCATCCGCCATCTTGAATCACTAAATAGATGTTGTATTTGGATTCCCCATCCCTTTAAACATCGGAGACGATACCCATATTGATTTAAATAAAAACCCATCCGCCATCTTTGATCACGAAATAGATGTTGTATTTGGATTCTCCACCCCTTAAAATATCGGAGACGATAGCCATATTGATTTTTTAATTTTTTCCCATCCGCCATCTTTGATTTCCCATCCACCATGTTGAATCACGGAACAGATGTTGTATTTGCATTCCCCTTCCCTTTTAACATAGCAAACGATACCAATATTGATTTTTTTAAACTTTCCCATAAACCATCTTTGATTTCTCATCCGCCATCTTTGATCATGAAATAGATGTTGTATTTGGATTCTCCCCTTAAAATATAGGAGACGATAGCCATATTGATTTTATAATTTTTTCCCATCCGCCATCTTTGATTTCCCATCCACCACCTTGAATCACGAAACAGATGTTGTATTTGCATTTCCCTTCCCTTTTAACATCGCAAACGATACCAATATTGATTTTTTAAAACTTTCCCATCCACCATCTTTGATTTCCCATCCGCCATCTTTGATTTCCCATCCGCCATCTTTGATCATAAAATAGATGTTGGATTTGGATCCCCCATCCCTTTATATATTGGAGACGATACTCATATCGACTTTAAAAAAAATCCCGTCCGCCATCTTTGATTTCCTATCCGCCATCTTTGATCACGAAACAGATGTTGTATTTGGATTCACCATCCCTTAAATCATCAGAGACGATACCCATATTGATTTTTTAAATTTTTCCCATCAGCCATCTTTGATTTCCCATCCGCCATCTTGAATCACGAAATAGATGTTGTTTTTGGATTCCCCATCCCTTTAAACATCGGAGACGATACCCATATTGATTTAAAAAAAAAATCCCATCCGCCATCTTTGATCACGAAAAAGATGTTGTATTTGGATTCTCCATCCCTTTTAACATCGCAGACGATACCAATATTGTTTTTTTTTTATTTTCCCATCCGCCATCTTTGATTTCCCATCCGCCATCTTTGATTTCCCATCCGCCATCTTTGATCACGAAATAGATGTTGTATTTCGATTCCCCACCCCTTAAAATATCGAAGGCGATACCCATATTGATTTTTAAAATTTTCTCATCCGCCATCTTTGATTTCCCGTCCGCCATCTTGGATCACTAAATAAACTTCATATTATTAATCAGTGTCCCGAAAATGCCGAAAACGATACCCATATAGATTGTATCCTATTCATTTAGCCTTTTTTGCCTTTGACCCAACCCTCCCCCTTCTCGTCTGACCATCTTATTATTTTTGTCTGGCCCCTATAAGTTGTGGCGTAATTTTATATAGCCTATAGCCTTTCGGAATAATTGGGCTATCATAGGCAATAACAATTTTTGAAATCCAACTGCTAGTTTCTGAGATTAGCCGACATTATCATTTAGCCTTTTTAGCCTTTTGCCCGGCCCCAAAGGGTCGAAGCGTTATGTTATATAGCCTA
Source organism: Euclidia mi (assembly GCA_944739405.2). Lineage (NCBI taxonomy): Eukaryota > Metazoa > Arthropoda > Insecta > Lepidoptera > Erebidae > Euclidia > Euclidia mi. Next base: position 42,708,109 of record OX123187.2, read on the forward strand.
TAGCCTTCCGGAATAACTGGGCTATCGTATACAAAAATAATTTTTCAGATCCGACCGGTAGTTCCTGAGATTAGCGCGTTCAAACAAACAAACAAACAAACAAATAAACAAACAAACAAACAAACTCTTCCGCTTTATTATATTAGTATAGATAATAAGTCCAAACTAGATGTGCCTACGACGCCCGCTACGACGGAGTATAAAACTGTAGAGACACGTAGCGCTTTAATCATTTAATTGTTGAGTAATGTAAGATGATATTCTTAGATTTCTTTTTTTATCATTTTCAGCCTACAAAAATACATGACTAATTTATGTGTTTTTATAGGCATGATTTAATTTTTACAATATATGTATATATCTACCAGCTTTTGCCCGCGGCTTCGCTCATGTTAAATTCGGGGTAACACAAAACTCCTTCATCGTTCGATAGTAATTTTCGTTTTAATACTGTTCATAGGGACTAATAAGAAATATAACCCCAAGAAGTATTTAAAACATTTCTGTAAACAATATTATTTGAGTTCCGTAGCAAAAATGGCTAAACACGGAATCGTTATAGACGCGGTATGGCTATCGGTATGTTAGAGCCACTTTATGCCGAAACTATTCAGTTTTCACATTTGAAAATTGGTAGTTCCTAAAACCATTGTTTCTCAAAGTCAATCGTTTGAAAGATATACGGTTCCAAAATGGGTGTGTGTCCCCCTCTTACTTTTAAATTGAGAGAGTGACAAAACTAAGAAAAATATATGCTGTTGATCGTTATAAAAACTTCCAACAAAAGTTGGTTTGATCAATATGTAGTCAGCAGTTTTTGAAATAAAGCACATCTTAAAAACCGCAAATATAGCTTTGTAGTTTATACGAATACTGTTAATAGTTAGTCGAAGATACTGGCTATGGTAAGTGGATACCTCCACTACGGAACCCTTCATTAGTGAGTCTGACTCGTAATTGCGAATAGCTTTTATAATGTTTCGTCCTAGGTGTTAATTGTAGCCGTTTGCCATTACAAAGCTTTGGTGCATTAAGATTCCGCAATAACAGGACTGGAACACCAACGTTCAGTCCCAAGTTGCGTGAATGTACTCCTGATAATTGTAAGGAGTTCAGAAACACTACCCTATAGGGTTTCCTGGAAGAAGTAACTTGGTCAATTTAGACAAATGTCAATTTAGACAAAAATGACAAATTCATGACATTATCTACCGAAAGGTGCTCAACAACATCACTTTGCATACAGTCAAATAACAAAGGCATGGTCCGATGTATCTCTATACACACTTCCGCAATTATGAGTAGAGAATATTGGTTCAGCCAGTTTAGAGTGAAATCGGTACATACATACATACACATTTTCGCAATTATTATAATATTAGTAGGGATTAGCCAAGGCTGTTATAATAATTATTAGTTGATATAATAAAGCGAACGAAGTAAAGACAGTGCACCATATGACAATGTATAATGTGATAGTACTGACGATACGATAGCACATGCGCAGCACTAAATTATTACAGCGCATGCGTTCTTACTATCAACTTCGACCCTCTCTAAAAGCCCTCCCAGATTATTTTTTGCAACTAATAGTATCCTAAGTGTTTTTCCTGGTTCTGAGCTACTGCCCACCAATTTTCAGCCAAATTGGTTCAGCCGTTCTTGAGTTATAAATAGTGTAACTAACACGACTTTCTTTTATATATATAGTATATGAGTAGTTCGAAACAGCAATAGCCTAGGGGAGTTACCGTAATATGATACATTTTGTCATTGATCTGTAGTAGTTAAATATGTTATTTCAATGCATTTAGTACAAACCTATACAATTGCATGGTTATGCCAATTTTTAAGCAGTGAGCACAATAATGTTCCCAGTGAAAAGGCTAAACTCTTTGAATCACTTCAACTGAGCAACTAAAAATGTATCTAATTCATATTTTATTTCTAACTTTCTCACTCATTGAGCCAGATAAATAAAATGTTTAGTCTACTTCAGAAACAAATCTGTATTCCGGATAAAATAAAATGTATAATATTATAATCCATCTTCTAGAGATGGATACAACATCTAAAATTAAATTAATTTACTTCGAGATAACTAATAGAATGCGTGCACAGCTATAATGGTGGTTTGATCGAATAAAACGTGTAAATAAAATCATTTCAAATAATTACAATGTCAATAAAGGCTGTCGATGTTCCATGACTAAATGATTCGTGTTGGGCGTGTCGGGCGGATGTAAGTGAGGCCCCGATGTGTTCTATATAGCCCATATTAGTTAGAGACCAGGTGAAACCGCCGGCCGATCTGCTTGATTGATCGTCTGCTCTCGATCGTATCTCGTCTGAACAAAACAGTCTCTTGATCGAATTTTAGATATTATTTCATTACCGAATTGTTTATAAGTCAGATGAAGGGAAGCTTTGGTGTTGGTTGATGTTGGTTTTAAAATGGTCATTGCTTCGGCCTCCTAGTTTTTTAAGGAGTTCGTTGTTATAAAATCTATTTTCATTCTACGGAGGTAATTTCTTGGATGACTGCAGCCAAAAGAATAGTTCCTATAACCAAACAAATCAGGTATGTTGAGATGACATGAATGTTTTGAGGAAAGAAAATAATAGCAATAAAAAGAAAATAACCGATGGAGTATTGTAGCTTGTAAATATTTTGTAGCAGTTCCAACTATGAAAAAAAGACCAATCCGGGTGTCACAAAGGCACCTTGTAACATGTTTTTGTCTATGCAATTAACTAATTTCTGTTTTTTTATGATTTAAGATTCGTATCGCCGTCAAGGTATTTCGATACCATTCAATAGAATTCACTGAGGAATCGTGTTCGATCGCCGATTCACGTATCTGGGTGCTGCATAATTGTTTTTGTGTGCACTCCGATGCCCTGTTCGCACTAGCTCTTTAATGTTTAGCGAAATTCTTCAACAGATAAAAACAATTTTCGTGTTCGCAGGAATGCTCCCGCTTCTGTAAGACGTATCTCCGCTTGATCAGCGCACTTTTTCAGTACCAATGTAAATCGGATACCTGTTTTACCAAAGTACTTCGCTTGTTCATTGACGCTGTTGGAGAAAATTTATATTCAAGAAAAACTGAGAATATATTGAGTATTCATAGTAGGTTGGTATATAAAGCGTGGTGCACGCATGTAGTCACTTCAACAGCGTGTCAATGCGAGGAGGGGATATGTGACAAAGAGATAAAAAAAATAAAGCGCTTAACGCTCTCATTGTCTAGTGATGTACAATACTGTAGGGTGGCAAGTGTGTGCACATGTCAATACGGAGATTTGTGCACGTGTGTTGGTGATGTGTTGCATGTGTGCGTGGAGGGTTGTAATGTTGCTACCGACAAGGGTCAGCCACGCCCATCAAATTATCGTTTGTTTTAACATGAATACGTCAGATGGAATTCAATTATCATTTATGGAAAATATTGAGTGAGTTTGTACGAGCTGTTAATCGTATGAAGGCTTTATTCCATTAATAACAGTTTTGATATTATATTGTTATGTATATGGAATATTTTGAGGTATATCTTTTAGTTGTTACTATTGCTGGTAATGTTGGACGAAGGTATGTTTAAACTCGTTTTCGATAACACATAAATACTATTTAACTCTAGTTCCGATGACACTAAACCTGGCTCAGATAATCCCCTCGTGATAATGTCTGGTACGCACACACGCACAACTTGTATTGTTGGGAACATTTTTTATACAATTTATCAATCCGGGGCAGATGGCCGCTGGATCATATAAACACCTTTGAAAAGCACCCAGCTATTATAGGGTTACAACATTATCATGTGTGGATCAAAATGGCCGACCATTTGAATCTGTACGTTTAATAGGATGCAAATATTTTATATAGATAATACTTTGCATATTGAAACAGAATGCAGGATTTAACGAACAAAGCGAAAGCTTACAGAATTTAGTTTTATATTTTTATGCCTATTTAACGTACAGCCAGCAAAGAAAGTGGTCTATAAGTTTTGACATAACCTTCAGTGCTATCAAAACAACGGTAAGATTGAGGTTAAAACTTTCAGAATTTTATTTCTTCAACTATCAACCTTATCTATGCATATACTTAAATAAAATTGGAGTGTCTGTTTGTTTTATTAAAAAAAACTCTTTTTACTAAATGCATGTGGATATGACTGGGCCACAGCTGTAGTTGTGCCTCTTTATAAAGGAAAAGGCTCGCAACAAGACTGCAAAAACTATAGAGGCATTAGCCTTCTCTCCATTGTTGGCAAATTGTATGCGAAGGTACTGATTGAAAGAGTTATGAAAGTAACCGACAAGAAAATATGGGATGTACAACCGGGATTCCGAAAGGGTATGGGATGTACGGATCAGGTTTTTTCCTTGCGAAGCATAGCTGAAAAGTTTGCCAAAGGTCAAAATGTCTATTGCGCATTCGTGGATTTGGAAAAGGCTTACGATAAAGTAGTGAGGAATGAAATGTGTTCGGTACTGTCAATGAATGGCGTAGATAGCAGCCTCATTCGAGCTTCGAAATCCCTTTATGAGGATTCTAGAGCTTGTGTGAGGATAAACGGGGCATACACTGACTGGTTTACCATCGAGAAAGGTGTTAGACAAGGATGTGTAGCGTCGCCATGGCTGTTTAACCTCTTCATGGTCAGTTGTTTGCAAGATTTAAAACATAGTGACTGCGGATTAAGGATGAATGGGTAACTCGTCAAATGCCTCCTTTATGCTGATGATCAGGTAATACTTGCGTCTTCAGCGGAGGAGTTGCAGGAGACGGTAACAATCATGCATGGTGCGTTAGAGAGGAAAGGAATGAAAGTCAATGTAAGTAAAACGAAAGTAATGGTTTTTGAAAAGGAGGAATGCGTTACGGCTTGTAATGTTTTGATCGGTGGACAGCGAGTGGAACAAGTGAATGAGTTTGTATACTTAGGTACGTTGTTTACAAGAGATGGTAAGAACAAAGAAGATATTGAAAGAAGAGTTAATGCAGGTAATAGAGTGAATGGAGCTCTGAAGGCGTTTATGAAATGTTTATGTCCAAAAAGGCACGTTTAGCTGCGCATAGAGGGGTGTTAGTGCCTACCATTATGTATGGTAGTGAAAGTTGGGTATGGCAAAAGAGACTTGAAAGTAGAATAAATGCTGTAGAAATGAGAGCACTGAGAAGTATGTGTGGTGTATCTTTGACCGACAGAGTAAAGAATAGTGCGATAAGAGAGTGGTGTGGGGTAAAAGAAGATGTAGTGACAAGCATCGAGAAAGGCATGTTAAGATGGTTTGGGCACATGGAGAGAATGGATGACGAAAGACTGACAAAGAAGATATAATGCAAATGTGAATGGGACAGGACGAAGGGGAAGACCCAGGCGGACGTTCTCTGACAGATTGGAGACATCCTAAAATAGGACAGGTCAGAGGTACCCTAAACAGAAGAGCATGCATGAGAAACTTGATGGGAGTGAATGAAGCAAGAGAGCTATGTCAGGATCGTTGCAAATGGCGTTCCGTAGTCTCTGCCTACCCCTCCAGGAAACAGGCGTGAGTCTATGTTTGTATGTATGTACATATGTATGCATATGGATGTATACACGGTACATATACCGAAAAGTTTTTTTTAAAAGTTTTGTATGTCTGTCTGTCTGTTTGTTTTCGCTAATCTCTGGAACGGTTAGACCGATTTTGACGGGACGTTCACTGGCGGATAGCTGATGTACTAAGGAGTAACTAAGGCTATAAATTAACCGGGTACGCGAAGTAGTTCCCTCAGGACGCGGGTGAAACCGCGGGCAACAACTAGTTTTTAATAAGGCACACCAAATTTTTGGCTGACCGTACCTACCGATACTATACTCGTATATTATACAAGAGCTGAACACAAAATGCTATGGTTGACTCATTAATATTGTAAATGGCTTTATCCCAAACAAATCCAAACCGATTTGGGCACATGGAGTGGATGGATGACGAAAGACTGACCAAACAGATATATAAGGCAAGTGTGAATGGGACAGGACGAAGGGGACGACCTAGGCGGACGTTCTCTGAACAGACTGGAGACATCCTAAAAACAGGACAGGTTAGAAGTACCCTGGACAGAAGAGCATGCATGAGGAATTTGATGGAAGTGAATGAAGCAAAAGAGATATGTCTGTATTGTTGCAAATGGCGTGGCGTGGTCTCTGCCTACCCCTACGGGAAACAGACGTGAGGTTATGTATGTATGTATGTAATCAATGTAGGTATTAAGGAATATGTATAATTAATATCCTGTCCAATTACCACACCCAAAGACAGTGATAGCCTAATAGAGAGACTGACAGAATGCTACTCCTGAAGTGAGAAGTGCGTATTAAATTGTTAATTACCGCTGAGTCTGAGAGATCTTCATAATGTTCTGAAAAGGCATGATGTGATATCCCCCAACCCGCAATTGGCCAGTGTGGTAGTGAGAAAAGCCCCGGGCTACCGCTGAGTCTGAGAGATCTTGATAATGTTCTGAAAAGGCATGTGATGTCCCCCAACCCGCAATAGGCTAGTTGACGAAAAAAATTTTATAAGTCCGTCCTTTAGATTATTCAAAAATAAGCGAAACGTATTTTTTATTTGTAAATTAAACCAAAAATGACCAAGATATAGCTCATTAAAGTTACGTATAACGTCACGCCGTGCTGCATTTTTTCGCACTAGATGACGTCACACGTAGCTTTAATGGGCTATATCTTTGTTATTTTTTATTTAATCAAAAAAAGATAAAATACGTGTCCAATATTTTTTTATAAGCTAAAAATACGGACTAAATAAAATGTTATTATTTTGACCCTGGAAACTACCCTGTTGGCCAGCGTGGTAGGCATTGGCCTATATACCCTTTTGATAGTGAGAAAAGCCCCGGGTTACCGCTGAGTCTGAGAGTTCTTCATAATGTTCTAAAAAGGCATTTGATGTCCCGCAACCCGCAATTGGCCAGCGTGGTAGGTATTGGCCTTATATATCTACCATATTGATAGTAAGAAGAGGCCCGTGCCCAGCAGTGGGACAGTGTATAATATGTAGCTGATGATAAAGATGATGATCCATTTCTTCAAAATATTTTCAAATCAAGTTTGCAAATTTTTTTGTCTAAAAACACTTAGATTTCGAATCGTCTTTACACATAAGTTATATTTAGGTTTATTATTTACTAATCATACACAGTTGATTATTTTGGGAAGCTATAAATCTATAAGCGGCCGCTCGTTTAAAATGAAATATTTTTTTTTTAATTCCGGGTTTAATTCAAATCATAGGAATTATAAAAAGACCGGTCAAGTACATGCCCACATTTAAGAAGGCTCGCCACATATTTCAGTTTATCGCAAAACAATATTTTAAGTAACTTCATTTTAATATTACTCGATTATTACTTAAGGGTGTAAAAAGACCCTTAACGAAAACTGAAATCCCATGTTGTACCAATCACTACGACCATTTTTTACTTCGGCACCATTCCTGGGAAATTACTGGTTCAGGAGATATTGAGGCTCAAAGTTAGTATGGATTTTTTCTAATTAGGTACAAAATCGATGCATTTACCCCGCCAATATGTTCTTTAGATGCCCTATAACCCCATGGATAAGTAGGTATTTCGAGAATTGCACGCGCGCGCTTTTAATTGCGGTTTAAAATGTGAAAGCTCCATAAAAAAATCATTTCCCAGGTATTATTTTTGGTTAGTATGACTTGGCATGATGTCCACAACGAGTAGACTTCGGCTTGGTGATGGGTCTTGTGACACTGTATAATTAGCTGTGATCATTTTGGTTTTAACTTTTTTTAAATGTATGTTGTATTATTTAGAACAGTTTACTTAACACATACTATTATATATATGCTATGGTATTGGTAGACTAAGTCAATCTCAAAATGATGATTGGTGTAAATTACTACGCAAACGCCTGAATAGAAAAGAGTAGGTATAAGCAAACCTCTAAAGATTTCAAAACACGTCACGTAAGTATTTTATTACCCGTTATATTGTGTGGGCAAACCACACAATTTCGATGAATTAAAAATACTACCACATTTACGTGTTTGGGAACCACCCATAAAAAATATTATAAAATGTATTCCAAAGTTTTGTAAGCGTGGTCAAAATGTGTATTACAATGCCCTATTTCTGTAATAGCTATCGAGTAAAAAGGCAGACGTACAGACTGAAATGGCGAAACTGTAAGGGTTCCTAAGATGGCTATAATACCCTAAGAATACCATGTGTTAATGCTACAAGTACAAAGGAACGTCATAACATATCAACCTAAAATTACACTTATCAATTACAAATCCACTTAAGTTAATTTGTAAGTCTTGTTCTTGCAGTGTTAGTTATTGTGTTTTGTTATTGTACTATTATATAATTACATTGTTGCCATTTGGCATGTCACTTGCTGTCAGCAGTCGTCAATTCGTCATGCGCACAGTAGGTGAGTGACAGTGAGAGGTCAAGTCGTGTATAGTGTAATAAAATGTTGGTATCAAGTTGTAGAGCATATCTATACACATATGTATACAAAATGTACTTAGTCCCCGTCGCTTCCTCTCTGTTTGTATGAATGCGATAAAGTTAAAAAGCTACCAAACGGATATTTGCATGGTTCTCACCAATAGAGTGATGAATGCGCAAAGTTTGAGTGTATAATTTAAGCAGGCGGAACCGCAGGCGAAGCTAAGTTTTCACAATATTAAAGATTCACGTACACTAACAAAGCTAGTATTTGATACAAATGAAAAAGCAGTAGTCAGAATAAACACTAAACGTTAAGTTTGTAGTAGTTGCACTCAATTAATAAGTATTAAACTATCGCTTCGTCAATATTGCGTCTCACGAAGCGCTCACGGGAACATGTTGAAAACGAGTGAAGTGCACACATTAGCAGTAACCAGACATAAGTGCTGCAGTCGACAGCAACGAAACACAATGGCGCAAGCGCAGGGGCAAACGAAGGGTTCCGTATTGTTTGCAAAATATTATGAAAGCGTCATTTTATACGGCATATTAGGCTCTGCGTTTGATAGCCGGGGGACGTCTTCACAGGCGAAATCATATCATCATTATGCATTGTGGTGACTGCGACCCTCCCTGTTGACGCATGGGTACGGGTGGTGTTGAAGTGCAGATAAAGATAGTATTCAATTTTAATATAGTGGTTGGGATATTGTTTTGGCAGTAATGTTTGTATTTAGCTATAAATATGCTAAAGTTACCATTGGTTGATTGATATTTTTCTGCTATCATTTAATTTATACTTAGATATGAAATTGTAGTTAAGTTTAGAATTTAGTTTATTACAAAACGAACTCAACGTTTGTAAAAAAAAACGTTAGAAGTGTTGCTAGTAAACTATAATTTACAATTGATTGAAAATTTTTCAAAGTTGTTTCTTATTCTTATTGGTGCTACGGATATGGCCACAGTTTCCTACCAATACGGATGCAGTACCAAGAAGACAGCCTACCGATAAGAAATAGATACAGTATATGGGGACTAGGGATTCCACATTAAATTAAGTTCCGGTGACCAACTGAGTGACGGTGTAACTACATGTGTTAGTTTCATAAAAAAATATAATTTAAATCGACACCTTAACCTACACTAGAGGTCTAACTACTGCGCAGTAAACATAAATTATACTTTTTACACCTTTTGAGAATCTAGCTTTTAAATTCTAGGCTGGGGTGTAAAATATGAACTATTATTATGCCATTGAACGTAGAATTATAGTAATTTTAAGTAATTGAGTAAAAAATGAACAACTAAGCATATTATATAATTACACAATCTATGGCTATTATTGGCAGTATAAGGGCGGACGTAATTCAAAATACATTTGTAACGATTCTTTGGTGAAACGTATACAGGATACCTAATATTATCAATATCTTCATTTATTGTCATTAATTGAGCTTATAAAATACCCACAGGGTTATTTCGCAGGTGCTTAAATTTAGTGGGAATAAAATGATTGGGTGTGGGCGGACGCGGAGGGCCGGCGGCGGTTTGACGCGACGCGTGCTAAGCTGCCTCGGGGTATTTGAGTACCGGCTGAGAGCTTTCATCTCGTAAACAACGATATTTTACACCCAAATATGGGTGATTATATACGTATAAGTGGTCACGAGAAGTGCCCATATAAGTCAGCTACAACTTAAGCCAGCGCTAGTAGGTACTTGTTAAACTTCTAAAGACGACTTACCTAATAAGAGTATCGGCAGAGATATGTTGTTTCTGTACTCAACTTCTGTCAGTTGTACCATTCGTTCAAATATTACGTTTGTATTTATTGCTGTGCGAAGTTTTTGTTCATACCATGTGTCTACTATTGAACGTTTAATAATAATTCTAAGAAATCACTTTGACTTTGTTTTTGTTACTGGCATTCCTTAAACGCGGTTGACGGACCGTCTTTGTAGATTGTATAATCTACCAGACACCTTCAGATCGATTTAACTGCACAGTGCAAATATTCAAATAAATATTTAAGTGAGTAAGTAGATCAAACAGTTCAAATGCACAGTTTAACTTACATATATATATATATATTTTTTTTTTTTTAATAATAAAAACATCATCATAAACTGTAAAGAAAGAAAAACTTTGCAGGCAAAATTGAAAATATGAACATCATCATCATCATCATCATCAGCCTGCCGTAGTCCACTGCTGCATATAGGCCTCTCCAATGGCACGCCACTGAGCCCAAACATGTGCATACCTAATGGCAAAACTGCACATTTCCGTTAATTTTTCTTAGTTTGCTTGCCTTGTTAAGTAGGTTGACAATGACATTAACAAAATAATGATAGTATCTCTATTTGACTCGTAGGTATGTAACCTTCAGGAACTAACATTTTATTTCAAGTTGAAAAGACAACAGTTAAATTTAGATGAACATGAGGATGTGTGCAATTTTTATACTTGAAAACTATCAAGGTATTATACCTATAATATACTAATGCTGTTACAAGGGCATTAATTATTTATGAGGCATACCTGGTCTACTTATCAGGTGTAAGAGTATCTATCTATCTGAATCTCTATAGATCAGTAACAAAAATATGTGAAAATGTTCTTTCTGATATCGTCGCGTGGTAGAGGCCCAAACGTTTGACTATCGTTCAGATGGAATTCAAGAAACTGTAATAATATATTCGTGATCAAAAATTGTAGTAAACAGAAGTCGACTAATTAAACAGGTTGTTGAGTACTCAACAAGTTATCTTGATATCGATCCTCTGTAACGAAGAATAGACTCAAGTTGTAAGCTATTTTGCTAATGGTGTGAGGTAGGTATGCCCATCACCAGTTTGCTATAAAAAACGTTTTATCGCTCGATAAATTTAATATTTTAACTACTAGTGTTCCAGTCCAAATATCGTGTTACCTTTGTGATTGTCTTTAGTACTCGTAAACGAAAATCATCTTCTTCTCTTGCGCATAACTATGCTACTGATCAAGGAAGTATCATTTTACTCGGAGAGTAAAAGAATATTCTTAAACTCACTCATACACATTATGTATGAACTCTACGCGGTGTAACTTGTAAGTAAACTAATTCCAAAAAGTTGTTCAATATTAAGCCCTACCATAAAGACATTAAAATTCATATTTGTATAAAATTGAATAGGTATAACAGGTTTGTAGGTTCATGCATGAATTATGAAGCATAATTAAAATAATACGTTGATGAAGCAGGCATCGTTACCAAAATTACAGTCATTTATTCGCCAACGAGTAGCACAAATGAAATATATGAAACATTTGAATAGCTGAAATCTCGATTGAAAAGCGACATTCCAATACGTTCAACTATAAAGATTAAAAGATTACGTTGGTAAAGGTGTCTATTTCAAATGTTGTTAAATAGTCATCAAGCATTGGGTGGGCCAGAGTGTTGTAAATACATTATTAAGCCATTTTATGGTCTCTTGACCATGAGCCCGTCACCCTGCTATATTTGCACTGGGCTAATTAAATCCATAATGATCAGCAGCCGGACCCCATCTCACTATGACTTTACACAGCCTTCGGTGTAATTTATAGCCACCCATAAAACAATTCTTCAAAGTTCCCCACAAAAAGGTCTCGTCTATTCAAAAGCCCGTATGAGATAATAGCGGACGGGGGCACAGGACAAAAGTCTGGATGCAACACTAAACAGTGATGTTCGAAGAAAAAAATATAAAACCAGCTGGCTACGATCCCTCGACGCCCGCTATACAAATTCCTGGACAGTTCCCTTAAAAATCGATATTTAAAGTTAAGTACCAATACTTTACCAATAACAATAGTCCAGCGTGCGACAGAGACAACACGCGAGGAGCCCGGCTCCACCAACTGGACATTTTAATTTACGAGCAGTTTTTTTATCTAACATACGTAGTTCAGATGAATCTTTCGACTTTTGTAATGAATTGAAAAATGGAGTTCTGACTTAAACGGCTTTTTGTCCTTGCCTACTGAGAAATAGACTTCACAAGTCGACGTGGACATTTATAGGACGTCCGTTAGCTCCGTTGTTTGAGCGCGATATCGCGTTACAAGGATATTCTTTGATAGTTTGTTGTGTGTCTGTTGTCATTGTGTCGGCTCGGTTATTGTCGAGGCGTGCTCGAATATATCGCAACAGTGGGCATCAGTCAGCCGCAGGCGGCGACTGCGGGGGGCGGCTCATCATGAATTAATGAGAATCGAAATGTTTCGCCAGATCAACGCTCGTCCGCTTCAATGGCTTTGACATCTTACTACACGGATACCGGACGTGACACATTTAATTTCAATACGTGACGAATTCATTTTGTCTAGTTGAAATTAAGACCTGTGTTTCTGCCAACTAAATGTATGAATAGTCAATTGAGACAGTTACATCGATTAATTGATCGCACACTATATCTATGAGCAATCAACAATCATAGCAGTAAATTAAATTAATCTAGAACTTACCCGTATGTGTTCTTTTATGTATCTTGAGGTTTTCTGATCTCGCGAACACCTTGCCGCACCCAGGGAAGGGGCAAGGGAAAGGTTTTTCACCGGTGTGGACTCGGATGTGATTCACCAGCTTGTATTTCGCTTTAAAGGGCCGGCCGTTCCTGGAGCAGCCCTGCCAAAAGCAGGCGTGCGTGGTGCACTCGGGCCCGCCGACGTGCTCCACCGTGAGGTGCGTCACGATCTCGTGCATGCTTGAGAACAGTTTGTTGCAGAGTTTCCTCGGGGGCGGCTGTTCAGGGTCGAGCCACTGGCAGCGCATGTCGCGTCGCGGCGGCGCGCGCACGTAGCGCAGGAAGGCATGCGGCGCATGCGCGTGCGCGTGTGGCACGAGCGGCGGCGCGGCGGCCTGGTAGTGCACGTCGCCGCGCCACTCCCAGCCCTGGTCCAGCGGCTGCTGCGGGAACAGCTCGCCGCAGCCGCCGTACTCGCGCAGGTAGCCCGGCTGGTACGAGTGCAGCGGGTAGGGCTGGTAGTGCGGCGCGGGGTGCGGCGGCGCGTGCGGGGCGGCGGCGCGGTGCTGCGAGCCCACCCCGCACCCCCCCTGCGGGGACATCTTCAGCCCGTACGACGCGAGGTGCGCGTGGTTGGTCTCGAGGAACGCATTCATGGCGGGGGTCGCCGACGCCGGCGCATAGCCCCATTCGCCCGCCACCATCCACGCGGCGGGGTGACCCCGCTGATGACGCTGTTGCAACACGCGTCGTCACCGACGCTTACAGAGCGGCTGCCGGCGCGAGGGCCTCGTCTACCTCACCCGGTCACGTCCTGCACATCCCTCGATATTGCACTCTTGACGGATTCGTTTCCTGTCAAAGATAAGGGTGCAATTAAAATACAGCTTCTTTTACGATATTTAATGTTTCCAATATACCGAATCGAATTAAAAAAGGAACAAGCCTTAAAGTTTCTTAACCTTCCGAGACAAATTCAAAACCATATCTCAAAATAATAACATACACTCGTGGAGCCATAACCGACGACGAACATTTATTTATAATAAAAAAAATGTGAAGCAGGTACTTTTGGACATTAAATTAAACTGTGGGTAAATTTATAGGACACTTTTATACGCCTGAGACAAAAATTTCGATTGTGTTCGTGTATATTTAATTTTAGTTTATTTGTTAGGCTGGCTCCAATCTCTTTTATGACCGAGGTTTAGCATCGATAATTTATTAAAATAGTTTTATGAATGATAAAACCTGTTCCATCGTAGACAGCGTGCAACGATCGAAATTTTATTGCCAACTTCGAATGCCTTTATAATTGTTTTGGAAGTAGATATACCTGGAGCAAATATCCATAACGAGGCATACCTCGAGTGCTCGCTACTTGTGTTTATCGAATATTGAAATACTTGAACAGCAAGCTTTTCTTTATTTTGATATTTAATCAGCTTCAATTGAAATATGGCACTTATGTCCGAGAAACGATGGGTTTGCACTTTGATGGGCCGGAGATAAGTTTACTTATCGAAGTTTAAGATTGTTTATATCAATACATAGTATATTCCCTACTTATTTATTCCTTTAATACTGTTCAAAAAGCTTATAGTCATAGCGGAGTGTTAAACTGTTGCTATTGGTTGAGTGAATTCAATATTCCGTAATCCCCGCATCACTCCCAACATTATAGAAGAACTTCAAGTGTCAATCAAAACAACTGTACATTTTTTGTGGGCGTCTACATAATCGCATTATTTGAAAATAATGTTGTTTATGTATTGTTTAACATAGTCGGAGCACCGGCGCTCTACCTGAGTTTGTTAAACAATGTGGTACCTTTCGGATCTCCATCTAATCTGTACATTATCTGCGCGACTCCCTGCCGCGTGGCCGCATCACCACAAAGCAACGGGTTGACAGATCTCAACAGACGGTCATGGAGCAATAGGATTACAAAAATAACTCGTTTTATATCAATATCATCTGTCAAAGCAGTTTGCGACGTAATCCGTTACTGTTAAAAGCTAAACAACGGTTTCACGACGGTAAATGTATGTTGGTGACAATTTGCAGCTGTCTGAGGAACGTTTCCACAGTTTTAAGGAATTAGTCATAATCTCATTAGGCTCAGTGTTTATCAGTTTATCGGATTCATGGTGGTTAACAACCAAGGAATCGTTTATAAAACTTGAGCTTTTATTTTTTCTTGTGACTTCAATCGCACCGTACATACAGATAATAAAATGCACAGTTCGAATTATAGTTATTATTTTTGGGCATGCTTTTGAGACATTGTTTTTAAAAATATTTACCTTTGACAAAATGTTTCGTATAATCAGCTAACCCTTACGAAATGGTAGGTACTAAATGGAAATGGTAAAAAAATATTTGACTTATACAGAAGCTAAGTATAACCTAATTTCTTTCATATATTATTATGTAGGTTTGCCGTTTAGGTGTTCTAAAATTCTTAAAACACATTGCGTGACTAGTATAAGGTATATTTCTGCTGGTTTTCCGCAGATTTTTTTAAAGGTTATCACTAGACGCTAATTTTATCAAGTAAACTACCTGATTTCATATCTAGTGCATGATTAAATTAAATACATATTGACACAATGGAAAACTCCCTTCAAATGAATTATATACTCAAATAGGCAAAATCCAAACATTTTTAAGTTGGCGTGTGCCTAGTCCATAATTTTGTGAGGCGTGTAATGAATTCTACATAACTTTATACTTCGCGTGAACTAGTACATAAAACATGGTCGTTTTGCTCATTATTTCTAAGCCCACTTGACAAATGACTAAATACTTGTACCTAGTACATACACATAGCTGTACCTAATTATATCATGGAATATCATTATATTTTAGTAAGTGGCACTGACGTATAGATACATCTTCATTTATGTATCACCTAGCGTTATCAAGCACGGTATTCATTTTCTAGTCTAACCAGATATGACGAATGAAACCTTTTCCACAGAGCGACTGTCTTCTGACCGCCGCAACCCAAAGAACTAGTGATATTCCAT
Source organism: Euclidia mi (assembly GCA_944739405.2). Lineage (NCBI taxonomy): Eukaryota > Metazoa > Arthropoda > Insecta > Lepidoptera > Erebidae > Euclidia > Euclidia mi. The sequence goes on from OX123187.2 coordinate 42,724,140, forward strand.
GGCTTAGGTCAGTGTCAGTTTATTTGAGAGTACTTACTTCCCAGAACTGTCAAAAATCTTCATGATTACCAAGTAGGTAAGGTCCAACATATTAAAACATGTATGATTAGGTCCTACGGCTTAACGAACCCTCAGAGGAACGGGGCAACCGCTAATTAACAATTATATTTAACGTACCTACGCAGGATATAAAATATTTACCGGTAATTCGTTATTGTATACTTGGTGGTTTAAAGGCTTGTTACCTTTACGGAATATTGTATAACAATACTCTTTGGTGTTTGACGTATACTTCATCTACAGCTAATTCTAACATACTAAATTAGGTATAGGGTAATTTGTAATAATATTCCCGCAATCATTTTTATGGATATTGATTAAAAATTCGATATAATGTTTTAAAAAAAATCGTAATTAGATTAAATAATATGTCACCTTCAATCAAATTTTACAGATCGACGTTTCCTTAAAACAACGGTAGATATTATAGATAGTGTATTAAAACATTAAGTGTTACTTAGAGATAATAACATAAGTATTAAAATCACATTATATTAGGTATATCTAAAATATATTCTGGATAATCATGATATCAGCGCTACCTCTCACATAAATCAAAACTAAAAAGCATGACTTAAAAATAATTAGTTTATTTAAATTTTGATTATGTAGGTAGGTAAGTAATTAAATTAATTTTCAGTCTTTACGCACATTAAAAAATATTAGCTCAGTCTTAAAATTTTACTTTGCCCCATTACATCAGTTTGTAAGGATTCATCCGTAGATGCAGAAGTAGTTAATATGTTTTGGAGGATCAACGTTAAAAATTGTTAGTTTAACTATAACATGTCTCTTTGTATGCAAGCTTTTAGTGTCAACTAAAATACATCAACTAATAACTGCATCTTGCTCGTCATTATTATTATTAAAAGCCTTATTTATTTTATATTTTTTTATAGACTCACGCCTGTATCCCCGAAGGGGTAGGCAGAAGTGTAATATTACACTCACATTTCGCAACGAATTTTAGGTCCCACGTAATAGGCGGCGAGCCTATTGCCGTTACCGGGCACATCACCAGACTCCGTGCTGCTACTGAGAATTCGGAAAAACCCAGTAACACTTTTACCCGACCTGGGAATCGAACCCGGGCTCTCCGATCAGCAGTGGCATACGCTATCCACTGGATCACGAAGGCAGTCTTATTTATTTATTAATAATTTATAATTATTTATTTACAGCTGGCAAAAAAATACTTTTGTATTTTGATTTATGATCCGATTAAAAAAAAAATGTGAATGAATATCAGTAATCGTGGTACTATTTAATAGGTACTATTATAATGTATGTAACATTAATAATTTGAAGCAATTGAGATACTTATTTTCAATTCATATTTATTGAATGCATGCTATTATATAATGTTAACAGAATTATATTTAATACCAGAATATGAAGCATTTTCCAGTGCTCATTACATATTTAAAGGAAAACTAACGACCGCGACGGTTTTTAAATGATGATTTCCGATCACATGGCATAACATAAATAAGTATGTATTCCGAAAAACAATTTATTAATTTAACAAGTAGTTATCATAACATATATACAACAAAATAAAACTACTTATGTATAAAACTAAACTATCGAAAACGAATAATAAAACATCAATTATCAAATAAAAAAAGAATTATAGAGGCAGAATCAGCAATTCTTATGTTTTGGTGCACCATCATATAATACAGGTTCAAGACCTAGATAAATGAGATCTATCTATGTAAGTACCTGTTTTACTCGACTCTTTATTATGCAATAACTAGACGTCACCAGCAGCTTCGCCCGCGTCAATTATACATATAAACCTTCCTCTTGAATCATTCTATCTATTAAAAAAACACATTGAAATCCATTGAGTAGTTTTTAAGATTTAAGCATACATAGGGACAGACAGACAGAAGACAGACTTTGTTTTATACTATGTAGTGATGGTTAATTGAATGGCTACATTATTTCAATCTGTATAGTTTATTGGATACGTAACAATTTTTGTTGTATATATTTTAATAATGATTATACTTATAAGTAAATAATTAAAATTGACATAACTTAATTACTCAGATTTTTATTAAACAGTGATTTTTAAACTGATGAACCATTACTTTCTGTTATAACGAAAAAATGTATCTTGCCAGTTGCCCGGGTATTGTGTAATTATTTTCGTGAAGAAATCAATAGAATAACATACCTACCTACAAGCTACTTTAGTAGCTAGTTAGTTTTTGTTTGTTATTTTTGCAAATTAAGTACCTAGCTACTTTATAGTAGATAGTAAATGTCAGATACTAATAGGCGTAAACACAAGATAAAACAAATCTTATCCTATATAATATATTAAACTGAAGAGTTTGTTTGTTTGCTTGAAAACGCTAATCTTAAAAACTAGTAGCCCGATTTAAAAAAATCTTTCAGTGTTAGATAGCCCAGTTATCGAAGAAGGCTATAGGCTATATAACATTGCCCTAGGCTATATAACAGCGCGCTATGAGCCATGGGAGCGGAGCAGTAGCCTTGAATAACGCGAGTGTAACCGCGGGCTCATCTATTTACCTATAAAAGCCAGGATCAACTTTAAAAGATGAGTAAAAAGGGTTAAATATTCTCATTACTTACTACCTCACTAACTAGCAACCTTCCTATCAAACAATTGCCCGTATGGATTAGTAAGTCTAACTAATTACTACGTATATTCTTTCCAAAGTTATAAATAGTAACACAATTTAAAAAGTAAACGTTAGGCAAAAAGTTAACAATTAGCAATGAGCATGCCTTAATAAGGGCAATTACAAAGAGCATCTATGCTCTGGTATTTATTAATTGGTATCGGTAACAAGTAATTAATAAGTTGAAGTAAGAAATATAGTTTATAATGTAAGCTTTTTCATCTGCAACAGGCTATAAAGTTTTTAATTATAAATGAACTTCTGTAATTAGAAGGGTTTTACGCGATTGGTGGTCTTGTGAGTAAAGTTTTAACTTCTTCGGTTTTGATGACTAAGTTGGTTAAAACAATAGGCGCATTCACCTATACAAGAATACTTATCTATTATACATCAATACATATAAATAAAATTGAAGGGTCTATCTGTAACTTTACATTAAATGTTTTCGCAAGTGATTGCAATTTTTAAACATTCATTTTGACATGTCTGTCTGCCTGTCTTTCAGATTGTCCAGGATAATATCCATAATCATTCATTACCATATAGTGGATTTTGTGAAGCTGCATATAAACTTTTACCTATATGAATTTAATTATTCGTTTAAATATTTCAGTGTCACGTTGAACTGCTCTTTTTCTATACATGCCATTCTATGCTGACGAAGTGTTCAACAATTTTAATGGTACTATATTTTTTTTAACTCCTATTATTAACTGACGTCTCGTCTGGTTACCCGGGGTTGAGGTTTTCATTCTCTTCCAATTATGAGACGATAATTATAAAATCTTGCTTAGTTTTTGGCTATTAGATAATTAGGTAGGTAATGCTAAGTTCCATTATACCTGCATTTGTAGCAAATTGTAGCGACTGATAATATTTTTTTAAACTAAAATTGTCTCATAAACATTAATTTAACTAAAGGACTTAAATTGGTTATTTAAAGATCAACTTAAATTGTCTTGTTGAGATTTCTTCTTAATTAAGTATGTAAGTTCATAGTTTTAGGGGTTAAATTACTGGCTATTTAGACTTGCTTTTGTATTTGATATGATATAGGGAGATACATTTTATTTCATGAGGGTATTTTAATAACGGTCTAAAGATACTATATCTAATGTCTAAATTATAAATCACATCCCGCAAGATATTTTTGGGTAAAACAATTAGGTATTTGACATTATGTTTGAATCATTGAATAGGCAATGTTCGACTTCACGGTTGGCGTAGTGGTTTAAGCAGCAGCCTCACCGCTTGACACTGTGCCGAAGTGTTGTGGGTTCGATCCCCACACGAGACAACACTTTGTGTGATTCATACATTGTTGTTTCGAGTCTGGGTGTTCATTGTGTCCGTTAGTTGTATGTTTGTAAAGTCCCCCGCGACACAGGATTTAGTCCTAATGCGGGAGTTGTCTTTTAAAAAGAAAAAAAAATGTTTAAAGTAATATAATACAGCATAATGATTTATAATAATTAGGTTCATAAGCTCTTGTTTTAGAAAAACCAAGATATTTACCTTGACTTCTCTTTACGTCTTGGAAATCGGACTTTGAGAGAAAACATCCGCATCTATTTTAAAAAAATTGTGAAAATAACCTGTATAGCCAAAGAGATACAACAAATCTTGTAGTACCTAAGTGTAAAACTTCTCTTTATCACAAAAAATGTATGTATATGTGTGTCAAAGTTTATAATGAAATACCCCAATGTATAAGAGAATTACCTTTAAGGCTATTCACATTACGGTTAAAGAAATGGCTTACAGAACAATTTGGTACTCCATCCAAGATTTTTTTGTGTAAAAATCCAAATGAAAATTAGTGTAATTACATTATTGTGTCCTTATATTATGTAAATGTACCTAGCTATAATTATTTAAATTTATTGTGTGTCCCGGAAGGGCTGATTGATGTAACAATTTAAAACCTGTGAACAACTATATTTACTCAATCAAAGACAATAAATATTTACTTTACTTTGTTAGCCAAAAGACTTAGCATCTAGGTACTACTTATCAGAATAGCTTAGCTTAAGTTAGTTAGGTTTACCTAAGTCAGAAATATGAATGAGCCGTTTAAGGCGTCGCTCCGTCGCCTAGTAACAAACGGCATAATGTCTAGCCTAAGGTTGCCTATGGTTAATTGTGACTTTCACCCCTATGTGGGTAGATCATCTGGGTGTTACTAATTTAATAATGTTTGCAATGTTTATACACGTCGTATAGTTGAAACACTAGGCACAACGCGGTTTATTTTGCGTGTTACTTTCGATCAAATATAATTATTAAATTTGTGTTTGCTGTAAATTTGCTAAATTTGCTTTATATTAGCAAAATTTGGTTACATTCATTTATTTAGATCCACCATTTTAACAGTACCTAATGTATAAGACCTCTACCCATTTCTTCATAAATTAGATTGGCGCCAAACTATACTTTAATAAACGTATGTATCTGTGCAATAAACTATAATATTAGGTAGGTATACCTACCTAATGTCTGAGTATACCGAAATATATTTCTCGCTTATGTCGATAGCAGTTTCACGCAAATACCTAATTATAATAAAGGCAAATGTAATATTTTCGATAATACGATGAATGAATTTGATATTGAATGGCATTCTGAATATCATGACCATAGAGACTGAGATAATTAAACCCGCAGCCTCGGAATGCAGACCCGCCACAAATTTTATCATCTGTCATAATTTTATAGGTTCTAGATTTTACGGCTTAGACTCGATTAGCCGCTAAATACGTTACGATGCAAGTTTTAAATATTTAAGTCTCTTTCAGAATGAATCATAGACGTGTTGTAGTAGTGTGATGGACTACCTATCATATACAGGCAATAATTATATATTTTATTACTTCATCCCAATATATAATAACGTACTTAAGGTATGTATATTAGAAATTATTAATTTAAATATTTAAACTACAAGCATTCTACATTAGAAAACTCAATGTATGCTCCTTTGCGTATTAGCTAATATATACATACATGTAGACATACCACAAATTGTTCTAAACTGATACTCGGTAGTCTGATTAAAAAACAGGTAGTCTGATTAACCTAATGATCTTATTTAACAAATTTTATAAATTTGCAAATTGTAGAGAACCCATAGTCTCTATATTTATCATTCAATACGAAGAAATCATCAGGCTATCAAGCCCATTTATTTAAAACATCATTATACTATAATCCAAAGGCTTGCAGAGATGAAGCAGATACTTTACAATCGGAATCAAAATAATCATCTGTGTGGATGATACATTTTTGTATCTGTCTGCTTCCCAGTTTAGGGAACCACAGTTATTTTGTACTAAAAATGTAAAACAAGCTGTAGGTCAAGTCACAAATACTGTTGACTAACTGAATATGCGATCAAAATTAAATTAAGTGTGAGATATATGTATTTATTGCTAATATTCAGCCAAATCCGGTTAGACTAGTAAGCGGACCCCGGGTTGAGATTGGGATAACGCTAGGAGGATGATGATATATGTATTCATTGCATGGACCGGTAAATAACTTATATTGAAGAACCAGTCAATGCAATATGATATAAAATAATTATAATACAATTGAATCTAACTTAAGTACAGTTATATTAGTATACCATGTATACCTAAACACTACTGTTCTAAAATCTCATTTTAATATTTTACTAAAATAAGGTAAATAATCTTAATATATAAAATCCTTGCGTTACTGACTGACTGACAGACAAGCTACAGCCGAAACTACTGGTCACAAGAAGATGAAATTTAGCATGTATATTCCTTGGGGACCGTAGGGGTGCACTAAGACGGGATTTCCCAAAATTCTCACGGGATCGGGCAAAACGGGAAATTCGAAAATATGTGCGTGCGAAGCCGCTGGCGTCGACTAGTTATGAATAAAGACTTAACTATTTCAATAAATATATCTTTGATAAATGAGAGAGTTAGTTATAGTCTCTTAATATGGATACGCACACCGCAAATAAATCAATTTACTAACCTAACGAGTATATAGCTAACGAAGTAGTTTTATTCATTGAGTGTTAATTAGGTTCTAGTACCATTCTAGGTTACCTGTACTCGGTAATAAGCCATGATTATGCCAGAACAAGACCTATTAAGCCAATCAAAGCCTTTGAGCTTACAAATCTGAACTATTTCAGATGTGAATAGGTTCATCATTCAAATTTAACTAGAACTAGACTAATTAGGCATAGGTATTCGCATAAAAAAAGACAATTGTTACTGCATCATATGGAAAGTATGTTGTAGTGCAATTATCATAGCAATTTTCTTTCATTAATATACATACTTTCGTATTATATTTTGAAGGATTTCTTGGGCTAAAGTTTAGGTCAAAATGTCTACATATGTCTATACTGCAATTGTAGGTAGGTATTAGGAACATAGAGTCACTGAAATTACTACTCTAATTTAAACTCTACATACATGAATTGAAGATACCTATGTATACCTCTAGTTTTCTAAGCAAATAAAATGAAATAGAAACATATATTATTGATTGTAGTAGGCGTGTTGAACATGTGTGTGATAGTAATATATTAAATAAACATAATAAATTACGTCACTATGATATGACACGATTTCTATTGTGGACTTTCTCTGCTATTTATCATTATAATTAAATATCACTATTAATTTAGATTATATAAGCTTGTGCTAGTGAAATTATATACTTATTATGAGGAAATATTTGGCAGATAGTTGATTAATAGACCGCCATCATAATATTTGGAGATTAGTATTAAAACTATTTTGATAAAATAAGCTTACTTGTTATTTTGTTGAAATCCAGTCTTCAGTATGTTGATGTACTCATAGGCGTTAATAACACACGTTAGTTTAATCTATAGCACAAGAAAATATGAAAAACACTTCACTGAACATACAGGTATGTATCTAAAATAAATTTCAGTATCCTTATGTAAGTAGTGTAATTATGATCACAGGTGTTGGCGCATCGTTATAACAATGTCGAGTCGGTGTCACAGGCGCGCTCTGCGATGTCAGTCCGTCTCGTTGGTAACATAAGTTTTTTGGACAAATTGTCACGCAACGATTTTTTCTCGTAACGATGAAAGGCTTCGCGACGTGTGTCCACTGACTCCGCTGAGGCTCTCAGCATGACTGCCGGCTCCCGCGTCGCCGCCCCTCGACACAGCCGACATACTGCTTCTTAGAAAATATTTTGTGCGAACCGGGCCCCGAGGCGCGAACGCAGCCCTGCACAAGGAGAGAAGGGCGGGACGCCGAACACTTTTTCATCCAATAGTGCCAACACCGACGTGAAAACCGTCAAAGTGCTGCCGTCTTTTTCTAACGCAGTCTCTACCGCACCGCGCGAGCGAGAGGCGTGACACTCGGCGATCTCATAACGATCGTATAACGAAGAAATTTTCTTTGTGTTTGTGTCGTAATGTGTTCGCTTTATCAGATTTACGTTGAAAGCTCGCTGTTAGCTTTAGAGGGCGCCATATCGGTGCTCCTCGTCGGTGTTATCTCGTGGGGCGTGGGTGCGAGAGGGATGGGTGTCGCCCGGGAAATGTTTCGGCTAATGTATTTTCCTGTGGGAAGGAAAACACATGTCGTCGCTTTTAATTTAATACGCGTCACGCTGCGTCTCCGTGTCGCGCGGTCCAAGTACTTCGTTATGTTTTTCCAAGCATTTTATTTTAGCTATAAATATTGATGTCAAATAAAGGGGTTATCACGAATACTGTCGAATTGTATAACTTAAAGAAGTTTTTAAATAAGTATTATTAAGAAATTAAGCGATTTTGGCACTTATTGCATCCAGTACAATATTTTTATTTTTTTAATTTTAAGCTCAAATTAGCATAATGCATAATGATTATATGTTTTAAATTAGAATAAAAATCAAATAACTTTTTAAAAGCTTAATAAGACATTTAAATACCATTGGTAATTTTACCCCTGCTTTATTTTAACAATTTGGGCTCTGTAACTGTTTGAGAAACTCTGAAGTAAATTGTATAAATCGAGTACGAACGTAATTTAATTTATATTTTATTCTAATATTTGGAGGTAGTGTGGGGTATCATCTCCAATTAAAGATCTCAATGCACCGGAACCGAGAGAGGTGCGTTGAAAATAATGAAGTTAATTAATTTGACATACGGTCCGTAGCTGGTAATTGTTTGAGTAAAAAGTTGCATGGGGCTCGTTGCGGAGACTTGCGGTGCGGAGCGGTGCGGAGCGGTGCGGTGCGGCGCGGGGCGGAGGCAGCGCGCTCTGTCATTGGCGCTCGCGCAGCCTACCGCGCCTCTCACACTTTTATTTTTACAAACATTTATTTTCATCCACAGCACGAACGCTCGTGATTAATTTAATATATTTTTATCGACTAACTTTTCTCACGCAATACGGTTTTTGCGATATTTACCTGTGTCGATCCGCCACAAAACGTTTTTGTACGCATGATCTCCTTCGATTTATTCACTTCGTTAGAATTAAATCGGTACTTTATAGTTGGAACAACATTCTTCCTATTAGTGTTGCGCACTTCTTATTAGAAAAACTGGCGGCCGACATCCGCTTGGTGACAGGCCGATGGATCTGAGCCGCCATATTTTTTACAGTTCTCTGAAGTAATGCTGTTGTGTAAGTTGTTGAATGTTTCGTAAAAAATCGCGACTTTTCGCGAATGTAAGAGTCGATGTTTGTTAGAGAAAAATTGCCTATTTAGAGTGTTACAATAGAAACAGTTGTGTTGTTGAATGATGGTTACGTGATTTTAAATGGCGGCAATAACACGATATCGCAGTAGGACACCAGGTAGTGATACAATGCGCGCCCTCCTGCGCTGCCTTCGCTGAGGGCAGATATTTCATTAAAATAAATAACGTTATTATTTATTTGGGTATTTTTCGTCAGTGATGTAAGCTACAAATTACCGCGGACAATGCCTCGGCGGGACACCGCTATTATTAAATGTAGCTCACCAGATGTCGAGAGGAACCCGCGCGCCGCGACCCTTGCTATAAACAATATTAAAAAATTCATTCTATTAATCCCTAATATTGCAAATATTAACAACGCCAATTAAAATGGGTGTCGAGGCAAATGAAAAATTACTGGTTCATAGAATTAAACCGTTTTGAACAACATGGTACAGGATAAGTCGCTATTTATCAACTTTATGAACCTTAAAGTAATTAACTACCGCTGTGGTGCATTATTTAGAAGCTCGCCTTTCGTTCCCAGTTCGATCCAGTCTCAAATCCACACTTCTGTTGCTCTTCGGTCGATGAAAATCTTTAGTAAATTTTGATAAGTACAATATCTATGTATTACGGCTAGCAAAAATAAAGGTAACTGCAACCTAAATTAATTAAGAATTCTAAATTGAAAAGGGTTATGCGTGATCTTCTTTGAAGTTGATTTTTTGTAAAGTTAGGAAGGTGTAGGTATTACATATTATATATATACGTTATTAGAGAGAGTAGATAGTAAGTACATTTAACTTCACAAAGCTAGTTACTTATAAGTCTTCGGGATCTTCATGAACTAATAATAAAATATGGAGTAAGTATGGCTCAAAGGTTAGTGGTGAGTACATAAATGTTAAGGAAAGATCAGGATAGAACCAAACTCCAAACGGATATCATTTCTAACTTAAATTAAAAACAACTCACTCATAAAGAACTAGGTATCATATGGTCACTATTTTTTAGTAGTATGAGGTCTGGTGCTAAACTGACTTATAATATGTACATACATACATAGTCTCACGCCTATATTCCCGAAGAGTAGGCAGATGTATATTGCTACACCCACTTTTCGCCAGCTAGCCTATTGCTGTACCGGGTACATTACCTAACTCCGAGCTGCTACTGAGAATTTCCTAACGGAAAAACGAACGACCCGGGGATCGAACCCGAGACCTCCCAATCCCACGCGCACATTTATGCCGCGAGACCAACGAGGCAGACATATATATGTAACGGGTCTATATCGGGTAATTATTTAAAAATATTGGTTCAAAACCTCATATTTACCTCGAGGTTTCGGCATAAGTAACAACAGCCTCCTGCAGCTGCTAACCTAGTCTGTTGCTATGTAATAAGGGCTACTGAGTAACTTTACTACGTTTTTCGCGATATTTATCGTTGTTCATGTTGAACGGATGAATACCGATTTAATAGTAATAAAATTCTACCTTTTTATTTTTCTTAACCGTATCAATACCATCATAAAAAGAAAACACCGTACAAAATAAAAATAATTAAAAGAAAGGGGCAACCTATTACATAATCGTTTACTCAACTCAGCAGTCTGTAATCAACAATATTGCATAACTTTACACCTGAAATTGCTCACAAAATCTTTCAGAAAAACTACTTACAACCTAATGTTTAATTACTTTGAACAAAAAGTACTATGGTTATTTCAGAAGCGAAACATTAATCTATAGACGTCTGGTTCCGCTCTACTTAAAGTATTTGCAATTACCATTAATAAATATTAGCTTACTCGGTATTTCTCCTTGATTGATCGATTCGAGATAGCTAATGAAAGATGACCGATTCCAAGTAATATTATTCTGAGAAAAGCGCTCTGTGGATTCAATGGTTGTTTGTAAAGACTTGGCATCCGTTAGTCACAATAAACCACATTTTATATTTGGATTTACTATTTTCGCTATTAAGAGTCGGTTCCGGGAATATGCTAACCGCGCTTAGTGTATATATGTACAATCGAACAACTTCCCGCTAGACCACCATAAGGGCGAGAATCGCTTAGCAAGGCATCGTCGCTTCCAGCGCTACTTTACACACACATTGACACTCGTGTACAAAACCAGTTTCTAGTATGCCTCGACTCTATGAGCGAGCCAAGGGATTTTTTTCAAATTGGTCCACGGTCAACTTGTTTGACTGTATGTGCTGTTACGTTTCGTTCGGTGAGTGAAAGTGCTGGAGTGTCAGCTAATTTGGAGTAATTTCTAGCCCCTTCATGTGTCACTTGTGTCTTCGATACGTTATTCTGAAGCTTGTAGGCCGTCCTTCTATTGTACATAATATGGTTATAGAGTAGTTGCATTTGTCACACTTTGGATCATTAGGTTTAATAAAAGGAAATTATTAAAAATACTTGAGATTACTTTATCTATTAGAATAAAAATTTCTAGGCAGCTCTTTTAAGTGTTGGCTTCATATTTTCAGATGTAATGTAATCCTTTGGTGTAGCGCACAAAGTGTGACATAACTTACCCGTCGTAATAGATGGGCAGAGTTAAGCAGCGCTTACACATGTTACCACTTAGATGGGTGACCTCATTTACATCCGAGTGCTACCATTATTCGCAGAGCACGTAAAGCCATCGGTCCTAGTTCTTGTCTCATTATAAGAATCCTTAGACCACTTGACTGCGTCGGAAACCTCAGGGACTTTGAGACCAAAGCAATGAATACAGATTTACATAGAAGCGTAGTTATTAAGGATTTCGTGTACCGATTCCAAGTGGGGACTGTCTCCAGTTTTATTCGTCGTTGTCGCCGTTGGCGGCGCTGACGTCGTTTTCCGTCTCTCTCGCCCTTGTAGTTAAGATACACTGGAGGAAAGAGAGACAGCTGCCGCAGCGTGACTGCCACGCCACCAAGCGGCAATTTGAGTCGCAGAAAGTTTGTCTTCAAAGTGCCCATAAGAAATGCGCCTCTATGTAAACATCTGAGCTCTTTGACCAAAGTAAGCCACACACACACACACACACACACGAAAAGAAGGAGATAGCCATTTAGTACTAGCATGTTGCTACCTTAGACGCAATTAATCTCTTTACATATTCAAACTTTCACTTTATTAGGTAGGTATACATTACACCAAACTAATTTACTTACATAATAAAAAATTAAACGTATTGATTTATATTTTCTTTTACTTTACAATTAATACAAAATAAATGTTTTGTATGAAAATCAAACCTGAAAACTGACTTTCTAAAGTGTGAGATGCTCTTAGATTTGAATGAATTAAATAACATTCAATTGAATAAAAAGTGTTCTATGTTCGAGCCACATCTGTGTGTCTTATGCTTTCCCAGCCCGACGGTTTGCTTCAACTAATGATTTTGTGCCTTACACTGATAGGTTGTATAATTAGTTTGCAGCTACAATGTTGCATTAACATGTGCCTCTTACTAATGGGCGATTATAATCGTCGGATGAATCAATAAGGCACATTTGCCTATAAGATTAAATTATAATCTAAGACTACAAGTTAATCGTCACGTCTTGTCATTGATCTTTTAAATAATTTTATTTTAATGAACATCAATACAAAAAAAATATTATATTTTTAACAATGGAGGTGATGCTAAATGGAGTGTTGTTTTTTCTAAAAGATACTTCTACTAGGCTACTTTTGGATGAAGATATTATCATCTTTGTAAATAGCTAAAAATCAGTGGGCCATTTAAAGCTGCCACAGTAAAAAAAAGAAATTGGAACGAACTGTTTAAACGACACAGACGCTTGTTCCAAATATTTGTAAGTTATGTTGATTTCCCATAATTTTAACATTATGTTTCGGTCCGACGGCAACTCTCTAAAACACATGGAGAAACATATTAAAAACGGTCACCAATCATATGCATACTTTATCACAGTGTTATTTTTTATTCCTACGCATTCGTTTATCATACCAGTTGGGTTATCTTCTCATAAATAAAATTACGATTTACCATAAGTATATACATATCTATGTAAAAGACAAAACATTAAAATATTAATAAGTTTACGAGTCAAATATTATAATAATATAAATGTTAATATTGAAGATATGCAATGTGAAAATGTTCGAACAAGTTCTGCGGCGCGGTTGGGCCGGGCCCGAAGCTCGTTGATGTCTAATATTAAGCGAGTTCTCGATCACTACGTAGATCTCGGATAACTCACAAAATGACTTCATTTCGACGATTTTCGGTTGAGATATCATATTTAAGTAATTAGTTACATTATACTTTCGTCTTATCTTGCGTTTATAATTATTCGGTGACGTCATTTATATAAACACTTATTCGGTTATTGGTGATTATTGTTGAAGGTTTCTGTAGCTTAATTGAGAAGAATTCTGTCTAGATAGTTACGGTACATCCGTGGCGTGATTATGATAATATCGTATATAAATATTAAAGTAGTAACAATTAAAATATTTCTCATCTACCTACTAATATACTTGTTACCTAATCGTATAGATACGTGTATGTTTGGAAGCTACGACAAAATTATGCATAGTTTCTATTTTGCTAATGTTTCCTTAAATTTTCTATTAACCAACTAAAACACATAAAAGTGTATTGCTTAAGATAATGTGTGTCTTTTTTATGTTAATTGAAGTGCTTTATTATACAGTTAGAAATAAATTTAACCTCTTTTTCAAATACGCGGCAAAATTTTACGTAATTTGATCCACTTCATTGATAAATTTGACTACTTTAAAATCCCGATCAAATAACTATGTAAATTCATCGTCAGCTTTGCATACATAAATGTTTACCTACCTACCAAAAATAATAAATGCTAGAGCTACCAATTTATAAACATGAAATATTTTTATTTATAAATTAAAATCTTACTTGTGACTTGCTAAAACTAAGTAGAAAATGGTGCAAACAAATAATCTTTTGTTTATTTCAAATTAATAATAAATGGGAAAGAAAAAAGCTATCTAAAAGCTTTATTATCATCCATCAAGAGGTCTCCCTGACGCATCGAGTTCACGTCCTGTAGACTGGGGTCCATTTTCTACGTAAACTATAATTTTGTAGTTAGGATACCTATAATATTTAGGGATGCTTACTCCTGATACTGATTGTTTATTTTTTTCAAATACTTAATAGACGATTATTTGGTATGACATGCAAAGTAAAAATATAAAGTTAAATACTTATATGTATGTAATATAATATTATCACAAACAATCTATTAACAATCTTTTTTTTAAGATTTTTATTTCCTTCCTTATTTTTGTCATTTGTGCCAATACTCTTGTGCTAACAATGTTTGATTACATGTATAAACACCTGTATGTAACTTTGTGACACATTAATAATTTAATAACGTTCGACGAAAACGGATGGATGCCCCCATAACACAGGAATTTCCTAGCATAGGGTCATTATTTCATAACTCTGTAAACTGATCTTTACAATAAATACATTTAGCATTTATTGTAAAGACAACAATGTAATAATGATTGTGCCAATAAATTTATTTACTATTATTACATATTATTTATTCAATTAAATACACATAGTTAGTTAACTCAGACGCTTACGTATCAAATTGGAAAACGTTATTATAATAAAAACTTAGTGTTACAACACACACATTTATAGATAGTACTTTTAAATTACACTGCTGTTTTTGAAAAAAAAACACAAATACAATCTAGCCAATTAGTTCTCTACATTTAATCTGCCGTACAAGATTTGGACATCAGTAATGGTAGTATTTTGTAATATACTATGCACCTACCACATTGATAACATACGTTTACAGTCGCCGATCAGAGGCTCAAAAAACAAGCTATAATGTTTGTGAGATGAGAAATGTTCGCTATTTGCACTTAAATAGAAAAGTCAGCGATAGCGTAGTGAAAAGACTGCTACGCAAAGGGTCTCGAGTACTAGCCTGACTGCCTTTTCGAAGCAAGGTACGTATTAAATTGCTAATTATTGTTTGCTAAATGGGGAAGGAAATTGATAGCCAAGTGGAGATACCAACAGACTGCCATGCAGCGGGTATCGGGTGCAAATCTACGGCGCGCACCAATGACTTTTCGGAGTAAGGTGTGTATTGAATTGTTAATGATCGCTTGCCCCGTGCCTCGGAGAACTGATGAAGAACTTTGACAGTCGTTATAGGGCGTCAGTACCTTCTAAATAAACTGACACTAGTCTAAACCTTGGAATAAAGCTATCCCTTCGAGTTGCAGAGGCAGGCAGGCAGTCGCTCTGTGGAAAAACTAATATTCAGCCAAATCCGGTTAGACTAGTAAGCGGACACAAGGTTGAAACTGGGAAAACGCTAGGAGGAAATGGTGAAGGAAAACATCGCGAGGAAAACTGCATGTCAGAGTGTTCTCCATAATGTGTTTGAAAAATATTATACAATGTGCTGTCTGTCAGACTAGGCCAGCGTGCAGCGTAATAGACTTCTTATAATGAGAAGAGACTCGTGTCTACAAGTGAGGTTGTGATAATAAGGCTGATGATAACATTTGCTCATATTGTTATCAGCACAGTTGTAGTTGATTTAAGACGTTAATCAACAATATGTTAGACAACGATACAAATGATATTATAAATACAACTAACACACACCACACTCTCGGCGTTGTGCATATACTATATATCTATTGTATACTCACACACATGTACATACAACAAAATTAATGACACACAATACATTGTTGTATAAAAAATCCACCTGTTCACCTCTTGCCCCTAACTGTACGAGTAATTAATTCGATTCCAAGTCGAACGCGTCATCGGGCCGATGACTATTGATATCTTCTGTGAAGTAGCCGACACAATCGGATGTGATCGACTTTTTTGCCCAACCATTCAAATGAAATTAGATTCGGATTCGTAACGTTTTCCATTTGTACGTACGTATATATGTACCTGGTATTTGGGAATGTGTTTAGATGCGTATACAGAATTTAAGATATCATCGCATGTGTTCGTTATCTTCAACTATTCAATACATTGAGATTAGCTTCTTGCTGCAGTTGTATGATATACCGCCTGTTCTAATTGTACCTTTCAAAATGTATCGATGTAAGTACGTTGTACCACAGTTGTACTGTCAATATAGCCCAACGCCCTCTCGAGGACGTAAATGCATTTCATTACAACAGTAGAGTCTAATGTCATTTCCAATCCATCAAAAGTTAAATTGTGATATTGATATTGCAGCACTATTTTTAACGGTTTATGAAATAACACTTTTTCCTCCGTTCGCCTGTAGGTATCTCGAAAAATACCCTGTCTTGGAACTTGCAAGCAGTTCTATCAGATCAATATACTATTGAAGGAGATGAAAATTATATGAAAAGTGTAAATTATTTAATCACTATCTTCAATGTAGACACTCCCAGTGTGGCTAATCTGCTGCAATAGTGTCTATCAAATGACGCAAAAAGAATACGATTGCCATGCAGCTTATACCATAAAGGTAATAAAAGGGATAGATGACTTATCTTTTTGTATCTTAAAAACATGCAGTTCAAAAACTATATTTTAATGTCAATGTAGGTTTGAAGGTTTTGAAATTGGGATCAAGAAGTCTACGATGGCTTGCAATCCGATCTACTCCACCATTGATGCAAGATTACACCTTACATCTATGTATGTATATACTACTAAACAAATATAAGCTTAGTTAAAAGTGTTTACAGAAATGTAAGTAATATTGTAAGTCAAATTGCTTGTAATTTTTTAACGTAATTACATCTTTGTAATGTATATTTATATCGTGTTACGAAGTGAATATGCTCTAGCTATAGATGGCAAAAAGTTTATTTGTATAACAATGTTGATTTATATAAACTTGTGGCCGCTTTTATTCACAATTAACTGTAAATGAGTCTTAAAATAACTATCAACGTTAATTACTTCACACACTTGAAATGTTTTACACAGAGGGCATTAATTATTCTAGTACGAAATTAAAATGGCTCACACTTAAGGGCGAACAAATAAAAAATGTCCATTATTCGATTCTACTTGGAGACAAAAATGCAATGTGTGGTTCATTACGTCCAATTAATTGAGTAATGACAAAAATGTTTCAGTTAATGAAGTGCATATCGTCAGTTGCTATAGTAATCGGTAGGTCATCACAATATTAGTCTTAAGAAACTATTAATTGGATTAAAAAAACACAAACACGTCTAATAGTCTAGTACGAACACGTCTACCTCGTTTCTTGGTTTTTAAATAAGTTTTTAGAATTGTAAACAATGTATAGGGAGAGTTAATTAGGTGTAAGAAAATGTAGCACATTGTAAGGTGTCGAATAAATAGCTATCCGAAGTAATTAAACAATTTATTTTATTACGCGAAATACAAATATTTTTTTTATTTATACAACAATTAACGTACGGACAAATAATTATTTAGTCTGCCTAACCGTTGGAGGTCTAAGATTTCAAGCGAAATTTGCAATAATTCGTAGATTACCCTCGCAAATAACGTTGAGTATAATTGTAATATGTGTGCGCTAAAGCGCATGCGATGCGAGTGCCCCGCGGTGGCGAGCGTATGAAGGTAGCGAACAACCCACATACATGATATGAGATAATAATTTAATATGCCGTATGCTCCAGACCAAATTGAGCAATTTATACACGTCCGGCGCGCGAGTCGCGTTGCGTGCGCGCTACGTAATGTATTCTTATTACTGCAGTACCGGGTATGCAGTAATTAACATTAACTCGTCCAGTTATTGATTTCCTTACACAGATTATATCGGGAATTTGGTGATTGCTTTATGCGCCGATTTTGCTGCTGAAAGACGCAGCGGAATGTCTATATGAAGTGCCTCGCAGGCGATATAAATAAGGATTCATATTGATGTTAAATTGCTATCTAGAAATTCAATTTCAAAATGAAATATAAATATGAATTTTATTTCTGAAATTCATACTTTTTTATATTAAGAAGTATGTATTAGATTGTATTAGCCCAATTTATACTTATTTGTTATAACTTTATGAAAACTACACACACAAACTACATACACTAAATTTAATCTATTTTTTATATTTGAGTATTGACTTTTCAGGCCGACGTCTGGTGTCTAAAAAGTTTCTATGAACCTTCAAAGATCAATTAGTTTTCAAGATTTCAAGTTAAGTCTGTAAGTGTTAAACTAATAATAATTATGTAGATTATAAAAATACATCTACAGATAGGTACCCAGACCTAATCTAATCGAATTTGGGTTGATACGAAATATGGAAAATCTATCAAGTTTATTTACTTTCGTTTATAATTTTAATTAGATACTTTAAATAGTACTGCAACAAAACGGATAACGAAAGTTTTGCTACAACTAAACTTTCTTACCAAGTAACGACAACTTCAGAACACCACATACGTAGTAACATACAAAATGATGCTGACTCAGAGCCACCTTCTCAATATCAGTCATTATGTCTGTCTATTATTTAGATATTTTAATCAAGCCGATCGATTGTTACGCATCAATATAAAGGAAGGTAATTAATAATAAGAGATGGAGAGAGGCTCGGTGCCTCATGTTACGGCAAAAACCAAATGGAATCGAACCGATTAGAAACGGACTGTATATAATACGACTGTTGCTGCACACAGCCCTTTTTGCTTTGTACTCAAAGGTTTTGATGTTTGCGGGATCATTCAATAAAAAATTGTCGAATAAATATGTCGATGAATTTGTTGTTTGTGTAGCGGTTCTTGGTTTGCAGACGGGTTAAATTATTCAAATTTAGAAGTATTGACGAATCGTTTTAATTCGTATGTAAGAAAACATGCTAACGTAGTTGTCTAAGTTATTGACTTATTTTTTAGTCTTTTTCTTGACAAGATATTGTTATTCTTAAAACAAAATTGTAACAAACCAAATATTTTAAAAGAGTGCCCAGAGAAGTTTCTTGCCGGAGTCTTCTCCCTGGGCCTACCTTTTGGAACCGACAACTAGAGTCAGTGACGTTTCAAAAAAGTATGTAAATTACCAACTTGAAATAAAAATATTTAAATTTGAATTTGAATTAGTGAGTGATTCAATCATAAATAACAAAATAAAATGTAACATTATCGGATTTCACCGGTTTGAGTTGTTGGCCAGCCTTCAATAGGGTAAAAGCCGGATATTTGCGCCACTTTTCAAAAAACCTCTGTTATTAAAAATATGCACTTAATAATTGTGTATTCAAAGTACATATTAAAACATTGGTCATTGATCTTCTATAGTAGACGTTCGTACGTTTTTTTTTAATATAAATTAATTTAATTTTGAGTAAATCGTGTTTTATTTGACCCCTAAAAAGAGGGATACTTGCCTACGATAGCGGATAGTAGCTTAACGTTAAAATTGCTTCTGGGGATACTTGCCTCATGTAAGGATAGACGCCGCTCTATGTTGTTTTTAAATTAAAACAAACTTGTAATCCTTTAAATAATCATTTTTTTTTATTTACTGCAATATTTTATTAAGTACTAATCAAAGTTAAATTATTATTATAAAATTTTCAACAAAAACAGTCTCCAAACTGGTAATTATTAATAAAATATTATTATTTATTTTTAAGAAAGAACAATATGGTTAATCATGTATAACCAGTAGCTTTGTATCTTTTTGTATCGTCTTCTTAAGGTTCAAGAAGGAGATATACCATAAATTCGGGATATTTCGTTGATTCCTTTTTGTTTTTTATCCAGTTCTTCAAACGCAAGTGCTAAACTATCTTCGGTCCAGTTGATGTGACGCGGCGCCACGCATGGCTTTCGCTGTTACTTACGAGGCATTTTGCTGTTAAGAATTTATTTTAATTAAGATAAATTATAAAAAAAAGTTGAAAATCACTAAGAAAAACGATCTGTCCTTGCTCGCTAAAAGCGCTTGCTAGCAAAGCTTGTTGCTGTTTGTTCTTGCTCTAGGGCAACAATCCGCAAAAGTCAATAGGGCAACTATCCTTTTCAATACGGGTACTTGCCATTTCTGTTTGCGAAATAAATAAAAACTATTTATCAATAAAATGTACTAAACAATGAAATTAAAACTCTAATGCATGTAAAGAAATAAAAAATGGACTGAAATCTCAATCAATAAAAAAAATATTCAACAGAGATTACTTACTAATATAATTTCACCGCTCGTCAAAGTTTCGCCGCGGAAGATTTTCGCTTACACGGACAAAACGCCTACACCTAGTCCAGCGGGTTACGCGGCATTGAGGCACGCACGGGGGACACCTCTGGTTATGATAAAGCGTTAATACTTTCGACAAGCCTAACATAGTGCATTCGAAACTGAGGCATGTATCCGTCCGAGGCAACTATCCGGGTTTTACCCTATATCTATGCTAGATTTCAGTCCAACTTGAATTATGACACTATAAAATGACTGCCTCCGTGGTCCAGTAAATAGCGTATGCACCTGGTGATTAGGAGAGCTGGGTTAGATTTCGGGCAAAAGTGTTACTGAGTTTATCGAATTATCATTAGCAGGACGGAGTCTGGCAATGTGCCCGGTAATGGCAACAGAGTCGCCCCTATTACGTGGGACCTAAATTTCATAAAATGAAATGTGATGTAATATTAGACCTCTGCCTACCCCCTCGAGGTTAGAGGCGTGATATTGTAAATTATAAATAAATCTAATTGGTACTATTTATACCGAAATTATACAACACTAGAATACATACCTAGCTAACATTCCACCTTAATTTTTTTGGTCTTTACTGCTGATGCATGAATTTATCAATGAAGTCACTAATAATTGCAAATAATATTAAGATCATTGTCCACTATTGGGACAGCATTCCCTAAATGTATAAAAAAATAACTTATTATTACATTAACGACCTTTCATATTTATAATCGTATTAATAGAGCCTATTTCAAAATATCATTCTTGTTAAGTTCGTTTATTCTTATTCATAACATAGTTACAAGGCCAGTACATACCATAAGCATGGTCGACTATGTGTACGACCATCTGAGAGAGTTTTAATAGTTGAACGTTTAGCTCAAGCGAGTGTACCGGGGCCAATCGCGGCCGGCGAGCCGCCCACAAAAACCGATCAAAGTCGCCGCGCCACACGAATCAAACGCGACAAATTACTTCCATTTCCAAAATAGACCAATCGCTTGAAAAAAACCCAGCGACTAGTGCGGCCTCACGAGAAACTCGACCACGACTAATTGGACGTTCTAGTGAGTACACCGCGGTATCGTACTAAACTTTGATGTTTTATTCGAGTTTGCCTTATTGAAATTGCTTAGACTCGAGTTTGAGTTCTATAATTCAATTTTAGATATAGTATTTTAGTATGTTGCTAAAATATAACATGCGCAAATACACATTAAAGGTAGACGAAGCTTATACCTAGCAATAAACCAAATAATCTTGAAGTAATTGTTGCTGAGACCTCACAATCTGAAAGTCGAGCCTTGCCGAATTGATCATGCATGAATGGGCGAGCTCGACCGGGAAGGAACCTACTGCTCTCTCACAGAATATTGACGCAAATCTGTCTACACTGTTGTGGTTCGGTAAGTGCCGTACCAGAGGTCTCATCCTTTTCCTTTGTTCGTATCCCGCTCATCTTCCGATTCCTTTTCCCATGCAGTTCGGAAATACACTTGTAACTGCTCTGATGATGTTGCGGTTTTCTGTGGCCGGCGGTAAACGCTTGCCATCAGGCGATCCATCCGCTCGTTTGCCACCTATCACATGAAACATATTCGTAAATGCATGTACTTGCCTACCTTTACCTTTACACCAAGTAGGCTAATTAAAAACCGCAATTGATATGAAATGGATTTAAACGCACATGAGTAGCACTAATTGCAGCTTGAAACTGCTTCTTGAGTTGTTTTGAACGTCTCTGCCACATTGGCTATTTAGACTTGCACTATTTTCTAAAAAGTAAATTCAATTGCATGATTTTTAGGGTTCCGTACCTAAAAGGTAAAAAACGGAACCCTATTACTAAGCCTCCGCTGTCTGTCTGTCTGTCTGTCTGTCTGTCTGTCTGTCTGTCTGTCTGTCTGTCTGTCTGTCTGTCACCAGGCTGTATCTCATAAACCGTGATAGCTAGAAAGCTGAAATTTTAACAAATTATGTAATTCGGTTGCCGCTATAACAACAAATACTAAAAATAAAAAAAATGAAAATATTAAGGGGGGGTCCCATACAAAAAACGTGTTTTTTTTCGTATTTTTTGCTCAAAATTACTAACTGTAACAGGTAGACGCTTTAAATTTTCACAGAATATGTAGTTGTATATTACCTTTCAAAATAAATAATTAAATTTTAAAAAAGTAAATAATAAAGGGGGGCTCCCATACAACAAACGTAATTTTTAAGCAATTTGTTACTCGATCTTAATAAACAGGTAGAAACTTATAAAGTATTTAAGTATACATACAACGAACGTGATTTTCTTTTATAGATGATGGTACGGAACCCTTCGTGCGCGAGTCCGACTCGCACTTGCCCAATTTTTCATAATAATTTTACCGATGATGATTGTATAGATCTAAAACGTTTCGCCAATCTGTCACTATTAAACACTATAGAAAATGTAGCTAACTCGTTCCTCTACCAAGAAATTAATGTGGTCATTAGTACTTAAACAATATTAAAATGTAGTTTAGAAAAGGTACCTACACACTGCTTTAGCGAAATAAAACAAAATTAAGGCTTCGTCATTAGTTTAAAAACGTCTTTTAGGACAACTACGATGTACCTGTATCCGATATTTCGGCAAGCGGTTTGTTTATGGAAGCCAAATAACCGATACTTGAAACAAAGCTACGTGGTAGTTACACTAAAAGATAAAAGTAATATACACATACTTATTTCGAACCTAAAAGATTTTTGTTAGCCATTTGTTTATATAGTATCAGTTACCTCGTTTCATTCAGATATAATAATAACGAAAATAACACACATTTCATATAAGTATTTTTGATTAATAGTAATTTGTGTATAATTTTATCGATTCTTTCCACATATATTTAAGTAAACTTATGCCTCATATGACATGTTTTCAACCATAATTCAAATGACTGAATAAATTATGGATAATTTTTATTTTTAAGACGCTTTATTTCGATTGCCAAATCGTTATGTGGATTACCATAATGATAAAATGCTTCCCTTTTAGAGATATTTTTATTTCATGCAATATTTATCCCTCTTCAATAGAGGCATAATATCGCTAATAATTTTAACGACTTCGAGGGTCTTGATAAATCTTATAGGGATAGTCAAATGTTAATTATTTTCATAGAAATTGCAGAAAATACGCGAAATTAGATGGAATTGATAGTATTATTGGTAATTGTTGGTAAACAAGAGGGTGATCAGAGACGAAGGTGAATCAGCGAATAAAAGTTGCAATGGTTTGCAGGGGAGCTTATCAAGATGTGCGCAATCAGTGCTATTGAGCAATCTGAATAAACCCCAACAATTATTTAAATCGTTTGCTGATGTAACGATCTTTGTTAGAAAGATATTAGATATTTTCACATTAGATATTGGGCTGCCTCCGTGGTCCAGTGGATAGCGTATGCGACTGCTGATCGGAGGTCCCGGGTTCGATTCCCGGGTCGGGCAAAAGTGTTACTGGGTTTTTCCGAATACTCAGTAGCAGCACGGAGTCTGATGATGTGCCCGGTAACGGCAATAGGCTCGCCCCCTATTACGTGGGACCTAAAAATTCAGGACGAAATGTGGGTGTAATATTTACACCTCTGCCTTTCGAGGAAACAGGCGTGAGACTATAAAAAAAAGATATTGGGTAAATTGTTTTCTAGGGAACGTGGGTTCTTAATCAATTATATTGAAGGCTAAATATTACTAGACGATGTTGATGTTTGCTATGATATTATTTCTAAAAGTAATTTGTTTAAGATGTATGTATGGCTGGAACAATGTAGAATTCACTGAACATTTGTTAGGGATGCGTGTTTGGCACAAGCGTAGCAAAATAACAATATGTTCGTTTAAATAGATGGCGGTTCCTATCCAGTTTTTTTATATGGGGACAGGCAATGACTCATCACTTACCTTATCATTTATTTAGCTAGTAGGTATCTTGCAAGCTTTGGTTTCACTTGACTGCACTCAAGATTCGTTTCCACGAGCTAAAGGTATGTGTTAATAATATAATAATGTATTAATTGTGCAAGCGACTTATAGTAGTATTTTAAAGGCCAATCTCGTAAATTGTGTCCGCATACCTACCTATAGCTTTTGGTGAGCCAGGTTTAACTGACGAAAACAGTAAGTTAGGTTAGAAAATGTTTATGCCAACATATATTTAGAGTTATTTTAAATAGGTTTCTTCAATATAGCTTTACTTTTATTATATAATCTTAAGTATATTTTAAAGTTTTCTGATCTTGACAACCAAATTGATCTCCTCCTCCATCCAATGCCAAGATCAAATAAAACAAAAATTCCCATAACTGAGTCATTGATCTCCAATATAAACATCGGAACACAACTGGCAATCGAGTCTTAATTACATTTGTTGGTTTTTATGAAGAAAAATGTGTTATTGATAACCGTGGCGCGGTAATAGGGTAGCGATACCACGCCCGTATACGCCCCCTTGCGCCCAAACACGGAATACTTCTTACCAACTGAACTGCACACGCATTGGACCTACCACTTTATAATGTGTGTTGGTATAACTTGTGGAAAGGTGTTACGTGACTTGGAAATATATTTATTAAATATTATAAAAATACTTTAATTTTCTAAATTTTGTCTTCATTGGTGCAACACCATAATAAAGCATATTCCGCCTTATTACAAAACATGGACTAAATATAAATCGAGGTTTAGCCCTTAGCTTACCTGCGTAAAATTGATTTTACGTGCACTATAAACACATTTTTCTAAAACTATTGTCATTAAAATTCTTTGGAACAAATCTCGAATAAAAATATGTAATTATTTGCCTCAAAAAGTATTTTTAAAAATTCTCCATCACGGTCTAAACCTGGTATTATTTTTAAACCATGTTTTGTAATAAGGCCCATTAAGTTTGGATGCCTGTATTAAATAATATAGTATTTTTTTTTAGCGTGGTTGAACGATAAAAACGAATAAAAAATCTTCATAAATTAAATAAAACAAAGAAGTAATCACAAAAATATGTATATTATCGAACATTTGTTGATATCTTGTATTACTTAGCTACATAACATGTTTATTAGTGTAGTGCTAAAGAATATTCAGGACGAAGGTCTATACAATGCTGTTATGCTAAAAAGGGATAAAACGAACCGTTGTATCTTTTTGGGCTATTACCCTTCCATGTAAATTATCTTTCAGTTATCTGCACAGAAGTTTATCTAGCCTTCGAATGACTTAGCTTTTCGCAGGACCTAGTTATGGCATAGTTACTTGGAACTCAGTGGTAGGTTTCTGTGTTCTATCAGTCTTGACCTCGCTTTGTAGAAAGCAAGGCTGTGTCCTCAAGGTAGTGGGCATGGTGTGTAAAAATAGACAAAGGGGTTTTATTTAAGTATATGACAATTACGAAAACCGTAAAGTCATGCAAATATAATCTAAGATTGGTAGTTTTAAGGCTAAGATCACTTGCTGAAGTAACAATGGGTACCTATATAACATAAAATTACTTTACGAATTCTGAACTTGCAATTTAGAATAGAAAACTGAAACTTGACAGAAGATTTTATTATAGAGTAGTTATACGCAGGAATCGATTAACGGATTTTGCGATTCGAAGTCGCAAGCCGAGTTGAATCGAGTCGCAGACTATAAAGGAATAGTCTTTACAATATCTTCAACTATTTTGCCAAAACGAATATAATCAATATCGTGTTCTCGACCTAAACATATATAAAATCAATACCGTGCTCTCAACACAAAATGTTTTGGTGAACTTCTTATTTTTGTGGAAACACGGGCGTACATTATATTTAGTTAGTTATTAATTTACCGTGAACACGTCCCGCAACCCTTATTTCGAGGCAATATAGCCTTCGTAGTGTTGTAGAAAGGCACTTATGGGCCCGGCGCGTTTTTCCCGGCGTTATGGCGGCCCCCGCAGGGCACCACGGGGCTCCTCCGCCCCCACTTAACGCAATTTATTGCGCGACCCTTTAATAAATAAATAAATAACTGAGGAAAATTCAATGATATACAGCCCCGCGTGCTGCGCCATACTTGTTCTTACTCTCAAGAACAACTCGTGAAAAATTGCCGCAATTTTCCAAAATTGCTTTTCTTAGAAAAAGTTTGATGAGTGGTTGGGTAACTGGGATTAATAGTATATAAGAAAAATATGATCAAATACAAGGTAAGATAATTGAAGCCGAAAATATAGGCAAGATTATTCGAATTATTGTAATTCATTCAAACTTGAATACTATCTAAAAATAATTTATTCAATTTGTTTATGGAAGGTAGAAGGAGTAATCGAAGAGCAAAACAGAGTCAATATTTTTTATTCCAGTGGTTCGTCGCGTGCTGAAATATTTGCTCACGACCCGGAACTATTTTACAATCATTGTCATGAGTCTGTTAAAGTGAAAAACTTTATTCTTAGAATTGTATAAATTCGCTCACGATTTGCCTTTTAAGTAGATTCTACGTTGTACGCTTCGGTATTTAAGAAGCTTAGTGCTTATAAAAAATGAAAGAAACTAACGACTAAAGTGCTCCTTGTGCAAAAGATTGGTCAATGACTCGGTTCTACCAAAAAAAGGTTGAAAACGATTAAAGTGATTCTGTATGTGCGATCTATTTGTAATGGCAAAACGCTTAGCTATTTAAATAAAACTGCATAATATCGTGTTATATTTTAGAAACATCTATAAATAATTGTATAACGAATGATGTAAAATATCGTTTCGTTGTAGTCACTTCCATGGTGGAGAATGGTAATATTATTGGACTTATGCTTCTATGTGCTACGTCGACAGGGATAGTCCGGTGACTCGGATAAAATGTTGGACAAAGAAGTTACAATAAAGACTGAAAATAATAGGCAATGTTTTATTCTTCTGGTGGATTGCTGCTGGGTGCAGCCTTGGCTAACAAATAATTTATGTATACTTGAATATTGGCGAAGGAATTCCTGATATATCACCACCAACATCATAACCCGCATAGATAATCTCGGTTGCATCTAGGGTTTGGGTCCCGGGACGTCCCGTGTCTCGAAGTCCCGGGAAATGTTGTAATTTTAGCTGTCTCGAGTCCCGGGACTTTCGTGTCGAGACTCGAGACGAGACAAAGTTATCGATATTGTTATGTAATTGATTTTTGACAAAACTAGTTACAGCTGTTTGAAGTAACCGGAAAACTTACAGAAACTTTGGAATTACTGTATAAAGCCTTAAACACAATAAAACCGACGTCAGTTGAAGACGAGAGAGTCTTCTCGTTGTCTGGTGGCATTATTACAAAAATCAGAAACAGATTGTCGGACAAAGCTGTTGACGCTCTGATTTTTTAAAAGTCTATTTTATTAAATCAGCAAAGATGTCTAATTAATGTGTTAGTTGCTTCTTTAAAAGACTGATTTATAATTACGTTTTATTGATTTTATTTAGATTATTAAACTTTGAAACAGAACTGTGATTATGAGAATTAGCAATTTTGTGATTATGATCAATGATTAGATACTAGGATTTTAGATAATAGTAAATGTAAAGCAAATTACTTTATTTTACTAAGTTTATTTTATTACTATAAGATTTACCTACTTAGAAATGAATCAGTATGTGATTTAAAAAGAAACAAAGTAATTATTAAGACTGAGATTAACCTAAGTTATGAAGATATTATAATTTTATGTTTAATAAATGTTGATTTTTACAAAAATGTTTCATTTTCAAAACGTTTTACCACAAAGTAACTCGAAATGCTTTAAGAAAGGCTTAAATCACTTAAAAAAATTGGCAAACATTTGAAATAAGTTTCTTTTCTAAAAAGTCTGGAATTCCCGGGAATTCCCGGAATTTGATTGTAGGCTGTCTCATGTCCCGGGACTTTGAAACTGTCGGGAATTCAACCGACTAAGTCTAAGAGCCCAGGGAATTCTTGTCCAACAAGATATTCTGTGTTAGATTTGGCCACAAGGACCACGACTGCCGTGTGACCTTCGGAACGTAATGGGATTAAATAATAAAATAAAGTAAATACCGTTTCCTATGGTTAAGAACATCGTCAAGATATTTGTGGGTCGGTACTTAACTACTCTCCATATCGATCGCCATTGATTTTTATAACAGCCGAGCCTACGTTTTTACGTGTTTCTAACGTATTGGTATAGGTATGTATAAGGTATAATTATGTTAATAATTAACACGTAACCTTACTAAAAATGGAGTCATCTACCACCACTTGCATATTTATTTTAGAATATCGATATTTTTATATTTGTATATTGATATAAACTCTATATTATTATATTGCAGCGACGCCTACTGCCAAAATGTTTCTTCATCAATATATTTATTCAAACCAATAGAATCTATAAAAGTATATATTCAATAAGCAATTATAATATGGAAAATAGGAACATGGTGAGGTGATTTTGTAGTTTTGACGACCGTCAAGATAACTTATGACATTTAATTGACCCGTCTCTTGGCTGGAGACCCGACTCATCCAAAACCATAGCTTAGTATAACGAATTAGAGGTATTATCATTTTATTGATATTTAATATTCTTCAATCTTCATTTAATTTCGATAGCTTAAAGTTTGTTTGTTTTTGTGGAAGTATCGAAAACATGAATTGTATATAATTCGTTTATAAAATCGGTCGCATAATGTGAAACAACGGTTCATTTCCTAGGCGACGGGGCCGGGATAATATACATAACAGACAGCGGAGTCCCGATACAGATGAGGCCAGTACAAAAAGTACAAACTCATTAGTAAGGCCCGACCGGGAGCACAAGAATTAATGAAGGTGAACAATAATTTAGGGTTTAATTAAAAGTGCAGCCCCCCGGGGAGGCGCCTCTGAGCACCAGGCACCAACCTCCCCCTTCACCTCTTCCCCCCTCTCACGCCCGAAGCCCAATTATTATTTCTACATAATTTGTGAAAGCGGTAATTTAATAAAACACACAATCCTGTCTTAGATAGCCTTGTAAACAAGACGTTATGAAACCTTTTGTTTCCGTAAGGCTGATGTTTGGGCATGTTGAGCTATTCATTGCTATTAAGTATAATATCAGCATGGACGTGTAAGTAGTTCATAATTCTTTGTAAAATAATTAAACATGTGAGCACTGTGTAGTGCGTTAGCCGTTATCGATAAGAAACTGATAACAAAATATTTTTCCAGATTTTCTCGTTTCTTAGAGCAAAACTGTTAACAGGCAAACGGGCAAACGGCAATAGTTTCGCCCCCTATTACGTGGCACCTAAAAATTCATGGCGAAATGTGGGTGTAATATTACACCTCTGCTTACCCCTTCGGGGAGACAGGCGTGAGTCTATAAAAAATAAAAATAAAATACCTACATGTGAAATCTAATGAAATGGATTGTTATTAAATAATCCATAATAAAATAATCGGGCTTATAAATATACTTACAACTTCTGATTCAGTCGTAAATCAATTCTTAACTAGCCATACCAGGTAGGTGTTTGGGTCTATAAAAACAAAAATAGATGAGCCATAAACACAAAAACAAACAACTATTCATAACATAATAGTTGTCTATTGATTTTACAACACAAACACACTTTTACGATTCCATATCCCACTGGCTACCTGTACTTTACAAGAAATTTACAACTTACTTTTAACAGCAAGTGATTTACAATTACCAAAAATATTTGAGTAAACATAAAGTGGAGTGTCAACGTGCTTTCTCACAGGTATCGAGTAGAACAAAGGCTATAGAACGACCCTGCTCTAAGAGAATGACGATTATTCACAAAATCACTGTTATTACAGCACCACAATAGGCCTGATGAACAAGGGGAGTGCATAATAGCTACGAACTATTACCGATCCAAGTGGATAAATTTTATTTTCACCACAGCAGCTCAAACATGCCGCTTTTGCTGCGAGACAACAGTGAACAAAACGCGATTTTGATTCGAGCGTGAGGCAAAGTAGCTTTTTAATTTTTCAATCTTCAGTGCCACGAATTGACATTGTTCAGCCACAAATTTGAAACATTCGAATTTTACTGTGCTCTGTCTCTTTCACATGCATATAAACAGTGAGTGAAAAAACAAACCCCTTCGAATTCGAAATTCGACTTTGGAATTCGACCTCAAAGAAAACACCTACGGCAACGCAAAAAAAAAAGATATTTGTAACAAAGAATTTTTTTTTATATGTTATTGTTTACATGTTTAATTTATAATTAGATTTTAATAAAAATAAGTCTAATTAATAGTATAAAATTTGTAATACATTTTTATTTAGAATTACAACAATGATACATTTAAAAAATAAACATCAGGGACGCGGTATTAAAACGCGATTTAAAAAAGTAGCGGGAATAAAAATTTCGCTGATGCTGATACAGTAGGTACCTATAGCGTAACGTGTTAAATTATATTAATATATAAAATAATCTAAAAAGATGAGTGAAACTAGCGATGATGACTGTACTTTAACACCAGAAGAGTTAAATCAACAAGTGATTATGCAGAATTCAATCTATTCCTGTTCATTTCTATAATTAATATGTGTTCTCACTGCTGTGGTGAAAAGTTATGTGTGCTACACGAGAGCAAAGTTTTTTGTCTCTCGTGCTGTTGAGTCCCTCACCACACGCTCAGGATTCTAACTTTGATTCACTCGCTACGCTCGTGAATCAATCATAGAATCCTTCGTTTGCTCGGGACTCAAAATCAGCGCTCGAAACAAAAAACAACTTTGCTCTCTTGTTGCACAAATAACTATTGTGCTTACGCTCATTTTTATGACAAAGGTAAGACTGTTCGTTTTCTCAGTAGTGATGCTGTGTCTTTTGTAATGGCAGTAGAACAAGCCAGTGTTATTCAACTGCAGTTACCAAATATCACTAAATAGAGGTAAAGCATCATTACAGAATATAAAAAAATATAGTAGTGATAGTTTATGAGTAATAAACTGAACAAACATATCAAAGGGTAATAAGTAATAAGAGTCTATAAAATTTATGTTCCGCCTGTAACTGAATGTCGAGTATAAAAGATCGTATATGGTGACACCGAGTGCATAATATCAACACGAATCATTCACATATCCATCAATGAGTTCCAGTGAATGAGTTAATGCGATGTTTAAGATACCAACTTGAAGAACATGTGTTTTGTGAACTTTTTCCATTAAACGTGCTGGCGATATTTTTTGGACACTTGTAGGGATAAAAAGTAAAATGTGATCACAAATAACGTGGTGTCGTGATGTTATGTGGAGAGTGCAGAGTGGCGCGCCGAGTTGCGCACGCGCACCACCCTTGACGCACAAAACAATGACGCTGTTCGAAATACGAAACCGAACGGAAGTGCGCGGACCCCCGGGATGCGGCGATTTTCTTGCGCTCGCGCTCCTAAAACTTTTAAACTAAAAGAGGGCTAATGGGCAATAGCATTTTTGTTATCGGCGACGCATTGAAGTCAACTCCGCGACGTTATTGTTCAAGCGTATAATTATCCGCACATTCCTTTATTGTTGCGCATAAAATCAAAGAATATGTTATATTCATTTTCCCCTGACTTTTGACTTGGAACGTATTGAGCAAACTCAATGGAAGACGGTTAAATGTTCTCACGAGTTAATTCGTCTCAAGTACTTACTGCTTGTAGTGTAAAGACTAACAGTTAATCGCGATAAAGTTCAGTTGATAATAGGTAGCTTGGAAGTAACGAATACATAGCAAGCTAGTAATAGATTGGCAACGGTAATAATCATATGTTTTGACGAAAAAGAGGTCATCATCATCAATCTTAAACAGTCCACTGCTGGACTAGGCGTCTCTTTTGAAAGGCGGAATTGGCCTACTATACCACGCTGGCCAAACGGTTTGGTATAGGGTTTGTATCAAGTTTTCCTTCTCTTACAGTGCTGTTCTCTGCATAATATGTTCCCTCGTTCAGCTCTTACGACACGATGTTATGGGGTAGTGACAATCCGTATTCTTAATCCGTCACCACACGGACTACCTAGATAGATAGAAGATGTACCTATTTAAAAATATTAATTAAAGTGAACTATGCGGCGACGCGTAGTAGATACTTACGTAGATAGACGATTTCAAAATGGATAACTGGAAATATCACCCTGGCGGTCATTGAACTCTAGTCCATAATCAGATGATAGGTAGGTATCTGTTTTTCAACTTACGAGTTATCTCTTTTCAAAATAATTTTCTTGCTTTAATCCTTTAACAATAGCATTCAATATCTAAACAATACTCCAATCTTAAAGGTGCAACATTAGTGCAGCTCGGAGTCAAGTGCCTTAGCTCCATATGTCCGCCATTGAAGTGCTCAAGTACTTGATCGTTGGTACTTACCACCCCACCACTCGACATTCGTCACGTGCTGGCCTATAATGCCTCCTTGCGTGATCATTTCGATCAAACTATTTATTGAGAGCACTCCAACTACTAGTATTGTCCGTGACACGTGGAACAAGCTCAAGTGTGTGTTACATGAATGATTTAAATAAAATATGAATTGTTATATACTAATTGGATCGGATGGAGCGCAACTGGCTATATTATTATCTTAGGTCAGTTATTATTACCTAAGATAATAATATATTTAATTATAAATGCGACCGTTTGTGGATGGCTGTTTCTTAGTCTTTTATACAATACTAGCTGTTTCCCGCGGTTTCACCCGCGTCCTGAGGGAAGTACTTCGCTTACCCGGTTATTTATAGCCTAAGTTACTCCTTGGTAGTTGGTACGTCAGCTATCCCCCAGTGAAAGTCCCGTCAAAATCGGTCCAGCCGTTCCAGAGATTAGCGAGTACAAACAGACAAACAGACAGACAAAAATGGTTTCAAAAAATGACATTTCGGTATATGTATGTAGGGTGCATAGGTTTCCCACCAAGAACTTAGGGTCCCAAGCCAACCTCACCTGCAAGTGGTGCACCTGCCGATCAACGAACGAGGCACTGGCAAACAAAATGTCCCAATAAGCGGCAGTAGGCTCGCCACCTATTACGTGGGATCAAAACACTGGCGAAAAGTGGGCGTTTAATATGCCTCTGCCTACCCCTTCGGGGAAACAGGCCTGAGTCTATGCAATGCAATGCGGCATGTGTACCGTGTATACATCCATACGCATTTAGTAAAAAGCGGTTATTTTGATATTACAAACAGACACTCCAAATTTATATATGTGTATAGACTACGTGCTATATGGGTTTGTCACAATAGCACGAAAGCTACCTTTTGTCGTGATAATCGACACAAATAGGAACGGAGCCACGGATAGAAGTATCGTATAGTATAACTAGAGGACGCCAGCAGCTACGCCTGCAATTTTTTTAATTTACGCGTTTTGCCCGATCCCGTGGGAATTTCGGGAAATCCCTCCATAGTGCACCCCTACGGTCCCCAAGGAACGAAAGCCAAATTTCAGCTTCCTGCACCCAATAGTTTCGGCTGTAGCGTGTCTGTCAGTCAGTAAGTAACGCAAGGATTTTATATATTACGATAAATTGCGCAATAGCTTGGTTTACAAAGCCTCGGTCTCACTGAGAGTAGGGTGAAGGTTCTACCATATTTTAGATTATTTTTTATTAGAAAGAACGATAAGAAAGTTTCCTTATCAATACCTTTTGCTCAAAGATAGCATTGAGTTAACGATAGTCGTATAATAAATTGAAATATGAATAAATTGCAAAACATAAACAATTACTTGTTCTTTGGAACGCTCCCCGTTCAACGTGCAGTACCTAGCCCTTTAACAACTATCAAGGAGCCTGCAAAACTGTACTGAATATGACGTACAGTGCAAAATTTGTCGGAGGAGGAATCAGAACCAAAACTCGCCAATTGTCGGGCACTCTCTGCGAAACCACCTAAAACAACATCGGTCCCAGTTATTTTGCACGTCAAGATCACTTGTTTCTTGAACCGGACGCCGGGCTCCAAGGCGTGGGTCTTGGATTGTAACCGGGACAGCGCTAGGATGCTGATGATGAAGATCACTTGTGTCATGAAAACCGATAGATGGGACGGATTCGCCCAAGATGCCGCGCTTGGAAATGATACTTCCAGTCCATCGAGCAAAGGGCTTTTGCAACTTCCCTCTGACGCGCCGACTAGTCAAACCAGAAATGAGAGACCTCCAGTTCTACTCATCAGTGTGGTACCCAAAAACGATCTAGGTATTCAATTACAACCAGACGATAACGGATAAAGGCGAGCCGAGGCACTTACCGCCTTCTTAAAGCATTCAGCACCACGGTGTTGCAACAGGTAGGTATTTAATAATTATTATGAAGATTCTACTCAACTTGGCTCTCAGTAGATTTTAAGAAAATAATAACTGACCATACCACACTAGTTAACTTTGTCAAGACAAGAAGTAATTTATGTATTAGGTATGACACGTTTACAAAAATATAACGGATAAGACAAGAAGAACAAAAAAGTTTCAAAAAGTTACTTATTTGAGGATCAGAAATATAGACTGCTAATCTCAGTTCAATTAGAGAATGCTCTTAGAGTACGGGTACCTCAGGTACTTGACCTTAGGTACCTGTCAAAACATATGAATGTTTATGGTTCCATAGTAGTCTACAAGGACCTACAAGTCCTACAAGCTAGTAATCTACTACCTTACAGTAACTCACAGTAACCTTTTATCTTCTAAACCATAGTATTTGGGTGTGTGTAAAACATTGATCTGTTATGTTACCTCAATGGTGTAAAATGTTTTATACTGACATGCATGATCAACACAATGATATTTTTTTATTTACATTTGCTCACTATCAAATGAATATTATGATCAAGTCATTTTAACCTCAGGACACTAGGTAGGGGCTACTACGGAACCCCACATTGTTCCTGGCTCGCCGTGTACAATATAGGGTTCTAAGTTGTATTTTAAGTCGATAAAGACAAAAAGAGTATTGAATTACAAATACGTTAGGCTAAGTGGCTCTTAATTAAGTTGTTAATACAATGCAAAATTCACTTGTTATGTAAACAACACTCAAAGTGTTATTTACACGTACGCGCACACCGCCTCAGCGTATACGGAAACATGCACTACGTATTATGGCATATTTGTCGATATAAATGATTTGATTCATTGAACACAGATAAACTGAATACATTTCCCCTTATTATGTTACGTTTGTAGCATGCCTAACTGGCGTCAATACTAATCATTAGATGCTAACTACAGCTATTTACAAGAAAATATGGCAATGAGTCTTAGAAAAGAACTGCAAGAATTTTCACAGTTCATTAGGGAAGGCTTCACACCTTACAAATAGCAAAAGTTTATTACGTTCTTACACATTTATTCATGAGTTACTTCGTTAACAGGTAGGTTTTCCACGAAATCGTGATGATACCGCGAACGAGGTTTTTAGATTTGAACTTCGCAGAAAAATCACTGGTAATGCGTACAATACTCGACTAGCGAAGATAAATGTTTTAGAAAAAGTCTTATTATTATTGATCATGAAGTAAATATTAACACGCTACATTGTGGCTAGGTACTATACATAGCATTTTTGTGTTAGGCTTTGGAGAATATAGACACATGAAATTCTGTAGTGTAAGTAAGTAATTTTCTAATGCAAGCGTGGACGCACGGATCTGTCACGCAGTCCCGTCTTGCTATATAGAATAGCCTTTATCAAATAAGAATGAAATGTATTTACCTATAAAATCGACTATAGCGGAATTAACGGCTGTGTCCAAAGGACACGACTGAAATCATATCTACGTTTTAAAATACAGAGCCTTCTTTCTAGTATAAACGTCATTACACACCCACCCATTTTAAAAACGTAGGTAGGTAGGTATATAGTAAGCCTGCGCACTTTATTGAAGAAATAATTTTATTGAATTCAATAAGTAGATAACGGTATTTTCCAGTAAAAATTAAATAGAATTTTTCAAGATCAAAAACATTTGAAATGTTGTAATCTTATCTTCTTAATATATAAAATCCTTGCGTTACTGACTGACTGACAGACACGCTACAGCCGAAACTATTGGGCGCAGGAAGCTGAAATTTGGCATGTATGTTCCTTGGGGACCGTAGGGGTGCACTAAGAAGGGATTTCCCGAAATTCCCACGGGATCGGCCAAAACGGGTAAATTTAAAAAAATCGCGTCCTCTAGTATTAAACTAAAACCGCATAATTATGAACTAATAAGAAGTCTCTTTTACTAATATTTTAAACTATGCTTGCAAGGGTTAGTCAACAAACGGTTTGCAGCCGTCAGCTTGTAACATAGACATCATTATTCTGTTCAATCTGAATATGTCTATATTAAATACGGCATGACCACGGGCGGTTTAACCGGCCGAGTAGTAGACGTTTTTTTACAAATATAATTTGTTTGATTTGTATAGAATGAATGGTTGGCAGTAGGTCTGTATTACGTCGGCTCAGTAGTATTGTTTGGTGTTCGCGGGAGTCCGCGGAACCCCGCGATTTTCCCTGCAGGGTACTGCTAAAGACCCAGTGCCATGTTAATTCTGAAGTCACCAAATGCGCTGTTAAATTTGTCAGCGAAGAATGGCCTGTTGCCCTTTGAACGCTGTTATTATTACCGACCAACAATGTACCGCGGCGCAATGCCATTGTAATTCAGCTCGAATTGTTCGATTCGCTAGTTTTTGCGAACTAAAATGTTAGTAGTTACCACATTTTCCTGTTGAGATTTTAGAGTGTTTGAGTTTAATAACCAGATTACATGGTGCTACGCTATGCTCTAGAAAGCTATAATTGATACAGTATGCTTAGCAGGTAAGTATCGATTTTGGATATCAACAACTGCTAGTATTTTCAGGTGATCACCAATATAAGATTAGGTTGAGCACTACCTACGCCGTTTTCTGTGGTCAAAGCAAAATTAGCCTAGTACTTATATCTATCTAGTACCTATAAAATGTACCTACTTATATCAGAACTTGAAATGAAAAAGGTTCTTGGGATATACTGTGTGTCTTATAGGCATCATAATACGACGAGACGCATTATTTCCAACGTTGTTTCTGAAAAACCAAGTTTCAGCATTGAAAAGAAAACAACACTTTCGCAATAAAAACCTAACTGAAGTCTGCTCTAGTTGCAATGAAACCAAAATGAGCAGGCAACAAAAAAAGGCGTGTATATTTCGTAAAATCATAACAGTATCCGCACCGATAGATTGACAAGAGAGTCGTGCTGTGTCCACTGGGCACGATGGAGACACGTCCGGAGCGATTCGTTCCGACCGAACGACCGCCATAACACCCGCTCATTTATTTTTAATTGTCCAATAACAGACTACGATATCTTTTTATTGTGATCTCTTTATGTTGCCGTTACTGGAAATGTAGTTGGTGCTTCTTTGAAGATGTTGGCACATGTTTTGGAGACTCATTATACCTAATAACAATGCTATTATGTAATAAAACGAACGAAAGCTTGCAGGGAAAATTTCATTTAACTTGAAATTCTGACGGTATCATTTATATTAAGTAATTTGTGCAAAATATAAGTAAGTATCATTAAGATAACGAAAGACAGAAAATAAATAAATAAGACAGGCTAAGGAACACAGACGTAGAAAGGAAGTTTTTCATTTTGTTTTCTACAGCTGCTGTATAATTTACATTACTTTAGCTGTTGCATGTGTTTAGTTATTTTCGTACAATTTTAACACAAATATAGGTTATATATAGGCTATATAGGTTGTTTAGTAATGTTTAGAAATAAACAAGTTCAATGATTTGGAGTAAAATCAGTTAGCTATTATATGTACTATCGACAGCAGCCACGGTTGACCATTTTAGAAAAAAATTCGCTTGGACATGTTGACTTAGGTGACTCCGCCCTTAATTTTGTTAACCAATCAAAGAGGAATCTTCGAACAAAAACGTGTACTAGCCGTTTGTTTTTATGACTTTTCCTACTTTTGCCAGATGGTATCATATTTGGACAATTGTTATCTAGCACTTGCAAGGAAACAAACTTTTTAAACACATTTTTTTTTTACCCAACTTCCAACCATGAGCCCACAAGAACTTGAATACTCTTGAGCGGTCATTAATTATTTAGGTCATTTAGTTTAAGCATTGCTAGGTATACTTAATCATTGAAATAGGTAGGTTTAATTAGTCTTTTTTTGCTTAGAAAGATGTAACGTAGCTACCTAGTTATTAATTTAGTATTAGTAGGTAACTTTTAAATTACCATTTTACTGAGATAATGACTATATTGTTGTTTTATTTATTTATTTCAAGGTAGCTTTTAATTTACCTAACAGTAAATTATACAACGTTAAATATTACAATGTTATTGTTTATTATTTTGCAACTGTGTCATCTAACTAAACCTACAAATGTTATTGTTTATTACTAAAATAAACATTAGTGGTTCTATATCCTTTTCGGAAAACATAAAACAAACATTTGTTAACAAGACGCATCTCTTTTTTATACAATGGACTGCACACATGTTGGTATATTTTTATGGACTGAACTCATTCAGATAAAAGATTATGTAGCCGACCTACGGCCTATTCAAATATTATCATTGTTCTCTAAATAAATAGGTAAGTAATAAAATATATTTGAAACCTTCTAGTCGTTTTGATTCGTTTGATCATAGCAACTTCAGAACATAACCGATGTTAAATTGCTGATTCCTATTTGATAATGTTTATACTAAGTATAAATAATCAATCCCGGCGTTCTTTTGTCGGCCGAGGTCTTTCTTTGTCATGAAAGTATTACATGGGTACGGTGTTGTATAGACTTATTATTTGGTGAAATTCGTTTTGGTCTCTCTAGTGTAAAACTAAGGCGATACAAACTGGTCACAGTTGAGTTTGTATCGCCTTAGAATCAGTAAACAAATGTAAAGTGTAAAAAAACTCAAACAAAACAAAGGGGCGTGTCACGGGTGGCCTACCAAATGTTGGCGTGTGCTATGCGATTTTAACCTTAGGAGTGGTAAACCGTCGCTGCTGTCGATAGTACCTAAGACTAGATGAGCCCGCGGTTACACCCGCGTTATTTAAGGCTACTGCTCCGCTCCCGTGGCTCATAGCGTGATGTTATATAGCCTATAGCCTTCCTCGATAAATGGGCTATCTAACACTGAAAGAATTTTTGAAATCGGTGCAGTAGTTCCTGAGATTAGCGCGTTCAACCAAACAAACACTTCAGCTTTATATATTAGTATAAAATGAGATGATACTGCGGGCAAAGAAATGATTTAGAATTTTAAGAAATTATATGTTCTAACTTCCTCGTTGATCCATGGTTTAAATTGATTATCGATAAACGTAACTGAAGG
Source organism: Euclidia mi (assembly GCA_944739405.2). Taxonomy (NCBI): domain Eukaryota; kingdom Metazoa; phylum Arthropoda; class Insecta; order Lepidoptera; family Erebidae; genus Euclidia; species Euclidia mi. The sequence continues at coordinate 42,764,126 of OX123187.2, forward strand.
TCAGCAAGGTTTTACAGAGTTTTCCTGTTGGAAATTCTTAGTAACGGCATGACTTCTGGGTTAATGTAAATGTTACAGACCATGAACAGATATCTATGGCTTGCGATCTAAAAGAAATAGCTAAAAAAAGCATGTGGGATTTCATCATTCACGGACAGATCTTGGCTTTCCTCATGCGACGCATTTTCACATAATCCTGTTTCTTAGTTCATTTCCAACTTAACATTTACAAATGATGTCATTTTTTTTTCTTCTCTGCCTTAAAATTGATGCAGAGCAATGAAGCAGAAAAATTAAAGGTTCTAAACTTTTTCAGGTTCGTGTCAGTTAAGGTGTTACTTGATATTTGACTGGCGTTGGTCTCTGAATACTTTCGAAGTGTTTAATGATTTATTGCCTGTCTTACAAACATTGACTTTAAAGATGATAATCAACTGCGTCATAAATTCTAACATTCCTTCACACTAACAAACTACACACATCTTGAACACACATTACACTAAAAGATAACTTAGCATTATTCGAAATGTCTATAAATAGAAACGAATTTGAATATTAATTTGTTAAAATACGATTGTTTTTAAGTATATCACGTCGTTGTTGTAAATTATTTTAGTTTTTACATGGGTACAAAAGTGGTCCCGACGAATGTGGCTGAGCGCGTACCGTGACCAGCGGGGCGCCCGCGGCCGCCGCACCGGGCCCCTTGCATAAATACAACAAATATCAAAGAATACATTTGAATACGTATGTGTTATTTACTCAAATAAATTTATTCATTCTTCCAGACAAACCCAAAAACTAATAACCAATTTTAAACTCCGATAACGAGTCGTTTTTTTACGGTTGCATTTGAAACTATACTTCTAGAATAGATTTTTAATGTTAATAAGTAAGTATTATTAAAATACACAGAGAAATGAGAATACCTCTTATTCTAGGTGCTCAAATTGAGTTTAGATATTGTGAAATTACTATTAAAGACCGCCACGCCGCATTTTCTCAGTGAACATCGTGACGACATTCAAGGATTTTGTGACTAGCCTTCTCTCACGTCACGTAGTGCCAGGTGTTGTAATCGACCTTTTTTGTTTTAATCTTTTATATATTATATAAAAAATATAAAAATATGTTTATTGCCAAAAATAAGGTTTTCACAAACATATTACCTGTGACCCCACACTAGGCAAGCCTGTCCTGTGGATACCACAATCATAATTACATTAGATACATTACTTATCACAATATACAAGGGTTCCTAAAGTGAGAAACATAGTTTAGTTTAAATACATTTTAATTCTAATTGAGTCGTAAGTGATGTGTTTAAAAAGAGTGTAAATGTTTTAAATATAAAGATAAATACAACATAGTGTTTATTATGTAAAATATGTAGATATGTAGATGACTATGTGATGTGCAAGTAAAGTTCATATATAATTGACCTACTATATATTACAATATATACTATATAGGTACTGTAGGCTTATTGTGGTATTTGTTTTGCGAAAGTTGTGAACAGTTCACGACAGATGTATCAAAAGCTTTTCGGTGTCGTCGAAAGAGAGGAGAGCCATTTTGTCATAAATCGCGTTGCTTCTTTCACCGAACAATATTTTATATCGCACGTACAGGTTTTTTTATTGTAAAAATGTACGTGTCTTTATCTTCTTAATATATATAAAATCCTTGCGTTACTGACTGACTAACAGACACGCTACAGCCGAAACTATTGGGAGCAGGAAGCTGAAATTTGGCATGCATGTTCCTTGGGGACCGTAAGGGTGCACTAAGAAGGGATTTCCCGAAATTCCCACGGGATCGGCCAAAACGGGTAAATTAAAAAAATGCAGGCGTAGCTGCTGGCGTCCTCTAGTATGGACTAAAACGACTGGCAAATGAAAAGTTTACTTTAGTAAAACTGCATAATCCACGAGTGTAATAACAGTATTGTGGACGTTGACTACTGTCTTTAGGATAAAGAGTTGGCGTACATTCAAGAACTTACTTTCCTCGTAAAGTTTCGCTGTAGGGTATCGAAAGGGCCTATTAAACATAGTTTTCAGTACTGATCGCTGAGATCTTTCGGCTTGGATCATTGCAGTTTTTGAGGCACATCCCCAACATGTTATGCAATACGTGAGTAATACATCTGCAGACGCTGAAAAGCGAAGCAGTTTTAATATGTTTGCTGATTTACGGTCTCTGTTTGACAGCGCCGCTATGTGCTCCCTAAAGTTGAGTTTGTGGTCAATCATAACTCCAAGGTATTTCACTGAGTTCGTATTGGTTAGTTTTATACAGTTGCATACAATGTCCTGGTTTGAACACTCGTGTATTTGAATGGTATGATTCATGCCGGGGGCTGATGCACTAGTTTTGTGGAAGCAAATGTATTTTGTCTTTCTAGCGTTAAAGGTAAGGAAGTTGTACTTCAGCCATTCATTGACTTGTTTCATTCCATTTACGGCTTTTAAAAACGCCTGTGACCAGTTGGAACCATGGTATATAAGGGCAGTATCATCCACGTAACATATAATTTCTGCCTTAATGCTTTCATGTATGTCATTAATATACATAATAAATGGGGTTGGACCCAAAATACTGCCCTGTGGGACACCAAAATTGGTGGTTCGTAAGTCGCTTATGTGACTCCCAACCTTAACACACTGTTTTCTCCCTATCAGGTAGCTTCTGAACCACTCCAAGGCAATACCTCTGACTCCATACAGGTTTTCCAGCTTCCTTAATAGAATTGGGATAGACACGGTGTCAAAGGCCTTAGCTAGATCTAAAAAGATGCCTATACTTGTAATATTTTTGTCAAGGTGACCTGATATTATTGAGGTTAGAAGTGTCACAGCCTTCTCAGTCGATTTCCTTCGCCTGAATCTAAATTGTCTGGCTGAAATGAGGTTGTTGGTTTCAATGTACGATACAAGTCTTTTGTTTACTATTTTCTCTAGTAATTTTGAAAAGGCAGTCAGGAGTGATGGTGGTCGATAGTTTTCCACTGAATCTTTGATTCCATCTTTGTGAATAGGTGTTATAGATGCCATATATAGATGATACATAAAAAAATCTTTATTGTACACCAGAAAAAAACAGAAATACAAGAATACAATGATCAAATAAAGAACTTAAAACTAGTGGTACAACTTCCAGTCAACCAACAATGGAATATATGGTTAAGTTACAGAGAGAATAGGTAGGTTATGGTGTACTTAATGGAATAGTGTATTCTTATAAGCTCAACAAAAACGAATAATAATTCTTATATACTAACATACCAGGTCCTTTCAAAGGAGAGGCCTAGTCCAGCAGTGGACTGTTAAAGGCTGATGATAATGATGATGATGATGAACATACCAATATTACTATGGCAGGTATAAATATTATAAAATATAAATATAAATAGCATAAATATATACAATATCAGTGCAAGTTAAAAAGAGCAGTCATGGAATATCTGCCAAGTAGTGTTTCGCTCATCGTTGCATAGTGGTAAGATTAATAAACTGCTATAACACAGATTCTTAACGACCTACCGAACGATCTATTGATTTTGCACTGAATCTGGGTCAAAATTGCAACTACATTGCTAATTTTGACTGGTAAAGAATATTTGGGTGCTAAATTAGTAGGATTTCATACATATTTAATTAAAGCGATGTCCCGTGTTCAGTTATGTCATTAGCCGCAGCATTCAAGAACTTAAATTATTTGCAATAATTGTAAGTAGAATATCTCTGTTTTAGATTGCTTTTCGCTATTCAAGCAATTTAGCTTAGGTAATAAAAAGGATTCCATTGGCATCTGTAAGCCATTGGAATTCTTATGCTATGTTGAAATTACTCTAGTATGGTGCGTCGTTATGGTGCAGCATACCTGCTTTTTCGTAGCCTCTATTCGCAGACTAGCAACAGTTTACATGGAGTAATCGCGTCTCATAGACTACTACTGGCAACGATGTACCTACCTACATAGCAACACGGTTGCCCTGTGTGTTAATGTGTTTGCCTAGCAGGAGAACTCTCTGAAAATATGAGTAATAATATCGAGGACTAGTCATACGCTTGCATGTACGTACTTTTCTTTTTGAGCTACGGAAAGTGACCGGACTATTTCGAGGTGAAAAGTACAATGCAGCGTAATACCCATCTAACTGCCGGATAGAGGTAAAGGATGGTAAAATGCTGATTCTGGTACTTACTAAGTGTAGCAATCGTCTAGTAGAGTGTCTCGCAGTTATAACGCAGAATGTCTAGAGCTTCGTTTAATCTATTGCAGTTCAAAAATAAATGTTACGTGACAACCAAAATTATACATTTGAAATCTCTATTTTTATAGTAATAGGCGGCAAACGAGCAGACGGATTGCCTGATGGTAAGCAATTACCGCCGCCCATGGACAAAAGCAACACCACAAGAGTCACAAGTGCGTTGCCGCCCCTTGGGGTTGGGAAAAGGGATAAGATGAGGAGTGGGATGAGGGAGAAGGTATAGGGGATAGGGCCTTCGGCACTCCCACTCACCAAACGAAACGTAACAGTTTAGGTACTGTTACTTTACGTCGATTTTCTGTGAGAGGGTAGTACTTCCCCGGTCGAGCCGGCACATCCATGCTGAAATCAGCAAAGCTCTACTACTATAAGCAGGGAAGATAAAAATAACCAACATAAAAATAACAAAATAACTACGAACATTTAGGACACCGCACTAAGTATACTTAGTAATACCCTACTTCGCACTTACTATGGTAGTTCTAGGATGACGTATACAGAATGTCACAAGACCCATCACCAAGCCGAAGTCTACTCATTTTGGACATCATCCCAAGTCATACAAAGCAAAAATAATACCTGGGAAACGACTTTTTTTAAGTTGATACTTTTTTAACCCTCTGTTAAAAGTAATATACATTTGCGTCTACCTATAGCTTCGATCAGGTTAATACATATAACGGCTTAAATTTACTAGTTATGTTTTACACCTTTGTGTTGCTATTAGAGACTAAGCTTAGCCTTATTATGAATTTGGCTACCTTATGTCTTGCCTTGGCGTACGATGCACTGATTGGCCTCCTCAATATTTAATACAGATCTGATCTCGAAGTGCATCCAACAGCGTGCCAAACATTGCTCAAATCTAAGTGATACAAATGTAAGTAATTAGCTAGGTCCGATTCTACGATTGTACCTATTTGCTTAGGATTACAGAAGCAATGCCAACTAAACGAAAACAAGAGAGACGAAAAAGCTGTGGCACAGATGATTAGATCACCAAGGATCTTATCAATGAACAAAGCGCAACATGACTCTATGTCAATAATCTGTAAGGATACGCTCTAAGGAAATAATACTTCCCTTGATTGCGAGGCTCGTGTAAATGGAAGCATTTTGCCAACCTCAATCTACGAAGAATGTTCATCATCATCATCATCCTAGTTTTATCTCGATTGTATTGAAGATTTTTTGCCTTTTGGTCTAATCAGATTTGATAGAAATTTCCACAGAGCTACTGTCATTTGACCTCCGCAGCCCAAAAGGATAGCGAAATTCAAAGGCATGGACCAAAGTCAGTGTATTCTTCATTACCTGTATAATTTTAAGTTGAAATCATAGAAAAAACCTGCCACAGCTCTTTTGCAGCTCTACACTATCTCTACTATCTTTGTGAACAGAGCTTAATAAGTTCAGGGCGTAACCAAATTTGCAATAACTAGACCCTAGACAAGCTGTCACAAAGAACATTCAACCATATATGGATGACAAAAATCTGTCACATAATTATGAGAATCGAATCGAATAGAAAAATCTATATGCATGATGTTTTGTGTAATAACAAACTTTACATATTTACGTCTCGAACCTCGTCAGAGTATATTGGGATGCGATCCAATTTCTCAAGAAAGGTGTCAACCCGTTCATTTATTAGATAGGCAGATAAATATGAATAGTTTGTAGGTTCGTCTTATACAATAAATGGAATTATTTATATCTATTGTGTTTTACATTCATTGATGGCAATGCCCGCGCCGTTTCCGCGGTACTTAGACAAAGCAATATAATTTTTCCAAGCTAGAGGATAGTTAAGGGATAACTAAAAAACCGTTTTTGATTCAGATAGACAGAAATGATAGTTTATTGAATTAAACTATGAATGATCTAGCAAATAGATTAGAATTTCATCAACTATTTGCCGTTATGTTGCACCTTTAAAGAATTTTTATAGTTTTATTCCTTTCGTTTGCAAACACCGATTAAATTATGTATCTTTTAAAATAGCGCGAGAGCCACAAATCTCAAAAAACGATACCTTAACACTCATGTTGAATTTACTAAAAGTAGGCGGTCGTCAGATTGGATTTAGAGAAACATAAGATGTAGCTTTTAAGAAAAGCTTAGAAGTCTACAGAAAGAAAACCGAAAATCATAACGCCAAAAAGAAAATAAGGAATCTGCCATTTAAATCGCTCCTAATAAGTAATTTATGATTGAAGTTAATGTCCAGTTTCCGCAGTGGAGCGTCGTACACTGAGACAAATAGCTCAATTAATCACAGTTTATAGTCGCTCTCATCGTCTTAGCACATACACAATCGTGTAATGTCTTTGTAATCGTTTGAAAATACGTAGCGTAATTTGTACTCAAACTAGAGCTTGGGTATTATATACCCTTGTACGCGATCAGTTTTGCAGAATACGTATTAGGTATAACAACCAGTCCGTCTGGTGACGTAGGTATTAAGAATACGGATTGTCACCACCCCATATCATCCCATGGGTGTCGTAAGAGCCGACAGAGGGAGCATATTATGCAGAGAACAGCACTGTAAAAGAAGGAAAACTTGATACAAACCCTATACCAACCCGTTTGGCCAGCGTGATATAGTAGGCCAATTCCTCCTTTCAAAGGAGAGGCCTAGTCCAGCAGTGGACTGTTAAAGGCTGATGATGATGATACAACCAGGGACCTTAACTTAGGGGAGTAAAATTTGGTTATATAATTGGTGTTTGATTGGTTGCTAATTATCGCTTGACCCGTGTGTCGGAGAGCACGTTAAGCCGTCAGTCTATGCTTTCGTGAAGATCTTTGACCGTTGATATAGGGACTCAGTCCCTCTGAATAAACTGACACTAGCCTAAACTATCGAATATGGCTATCCAGATCGCAGACATGCGCTCTATGGAAGAGCCAATATTCAGTCAAATCCGGTTAGACTAACAAGCGGACCCCGGGTTGCAACTGAGATAACCCGTGGAGGATACGATACTAGTTAAGTAACAATATTGCTGGATTTCGTTCATTAAGATTTAGAGCCAGAAAGTCAAGCCATCGCCTTATCCTTATTGTCGGTTAACTATTGCCCTGGTATGACCAGCGTATTTCGGCATGGGAATTTTATTTATAGGTAAGCATAAATAATTTTGTATTCGAGTACTCATCTGTTCTGGAAAATCCATCGTGTAAATAGGTTATCCTTGCCGTAAAGATTCAATATTGAGGAACAGAATCAACATACATCACTTTTACCCCTAGGGTCGATAGGAAGTGACATAGTGACGTATTACTTATTGACGAATAAGGCAAGTGTGATAAAAACTTGTAGAAATACAACTCTTTGAGTGTGATAAATTACAATAATAGCCTCGATTATTGAAAAGCGGCTTCATGTCACGACGTGATGTCCATAAATGGTAGTACATCTGTACGAATAAATTATTATATCATCATCATCAGCCTTTAACAGTCCACTGCTGGACTAGGCCTCTCCTTTGAAAGGAGGAATTGGCCTACTATACCACGCTGGCCAGACAGGTATTACCATATAGGGTTTGTATCAAGTTTTCCTCCTCTTACAGTGCTGTTCTCAAATAAGCTCCCTCTGTCGGCTCTTACTACACCCATGGGACGATACGGGGTGGTCACATTCCGTATTCTTAATCCGTCACCACACGGATATTATAACGAATATTTATATAGATATGCGAAAACAAATTAAGTGGCATCAATAACTCGATATTATCTTTAATCTGTCAATTTCACATTTGCACAGAGATACGCATATCAACAGCATTTTTGGAGCCCTATAGTTTTGCAACGATTTGGGATTCTGGAAAAAATTACTTATCATTCAATTTTAAAACACAGGCTTGCTTATAGAAATTTACACACGAATACACGCAACACGTTAACTCTCACTCGCTAACTTTTGTATCGCGAATACGTGCATCTCGAACAAAAGGCGAATAAAATGCAAACATACATGTAATAATCACTTAGTAGGGCTAAGGGATTACTGCAAAAATAGCATTAATAATATATTCTCAGCTCTACTGATGTTATTATTCTCTGCCTATTTATGTTTCTGAACATTTCAAACGGCTGGACCATTTAGCACTTTTTACTGTGTTTGTATTTGTGTATCATCATCATCAGCCCCTTACAGTCCACTGCTGGACTAGGCCTCTCCTTTGAAAGGAAGAATTGGCAAACTATACCACGCTGGCCAAACGGGTTGGTATAGGGTTTGTTTTAAGTTTTCCTTCTGTCGGCTCTTACGAAACCCATGGGATGATATGGGGTGGTGACATTGCGTATTCTTAACTCGTCACCACACTGACATTTGTGTATACTATAAAGTAATACATTGCACGACAGGCCATTATACGAAAATCCATCCATTCAATAATTTCTAATACGCTACATAAGCGTCCCTTATGAAGCCTAACGCTTGCAAATAAACTTTATATACTTCTTTTGTTACGAAGCGAAGGCATAGAGGCAGTAATTGCAATCATAAATATCGTACCTGGACCATTTATAATAACCAAAGGTCCATCTATTAGAAAGGCTGTCGGTACCCTATTTTCACTTAGATGTTATTTATTTACCTTGCGTCGTAGATGTAGGAGTGAGCAATTGTTTCGGAGCCTCTTTAATCTGTGGGAAAAGTATCATCTGTTATAAGGGGTACCTATGTTTATGTAAAATTAATGCTGTTTGATCGATACGATCTTAGCTAGGGAGTAGAATTCTATTTAACGTTATAAGAGGGAGTCGTTTATACTTTTTCTAGAACTTAATAGGTACCTAATGAGGTATTTGTATTTCGCTTTTAGAGAAAGGATAATAGATATCTGTACATCTTTGCCTTTGAATAACATTGTAAACAGTTGCGAAGATGCGGTTTGATATTCGTTTAGTAATTCTAGTTAAACATGATCAAAGATGACTCTATTTTTCAATCGTTTCGTTTGACAGAGGACTACCATCGGAATGATAAGGAATTCGGTATTGGTAGGTATTGTAGGTATATGTATTATGAAGGCTGTAGTGCATGGCATAATAGAATGTCAATTAAATTAGGTATACTAACTGGCACTTTTAGAGATCATAGTCTCAGTGAGGGTTCATGAAGGTAAATGTGAGAAGAATCATGGACTAAGGCTTTAAATCTGGCAGAGATAGTGTGGAAGAGCCTTAGTATGGGATGAATTAATTAGAGATTGTAGGTAAGTGTTACTTGTTTAAGTTACGAAATCGAAATGGACCCATTACGTAATTAAAATTCTAGTTAAAGTTATTTTTCTCGTTGCAGTGCTATCAGATGCAATTAGAAGAAGAATATTAAGATTGAAATAAAGATCTTCAATGTGTGTTAATTCGCTATTTTTCGAAGCTGTAATCGATACAATGCCGCAATGCGTCTTTACCAACATGGCTGCATTTAATTTTTATTGGCACTGTATTCAACTTACCAGCATATGTTATATCTATAATATTGCAGTACATAGCAGCTTATATATTATCCGAAACACATAGCTTAGTAAAGTGGGCGGGACATAGGCGTGGCTATCGGATGCTCCTCCTATCCAACACACCCACCAAACAGGTTTGCAATTACATCGGCGAGCTTAAGAGGCTGTATTCATACTAAAATATTGAATAAATATTTATACCGGTATAAGCTAGCTTTATATTGCGTTATAAAACATATCTATCTTATACTGTATAGCTGACGATAAGAACTGAATAGTTATTCAACTATTCATTTTATTTAGTGCCTTTTTATTAAAATGCATATATGTATGCATATAGATACATACTTATACATAAAATTTATTCACGGGTGTGATATGTCTAGAAAGCCATTCGTTTAGTAATATAGATATTCGGTAGGTACATCTTCATTTCTTTACAAATAGGATAAAAGATGCATAAATACCTTACCACAGCACTTATGGTGTTATTAATGTAGAGTTAGAAAGAATACCCACTTACGTTACAAAACATTAGGTACTAGATTTGAAATGATCTTGAAAGGAGAATGACCAAAACTGGGCTATTTTGTTGCACGTTTGCTTCTAAACCATTCATAATCTAGAAAATCTTCTTTACTTTTATAATTTTATATATATTAATTTTAATTCAAAGCGAAACGGGTATTTTTAGTTCAAAATTAAAAGTATCTGCGTAGTTCCGGTCGTGACATCGCCATTTCATATTCAAAACTCATTTTGCATATTTAGGCAAATGTTTACAGTTTCTTGCAAACCCCTTTTAATAGGGAAAAATTACATTCATTGTGAAAACAGGGTGACATAAGAAAAGTTCTAATAAGCAAAATAACACCAAAATCTTATGATATTTTGAAAAATGTATTGTGGTGAAATATTTTCTATAAATAATATGTTTATCCTTTTTGCAACATATTACCCACGAAATAATGTTTTGTACTTATCGAAAATATGGGAACATATTTTTATTATACAGGCATCTGTAATGTCTTACGCAAAGAAATATAACCTTATTACTAGTCCAACCTCTCTGGTCTTACGTCAGTTATTTTGATATGAAAACAGTCAAATTGCTTTTTCACCTATCCTCATATATCTTTATTGGAAAATAAGTAATTTATTGACTTTTATATTGACTTGAAAAATCTTTTGTGGACCAAACAAGTTTATTTCGTGTTATCAAGACTCGTGGGTTGACTAAAGTATGAGACAGTCTTTATTGGTAACATTAGTAACTATGTCGTCTGGACTTAGAACAACTATAGTCGTATTTTTAATTAGACGAAGCCAATTGACAGTAGCTAATGTCACTTTGTAAAATAATGTTGCCATATTTAAAGTAATAGTGATGCGTTTAGTTCTCGTTCAATCAGATGAACGAACAATGAGTGTGAATAGTTAATCATTTCAAAGTATAAAAGAATATTATTTTCATTTTACAATAAAATTCTATAAAAGTGCTTCTTAATAACTTTATAATACTTCATATTTACGCCACTTCGTAATAGAATTGTTTCCTAATGGTAGGTTCACTTATACTCATAGCGCCATCTGCCAAATGTGTGTTTAGAACTATGTGTTGAAAAGAGTTTGAACATATGAAACTCTTTGGACACGAAATTCAACAATATTTTCATAAAGATCATTTTTTAAATGTTTTGTCACATCTTTCCATTGTCAAAAAAGAAACATCAAAAGACAGCTTGGACAATATTTTATAAGGAATGTTACGTCTATCGTTAGAATATATGTCAATGGCTTCTAGCCTCTGGTCTGATAGCACGAATATTTTTCTGCACTCACGCTGTTTAGTGTTTAGTTATTGATTTTGTTAAGTTTCTAGTTACGTTGTGTGTGTGGTAATTGTTGTGTTCATTTGTTGCTATATTGTTTCGTTTTTTCACTAGGCAGCGATAGCCTAGTGGAGATACCAACAGACTGCCATGCAGAGGGTATCGGGTTCGAATCCACGGCGCGCACCAATGACTTTTCGGAGTTATGTGCGTATTGAATTGTTAATTATCGCTTGTCCCGTGCCTCGGAGAGCACGTTAAGCCGTCGGTCCCGGTTGTCATGAATATCTTTGACAATCGTTACAGGGCGTCAGTACCTTCTAACATAAACTGACACTAGTCTAAACCATGGAATATCGCTATCCCTTCGGGTTGCGGAGGTCAGACAGGCAGTCGCTCCGTGGAAAAGCTAATATTCAGCCAAATCCGGTTAGACTAGTAAGCGGACCCCAGATTGAAACTGGGATAACGCTAGGAGGATGATGATTGTTTCGTTTTCACTAGACAATCGACGCAATTTCATTAAATTAAGAGTTTTTTCAATCATTCACTTTGACACAACACTATTTTTATTTCATCATAAACTGACAACACAGTAAACGTCAGTTGACTTCGTCTAATAAAAAATACGACTATAGCCGTGGTGAGGATTGCAGTTATGTTAACTCTTCCTTTGCGGTACCTCGGCAGCAACACGCCCGTTCTTTGGATAAGCTATCTGATTCGGAGCTCAATATTTTGACATCATGGATAGCGCCAGTCTGTGTAAGTGTTGTTTACTTCTCTTCTCAATTCCAACAATTCTCTCGTGCTCTCCTCACCGAATATTCAAACTACTTTAATTGTTTGTTTCAGGAATTGAACGGAGTCTTATGTTTAGAATGCTACACATTAATTGAAGCTGTTGTTACTTCTGAGGGCATTCCTGCACCACATTATGGTATACGATATACAAGCTCCTGCTTTATTTTGAGGTGATTTATTTGAAGAAGATTTAGGTATAATAACAAATAAAATAAATAATAACATAAAAACTGAGTTTCATTTACTTATTAAGCATAAAACAGTGTTGTTCTAATGCCAACTTTGTAATAAGTTCCAATGGAATGAGCTTATCTTTTGCGAACTAGCCCTACTGAAATTCTCATTAATTGTACGACATGGTATTGAGAATTTTCAGTAAGAAATGTATCAGACTGAAAAAACCGCAAACTAATATAATGTACAAGCGTTTGTTTCGTAGCTCCACTTCTTTTTACAACTATTTTCTATATTGTATAATATACATAGAGGCTTCTAATAAATTCCGGTAATATGATTAAATCATATCATCACCGTCCTAGAGGTCGGTTGCATCCAAGACTTCAACGCCTAGGAGTCCTGGGTCCGCTTAGTAGTCTAACCAGATATGACAGAATATTAGCTTTTCCATAGTCTGACCGCCATAACCCAAATAGCGATATTGTATGGTTTAGACCAGTAAGTATCGGTTAATTGGAGGGTACTGACTCCCCGTAACGACGTGCGATGGTCAAAGATCTTCATGACAACTGGGACCGACGGCTTAGCGTAAGTACTTTTCAAAGCACGGGCGATAATTAACTAATTTACTACTATTAATATGATTAAATCATGTAACTATCACAATACTTAACCTCAAAATATTTGAAATCTTCAATGTCCGATAGCTAAGAACTGCCGCCTAATATTGTATTCATTTTTTCCTAATTTAATTAGGAGTTTATTTACTATATTTTAGTGGTCAAATCATCGAAAAGCAAACTTAGCCCATCTTCCATACATATTTGGTCATTCTCCTTTAGCAACTTGTACATAATTAAACATCAAGCGATTTTTATTAGGGCGTCCAGAGTCTGCCTTTGAACACGCCTGATGTACAAAAATCTTGGCTAAAGAAGTAGGTACAACTTAACCTTTTAATAATTATCTACAACGCGATTGAGACTCGATAATGAAAGTAGTGCTCATAACGTGACTTAACGTGCCATTCGGCACAGATCCGCTAAATTAAGCAACGTTTGCAGAGTTCAACATTTGGATGGATAACCGTTATCAGCAACAACAAAAATTAGAGACAATATTGGGTATAGGAAGACAATCGAAAGTCAACTTTTGCATCGGTACAGCAAACTGCTTTGAATTTATGAAATTAAACAAGGCAATCGGTTTTGAAAACTTATAGTAGGGCCATGAGCGTCGCCAAGGGGGGGCAGGGGAGGGCGGCTGCCCCTCCCTAGTGATTCAGAACCCCTGCAATTTATACTTTTCAATACTCTTCTCATTTTCCATATCAACTTATCAAAGGCCATCGGCTGGCATTTTTGCCCCATTCTGGGCATCCAGCTGGCGACGTCCTTGAGTAAGGCAATAGGTCTGGTAGAGAATCTAGTGTCTGAGATCTTAGCAGGCCGCTACGCAGAGGGTGTCGGGTCTAAACCCACAGTGCGCACCAGTACTTTTACAAAAAGTGAAGATTTAAATGTTAATTATCGCCTGCTAAACGCTGAAGCAAAACATTGCGAGGCAACCTACAAGTCAAAGTTGTACATAATGCTCTCTAAAGACATAGGAAACCCGCCAACCACCGGTTTGCCAGCGTTGTGGACTATGGTCTAAAAACATTGAAGGCCCAGTACCAGCAGTGGGACAGTTTATATACTGGTTGATCATGTTGATAGTAGTTGCACGTATCTTGCGTCACTGATTATTATCTATCTACAATACGTAACGTACGTAATACAATACGTATCTACCTACAAATTCATGCCTAAGTAGGTATATATCGTTATCTTATCTTTAAAATAATACCTATGTCGGTACGTTTTGTTAAAGACGTTCTTTATTTAGTATCTGATAGTATCGAACCCATATCTATGTAATGTTTCAGACATTTATAAGGCACCTTTCTTCTTTTTGCTTGCGATTGCCTAAAATTAAACTAAATTACTTGTCGATTTTATAATATCCAAAAACATTATTACATTCAAAGACCACAAGCGTGGGCATGATTTGAACGTTAGCCGCCTTATTACAAGACATGGTCTAAATATAAATCGAGGTTTAACACTAAACTTACGTTCGTAAAATTTATTATACGTGCACTATAGACACATTTTTGGAAATCCATTGTCCCTACAATTCGTTGCAACAAATATCGATTAAAAAGTACATTCGTCAAAAAGTATTTTTAAAAATTCTCCATTCTCATCGAAACCTGGTATTACATTTAGAGCTTGTTTTGTTAAGGCCCTATAACTTTATAGAAATATCTCGGACATAGAATTTGCACATTTTACTAGTGAACTTAATGCACATTCGGGGTGCTGTAGAGAAGGGCGCGTGCGACCACAAGAGACCACGGGAGCTCGCTATATGTGGTCGCGACCACCGCAGCGCGTTGGTCGCGCGCCGACAAGCATCCTTCACTAATATTAACCACAGCATGGTAAGTGAAGCCAGCTGTCGCCTCGGCGTCTTAATCAATGTTATTGCACGTAGAAATAATAATTTCTGCACGTAATTATGCATAGCAAAGTAGTTATGTATGGCATGTCGTGACTATTGATGCAGAGAATTATGAAGTCACGGGATCTTGTGAGTTACTTCAGGGACGCGCGACTTCACCTACAACAGGTCGAACTGTCCTGTAGAATAGCAAGTAACTTTATTACTACACCATTGAATTATTATATTTCTCTAGTCTATTTCTGTCCATCCAAAGGTTGCCTGTAAGAAATTGCTTTTAGCGATAAGGCCGCCCATTGTGCATTTAAATTGTAAACTCTATCTATCTCTCTTGTCTCTGTAAAATTACTGTGTATGGTGTACAATAAAGCATTATCTAATCTACACCTCAACTACACTTTCAAATACTATAGGTATATGTTGTTCGTATTTGACAGTTAACAGAGGTCAGAGAACAACCTAAGGTATACATAATGTTGATCATACGAGGCTTTTGTAAGTTACGATTTATCTCATGCTTTCCAATCTCAAAATTTAGTTTATCTAGCCAAGCTGCCTTTCGTACGTATAGAAAAATTATTTGGTTTCAATAAGCAGGAGCTAATCCTGACATTGAGACTGAAATTGAATATTTCACAGTTCAGACTCAAATTGCATTCCTCGATTAATTTAAGTAATACAACTGATTATTTCAGGTCTGTATCATTTTCCATAAGCACACATGCAATATTTATATGGTCACTTATCTATGGTTCTTGGTTCTTATGTTATTAACGTAAGCTCATAATGTGTGCCAATGCCAACAAATATGTTTATTAATTTTAAAACATAGTCTATAACATAGCTGAGCGTAGTGTATAAAATAATATTACATTAAATTGACAGTCTCTAAAGACTGCCTCGTTGGTCTCGCGGCATAAATGTACGCATGGGATTGGGAGGTCTCGGGTTCGATTTCCGGGTCGGGCAAAGTGTTATTGGGTTTTTCCGTTAGGATATTCTCGGTAGCAGCACGGAGTCTGGTAATGTGCCCGGCACGGCAATAGGCTCGCCCCCTATTACGTGGGACCTAAAAATTTATGGCGAAATGTGGGTGTAATATTACACCTCTGCCTACCCCTTCGGGGAGACAGGCGTGAGTCTATAAAAAAAAATATATTGACATTTATTATGGTTCGATTACAGTCTGCTGTGGGTCTACAATTCACAATTTGTTGGCTACAAAGCGATGACTGCCGCCTTCAGTTTCAGTTTAGCGCGATGTCGGCCTTCGTCAATGTAAGCTTCTGTGTTAAACTACTAGGCGTTTACACTGAGTCGGCAATGCCTCTTGACCATTTATCTTACACTTTTAGAACCTTAAAATAGTAGTAGGTAATTAATTATTAATTGCAATGACGCAGAGGTTAAGCAAGTTTTTCGTCGCTGAGGAAAATGCGCTACTTATCTACAATTTTGTTCCCAATCTAAGTGTGACCGCTATCCTACATCTTTAAAGACCGCTGCAACTCATAAATCGGTTCTTGAGCATATAAAATAAATTAGCGGGTCTTAATCGCGTACACTTAACTTATTTAAGGTATAAATACCTATTTGTTTTCGACGTTTCGCTCGTCTTACACCGAGCGTGGTCGCGAAGATATCTACTGTCGAAACGTCGATATATACAAATCGCGAAAGTTTCAAATCGATCAGTTCTTGAGCAAGTATTGTCTCAAAAGAAAACGCTACGATGCAATATAGTACATAATAATATGTTTGTCAAGAAACGTAATAATTATACGCATTGCATCATTTTTTTCATCATGACTTCTTGTGTACTCGTGTGTCCTTGACTAATGGATAATACGGTAATCGCAAACAAATTACAGGGTATCAGTGACAATAAATAATTTAGGCTTTTTACACACACGTTTTTTTAATCGTGGGCTGATAACGGTTCCCTACGGCTTTTATAGAGTTTCTATAACAGGATCTTTGTGTGTTTGAACTTTTTTTTTAATGTTAATGTCCGGCAAACGAGCAGACGGATTGCCTGATGGTAAGCAATTACCGTCGCCCATGGACACAAGCAACACCACAGGAGTCACAAGTGCTTTGCCGCCTCTTTGGGTTGGGAAAAGGGATAGGATGAGGAGTGGGACGAGGGAGAAGGAATAGGGGATAGGGCCTCCGGCACTCTCACTCACCGAACGAAACGCAACAGTTTAGGAACTGTTACTTTACGTCGATTTTCTGTGAGAGGGTAGTAGGTACTTCCCCGGTCGAACCGGCCCATTCATGCTAAAATCAGCAAGGCTCTACTACCGGGAAAAGCTGCGGAACTTCGGAGGCCTGAATACATACGAGTATACCTACTGAAGGCCTATGGAAGCATGGAAGAGTTAAACGACGGTGCCAGTACTCTATACGTATTCTATGCGTTTGTCTAGCTATATTAGACTGCTCATGGAAGGCCCAGGTGCAACGAGAAAGGTCTTGACTAGTTTTTTGTTGTAAATATACATCGTGGGCTTATAGAATAAATCCTGTGTCGTATAAAACCAAACTGAAATCAACAATTTATGGAGCACACACGTCATAATGACTCTTGTCTCGTGTGGAGATCGAAACATAACTCGGCGCAGTGTCAGCGCGGCCGCTTCAGCCACTGCGCCTGTCTTATTTATGGATAGATTATACCTATGTTACATTTAAAAACAAAGAACCAAATCCGTATAATGTATTCATGCAGGCAGTGTTGGCAAAAAGTTAATCTGATTAACGATTAAAAATTACGATTAAAAAATTAATCACGGCTTTGTCGATTAAAATTAATTAATCATAATCAAAATTTTGCTGATTACGATTATTAATCGTAATTATTAATCGTTAATCACTATTAAAAATGTATGATTAATATATTAGGCACAAGTTTGATAATAAAAAAGTAGATGACCAGATTTTTTTATTTGAGTATTTATTAAAATCACAGCAATCGAATAGTCATTATAATAGGTAGGTACCTACATAAATTTAGTAATTAAAATATTGAAAAAAGTATTTAGTTCGGTAAATGATTTAAATTATATTTCATAATCACCCTATTCTCAAATAATTCGTCTGATTTCTAAATACTTGTATGTTTGTAGTATGTAATGTTTGTAGTTTGTTTGTCTGTTAAGTAGCGCCAACTAGCATCTACATTAGCTCAAAACATATAGGCTAAGTAATTTTTTCGCTTGTTATTAAAATACTTTAATCTGCTTAATCAAATTAACGATTAAAGATTAATGATTAATTTTATTAATCGCGATTACGGTTATTATTTTCATTGAGATTAATTTAGTCACGATTAAGTTTAATCTGATTAAAATTAATCAAATTTAATAATCGATTGAAAAATAAAACACTGCATGCAGGTAACTGAGTCTACGGTAAGTATACCTACCTTCTTTATACGTTGAATTTTTATAGCGTGTAAAAAGAAAGTGTGACCATATTAGAAGGCTTAGAGCTTACGTGCCGGAACCATAAGTTCTTTGTATAAATGAGATATTAATTAGACAGATCAGTAACACTCATAAAAGGTAGGAAAATTCGATCACACATAATAGGTGTTAAATATCAAAATATTATGCACTATTCATTTCTATTAGACTTGCCTCAAAAATTACATTAACATTCTGTTACAAATACCAGGTAACTTTGTCAAGGCTTGG
This sequence comes from Euclidia mi, assembly GCA_944739405.2. NCBI lineage: Eukaryota > Metazoa > Arthropoda > Insecta > Lepidoptera > Erebidae > Euclidia > Euclidia mi. Next base: position 42,782,904 of record OX123187.2, read on the forward strand.
AGCGCTTGTCCATTGGACATTGGGCGCGACTTACCAGCGTAGGTACTTACCTACTATCTACTCCGTTTCAACACAATATACCAAGTACTGAGATCGTGTAACAAGCGCTTGTGTCCGGCTAGACGAAGAAACATAAGATTTCAAGCAAAATGAAGGCTACTCTTCAATATATTCTAAACATCTACTTCTTTTTGAGGATTCACCTACGACATAAGATTTTATCCACGAGTCATGATATGAATGATATAATGTCCTGTAAATTAGAACAGCCAGAATTAATTTATAGTTACACACCGTAAATCTTATCTAAATTCCACAAAGAATCATAATTGCTACATAAAACATCCTTTCACAAAGACCTCACAGGCTTTTAAATGTCACAAACGTTATGGCTTTATTCAATCACTAACGCGCATAGAATTTGCAGATTCTAATACCATCGTTTACGGTCATTCAGGATGTCGTGTCGTTGAGTTGGGCGTGTGCGACCACAGGAGATCGGTCGCTCGCTATATGTGGTCGACCACCGCGGCGCCGTGGTCGCGCGCCAAGGATCCTCACTAGTGTTAACCGCTATGCAGAGCAAGCCAGCTGTCATCTTCGCGTCTCAATGAATGTTATTGCTAGTAATAATAATAATTCTCGCGCACGTTAATGTGCCGATACATGAACGGATCATGCATGTGATTATTTAATGGTCGTCTCTCCGCTAGCAATTTACTGAGTGTTGCAAGCCACGGGTGAAGGGACATTAAGTAATCGCTTCTGAGATTTGAATACCACGTGTAGTATGGACGTAAATTAGCTTCAAAGGGGGTTAATGAGAAAATATAAACCAATTTGGACTCAGATTGGCTTAGTTTCTTAAAATAATACAAACCACGGATAAGTGGTTACGAATTTTGTCTCTCATATTAAAATTTATGGTTGATTTTGAAAGCGATAATTAGTTTGTTTATGGCAACTCCAGAATTAGGAATTAATCCTGTGTCGCAGGGCACTTTATAAATGAGTATTAAAGCTATACAATCGCTCGAAAATTTCAAAAACCTTATTAAAGCTAATTAAGTATATGTATAAATGTTGGGCTTCAAAATTTACGGAACTTTCAAATAAACGTCCAACGCCAAATTTACCTCCTTTTGGTAGAATAATAAATTAATGCAATCTTAGTGTTTGCCTTCGTCATAAAAATAAAGTAGGTAGGTACTGTACAAAATGCATCTTGTTTTTAACTAACGTAGGCTCTACAAATGTCAGTTAGGACAAGTAATTTTATAAATGTGATGTTTATTATATGCCACTGTATTTATTTTACTCAGAATGTGTAATTTGTGTTATACAGAATGACTAGCATTCTTAGAATAAATAATTGAACCTTAACCATTAAATTTATTTTTGATGTTTAATTCAAAACTCAAATACTTTTCCTTATTTGTTCAAGTAAAGTTTACTCATCTCGGAACATAACCTTTGGTCATACACTTCATTTTGATACCTATGTAATTTGCTCAAAACAAATATTTAATAACTAGAATAAAATCAGCTCAAACACAGCTGAAAGATTCGGACGAAAAAAGCAAAGTATAATTCATACTTAACTAAATTACCCATAAAAAACGAATCGCAAGCTATTTATAATATAATAATAATAATATATTTATTTGCTTGAAATACGGTACACAAGGTGTTACATTTAAAAAGTACGGGACATATTTCACCAACAATACTGGTATGCAAATTACAAATTTAAAATTATTATGTCAAATGAAATTCAATGTCAAATAAAAAAAAAAAGTAGAATGCCACATATTATAAAAACGTCGACAAGAACCATGGTCTAAGAAGTCCGTTTACATTAGTCTAAATGATGTGCTTCCGCGGACAAGTGCCACATGAACGCACAACAACAACGTGCAAGTGAAGCGATATTAACATAGTTTATAAGTATATTTATACTAACAACCACTGTATATATGTTAGACTGTAAGGTATTTATCTATGCGTCTATGCCACGCGAAATAAAACGATTTATTATTATTAAAACCAAATGTATTGATTTACTAAATTCTTACTCATACTACATGCATCATTATTATTCCTTGTAACAAGTTACATACAGTTCAATGACCACCGAACTATTAGCTAATAGAATCACTCATTGACAAATGTATTCCATAAGAAACAATACTTGTCAGAAAATCCAAGCCTCGCTACTAAGTTCTTCTACTGTAAAATGTTGTGAGATCCATGTACCTAATAACAAGTCAGTTATTAATTTATTCAGTCCCTACTTAAGGGGCACTGCCGTGCCTGAAGACTTGTAACTTGCAATCGTCACTTTACCCTATCATATTATGTTTACCTATTAGAATATGTAAAATAATGTTCAGTCAATCTTTGGATTCTTAGTCAGTAGTGAGACTTTCCGGACCTACAACTTTTCAATACCAAGGCGTAAAGTAGAATTTTGCTTAATTTTTCAAATTTAAATCATATTAAGCAATTAACACAGGCCGTTAAACTAAAATTTGGCTTGGCGATGCTTAAAAATTTTCATGACATATAAATAACCCTACGATTTCATAACTTAAAAATATTTCCTAAAGTTGAAAGGACTATAGGTATGTATAGGCACGAGGCAAATAACTGTCATTTAAAAGTAGTAGTATTAGTCGAAGTAAGTCTATATCTGATACAGAAAGACTTAACCAAAGACAATAAAAATTAACCGGTCATGGACGTTTTATATCATCAGATCACGCGGTCGAGAGGAATTAATCACACGATCTAAGAATCAGCCTTATACGCGTGCCTCGGCCGTTAGGATGTATCTCAAGCTGTAATAGAGCAATTAAAACTTTCGTGGTCACTATCATTACATTTTACTGTTCCTACGGGATATAGGTATACCACGTACGGACGTACCTTTGTTTTGAGTAACCGATATTTCGGCACTGTTGCAAGCGCCATGTTCACGGATGTATCTACTGATCCCTCATTATCTCAAGCTGTATCCCCAAATATTGGTACTACTAAGATCTTCCCGCTTTATGGATATTTCTAAGGAGTAAGCAGATAATATGTCCTAGCTGGGTAATACTAAATATATAAACATGACAGTATGTGAGAATGGATGGATGTCTGCAACTCTTTTACGCAAAAAAATCTGAACGGATTTTTTTGCGTACAAGACAACTTTGGAGTAATATTATATATATTAAAGTTATATGGCTCGTAATACAATATCACACACGGTTACCCTGCTGTCTCGACAGCCAGTAGCTACGCGGGTGGAGCCGCGTGCAGAAACTAGTATGTTCAATTTCGGCAAACAAAAGAGGTGTTTGGTTAAATTGTCCATTGAATAGGCGAAATGCTTGTCGTCTTTTGCCGTCCGTCTTTTACATTTTTCAAAATCCATGCATTCATGAAAGAGTCTTCACACACAACAATCAAGAGAAACCCAATAAATACAAATGTATTTATAAATAAATTGGTGGTTGGTTGATAAATACCAACCCAGGAATATTCTACCACATAATAATATTCTACCTCATACACAAACACACATCACCATCTAGTCCCAAACTAAGCAGAGCTTGTACTACGGGTACTAGAAGAACTATAAACATATATACATTTTTTTGTAAATACATACATATAACACATAGAAACACCCAGACCAAGACAAACATCCATGTTCATGCACACAAATGTTTGACTTGAGCGGGAATCGAACCCGCGACCTTCGGCGTAGCAGTCGCTTACACTCCTGCTGCGCCAACCGGTCGTCGAATCAAATTTTACGGTAGAACGCAATCGTAAACTTCTATAGCGGGACCATTCTACCTGACCATAAGGTTGTACTTACCTACCTCCTGACCTTAACTATACAATATTCCATTATTCTAAATCGATACGATAAAATCTACTTTACTTTGAATGACGTAATAGTTCGCAGTATACATAATATGTTACCAAAGTGCTAAAAATGGCTTTATTTGAATACAAGATACATACACTACCGATTCGCGTTTTATCACAATGTACACACATTAAGTTAACAAAAAAGTCGTAATACCCACGTATTCAGCCAGCAAACATAACATAACCTGCGATATGAATGAATCATTTAATTATTTAGTGAGACGGTCAGAGTCCCATGAAACGGCGTCCCATCATGACTAGCCTTATGTGATGCTCACATTTGTAAAGTAACAACAATCGTTTCGCGAGTGTATTGTCAGTTGGTCTAATGATTTGTTGGGAGCGGCTGTTCAGTGAAACGTGCAGTGCGTCAACATGTTTCAACCTCGTGTTATGCTCACATTCACGGAGATGCCGAAGTCCAAGTTAGATGAAATATCCACGCCCGAAGAACGAGCCAAACTGTTAGAGAGGGAGAAACACCAGTCGCCTTCCAATAAGGTACGTTTTTCACACACGAATCACGGCTAGTTGACTGCATACATTATTTATTTTATCAACCTTGAACTTAAATCCATTTTTATGAAGAAAAACCTGTGTGAAATTTTAATTAGCGCGACGAAGTGTTTTTGTTTATTTATTCAAACATAACCTTGAAACCGGCATTGTACGTAGAATGTTTCAATTCATTTAAAGAATCTATTAACAAGATGTTTGTATTGAAACAAAATGAATGTTTATAAAAACAGGCAAATTCAGTGAATAACTGGAATGTAACAAAGCTTGTCAAATGTTTGACTATTAGTTACACCAATGTGACAATGTATTGTCCAAAGCCCGTGGAAGTAACAAAAAGTGAACGACGGATGAACATTGTCACCCAACGTCTTGTTTACGAAACATTGAGGGACACACTATGACAATTTATTATTAGTGAAATCTGTGGCCCACCGTGACGGTCAAACTGACATAATACACTTGTCTCATAAATCACTTTCATAATGAATATTGTTCCTCGTTCCGTGGTCAGTCATTTGTCCCTATAGATCGTTCCTGGGCGAATAAAATAATGAAACAGCACAATGTGAAGGAACGGACGCAGTACTTGCGAATGTCCACAATGTTTGCATTAAGAAATATACTAAATAACATGATAATAAAAGTCTATACATAGCTATATGAATATATTTTACTTTAGAACTAAAAATTCACGTTAGTATGAGTCATGTGTATAATTTAGGAAGGTACTTATTAGGTACTTACTATCATTTATGTAAATATTTAGAATTTGTTATCTTTATGTCTTCATACATTTGTATAATTTGCCTCGTGTTATTCGGGGACAATGTTTTCAGTAATAATTTGAAACCAAAATTACACGAGGCACTTTGGCATTAAAGAAAAGTTTGTTATACACATCGACTTCCTTTGAACAAATATTTGATCGAAGTCGACAAACATTATGACTGTTCTTGTGGTCTAGTGATTAGTGACTCTAACTGCTGAGCCGGAGGCCGTGGGTTCGATTCCCAATCGGGACAAATCTTTCCAATCCAAAAAAAAATCTAATCCCTCCTTGGTGAACATGTTGCGTTGGATTGACATTTCGCGAAGTTGACAATACATCCGTTAACGCCCTAGCTGTCGCCACAAATAGTTTATTTATATCATAAGGGTATCAGAAAAACTCCTTCATCCAAGAAAAGTTTACAGTGCTCTATTCTAACAGCTCATCCATAAAGTCCACAAATTTTTTGGTGTTTGATATTTTATTAACTTTCACAATTTACACAATATTCTACACGAATCGCTTGTAATCACAACCAACTATGAATACTCGCGGGGTCTTTTTTCATGCGTAATATTATTATTGTATTGTACGCAAATTATTACAAACACAAAAAAGAAGTATAAAGCTAAACGCCGCTCATGAAAAATTATACTTCTCGCGCACCGATTAAAACATTCTCACTGCGTCCGATAGACACATACAAGACTATGATTAGTGATCACACACTCGCACTCATTATAACTCAAGTAATAGCAAATCATCATAGATTAGTATACATCTTTGCACTCTATGATGACCATGAAATGTAGTTTCATTACCCAACACACGTTGTCTTAGACAAAACAACAAATAATAAGAACTCTCAGGTAAATGTACCGGGTGGCGCAAAAGTAATGACTATACTTGGTTCAGCTACAACTGTTTCTAAATTAGAATACTAGAATTAGTTATTTAAATATTAATATTTGTGCCATGAAGTTAAGTTGCATTACGATTTAAATATGATGTCTATTAAATGTTGACCTCCAGAGTTGAAGCACATTTAAGCCCTATTTATGACATTTTCCATAACTAGCCGTAACACTTCCTGCGATATGATTTTTATTACTTGGTGCATGTTTTCTTTTAAAACTGCTCTGTGGTTTGTTCACATACACCCGAGATTTCATATAACCCCAAAGAAAGAAGTCTGGACGCCATACAGTTACTTTTAGTGGGTGTAAAGGTGTTTCTTGAATAATGCGCGGATTTTCAGTGTCTCAGAAGCAAGTATTCTGCTTATTGACATGCCCCGAGAGAAAGAATTGCGCTTCGTCACTCATGATCAATTTTGAAGAAAAAATATCCTCTTCAAGGTTGAGGTTTATGACGCGATTATTGCATATTCTTGGGGAGTAAAGCGTTCCATGATTATTTTTAGTGAATTTTACATTTGATTACAACAAAATTTTCAATATCAGATGTCATAAAAAAATATAAGGAATTTCTATAGGGTCATTACTTTTGCGCCACCCTGTATTATCACTGCGGTCTAACAAATACATACTATAGCTTGGGTTACATGGCATGACGATTAAAGTAAACTATTTATAAAACCAGCTTGCACCAAGGGTCGGCCTTTAGCCCCTACCTCTGCCTGTTAATTATGGATGCTATATCATCATTATCATCGGACATACAGGCAGAGGCACCGTGGTGCATGCTATTTGCCGACGACATCGTTCTGGTAGCAGAGAGTGGACAGAAGGTGCAGAACAAACTGGAGGAGTGGCGGCAGAGATTGGAAAATGTAGGCCTGAGAATAAGCAAAACCAAAACGGAATATATGTTCTGTAACTTTGGCGGTCTCTCCAGTCCTATACACTCGGCGGTGCACCTCTACCAGTATGCTCCGATTTCCGCTACTTAGGTTCACTCCTGCAAGATGACGGCAAAATTTATGGGGATGTTAGGCAAAGAATCAACGCAGGATGGATGAAATGGCGCCTGTGAAATTAAAGGGCCGTATGTATAAGTCGGTTATAAGGCCTGTCGTACTGTATGGAGCTGAGTGTTGGGCTACAAACAAGATGGATGAGAAACGATTGCATGTGGCAGAGATGAGAATGTTACGATGGATGTGTGGAGTGACAAGAATGGACAGAATTAGGAATGATTACGTTAGAGGTAGTATGAAAGTGGCGCCCATAGCTAAAAAGGTGAAACGGAGTCGATTGGTCTGGTATGGACATGTTATGCGGAGAGATGAGATGTATGTAGGTAAAAAAGTGATGGATATGCATGTAGAAGGACGAAAAGGGAGAGGACGGCCAAGGAAAAGATAGATGGACTGTGTGAGGATGGATATGAAAGAGAAAGGGGAAAACGATCGGATGACTGGTGACAGAGAAGTATGAAAGCGAAGGACATACTGCGCCGACCCCAAATAAGTTGTGACCAGGGCAAGACAATGATGATATTTATAAAATCAGGTTACAAATGTTTTAGTACTATGTACCTACTAAATCTTGTATATTACCTAAGTATATAAAATTCTTGCGTTACTGACAGACTGACAGACAACCCACAGCTGAAACTACTGGGCGCAAGAAGCTGAAATTTGGCATGTACCTTTGTTTCTTGGGGAGTGTCGAGGTGCCCTAAGGAAGGATTTTCCGAAATTCTATCGGGCTCGTGTAGAAAGGCGTTAGTTTGAAAAATATGTGGGCAACGTTGCGAGCATCCTCAAGTTTTATATAAACTTTCGTTCTTTTTTTTCTTTTTTACTACTTTCTCATGTACCCGTGTGTCGGAGGGTCGGGTATCACCGAAGCATTCGTCGCAACCCCCCGACGGGTATTGGCCCGCCAGATGGTGTTGGGCTCCATCGCCATAGGGAGGACTGCAACGCAACACTGCATCTCCTCTTCCTCTGCGGCCCCACCGCGACGCAACAATGGTGCGCCCCTATTTGGTCGCGGGAGATAGGGCGCGCGGCAACGCAACACCGACACGCCTGTCCTCCCGCGACCGCACCCGACTGCGAGGGACAGATAGAACTGTCCCCCGCACCCGCACTTTGGACGCATCCTACGCAGGCCTCACCCAAGCCCACGTGCAGCGTTCCCTCCCGGGATCCAGCTTAGCTTCACCGTGGGTGTACCTGAAACCCACGGTTACTGAGCCCCCCACCACGACAAGGTGGAGATTATATAAACTTTCATCCTGGGTTTCATTTGATTTAAGCCGCTTTATCTCTAGACAAAGCATAAGCGGAATAAGGATAAGACAGGCTTTCACATAAATTATTTAAGTACTTAATTATCATGAAGTATGATTTTCAAAACGGGAAAAGCATTCGGTAATGCGGTAACCTCGTTACTCAGATACGGGCTAAAAAACGATTATTTAAGAAACTTTCTTACGGTTTAATGCTACAACAAGGTGAATCAAGGTAACAATAATTTCCATTTAAATACACTACATACGTTATCCACGCACAAAGCAGACAATTTTACTATGCAATTGAAAATAAAACAGACTTGTTATATAAACATTTACAAGAATGCTACATCTCTAGTATAGTAATATGTAATTAACGGATGCGATCATATACAGATGCACCTATTTTCGGCAGGTTTATATTACAACTAATGGCGCTGATACATCTGAGCTTTCACTTGTAACAGACCAGCGAGCACTCGCCGTTTTCTGTTTTGTCGAACCGATCATTTTCACGATCATTCTAGCGAACATTCTAAATTCAAATAGTCCTTAGAATATAGAAAATATATAGAAATCGCACTACAACCGAAGTTTTACCCAATATGTTTACTTCAGTTTCACATATGAATAATTTCTAGAGTAAGAGTAAGATACATAAACAAATGACGTTTCTAAATAATAAAATGCAGATTTTAATTTGAACAGGTTTAATAAATCACACAAGAGTCTGTTCCTACGTTCAAATATATTTTTCGATATCGAGAGTTTATCAACATTCTATTGAAATTAATTTTGAGTAAACCAAATCTAAGGATCTATCGTAAACATTATCGATATTTTATCGATATTTATTCTGAGTAAGCTCATCACTAGTCAAGCTAAAATAAGTGACATACTACGGAGATTCTTCCCTAGATTAAAATCATAAGTCAAAGTGAAGTAAATATATTGGGTTTAACAGCCATTGTAGCGCGAACTCTATGTATTATCTATATTCTAAGGCTCGCCCGAATAATCGTGAGAATGCTCGCTAAAACATACGCATTTCTTTAGTAACATTCGCGAGAATACTCATTACAGGTGAATGCTCAAGTGTATCAGCGCTATAACACATTGCAATAACATCTAAAATTGAAGAACAGTGAAGAGATTAGGTAATATACACTCACTGGTATGAAGAAACTTAGAAGTTTTGAGGCCTGGTGGGAGATCATCAGAAATATTTACTGCTATAGCAAGCAGCCGAGTCGTATGATTTCTTTACTATCCCATATTTGTTGATCATTTTTCTGGCTTAAAAATAATACCTGTATCGTGATAATGCTACGTTTATTTATCAAGTATCAACCTCCCTTCTTGATCTTGTTTTATTACTATTAAAATATCAACTACGAAATGGCGCCCCGGTACAGCTTTTTTGGTCTCGCGCAGAAGCTCTTTTTCTCCCCGGAATTTAGAGTTTGGTGCAGACTGGGACTCCTCTAAGGTCGATCGCGCCTACTCACTAAAACCACCGGGGTATTTCTCTATGGACCCATTGTGAATGGCTTAGTCTCAGGAACTAAAATAGAATGGCGCGGTGGTGGCGTAACCCCACCGTTAACTGGCAGACACACGCATCAAAATTTTTCTTATACATCATTATTTATTTCATCGTTCAGCCCCAACACAGGTTGATACTTCAGAATACGAACATCTCTCGTCATGACCATCTTTGACAGTCCTTACGAGGAGTCAGTACCCTCAAATAAACTGATGCTGGTCTAAACCATGGAATATCGCTATCCCATTGGGTAGCGGAGGTCAGTCCGCAGTCATTCTTCGGAAAAAGCTGATATTCAAACATGGTCGGACCAGTAAGCGGACCCTGGTTCCAAGGCGTGTAAGTTACGATGCAGCCGCCCAACCAGTATAACGCTAGAACGATGATGATGACTTTAGAATAGGAACTTAGTGCTGTATTCATCAACATCATCCTCTTAGCGTTATTCCAGTTTCAATCTGGGGTCCGCTTACTTGTCAAACCGGATTTGGCTCAATATTAGCTTTTCCACGGAGCGACTGCCTGTCTGCCCTGCGCAACCCGAAGGGATAGCGATATTCCATGGTTTAGACAAGTGCTAGTTTATTTTAGAAGGTACTGACGCCCTGTAGCGATTGTCAAAGATCTTCATGACAGCCGGGACCAACGGCTTAACGTGCTCGCCGAGGCACGGGACCAGCGATAATTAACAATTCAATACGCACATAACTCCGAAAAGTCATTGATGCGCGCCGTGGATTCGAACCCGATACCCTCTGCATGGCAGTCTGTTGGTATCTCCACTAGGCTATCGCTGCCTTTTTAACATAGTGCTGTACTATACCTATAATATTAAGATGGTTCTGCTAAATTCAAGCGTGAGGCATTTCAGGCAGCTATATACAACATTCATTTCTATCTGGGTTTACAACAACCATTAATTTATTGCATCAGTCGGGCTACTTACGATTGTTAATGCAATATTAAATTGCGTTGCAGTCATACCTATGCGTGTAATTACCGTCATAATAATTATTCATGTTATTTATTGACATATTCACCCGAGTTTTGGGTAGGATATGACTACAGAAGACTCACAACGATAGAAATAACCAGTCATCTATTTCCTATTTTAGACAAATTTCCTTTCTTAGCAAGTAATAAATTACCTATACTGGACAAAATGTGGTGTTCAATACTTCTATTTTGTTTGCCATACCTAAAGCAATATTTTCTAGCAAACAAGGACACATCCGTATTTCTGGCAATTTAGATGTACCTACCTATGCGGATGTCTGAGTCAAATATGTTGGAAATACCTACTTATATGCTATTTTCAGCAATAGTTTTAAACAATAGATGCAAGTAAAAACACTCGTGCAGAGATAAAATGTTGAGTTTGAAGGTGAAGAGATAATAAATTAAATATTATTATCACTTATTAAATTGTATTTACGTGATTATTACATTAGATTTTTATAGAAAATCGTAAATATTTAACTCACTTTCTAGCATAATATTGATTCTGTACTACTTGCTACGGGTTTTGTCTACAATATTATCTACTATATACGCTACATCGACCACAAAAAGATTATTCGTACTTCCTGTTACAGCCATAAAGTAATACTTACAGTTGAAGGACGTGATAAGATTGTATGTGTATTAAATAAATACGTAACATATGAAATGGTTGTAACCTTCATAACGATGAGACAAATAAAAATAAGTAAACAAAATACACGATTACTCGTTAATATTGGGACAAATCATAGATAAACCATTTTTACCTTGATACTACAACTCCCTATATCGCCAACTACTACATAATCTGCAGTGTATTAATGTCGTATTTTACGTAGATAAGCAACAACATTCATGGTATATTTCTCAAGGACTGACCATGAACCTCAAGATTGTTTGGAATAGCTTCAGTTTCATGTGTATATTTGGCGGCTTCCTACTCCGCATTACTAGTAACGTTCACTCATGCTCGTATGTGAGGTGGTGTGATCAATAGCTTTCGCTATAAGCGTGTTTCAGTTATATCTCTGCACGATATATCATAACTGATAAATTGATAACGTATTATCGATAGTTCGTGTGTCGTAGTCGCGAACAGACACCCGCGCTATAATAACTCTGATATGTTCACACATGTTTAATTAGAACAATAAGCAGTCAATGACACCGTGTACTAGTCAAAAATATTTATAATTAATAAGTAATTTATAATGAAGGAAGCCGAGAACGGGTGGACCGGCAAGCCGGGAGACAAGGATGACAAAGGGACCGATTTGTCCAAAGTGCAGTTCACGAAAAGTAGTACATCTGACACGTAAGTTGTTTTTTATTACTTTTAAATGCATGTGTAACGTTGCACCACAAAATTGAATGAATAGGCGTCACTGAGTAGCAGAGTAAACCGAAAGGCGGCTGACACTGAAAACAAATTGTTTTCAATTGATGAACAATTTATTCATTATCAAGGCACTACACTGAGAATGTGGTTTTATTGTATCTAACACAGCACAGCTTATAATTAAAACCAATGAATTCGTGTTGTATATTCGTCCGAAGTAATTAAGAACGATCTTATGGTGGCTCTGAACGTAGCAGCGATACATGTTTTTGAAACTAAACAGTAAGATAAAAATAAACCAGCTATTTGTGATCGTCGCCTACACGCCTCTGTTATCGGAATATATAACCAAACCACTGCGATATTTTTCGGGAATGCCAACTAAATTACAATAATATGACATGTTTGCATTACATTTTAAATATTTGGAGCGATTGTACGATAAAAGACAAAATATCACTGATATCAAGATCGTAAAATAAAAGAGATCCGCGCTTTATTAATTGTACTCAATGAAAATGTAATGTTTATGTTAGAATGTTACTAAACATCTAAGTGCGTACATACATAATTATGTACGTACCTACTGGTAGACGTACAATTTTAATGAAATTAAAATGTTGTATTAGTTTAGCGTCGAAACGCAACTGGGGATCATCACTTGTTATAAAGCTAGAATAGTCATTACGAGGAGAATGCCCTAGAATATCTTTAGTCTAACCAGGACGTGGCTAACCCTAGAGGAAAAGCCAGCCTTCTCTATTTAGTTAGATTAGACAGTGGCCAAAGACTCCATAGCGAAAGACTTGGATGCAACTCTGACAACACCAATATGTTGATTTTACTGATCGCCAAAGCTAACGAAAGATAGATAATTCATACCCGGATCTTGTCAATAGGTACGCATTGGTCACAAATCTGACGGATTTAGATGATTTTCCTTTCAATATTGGTTCATTTAATGAAGCACCTGAGCTCAGTGTTGTCTAGTGTATATTTTTATACCAATAAATTAGTTTCTTATAAGCACTGTTGCGTCATGTTTTATAGTGGGAGCCATATGGTGAATACGATTATGGCCTACTTATTTGTATACACGGATTCATATACCTACTCATTATATATATGAACGACAGTAGAAGACAGGAGTATTTGCTAATTGTGAATAATATTAAAATGTTTAACAAGAAGTACCATGGACTATGTATTAAAAAGTTATCTCCTTTTATGATGCTTAGCTACGTATTCGTATTTTAATACAAACGTCAGTGGAGTAAGTAATCACAAAGATTCATGTTAACCTATTAACAAAAAAATTGTTTAGTCATCGAAGTTTATAATATTCATATTGGAACGACTCAATGTAAAGATTTTAGCAAATATTATATATTTCAGTGTGAATTAAAAACTAGACGTCGCCAGCCGCTTCGCCCGCGTTATTTATACATTATAAACTTTCCTCTTGAATCATTCTATCTATTAAAAAACCGCATTAAAATCCGTTGCGTAGTTTTTACGAATTAAGTATACATAGGGACAGACAGAAGAAAAACTTTGTTTTATACTATGTAGTGATTCACAGAATAAAATGAAACCTATACCTATATCATCATCACTACAATCCTTGTTTAACGCTGGCCAAGTACTGATTGAAAGACTTAACAGGACTTTTTGGGATTATTATGTGGATCTCTCAAATATTCGGTATCCTTTTGTGTGATTTTTTAGTGCACTGAAACTCGAAAAGTCAGTGATTCGCATCCTTGGCTTGAACTTGGAGACTGTAAGTTTCCCACTAGGCTGTCGCTAAGCTTCCTATTATAATTGTCTGGTTCTTAACACGGCTCAAGAAATACGCCCAATCCTCTTAATTTGGCTATACGGATGGCGTCGTAATTTAAGAGATTGGCTGGCTGTTCTGGGAGTTGCCTATTTAATAAAAAAAAAATAATATGTAGATCAGGTACGTTGTAATTTAAAAGATTGTGAAATCTGATTATATAAAATTCTTGCGTTACTGACTGACTGACAGACACGCTACAGCCGAAACTATTGGGCGCAGGAAGCTGACATTTGGCATGTATGTTCCTTGGGGACCGTAGGAGTGCACTAAGAAGGGATTGCCCGAAATTCCCACGGGATCGGCCAAAACGGGTAAATTAAAAAAAAATGCAGGCGTAGCTGCTGGCGTCCTCTAGTCTGATTATAAAATTCTTGCGTTACTGGCTGACAGACAGCAAAAGTTATTGGACGTCAGAAACTAAAATTTAGCATCATGTTCCGTGAGGGTCGTTGGGGTGCACTAAAAATCCATTTCCTGAAATGCCCACGGGAACCGGTTTAGACGCGCGGGCGTAACTGTGAGTATGCTCTAGTAATACATAAAATAATATCACTGTTTGATAGTAAATGGTAAGTGTAATGAGAGCGTGTTACACAAAAGACATTAGGTACAAGCACGTAAAATTTCGCCTCAATAAGATATATTTATTGACAATTTAAAGTTAAGTACTTAAATGATAAAACGTCACGAGATAATCCGCCGAACCAATTAAAATTAATCGTAATAGGTATATGATTGTTTTGTTTGTGTATCTATTTCATAACCTATTTTATTATTGAGTTGATGTTAAAAGTTAAACGTAATTCTTTGTCTGCGGAATCTCTTTCAATTATAGGTCAAATAAAGAGATAAGGGTGACCAGGGAGCGTCTGCTTTTTCTAAAAAATAAACTTGTAACTTGACGCGTTTGACGTCTAATTTCAGTTTGATATTATTGTAAATTTAGTAAACAGAAGTTAAAATTTAGTCCAAGAGACTAACTTGGCGGAGCCTTTTTTTTTTTTTTTTTTTTGGTATCGGGTTGGAAAATCCTCATGGAGTCCCTCCGCTCCGGGGGAAGGACGAAGGGGACTGTCAGACTCTTACTGACTAAAAACCAACCCGTATTCCTCATGTACCCGTGTGTCGGAGGGTGGGCATTCGTCGCTACCCCCCGACGGGTATTGGCCCGCCAGATGGTCAGGCGGGCCCCGAACAAAACCCCCTTGGCGGCGGATGAAGGTGTTGGGCTCCGCCGCCAAAACACTCAGCGGCCGCAGAGGATAGGGAGGACGGCAACGCAACACCGCATCTCCTCTTCCTCTGCGGCCCCACCGCGACGCAACGATGGTGCGCCTCCATTTGGTCGCGGGAGATAGGGCGCGCGGCAACGCAACACCGACACGCCTCTCCTCCCGCGACCGCACCCGACTGCGAGGGACAGAAGAACTGTCCCTCGCACCCGCCCCTTTGGACGCATCCAGCGCAGGCCTCCGTCAAGCCCACGCGGAGCGTCCCCTCCTGGATCCCTCTTAGCTTCACCGCGGGTCACCAATCCACGGTTACTAAGCCCCCCCACCACGACAAGGTGGAGATCCCAGGGGGGGGGAACTTGGCGGAGCCTGTATTTGGATGTTAGAAGAAAACATTACATAATTAACCTATTAATGTTATTTTAAACGGTGAAGTTTAGCTGAAATTTCAGTTGGATAAATATTCAAATAGTGTTGTCATATTCTTTCATATTTATTTATATGATCTTAATATATGATATAAATTTAAATTCGTCATACCTCACTAAATAATAAAAGTGAATCTTTAGGCCAAGCATGTTTTGCTGTGAATGTTCTAATATAAAGACATCACGTGTCGCCTGTACTGTATTGCTCAAATCACCATGGCAACACGAAAACAACCGAAGTAAGTGTCCCTTGATTTCGGACATTTTATTATTATTACCGAAGATGCAAAACAAACAAGAAATAGAGAAACGCAAATTATAGTCGCGGTGCACTGAATGTACTGAATTGACAGTTTTAAATGTCAGTTTTATATTTAATTAAAGTTAAAATTTTCCGCGATTCTGCATTAGCTTAAACTGAGTGTATACGTACCTATGTGAGAAATAAAATCTAATTAAAATGGTACCCAGTAATGGGACAGTTTACATACAGGACCGATAATCAAGGCATAGCCATTGCTTATCAAAAGATATCAAAGCCATATAATTAAATATGCCACTGAAATCACACGAGACGCCGTAATAAAAAAACAGTAAATAAAATTTTCAATTGTTTCATCATTAGCCTTTAACAGTCCACTGCTGGACTAGGCCTCTCCTTGAAAGGAGGAATTGGCCTACTACTATACCACGCTGGCCAAACGGGTTGGTATACCTAGGGTTTGTATCAAGTTTTCCTTCTCTGACAATGCTGTTCTCTGCATAATATGGTCCCTCTGTCGGCTCTTACGACACCCATTGGATGATATGAGGTGGTGACATTCCGTATTCTTAATTCGTCACCACACGGATTTTCAATTGTTTATGACACACATAATTATAATTGTAGGTTTCTATTATTTTATAATTTTAGGCTCTTCTATCATTTTGTTTTACATACATATTATGTATGCATTATAAAGTTTAGGAAGGACAGGAGCTTCCAATACTTACAGCTTCCAAATTGTACCGCGCCGGTCTACTGTGTAGTTTGATTAGTAAATATAATTTTGACATGTCAATAATTTAACTACGTTACAAGGTAAACATAAGACCATGATAAGATTAACCTTTAATCATAAGGATATCACTTATTATTTTTATGCGTAATTTACACAATGTTATTTAAGGCAAACGTTTTATACCCTTACCTATGTTTTCAAGAAGCCTTTTTTGGCATAAGACTATATCACGGAATTGTAAATAATTCATGTAATCTGTGGACTATATAAATACTTCCGAACATGTAGGTAAATGAAAAGATCTTCTAGTAGGTTATCTTACAAGCTAATTCTTCAAAGAGACCTACAATTTGCGACGCTACATGATTTCATAGTATAAAACAAAGTCTGTCTTCTGCCTGTCTGTATTCGGTTTTAATAGATAGAATGATTCAAGAGGAAGGTTTATATGTATAATTGACGCGGGCGAAGCTGCTGGCGACGCGACGTCTAGTAACTTATAAAGCAAACATTGATAACGAAGAAACTTTAGATTGATTATTAGTATTACATACCTATGTCAATATACCAGATACTTGAAATCTAACATAATTCATAATACAAAACGTTTTATGTGAAAGTTCTAAACCGCCGTAGAAAAACGCTATCCGTATCAAATTCTGAAAGCTCCCATTCTCAGTGTCTGACCGCTGCGATTAAGAATTGATGTAATCGCACATCCCAATTGCACAAGATAAATTGAATAATTAGTGACAAATGCCTCCGGTCTTACACATAAACAGATTAAAATATGAAGTTTGCATCGGAATCATCAAAGAACGAAATTATAACATTCCAGGGTATAACTTTGGTTAAACATTCTCCAAAATTAGTATAATAAGCCTTCACACTTGCTTATCGGTAAACATTATATTATACTGAAGTGGAGTTTATGGTTTTACCGATACGCAGCTTATTTGTATATACAGATTAGAGAGAGCCAGTCATCATGTTTCAATATTCCTATGTTATTTCAGAGAATCTGAAACAGATACGAGTACAACAGATAAAGATGAAGTGCCGAGTATACCGTTCAGTACTTTGGTAAGTATTATGCATGTCTTACAATATCTTACATTTCATTGATCAAAGCTTTAGCCGCACTTGCAATCAACTGCGCACAGCTTTTAACCGCATCTGTTTGTAACAAATTTCAATACAATCGCCCTTTTCTTGGGCCTGATTGATGTGCTCTGAAATGGCATCTTATTATTTATTTATTTAAAGTCTCACGCCTGTATCCCCGAAGGGGCAGGCAGAGGTGTAAATATTACACCCAAATGGTATCTATGCCACAAAAAATCAAGCTTGAAAACCACGCACAGTAAAACGTAAATGCGACTTTGTAATAACACCCGATCCATATCATTTGGTCGACACACTAACGCATCACCTAGTAGGACCTACTCAACACAAAAGTGTATGAAGACCGAAATACACCGCTTTATAATCAGTAAAACCTTGAATTCACTGCACACGAATGACGAATTCCCTTAGCAACAGTAGTACCCCCTCATCAACCTCCCTTCTGGTTTAATGGATTATCGATATCTCTACCGCTTTCGCCCAATTAGATTCAAGATAAGTTAGTAAGTAGCAGTTTTCATTTGCTATTAAGTAGTAAGTGCTTGAAATAAGTGTATAGTAATTGTGTAAGTAGTAATATAGTAAAAGGCCATTCGGACGGCCATTAAGTGGCAACCGACTAACATTATAAATATAGAATTTTATATTGTGCAACACTGAAATCGCTAATCATCCACAATACACATAATAGAAACCATATAGCAACATTATAACAAAGTTTGTAAGTTATTGAAATTGTATGATTGTGAAATAATGACATGTTGAAATTAATTCGTATAAGAAAAATAATAAGTCTTATTACGAATGCACTAAGTACCACTCAAAACTATAAATGCTGAAAGTCTGTTTCTTTGTCCTTATTTAATGTCGCAACACAGCAATGGCACAGATTACTAAATAGTTACTTCGTAGCAATGGTCTGGTATGATATACAATACTTATGTAGAAGCTAGAGATTGTCATTTGGCTATATTTTGCCTCGATAAGCGACTCCCACATGGGTGGAGCCGCAGCAAGTTTATATAAAAAACGCGCATGTTCTGCGACAGTTGTAAAAAGAAGTGAAAAGGAGCAAAAAATAAATCATCATCTATCGCACTCGGTATCATCAATATTTAATTTTGATTACGCCCTACTTAAACTGGCAATGTATCCGTTACAATCCAAGAACTATATAGAACTTAGAATATTCGCAAAGGGGAATGGGCAAAAACATTAAATGTAGTTAACTTACGAGCACTAAAGCAGGCCGCACACCAGCGCCACATGCTACACGCATCGAACATTTACGGCGCCCCACAATCATTGCGCTACTATTCAGCTTACTACTAATGTATTGTATATGCGCACATTGGAAGCACAGTTGTAGCGTGGCACTGCTTTGAGAATGTTGACATCATCGTCTGAATACGACGATTTCTTGATGTGGCGATTAATGAGCAAAAAGGACGTTATTGGGTTCATCGATTTAATCAAGATTGTACAATTTACGGGAATTCCAAAACTTTACTATCAATCATATAAATCAAGGGAGACCGAATAACGATGCTACAGAAAATCGAGTCTTCTTTCTCTTAGCGTTATCCCAGTTTCAATCTAGGGTCCGCTTACTAGTCTAACCAGATTTGGCTGAATATTAGCTTTTCCACAGAGCGACTCCCTGTCTGACCTCCGCAACCCGAAGGGATAGCGATATTCCATGGTTGAGACTAGTGTCAGTTTATTTAGAAGGTACTGACGCCCTGTAACGACTGTCAAAGATCTTCATGACAACCGGGACAAGCGATAATTAACAATTCAATACGCACATAACTCCGAAAAGTCATTGGTGCGCGCTGTGGATTAGAGCCCGATACCCTCTGCATGGCAGTCTGTTAGTATATCCACTCGGCTATCGCTGCCTTTTGCTACAGAAAATCGAGTATATTTGTGTAATTACCTTCTTAAAACCATACGGGCTGATGTCGTGGAAAATTAATTACACAGTATAGCACGATTTTAAATATACAAGGAAAGGTAACTTACTACTTACTTTTCATTGAATTTTTCGCCAATCTTAGTCCAAATAATTTCTGCAATCCATCTGTTACTATAATCATTGAGCTTATGATTGTATAATATAGGTTCTTTTTCAACCTCTGCAATAAACTTAACGTGAAATTCAATGTTGTCTTTCATTTTTGCATACCAACGCGACACAAAAAACGACCATGTTCGATCTTGAATTCGTGTAGCGCGGACAACGTCTCGCTACAAATAAAGATGTGCGATACGAATCGATATTATGCTGTATCGATACATAGCAATGCGATATATCGATATTTTGTATCGATACACAACCATACAATACGTATCGATATATCGTATCTCCAGGTAAATAATATCGAATCCATGTATATCCGCTTAAAATTATGATTTTGAACCTGTAATATTAAACATTCTCAATGTTTTGGTAAGGAGAGATTAATGTAGACAAACTTTGCACCGACCAACTGGGCTGGCGTCGTGCGGCACGCTTTGTGCACTACCTACCCGACAATTGTTTATAAATTTTGTATTTTATCTAATGTAAGGTAGGTACCGGCATAATAAAATAAAATAATTTTCTTGCTTGCGTTATTGCCGAGCCGTCTTTGTTTTAAGTAACACGTCGTCGTGCTCATTACAACTTTGTTGGAAGTTGAGTGATTTTATTGGAACCATTTTACTGCAAAATGCTAAAACCCCTGCTATGTTGAGTGGTACAGAGATGGCAACTATTAAAGAAATAATAAATGTTCTGACTCCAATTGAACATGTCACTAAAGAAATATCGGGACAGAATTATGTAACAAGTAGCCTCGTAATTCCGATGATATATTGTATGTCTAAGGCCATTGAATTGGCCAACTCAGAAAATCAGTCTGAAATATCAGATATTGGCTCAGAATTTAAAGCTAAAATATTGAGCGAAATTAATAAACGATTCAAAAATTCTGAACAAGTGCATATTTTGGCCATTTCTACAATTTTGGATCCCAGGTTCAAGAAAATTTAGTTCACAGACGCTCAGGCTTGTGCTAAAGCTTTAAATGATATATCAGATTATTTAAAGTCAACTGTTGCCACACCTTCTACTTCGTCTAGTGAATATCAAGAAATAAACGTTTCATCTACACAACAAAGCAATACAATATGGAAGTTCCACAAACAGTTGGTTTCTGAATCTTCAAAAAATGTACCTAGAGAAGGCATGGAAGACATTTTAAAATTGTATCTCAGAGAACCACTTATGGACAGAAATGAAAATCCCATATTGTATTGGAACACTAGACTAAATATTTGGCCTAATCTCAGCACTTTGGCTCTTCGATATTTATCCGTGGTTGCGACTTCAGTGCCATCGGAACGATTGTTTTCTCTAGCCGGAAACACACTTTCAGATAGACGCAATCGCTTAAATCCGCAACGCCTGTCTAAACGCTTGTTTTTACGTAGCCTTACCGCCTCTCAATGGCAATTGTAAAATATTGTAATAGGTAGGTATAACTTCCATCTTTAAGAAATAAATTATTTGTAACTACTTGAACTAATATACCTTTGTTTTATTTTAACCTGTTTAAAAATTGGATAAATATCGATATATCGCTACAAGACGTTGCGATATATCGCTGAATCGATACGATTGGTTGCGATACGTATCGATACGCTGTATCGATACAAACGATTATTTTGGACATCTTTAGCTACAAAGTGCGCCCGCTACAAATGTTTCCTCGGTGTGCGTGCTCACATACAAATATATGGGGGCGTTAAATGTGTCACGTTTCAAATGTGGCGCTACAATTATCGAGTTACAAATGTATGCCTGGTGTGCGGCCTGCTTAAGGCATTTTTTGCTTAACGTGGCTTCCGAAAATCAAGAGTTTTCTGTGATGTGTGTTTTGCAAATGCTAGGCGAAATTGATAATCTATCTGTCTATTAATCACAGCATAAAAAGATAGGAAATTACCTACAATCTATTTCACTGAAAATATGATGTTTGGAAAGGACAAATAATACTTCTTTTAATCAATATACATACCAAAGATATGAGTGTGTAATAATTTGTTATCTACTATTATCCTTACTTTTTTATTAAACGCGAACAAGTTGATGTTCAACATTTCATCTCGCCACGACTATGATTACCAATAGCAAGTCAATTCTGAGTTTTTGTTAACCAAATATTACTTAAACAAAGCTTGATCTAAATATGGTTTATATAAATGTCTTACTTAAACGGTTTGCTCTAACGTATGTCTTGAATATTATCTATCTATCTATCGTCACGCCTGTCTCCCATTGGAATAGGCATATAATATATATATAGGCTTGAATATTATATTATGTTTAAACACACAATACATAATAACCGTTGAAAGAAATAAAGAAACTGGGAACGAGATATATGTACTTACCTACAGAATTGATTTAGTTGACAATGTTTTATCACAAATCATTGATGACTTCAATTGCAACAGTTAATGGATAATTGCAACAATTATTTAATTGACAGAATATGCAAATTGTTCACTCACTGTGAAATAATTTATAGTACCTAGATAGAGCAACAAACATAGGGTAGTTCTGAATGTACGCGAGAGTCTTCTTTCTTTTCGTTCACTCAATGCTGAGGATCGTGACTGTATGTCAATCTTCTCCACTCGGTCCGGTTCTGCGCCATATGTACCGCTCCCTGTATCTGGCCTCCAGTCACCTCCTTGAGTTGGTCCACCCATCTAGCTAGCGCTCTTCCTCTAGTGCGCTTCCCCTCCGTTTGTCCGAGAATGATGAGTTTCTCCAGGCTGTGCCATGGGGATCGCATTATGTGCCCAAAGAAACTCCGGGTCCTTTCCTGGCACCTAGTCAGCAGGCGCTTGGTGACCTTCAGCTCTTCGAGGATGGAGACATTGGTTCTCATAGCTGTCCAAGGAATACGAGAGAGTAGGACCTAGCAAATGAGTCCTACTCCTAATTAAAACAGGTGTTGTATAAAAATATAGCTCAGCAACTATATCTACAACTCTATCCTTCATGTTTATGCCACTAATTGCTTCACTAACTACGGAATTTAATATTCGAAATATAGATAGATCTGTAGATTTTAGATTCGTTTTTGACAGTTTTTGACATAAGCTCCATACAAAATATGTCAAACATGAATCTAAAATCTACAGATCTATCTATAATTCGAATATTGAAAATGGCCGTTAGTCTTATCATGAAGTGACTGGGCGATTGTCATTCTTTTGTTTAGCTGATAGCGAAGCGCCATATCAGAGCATCATAAAACGCTATTCAATAAAAATATTATTACTTTATTGATGTACTGTGGCAAGCGCAAAAGTCGGTTGGTCCGCATCAATTGTACCAATACATATGCGACGTCATTTTAAGTACAGTGTAATCCTCATATGAGTTGATTATAATCGTTATTATAAACGATTTACGTTCCGAGGCATTAGCATAACCATAATAAAATTCTGTATTATTTAACCGAAGTTAAAGTTCCATCTAGCATAAGCCCTACACTCGAAGATAGTATATAGCACAAATCTTTAGTAAACAGAACATAGTAGACATGGGATAAGCTTAAGTATGATGGTCAATCCTCTACTGCTTCATAAAGCTGTGCAGTAGATTTCTCTAGATACATTTTTTATTTAAAAACTATAAATAAATAACATACATACGTAGTCTCACGCCTATATCCCTGAAGAGGTAGGCAGAGGTATATTACTACACCCGCTTTTCGCCAGCTTTATTTTAGCCCCACGTAATAGGGGGCGAGCCTATTGCCGTACCGGGCACATTATCAGACTCCGAGCTGCTACTGAGAATTTCCTAACGGAAAAACCCAATAACACTTTGCCCGACCCGGGAATCGAACCCGAGACCTCCCAATCTCACGTGCAAATTTATGCCGCGAAACCAACGAAATAAATAAAAATATTTAAAGTCTTTGGCTTAATTGTACACGTCAAGCGAACAAAACCACAAAAGACTGAAAATTACTATCGATAGACGGAAAAATGTTCTGACCTTACATAACTTAAGCCTAAGCTGTGAAGCTTAGACTTTAGACTTAAGCGTAGTAGCTTCTCGAATACTTTCGAATAAATCTCGTAATCACAAGTAAATTGCTATTCTTTATCTCGAAGTCCAATATCTTTTTAGATTGTTTTATACGACTATAATTTGTTTTACTGTAGAATGTAGATAAAATATGAATCATTTCAAATAAATGTTGATAGAGATATCGCGAACTTTCATGATTCAAACATTATTATCATAATTTACATGAACTAGGACATTCACAAAATTGTATATACTTACGATGATAGTAGACACAATACTCGTATATAATGTAAGTATATGACAGTCCGATAAGAAAAATGCGGTATGTCCTGACACCTACATTTTTTTTAATCAAACTTTATAATCGTATAAATGTAGATACAGTCTTATAATCATCAACGCTTGATGCGATCAACAATTAAAAATAAACAACTCATTATCTGGGTCTATGATTATTTTTCCGATTGCTTGTTTTATTGGAAATATACATATAGCTTCGGATGGGTCTGTAGGAATAAGCTTCATGAAGCCTAAGGGACATGTCCAAGGATTTTAAGGGTCCAACAATTATTGACTACGAATACCTATAGGTCTATAAAGTGTAACAGAAACGTAGATAGATAATGCTTTATTGTACACCATATACACAATAATATTACTGAGACAAGGGTGATAGTATGAATTTTCAATATAAGTGTACAATGCAGCCTTATCGCCAAAAACTATTTCTTCCAGACAACCTTTGGATGAACAGAAATCGATCAGAGAAATATTATTGTAAAATTGTGTCGTAATATACATATAGGTACTTGCTTAAATACAGATGTACATAGACGTACATATATATGGCGCGTAAATACATAATATAAATACATACATATATTATTACGTATCTACAGCTATGCCAATCGTGTCACCATTACGAGTGAACAAGCCCTCGTTTTCTTCACGTCATGAAACCACTTGAACAGAAACATTATTTTGCTGTCGATATGTATTACGTATGCCATATAGCTTATCAGCAAAGAGCGAATACATGTTTAGGTATTTAGGCTTAGGAAAACACGCAATATCTGTCCACGCGCGTTATTTGTAAGTCGGCAAAGAAAGAACAAAGATGTTTTAAAATATTATAACCCTAGCCGAACCCACAGTTGCGCACGTAAAAATTTAGTTTGTTCTTAAAAAAGAGCAAAATGTAAAAGGAGGATCACATTTATAAAACTTAGGCTTTACTTATGAATCAAGATTATTAGTCAATCTGATTCTGCGGTTTTTGAATACCTCAGGCACTTAAAAGAACTATGCTCTAAATTTTTGAACGTGAATATCACCGCGTTTCAGCTAGAATCATCGGAGTATAAATAAGTTACGATTAGTAAATTTTAATTGCAGTATGAGTTGCAACATGTATATTTAATAAACATAATTTTGTAAACAAATGATATTAAATCGGTTTCCGCCAAGCTTAAATCTGAAATATTTTGTTTTGCAAATGTCTCACAAGTTCTAAATACTCTAACTATGCCATTCAATGACAATTCATTCTTGGCTATATTATAAACGGTTTCACACTTTATGTGCAAAGAATGAAAAATAAATCCATTAAATTCAAGCAATAATAGGGACAGTACTTATATCAGTTAGCCCTGTGAAGTACCTACTAACCCTGTACCTAAATAAGCCATCATGCATACGTGGTGACACGGTTAGATATCTTCCGTTCATTCTACTCCGGCTACTGTCGTAAACCAATGAGGTCACTGATGATATTCGTTAGACATTACCTACAATTGAGGGACTGTTTAGGGACCCTTTCCTTTTGCCAGTCTCAGTATTCATAACACGTGTCGGTGTTTTCGGTCTCCATACAAGAACCAGTGAATTTAGTGTTGAATTTATCATAGATCATTGGGTTTCAAATGTCTAGTAGATATTGCATATTCTGTAAACTAATCAAAATCTTCTCTTACAGTACAGATTCGCCTCCAAAATGGACGTATTCTTTATAGCCGTAGCTCTAATATTCTCCGCGGTCGCAGCCATATCTACGCCGATCAATACATTGTTGATAGCGTCCTTATTAGAAGCCATGGTCAAGTATGGTACTTCCCTCGTAGTGGGAGCCCCTGATCCCGATAGTTTCATGGCTTCTCTCCAAACGTTTGCGATATACAACTGTATAACTGGGGCGCTGCTTATAGTACTGTCCTATGCGGCTACAACACTGATGAACATTGCAGCCTACAATCAGGTAAGCCACAGCGCAATTTATATTTATCGCAGATAATAGATTCATAACTTACGCGAAAATTCTTAGTAGTCGTAAATAACTTTAGTAAATATGATACAGTGTGATGTTATTTTTAGTCATGTTCTCGGTATAATAATCAAATTAAAAATGTTAAAATCATTTTTAAGTACCTACTAGAAAATAATGATATACGTCTTATGACATCGCTGTAAATTTTTGTTGTAAGTACAGACTATCTTAAAAAAATCCTGTTAATTTACAATACAGATAGTAAGTTTATTTTCAGGTCTATATAATCAGGCAAGAGTACTTAAAAGCGACGCTTAACCAAGATTTTGCATACTTCGATGTTCATAAAAATGGAGATATAGCGACTAAAGTAAACAGGTATGTAATTCAGAAACGAAATATTTCTAAAAGTGCTTTTTAGCTTTGGGATTCGATGGGAAATGTTATTAGATAGTGCTACAATTGGTAGAGTCAGACGACGCTAGTCGGCATCCGATGATATGACTTGTGTCGCGAGACGTAAGTACCTATAGACAGGTCGGAGATGGATGTAAGTCTAGAGTCTTTACAATCATTAGTTCGTAGCCCTTGAACTACAACTTTTTTCTGGTATCTGGATATCTATCATTATCATCGGTCCTGTATATAAACTGTCCCACTGCTGGACAAGGGATTTTTGTACGGCTTACTCCAATATATAAAGTGATTCTTGAGGAAAGTTGATGTATATAATTTATGCGGGCGAAGTTCAGTTTAATGGATATTGTCAAGTATCATTTTACTATCTTTTTTATTTTATTTTTATAGGCTCACGCCTGCATCCCCGAAGGGGCAGGCAGAGGTGTCATATTACACCCACATTTCGCCATGCATTTTTAGGTCCCACGTAATAGGGGGCGAGCCTATTGCCGTTACCGGGCACATCACCAGACTCCGTGCTGCTACTGAGAATTGAGAAAAACCCAGTAACACTTTTGCCCGACCCGGGAATCGAACCCGGGACCTCCGATCAGCAGTCGCATACGCTATCCACTGGACCACGGAACAGTCTTTTAACTTTACTATCTTAATAACAATATTTACTTACTGTGCATTATTACAATCTACACGACTCTTTCATTTTTAGCGATGTTATTAAGCTAGAAGACGGTATTGGCGAGAAACTAGCGACGTTCGTGTTCTATCAAGCGTCGTTCCTTAGTTCGGTGATAATGGCACTGGTCAAGGGATGGAAGCTGGCTTTGCTGTGTCTCATATCATTCCCCGTCACTATGCTACTTGTAGGAGTCGCTGGATTGGTAAGATATTTTAATAGATCAATAATATGTCGATTTTATTAATTTTATTTTTACCGACCAGGTGATAATAAGACAAGATGAAACTTATGTCAGAAAAAGGTTAACGAACCCTAGATTCGGCCTGCAAATACCAAATGTGGCATATAACTTATGCCTGTTTCGAGTATTTATGTTATGTATGTCACTTTTTGCGCTGCGGACCTACCGTACCCCTGGCAATACCCCTGGGGGTATGGTGGGTCTTTTAGACCTTAACCGTACCCCCAACTAATAGTGTTGTGTAATAAGTTTATTAATTTCTGTTCGTTAATTTCTAGTTCTACTATTTTGTGACTTGTGAAAATCAAGTCATCATAATATGTTCCTCACGATTAATAAAGTAACAGTGATTAAAGAAACATCACAAATTATATCAAAAAACATGTTTGGGAAATTTACACATCCAAAGCCCTGTAAACAGCAAAGTAGCTTTGGCATACTAAAGCTATCATACTAAAGCTATCAGCTATATGGTGCATAAAGAAACATATAGTAAAGTAAGAGAAATACTTATTTCACAATATTTTACAAATATTCTGTGCGTATTGAGATATCAGAATCATTATTTAATATCAGTGGAGTGGAGCAATTATAGTTTACAGATAAGACTCTCAAAACATCGTAGCCCAAAATAGCTTAGAATTGGCGTAATACTATCGCAGTTTATATTGCTTGACTAGAGGACGCCAGCAGCTACGCCTGCATTTTTTTTTAATTTACCCGTTTTGGCCGATCCCGTGGGAATTTCGGGAAATCTCTTCTTAGTGCACTCCTACGGTCCCCAAGGAACATACATGCCAAATTTCAGCTTCCTGCGCCCAATAATTTCGGCTGTAGCGTGTCCATCAGTCAGTCAGTAACGCAAGGATTTTATATATTAAGAAGATAGCTTACATGCGTCAGTAGTAACTTTTTCTGTCATGCATTCCATGCATTTGGTAAACATACGCCGGGTCTTCTCGTGTGCTTCGCTACCCATGGCCGCCGTTAATACCTGCTGCAGTTTTCCGCCAACTTCAAGGTTATTAATTCGGCTCACAAATGAGAATAAATATGCATGGCTGCAAAATAAACCTTATTATTATTTAAAATATTAATTACTAAAATATATTTCTAATTCAGTCCTCGTCAGCAGTTAAAGTGCAGTGTAGTTTTACTAGATCTGAACCAAAATAATACACAGATTTTGAGAGAATTTATTGCATTGCATTATTTACATTATGGTCAGATCTCGTCATGATTTGACTTTACCATTGATGTTCACAGGTTGCTTCGAGACTATCAAAGAAGGAAGCTGTAGCGTCAGGCAACGCTGGCGCCATTGCTGAAGAAGTACTATCAGCCATACGGACAGTGTACGCCTTCAGTGGCCAGAGGAAAGAACTTCAGAGATACGAGGTACACCTCAAGGAGGCTAGGAAGATTAACATTAAAAAAGGTAAGGCAAATCTGTATATATAAAATCGTTGCGTTACTGACTGACTCACAGACAAGCTACAGCCAAAACTATTGGGCGCAGGAAGCTGAAATTTGGCATGTATGTTCCTTGGGGACCGTAGGGGTGCACTAAGAAGGGATTTCCCAGAATTCCCATGGAATCGGGAGCAAGGGGTAAAATAAAATGTGCGGGCGTAGCTGCAGGTATTCTCTATCTCTAGTCTTTCATATAATCTATGATGTAATATTGAGACATTCAATACAAGACTACCTCCGTGGTCCAGTGGATAGCGTATGCGACTGCAGGTTGAAGGTCCCGGGTTCGATTCCCGGGCCGGGCAAAAGGTTACTGGGTTTATCCGAATTCTCAGTAGCAGCACGGAGTCTGGTGATGTGCCCGGTAATGGCAATAGGCTCGCCCCTTTTTACGTGGGATAAAAATTCATGGCGAAATGTGGGTGTAATATTACACCTCTGCCTACCTCTTCGGGGATACAGGCGACACAGGCGTGAGTCTATAAATAAATAAAAATAAAAATCAATAAGTATTGAATCAAACTGAGATGTGAGATGTAACTAACGGCCGCTCTCAATATACGATCTACCCATGGATTTGGAAATAAGAGATACATACTTGACATATATACATACATATACATACATACATTACATATAATACTATATGTTCCCAGGTTGACATTTTCCAGAACCAGCTCAATAAATATAAAAGCACTTTGGCTAAATTAGTATAAAGCATGTTATTGTAAATTAAAAGAATACATATATATTCATAAAAATTAAAATGTAACTTTGAATCTCCTCTGTATAAGTGTCTGCTGTTTTTAATTTGTTGATTTTATTTTTTATTTCTGTAGTAGTTTAATCTCAAGTGTTTACTAAAAAATGCTGTGTATATAGTTTTAATTGGGCTTCAGATTTGTGTATTGTATACTGTTCATAGATTAAGTACGAATTAATCTGTATCCTGTTACTGTACCTATTCAATAAAAATAAAAATAAAATAAAATATATTGTATGGAGTTTATGTCAAATAAGTATCTACAATCGAATAAATTGTTAATTATCGCTTGCCCCGTACCTCAGAGAGCATGTTAAACCGTCGATCCCGGCTGTCATGAAGATCTTTGACAGTCGTTACGGGGAGTCAGTACTCTCAAATAAACTGACACTAGTCTAAACCATGGAATAGGTATCTCTATCCCTTTGGGTTGCGGTGGTCAAACAGCAGTCACTCTGTGGAAAAGTTGATATTCTATCTTATCTGGTTAGACCAGTAAGCGGACCTCGGGTTCCAAGGCGTGTAAGTCTTGGATACAACCGGTATAACGCTAGGACAATGATGAGACATCTATAATCTAGGCTCTAATTTCAAATCCATGGATTAATTGGTTATTAAATTCAAATTTGTTTTTAAACCACTTTGCCATGTAGGTTAGTGAGAAAACAATACAACCATTATTGTAAAGGAACGAGATAGAAGACTGAATATATTATTTTATTCTTTAGGTTTATTCAACGGTCTGGCAATGGGTCTGCTCTTCTTGTGCATTTTCTGCGCCTACGCGCTGTCGTTTTGGTTCGGCTACAGACTGATTGTGGACGAATCAGACAACTACGATATCTCTACAATGATCGCTGTAAGTTACTCATTTATCTGTATTATTTATATTTGAATTAATATAATTGTTGAAATTATTCAGCTCTAGTCCATGGTAGAATATTATAAAAAAATAAATATTATAACTGTAAGGCCTTTATGCCCGCCATCAAGTATAAGGGTGAGGCCAAACGAGCGTAATTTTGTGAGTCGTGAGCCGCAGCATTTCGGTTGCAGAAATTCTGCTGCATTCGGCTTCATAGAAAAGTCCTATTTGATTCACACGGCGACGCAAAATGAGTTACTAACAACAATAGACTTTCTTTCTGCAACCGAAATTCTGCGACTCACGACTCACAAAATTACGCTCGTTTGCCCTCACCCTTAAGGTGTCGTGTTTTTACGTCAATAGTTACTTGCTTGGTTGGTAGTCAAATAATTTACAGAAGGTTGGTTGGCAGCTGGTTTGCCGACGACTGTTGGCTGGTTCTGGCAGCCTAAAACGAAGTTCAATGGCGTGCCATCAGAGAGGCATAATATAGCCAGAACTGGACTACAGCAGGCTGATTCTATAAAATATGACAACATAATTGTGTTATTCTTTGTTCATAGGTTTTCTTCGGTGTAATGACGGGCTCTGCCAACTTTGGTATATCATCCACACTCATGGAGGTGTTCGGTGTGGCTAGAGGAGCGGGTGCGCAGATCTTCAACATGATCGACAACGTCCCCACCATCAACCCACTGCTGAACCAAGGCGTCACACCTAAGAGTATCGAAGGAAACATTGAACTGAAGAACGTCGTCTTCCATTATCCTTCTAGACCTGATGTACCGGTAAGTTATAAGTACATAATACTTCCCATTTGAATACATCACATGGAGGGATTTCTATAATTTCGAGTTAATAGTGAAATGGTATTTTACTGAAAAATTGTGGAATTGATAACGAAGTATTAAGGTGCTAATAGACTTGTGAATTCTCTTATAATGGGCACTCTTGCGAATGTTACATTCGACAATAATCAACGCTTTTTAGTGAGCATTCCATCGCGCGTTCTGGCGAGCGTTCTCAAAAGACAGTAAATTTTCTTCGACCTTTTTGCCGACTAGAGCGTTCGCTAGATCAGTCATTCTCAAAGTGTGCTCCGCGGAGCCCCTGGGCTCCGTGAAGCATCTCTAGGGACTCCACGAAGATGTATGTCAGTAAAATAAATGGTTTTAAAGTGCACGTAGGACTCGGCTTTGTTTTATTGGGATCGATCCCTAAAAAGTTTGAGAACCACTGCGCTAGATAGATTACAAGAACGTTTGTAGCGATGTTTGGCTCTGTTCGTTGCTTAGTTTAAAAATAGTGATTGCTCGATGTTCATTTACAAGTGAATGCTCAAGTCTATCACTACCTTTAAATTAACCTGTTATGTTTGCTAGCGTACATCTGATAACGCAGATATATCCACTATAATTATGTTAAAGTACTTATGATCTGATATAATGAAAGGTAAATAGACAATATCGATTCTTCTGATATGAAGCTCAAATCACGTCAGAGCTACCAGTACCTATAATTTCGACAAATAGGTATAATAATATTTAGGTAGAATAGAAACGAAACATAGTAGGTCTGTATGGTGATGGATTAAGAATACGGAATGTCACCACCCCATATCATCCCATGGGTGTCGTAAGAGCCGACAGAGGGAGCATATTATGCAGAGAATAGCACTGTAAGAGAAGGAAAACACCACAAACTCTATAGCAACCCGTTTGGCCAGCGTGGTATAGTAGGCCAATTCGTTCTTTCAAAGGAGAGGCCTAGTCCAGCAGTGGACTGTTAAAGGCTGATGATGATGAGGTAGAACGGAAATGTTAAGTATATTGTCCCAGGTCCTTTTATTTAGTTGAAGTTTAAGTTTGAAACTGAGCAACAGATAGTAAGGATGTTTTAAGGAACCTACATAAAAAATCCGTGGTTATAAAGTAAAGCTTATGAGATAGGTTTATTGTTGTCTTATTTTCTAATTATTGATGCATCAATAAAAATCTAAATTGACTTTTAAACAGTGTCACATGAGGTATTTGTTCGTCCAAATAACAAAAACACTCTGTTTAATATTAAAACCAAGTGCTTAAAACGGTTAGGATTCTCAATAATGACACAATTAACAAGAACTTTATCGATTTTGTTTATTATTTCACAGGTACTAAAAGGAATAAACATAATTGTGAAACGTGGTCAGTCAGTAGCGTTGGTGGGTCACTCTGGATGCGGCAAGTCTACCATCATCCAACTGATCTCGCGCTTTTACGATGTCGTTGATGGATCAGTAAGTATTTGATCAGTGCCGCAAGTAAAATCGTCTAAGCTTTACATGTATTTACCAACTTTAGGTATTCTTTCATATTAAGTAAGCTAATCTTCTTCTTCTTTTGATAATCGAACTTGTGAGATAGTCTTATTCCTATACAATTATTTTCATTATTCTTATATGTACTACCAAAAAATGTCTTGAATGGTACATGTATAATTTGCCATTTTAATACGAAACTTAGGTAGGTATATCTAATAACTATTTTAGATAAGCCGTGTCTGTTAGTTAGTTATCATTTGCTTTATGACTAATCGATAAAATATTTTGACAATATTTAGGTATAATCATTTACCTACCTATATCAGATTAAATATTTTGCTGCATCATTGTCTTACATACATAACAGCGAAGATTCTCAGGCTGGAGTTATGTGATCAAATTGTATACTATGAATTGACCGATAACTTCATACATTACGTAAACAATACTGTACTTCTTCAGTCCCAATAAATATTGTATTAAAGATCTATTCGTGTATCTATCAAAGTAAAAAACACTAATTTGCTTACTTTCATGCTTAAGCCTTTGTGTCATCGAGTCTACAGCAAAAAGATGCACCTGAGTCCTGGAATAATTCATTTCCCTGAAACCTGAACTGTTGGCTACGCCATGTTCTATTGTACATAAACATAACTTCACGCCTTTTATCCCTGAAGGGGTAGGCAGAGGTGTATTAGTATTACACACCCACATTTCGTCAGTTATGTTTCGGTCCCAATAATGTAATAGGGGGCGAACCTATTGCCATCTACCGGGCACATTATCAAGCGAGCGATAATTAACATTTTTAATACACACATAACTTCGAAAAGTCAGAGATGTGCCCGGGGTACCTGGGGATCGAACCCGAGACCATCGTCTCGGCAGTCCGTTACGTACACCACTGGGCTATCGCCGCTGTTCTATTGTACTTGTCCAATATTTATACAAAATAGTGCCCTATAGTCTAAACTATGGTAATACACTGACCTTAGAAACTATGCATAGTTGGACATCTCAGATCGAATCAAATCAAATAAGTTATTTACTGTAAATATTATAAAAAGGGTTACATGAATATTTATTTTTTATTTAGGTTAGAATCGACGGTAATGACGTAAGGGAGCTGTCAATCCGCTGGCTCCGCGACCAGATCGGTTTAGTGGGTCAAGAGCCCGTGCTGTTCAACACCACGGTGCGCGAGAACATTCGCTACGGACGGGAGAACGCCACACACGAAGAGATTGAAGCCTGCGCCAGACAGGCTAATGCACATCATTTTATTATGAAACTGCCACAGGTACAGAAGTGAACTTAAATAACGGTATTTGGTTTTGGCTTTAAGTCACGAGAATCCAGGGTTGTAGCACAATATCGACAAGTTTAATAAGGGTTGAGCTAGCGTTCCCTCTCTCTTTCTCGCTCTAGTAAATGACGGTCCTAAGTGACAGAAAAGGATAGAAGCATAGGAAAGTGCGATGCGGTGCTGATAGGTATAGCTCAACCCTAAGCCCATCTTTTGAATTACATCCATCACATGTTTAAAGTCAGTGTCCGTTCAGAAGAGTTTAGATAACGTTTCACCATTTACATGATCACAATCTTCGTAAACTGTGATTATGTTCATACTGGTCTATCAGTCTTAACTTTTTGAGAATAACCCTGTACCATATTTGTACAGGGCTACAATACCTTGGTGGGAGAACGTGGCGCATCATTATCTGGTGGTCAGAAACAACGTATCGCTATAGCCAGAGCACTTGTTCGGAATCCCAGCATACTACTCCTCGACGAGGCCACCAGCGCATTGGACACGTCGTCTGAATTCAAAGTACAAAAGGCACTAGATAAGGTGAGTTCATAGAAGGTACTAGACAAAAGACAACAATCAGGTTTGACTGATAACGTGTTTACATATGTTGTCCGAAATGTTGCTGAATTAGAGCATGTTAAAGATTAATAGATAAATTTGATTGAGATAATAAAGAAACGTCATTTCAATTCTGATAATTGCTGATTCCCTCAGGCACAAGAAGGTCGTACTACCATCGTCGTGGCCCACAGGCTATCAACGATAAGAAATGTGGACGTCATATACGTGTTTAAGAGTGGAAATGTAGTGGAATATGGCAATCATGAAGAGCTGATGAAGAAGAAGGGTCATTATTACGACATGGTTATGCTGCAGACGCTCGGCGCAGAAGATGACACTGGTAATATTATTGTTTAATATTTTACTACAACTAGCTGACAAAGCGAACTTCATACCGCCTAACAGTCGGTTTTTTTTTCTCCTTAAGGACCATCCTAGTACTTCAAGGAATATTATAAAAAAAGTATTAGCGAAATCGATTCAGCTGCTCTCGAGATTTGCGCTTAGCAACACATTCAGCGATTCATTTTTATATTATAGATAAGCATCATCATCTTAACTCTCGCGGTTTTATCTTAGACCTTCGCCTAGGAGTCCAGGTGTCTCTGGTCTGGCTTACACTCTCTGGTCTAACCAGATTTGACGGTTTACATTTTATTTTATACAGAGTAACTGCAATCTGAGCAAAGAACGATGCTATAAAGATGCATCTTTGGTTTAGACCACTGTCAGAATATTTAACGATAGTATCTCCACTTTTTTACTATCCTCGTGGCAGCCGAGACCGACAGCTTTGCATTGATATTTTAGTACGATCGCTACTTCGTTACTTACTTCATGTTATACATATTTACAATTATTAATCAGGTAGTATTTGACGATAATATATGTAATTTATGCCAGCGATTGCAAACATTAGGTATCATCAAATGAAATGGGTGATGATATTATAATTCCTATTTCTATTAGAGTTGATGGTGATCAATGAGATGAACCATCAAACTTGCAACTGTTAAATTTGTCAATGAATTTTATGTAGCTCGCTTACCATTCGGTTTAGGTGCTCGAAAAGCAGGCATGAAAAAAATCGCCGAGGCCACTTGATTTAGATTGTTTTCTTTATATATTTTTAGAAAATGCTTGTTAGCAGATTGTTAGTAGATTGAATGGCTTGATTCTGAGAGAGTTTTACTTTTCTCAGCTGAAGTGCCCGTATTGACTACATTTAAAGGTCGCAGTCAAGGTGAGATTTTGTGTTGGTTCACGGTATGGTGTGACGTAGAACACTGACTTTCTTTTTATGGATTTTCTTACTACTAGCTGATGAAGTTGCGTAGTTGGTTTCTTTTAAGTGCTTTGATTTTGAGTTGTAGCTTGGGTAAAGCACCTGTGATGTGAAGGACAATGGGCACTATCTCTTCGTATATTTTTTGAGCTTTTCAATCCGCATCAACTCTCTTTTGAGTTCTTGATATTTAATTATATATTTTGCTTGCAAATACAAATACCTGCCACTAACCCTTTGACCTGGCTCCGTCGACTGTTTCTCTTCGTGTGTTCCTATTCAAAAACCTTAAATAAACGTTAGCACCAACAGAGACAGGATAATTCCTGTCTCTCTTTTTGTTCATTTATTGGTGCTAACGTATCTTTAACCATACGTAACATATTACAGTTGTAAAACTTACACATATAATGTGCTGCTATTTATTTAACCCTTTTCATATAACACCCTCAATTTTAGTTCCTACTAATCATTATGGACATGGCAGTCTATAACGAGGTTTTATTTAATATGCTCTATTTAATTAACTAATTCGAGGGTCAATAACAAATTTTGATTTCAAAATTTATTTAGTATCAATGTTACTTACAGAAAAATCGAAGCTCACCCGGGAAATATCGGTA
Organism: Euclidia mi; assembly: GCA_944739405.2. Taxonomy (NCBI): domain Eukaryota; kingdom Metazoa; phylum Arthropoda; class Insecta; order Lepidoptera; family Erebidae; genus Euclidia; species Euclidia mi. Next base: position 42,819,729 of record OX123187.2, read on the forward strand.
CGAAGCGATCAGGTCGATGAAGATGAATGCCTTGAATTGAAATCTGCTGTAAGTTTAAATACTTATAACATAGATCAGCCATTTTCAAAGTGTGCTCCGCGGAGCCCCAGGGCTCCACGAAGCATCTCTAGGGGTTCCACGAAGATGTATGTCAGTAAAATAAAATATGGTTTTAAAGTGCACGTAGGACTCGGCTTTGTTTTATTTAAGGGCTCCGCCAAATATTTGGGTACCCAAAAGTATTCCATCCCTAAAAATGTTTGAGAACCACTGACATAGATAATTTACTTATCGAATTAGAACGAATGCGAAATAAAATTTAAATTTGGCAATCAGCGAATTAAAAGGTTGGCACAAATAAAAACTTGTAAAGTATAAAATACAAAAAATACTAACTGACCCAGGCTATCACTCACAATAATTCTTATTAAGTTTTTAGAATATTAGCAATCATTGCTTACCGCAAACTAAAGTTACAACTAAGTTGATTTAGTTTTCTAACACTTTATTGACTTCAATTTTTTTGTCTGTGTATATGAGTCAGTTACTTACGACTAATTATTTTATATGTAGGTAAAAATATAAAAAAAAATATTATATTATTATGACGTAATAAATACAGGAAGCCGAAGAAGCTGAAGAGAAGATTCCGGACGTATCGTTCTTGAGGGTACTGAAGCTGAACAAGCCTGAGTGGAAGTCGGTGACGCTGGCCAGCATCTCTTCCTTCATGAGCGGATTCGCCATGCCGCTTATCGCTGTTATATTTGGTGACTTCATTGGGGTAAGTCATCATACACAGGTCTCTACTATTTGAGTCACAATAACATTTTAAGTCAAAAGGCAGATTTGGAATAGGGCAGCGATAGCTGAGTGGAGAGACCGACAGACTGCTACGCAGAGGGTCTCGGGTTCGGATCCACGGCACGCACCAATGACTTTTCGCAGTTATGTGCGTATTAAATTGTTAATTATCGCTTGCTGGTGAAGGAAAACATCGTGAGGAATCCTGCATGTCTGAGAGTCTGCCAACCCGCACTTGGCCAGCGTGGTGGACTATGGCCTTACCCTTCTCATAGTGAGAAGAGGCCCGTGCCCAGCAGTAGGACAGTATAAAGGGCTGATGATGATGAGGCGGATTTGGTCTAATATACTAGGTTGGCCAGACGGTTTAGTATACTTGGGTTTGACGTGTTGCTTTCCATATTTTTCCAATCAGGTATATTATTTGCGTCATGTTAAAATACCGCCTGTGTATAACAGGGTAGCGACACTCTGTGGCATAAAATAAATCATAATTCACGATTCGGTCTGTAAAGTAATAAGTATGTATATCTTTTCAGGTTCTATCAAACCCCGACCCCGCTGTTGTGGAAGCATCCGTGCGACAATTCTCACTGATCTTTGTCGGTATTGGCATCTACTCAGGCATCGCCAACTTTATTACGGTACGTTTTCTTTATGAAATTGTGTACATTGCAATATTTAACTCTTATAAATAAATTACCGAGCTGCTTTGTAATTTTATAGGATTCTTTACAAATTAGAGCCTTTTGCAACAAGAATTTATAGCATAAGTTTATTTTATAGTTTAATAAACGATCTAAGTGAAATCTTATTGCATTGAGAGACTTTGGGTATGTGATTTAGATCTTTATGTGAGTATGAGCCACGAATGCCGCGTTACTTTTTAATAACCACAACAGACCTACCTGAATCATGTCTTCCATTTTAAGCGGAATGCCATTGCCCTCAGTAATTCAAATTCGTCTACTCATCAGGTATTCTTTTACGGTATTGCCGGTGAATACCTCACAGAAAGGCTACGTTCGCAAATGTTCGGCAAGCTGTTGGAACAAGAAGTGGCCTTCTACGACGACAAGAACAACTCGACTGGCGCTCTCTGCGCTAAGCTATCTGGAGAGGCTGCTGCTGTTCAAGGGGTAACTTTATTTTACAAACATAATGGGGCAATTTTTAAACTAATTTGGAAGATTATTTACGAACAAGTTAACGCAATATAAGTTTAGAACATATCGCGTCAAACTCGTATGATGGTATAATATGTTTCAGTTGATAGGTAATTTAAATTAAAATGGTAAGTATAGAAAACAGTACTGAAATATATACTAAGCGGCCAATTGCTGCTACATTTAGACGAAGCATAAAATTATCCCTTTAAAATACGTTATACAAAAATTTGGAGTTAAAAATATACTTACTAGTTGTGTGTGTGTGTTTCTATTATGCAGAAAATTTGCTTCGGCAAATCGTTGAAATCAATTGTAATAATTGCATGTGGTTGCTTACTTTCAGGCTACTGGTCAAAGAATTGGAACTGTACTACAAGCGGTGGGCACATTTGGCTTCGCGTTAGTTTTGTCTCTGGTGTATGAGTACAGGGTGGGTCTCGTGGCATTGACCTTTGTGCCAGTCATCATATTCGTGCTCTACAAACAAGGAAGGATGACGTATAGAGAATCAGCTGGAACAGCTAAAACTATGGAGTCAAGTTCAAAAGTAAGTAGATTTACCATATTGATTTGGTCATGTCGACACTGAACCGTAAAATATGTAGAAATAATGTTCCTTTTCTAATAGCGCGGTCTGCACTCATTCAAAAATCCAAATAAAGTCGCATTTATTTCAGGTTTTCTAAGTGTTACTGGTGTTACTGAACTCTATATAACAATATCTGATACACCTACATATTGTAGGTAGGTACTTCTAGTAGATATTAACAAATACTCCTTTCTAGATTGCCGTAGAAGCCGTGGCCAACGTACGAACGGTAGCCTCTCTGGGTAGAGAGGAGAATTTCTGCAGGGACTATGCCAATAATCTATTGCCTGCCGTGGTCTTGGCCAAGAAGTCGTCGCACTGGCGAGGTCTAGTGTTTGGTCTCTCCAGAGGTATCTTCAACTTCGTCATCGCTTCTTCATTGTACTACGGTGGAACGCTTATCGTCAACGAAGGAATTCCTTATGAAGTGGTTTTCAAGTAAGTTCCCACAAAAATAGCATTGTTTGTTTATACTCTTACGATGTTAAGTGCTTACTTAGGGTAAACAGTTTAATGATTGGCACCCTAAGCCGGTTTCTACTACTAAATAACAAATTCTCAGGAAAATACAAATTCAATAATATTTTCTATTGTTTTGTCGGAATTGTGTTTACATGGGCATTAATAAAAATAAAACATAGTATTTAATAAAGCCGTTTTATTAACATAAAAATGTGCTCAAACTTATTTCTTAAAAAAAGTACAATCATTGGCACCCTGGTATAGTTATTGGCAGTAACAAAAAGGTACAATCATTGGCACTGTTGGCCTAAGGCCGTGATACCCAAACAGTCTAGACTTAATATCCGGCTCTTTATACATGTATTCTATGTAATCAATATATATATTTATGAATGTTTATGTAACCTTCTAATATTTCTAACATAAGTCTATATTTGAAAGAAGTTTAGTTCATTTACCACGTTTTATATCTTTCTTTCGGCATATTTTTCTAATGTAGCTCATCTTGTCTCTTAGATACATTGTAGCAAATGAGCCCTGTTTCAGTTTCTCAGTAAGCATTTTGTTCGTATTTTTGTCTATACTAAGTTCTTTGTTTTAAGCGATATCTGTCCTGATTTCTGGGTACTTTGTAGAGAAAGGTTGCCATCTCTGTACGACCGTACCATAGTACGAGTAAGTTGGGTGTAAAATGCGAAGTAATATACAATCTAAAGTTGTTTGTATGCGAATTTAACGGAAAACAAACAAAAAATATGATCCTAAAATGTGCCAATGACTATGTTGTTGAACAATTTTTAAGTATAGTCATTGGCACTATCGGAAAAGACGATCCATCTACTTAATAGCGCAAAACTAACGTTTATTAAGCTTTAATGAAGATAACAGATACAAATAAATAGGTACTTTTGTGTAAAATTTATTAAAAATATTTTTTTCGCTTCGGAAAGTATCTACCTAACCTAAACATTTCATTTATTTTTTAGACAATTTTCCTAACATTTTTTTAAAACAGTTGTTAAAGAAATATGGTTCATAGTAAAGATTTAAATATTTGTTCTGTGTATAAGAAATAGGTTAATCCTGCTTATGAATGTATTTCTGTGACATAATAATATAAGATTTTCCTAATATTCAGGATAATTCAGCAGAGTGCCAATCATTGGGGGGTCCCAACATTACTATAGTTTACACTACTTATTTACAGTTCTAACATATTCCACCTTATTACAAAACATGGTCATAATATAAATTTAAGTTTAAACCTAGCCTCAGTTAAATTTGATTATGCGTAGACTATATTAGACACATTTTTGTTAAACTATTATCACTAAAGTTATTAGGAATACATGTCGCATTAAAATAAAGAACAACCTTCTTCAAAAAGCCTTCTTTTTATTGTCAATTAAGGATTAAACCTGGTATTATATTTAAACCTCGTTTTGTAATAAGGCCTATTGTGTCCCGACAAATTTTTTAGATGCCACGAAAGATAGAGACGATGGCTTGAGAATTGAAATGCACACACAAATAAAAATATCTTATAAAAACAGTGATAATCATGTAAATAAAAGAGTGCGTGCATACGTGGCGTAAGCTTATATGTACCTATAGTCCATCTCCTATTGTCCATCCTCCATGTAGTAGGTACATATCTGGTGGCGTGGTATTTGAAAATAAAAAGTTTTCTGCGCATGAGTCCTTTAAATAAAATATACTTACCTGAAATTTTAGCTATCTACCATTGAAAGCCCCCTCAAAATTCTTTGCACGATTAGTCAAAAAGACAGAGAGCGAGAGAAAGAGTAAGAAATGAACAGACACATACCTAGACAACAATATTTTTCGTGATTAATCTTAAATTCTTAATATACAACGTGTAACCGAAATAACGCACATCCTCAGACAACCCAATTAGAAAACCTTGTTATGATCATAATGCATGCATTGAAATATTTTTTTTATTAGCCTAAACATTGTTTTTTATGGAAAGTTTAAACTTGATTTTATGTGAAATGTGTGGTCACTACAAACCTGCGCACGCACACAATCACACGAAACGTTTACTGTGGTAAACAAACGACAGCGAAATACGATACGGTCTATAATTTTTTAACATCGTTAGTGATGGCTATTGTGACTATCTTAATTTAATCATACCTAGTTAGCATTATTCATACATTAGAAATGAAAGTAAAAGTGTAACAATGAGAGAATTAAAGAAGAATGGCGTGTTTAAAGTTGTGAATCATAATTTTTTTCCAATAATAGAATAACCAAATGACTCACAGGCTTAATGTCACTTGTTCGGTCGGCGTCCTCTTTTTAAAATGCTGACACCAGGTGTCCACCACCTGGCTTAAATATTCCTTTAGTTCACTTAACACTTCAGTGTTTCTTTTTACTGTTTCAAAAGCAGCTGATATCTTATTTTAACTCCCTGGCACTTGTTGTCTCATCACAATCGACTAGTGGTTTAATAGGTATGTCCCCATAAAGCAAAAGTTCAGGGGTGTCAAGTCAGGCGACCTAGGAGGCTACTGGACAGGACCGCCGCGATTGATCCAGTGCTCCTTTTGTTCGACATCACGATGATCTCGAACGTTCTACGTAAAATGCGCGGGGGCACCATCATGTTGATAATACACACTTTGTAAATAAACAAGTAAACTTGTTAAAATATTTTTTCACTACACTCACAGAGAATCCAGGTAGATGACTAGGTAATTTTATTTAACTAAGCGTAACAATAGCCGCCCGACCGGCACTGTACCTACCAGCGCAGGCGACCGACGCGCGACGGTGACAAGTGAGACACATTACGTCTCGCTCTTTCCCGCTGTTAATACGTAAGCGAAAGAAAGATGATAGATATTTTGGTGGCCAATTGTGTGCTATTGTCTTGTACCGACTGTTATGTTGTATTAATGTTTACGTTCCTGTACATGGAACCATTAAACAAATGCATTTAAAAAGAAGCCGTTCTACGTTGACTTAAGGTTTATTTTCGTATATTTCGACTTTTCAAAGCAATGAGTGACTATGATTTAGTTAATTTTAATTATTTTAGTATTAAAAAAAATTATATTAAAAATGTCAGAAATGGATTCAGTAGCCGATTCTGAACAAAGTACTTTCAGGATGTGCATTAAACTTGTTACATGTTGTACATATAAAATCCTTGCGTTACTGACTGACTGACAGACACGCTACAGCCGAAACTATTGGGCACAGGAAGCTGAAATTTGGCATGTATGTTCTTTGGGGACCGTAGGGGTGCACTAAGAAGGGATTTCCCGAAATTCCCACGGGATCGGCCAAAACTGGTAAATTTAAAAAAAATGCAGGCGTAGCTGCTGGCGTCCTCTAGTTATTGTATAAACTTACACTTAGGTAGTAAAAAGTTTGATGTTACAATAGATACAACAACAGGTACTTTATCTTTTTATGTAGGTATCTATATTCGATTTTATCACATTGCATTTATTACCTCTTTCAATATCCAAGGTGATTGATACCTTATCACCAGACCTTTGTATTCCCTCAAAAACTGATATTAGATCCAGAAAGCACGTACCTACCTACATGCATGCATGTACGTACTAGACGTGTTGTGGAAAGTAAGCGAGACGTCACTAAAGCAGCATCAAATCATTTAATCTGTATGTGTATACAATACATATACAAACTACTGCTGGGCACGGGCCTCTTCTCACTATGAGAAGGATAAGCTCATAGTCCATCATAGTATCGCAGCAACAAATCACCAACCCTGTATATAAGCTGTCCTACTGGGCTGGACTATGAGTAGGGTGAGCCCACAGTCCATCAGGGTATTGCAGCATATTTTTTTAGAATCTCCCGGGAGTTAAAACCGCGCACGAGAGGAGTTTATTGCGACATAGTGCGCGAAATTTCTATTATTGATACAGAAAATAAATAGAGAAAAAGAACAATTTGAGAACAAAAGGAAAAATATGTCGGTGCTATTATTTGTGTGTGTGTGCGTGGTTATGTGTTGTCGAAGAGTCTGAGTGTGGTGACTATTGCAGCATATTACACAATAGTTTTACGTTGTAGATCGGCGCAGGCGCTGTTGATGGGTGCGTCATCTGCGGCGCAGGCGTTTGCGTTCGCGCCAAACTTCCAGAAAGGCATCAAGGCCGCCGGCCGCGTCATCGTGTTGCTCAACAGACAGTCCAAAATCACGGATCCCGCGGAACCCGCTGTCAACGACTTTGTTCGTATTACTATTTTGTCTTGTTTTGATATCTTTATTGCAAAGCCAATATTTTAAGACCAACGAACTTCGACACAAGAAAAGTTATAATTATGCTTATTAGATACATACACAATTTTTATTTGATGTTACGTCTCAGTACAAATTTATGCATAATATGCCAAATTTATGCTAGCATACTCCCTACACTAGTATTTATAAATATTCCATATGTGCTTAAAAATATAAATTATTTAATTATTGATTGTAATTTTACTTTATTAGGTAAACTAGTCGAAGAAGTTTGATCAGATACCTACATATTTTCGCTCTTAAACTAGCTAGCGACTAGCCTGTTGGTCTAGTTGGTTCAGACCCTGAATGTGAGCTAAAGATTTTAGGTTCGATTCCTATTATACATTATAGTTCAGTGTCTGTTATCTGTATCTTAGTTCAGACACTGCCTTGGTTGAGACCAGATGACCACGTATAATTTGCCCTAGGAGAATATCATAATGTTTCTTTATTTCGTTACAGAATGGCACAGGCGAAGCAAGCCTACAAAATGTACAGTTCAAATATCCAACTCGACCCAACGTCCAGGTTCTGAAAGACTTTAACCTGGAGATAGAGCAAGGCAAGACTGTTGCCTTGGTGGGGGCCAGTGGGTGCGGCAAGAGTACTGTCATACAACTGCTGGAGAGGTATTATGACCCAGAGGACGGAGTTGTGGTGAGTTGCCTTCGCTTTTGCCTCTGTTGTCATTAACCTAAGATTTACTTTGTAATCTCTAGTCAAAACCTTTCAATGAGGTAATAAGTGATTTTTAGTGACACGTATCTTTATTTCAATTTGACATCAGATACTGCTCCTGAGCAGTACCTCACCTAAGCCTAAGACTACTTAAAATTGTAAAACATCCACTATTTTACCTTGTGCCAACTTTACTTACTGACAAGATACTCGTAGTTTATCTACGAGTATCTTATTAGTTGTTATCTAAGTCGCAAAGCAACTTTGAACACCAGCTACGACCTGTCCTTACATCTACTGTATATAATATATTTTATATTTATAGGCACAAGACGGCGTTCCTCTTCCAAAACTGCTGCTAGCAGATGCCCGAAGAGCGATCGGCTTCGTGCAACAAGAGCCCATCCTGTTCGACCGCACCATCGGCGAGAACATCGCGTATGGCAGCGTGCACGCCACGTGCGCTGACGACATCATACAAGCGGCTATACAGGCCAACATACACAACTTTATTACCTCGCTGCCTTTGGTGAGTGAAACCTCACGTGACGTTCATAAGCGTCACGTGAGGTTCACAAGCTTCACGTGACGTTCATAAGCGTCACTTGACGTTCATAAGCGTCACTTGGCGTTCATAAGCGTCACTTGACGTTCATAAGCGTCACTTTGTGGCCTAAATGAATAAATGATTTTGACTTTGACTCATGAACAGCGTCAACGGCCAAAGGTTCTTCTTATGGCGCTAATAAACTTTAGCATTCACTTCTTTCAATAAATCAATGAGCATTCGCCGTTTTTAATTTTGTCGAAATGAAATGAAACAAACCGAGCCAATTTGAGCCAAGAATAGCGCCAAACATTGCTACGAACATTTCTATGAACTTTCTAGCGAACGGTCTAATGCTCAGTACTAACACACTGTTATACTCGATAGATTTACTCGATAACGAGTAAACATCAACGTGAGGACTGCAAAACACACACTTCGATGACATGAAATACACTGTAATTTTACTCTAAACGAGCCTTCGAGTTTGACTCAATCTAGTAAAACTGTATGTGAGTAGGTACGGAGCTTAATGGCAATAAGCTCGAAGCTTCATTGACATTTTTTTTAGAATGCTCACGAGAAAGCTAGATAAAAGGCACTCATTTGTTTTTCTGTAATTTAACATTCGCAATAATGCTCATTAGATATGAATGTCTCTAGTCTATCTAATTACCATTATACTATCGTTACTTTGTTATGATGATTGTATGTATACGTATACATACGAACTTCTCCATTGCATGTAACAAACGGCAAGCTCACATCATGATAGGCGTGACATTAAAGTATTTAACGCATATCATGAAGCTTAAATTATTACCAATCTTTAATAATGAACTTATTTCATGAAATTGGGCACCGCAGTGGGAAAACAGTAGTTATACCTAGTAACCCGATGCCGAAGCTCAGATGCTATCGCAACTAAAGCACCCATTTGAGATTTCCGGTGTAGATGCCTGCATCGTGATTCAAACAGAATATTCAAACCACTCAAAGTGAACATAATTTATTATTTTTATTAACTAGGCTTCGCCCGCGGTTCCGCCACGTGAATTGTACACCTAAATCTTCCACAGACTAAAAAAAATCACAGTATCTATCTATTAGTGCAAGTCGTAATAAAATTCGTTCGGTAATTTTTACGTTTAACTCGGTGAACTCGGTCATACAGGTAAACAGTCTCGGTGCGGGATTTAATTTTAAAATAATTATGTACTTACCTATGAATTCGTCATTTTGTATTTTAGGGCTACGATACGAACATTGGGTCCAAAGGCACGCAGTTGTCCGGTGGCCAGAAGCAGAGAGTGGCGATCGCAAGGGCTCTCATCCGACGTCCCAAGATGTTGCTGCTAGATGAAGCCACCAGCGCTCTGGACACAGAGAGCGAAAAGGTAACATATCTTTAATAATAATAACATAATAATTATTAAGCTTCTTCTCCGCTTTCCTGTGTTTACCCTGTATGTCGACTATAATGCCTAACTCACATTCCCAATGTGAGCGAGGCTTTATTCCATTTTTTTAATTCTACCCGCGACTTCCCATTTCTGAAATTGTTATTAAAAGGATTAAGTAAACACCTACTAGCGGTTTCCTTTTTCCGATTTTCATGCCGTTATGAAGTAAAAATAATTATGTCAGCAAGTAAGAATGCCGAAAGAGGTGTGTGGGTTAACCTGGAGCATTAGGCGTTCCTTAGTCTCTGCCTACCCCCATGGGAGAGAGCCGTGACGATAGATAGATAGATAAAAATAGTGTCCAGAAAAATACATCTTATCTGACTTACTATCATTATAAAACAAAATATAAAGAACGCATAATTTCTTACTTGTATTGCTGTGCTAAATATTGTACCTAATATACTACAGTCATTGAGATTAGCGATATTGCGATTGTATATTTTTATCTATATGATATAAAGATATTATTTTGTATCAAACCATCGGTAAGTCTCGTGGCAAGATATAATTAAAGATGAAATACGAAATATCCGGCCCGATAGCTCTAAACTTTGAAAAGACGGCGGAATGTGATGGATATATTCTAAAGCACTATCTTTTCCTAACATGTTTTTTTAACCATGTTAGGAAAAGATATATGTATAATGGAAAAGATATATAGATAGCGAGTTGCAGTAGATATTGACTTTTGTCCATACCTACTGCAACTCGTTAAAGTTACCTTGATTGCCTTCTGGCAAACTATCTGGGAGGAGCCTTTACCCTAAACGGATGTCCCTTTCGTCCTTTACATTTGTTCTATGATATCAAGGAAGGTCGACACAATTTCATCCATGACCCAAAATTACCGCTAACACTTATCTGATTTTCACCTGGGTGCATAGGGTTCCCACCAAGAACTTAGGGTCCCAAGCCAACCCCACCTGCAAGTGGTGGACCTGCCGATCAACGGACGAGGCTCTGGCAAACAAAATATCCCGATAAGCGGCAATAGGCTCGCCACCTATTACGTGGGATCAAAACACTGGCGAAAAGTGGGCGTTTAATATGCCTCTGCCTACCCCTTCGGGGAAACAGGCGTGAGTCTATGTATGTATGTATGATTTTCACCGTCAATTCAGATCATTCTACAATACCTCAAGTATATTTTTTTATTTCTCTACAGGTGGTGCAAGACGCATTAGACGCGGCTAAGGCTGGTCGCACATGCGTCATGATTGCACATCGACTCAGCACCGTCCGCGACGCTGACGTCATATGTGTCGTACACAACGGACAGGTCGCGGAAATGGGCACACACCAGGAACTCATAGAGCTTAAGGGCCTGTACTATAATCTTAACAGAAGAGGGTACGCTTGACAGTGATATAAATTGTATGTATCATAGGTTAGATCGTAGGTGTATCGAACAAATGCGATATATTCCACCTCAATTATGTGCAATTTAAATTTTAATTGAATTTACTACTTAATGTACATATACACACCGGCACAATTAGGGGAACACAAAAGAAAGGTTGATTTTTTCAATTAATATAGTTCTATATTTTTTTGCAGTTATAAAATAAATACATTGTCTTAAAATATCTTAAATTAAAGCAAAAGAAGCTACGTATTGGCAAGTTTTTAGAAAATACACCTGAATTGCGAAAATTTGCAAAATAAAACATTTTTATGGTGAGATTTTAAATTTATTTTTTTCTTTTAATTACACAAAATTATTGAAATTAATATCGAGTATTGGCTCTGCGGGCTCTTAGCAGAGCTTGTATACGATTTCCCATGCTCTGAATAAGGCTGTCGATCATTTCTTGGAGTAAATTGTCACACTCTTCCACCAAAGCCAGTTTCAGCTCTTCAACATTCCTGGGAGCTGGATTTCGCTGTAGAACTCTTCTTCCCAGAATGTCCCAAGCGTGTTCTATTGGGTTCATGTCCGGTGATCGCGCTGGCCAGTCCATTTGATTGATACCAACCTCGCGGAGGTAGCTATTCACTATACTTGCAGTGTGAGAGCATGCATTATCTATATCTATACTTATAATAAAACTGTAGAGAGGTCAATTCTGTACATTGAATATATATTCAAAATTAATATTGGAGGATGAATGGTGATCGATACTGATGCCAAAAATGCAATCAGTAAATTTTTTGTCTGTCTGTCTGTCTGTCTGTCTGTCCGTCTGTCTGTCTGTCTGTCTGTATGTGCACGCATGGGTCAAAAACTACTGAAGGGATTTTAACCAAACTTGGTACGATTATAGTCCATACTCCTGGGCAGGTTATAGGCTATATAACATAACGCTAAGATACATAGGAGCTGAGCAGTGACGATAAATTTGAAGCAAGTCAGATGAAAATGCGCTTTCAAGCTCTTATCCTCGCATACGTTGATCATTCACCAAAAGTATGTATTACAAAGATAATGGTCTTCAAAAGATCTACAAAAAAGTCCTTAATAGTATATATCTATTTTATATGAATTAGCCACAATAACGGGTTTAATCGTTAGACATTTCTTCAAAGTGTAGTAAATACATCAATATATTGTATTTCACATAGATATCAAACTCCCATATTCAAAAAGTACACTTATATGTATATTATATTTAAAAAAAATATTGAAATCGGTTTATAAACAATTAAAAACAAAGATTATAAATAGAATATTTTCGAACATTTGGATCTTCCAATTTAAATTGAGCTTAAATCTGTATGATTAATTATATTAAATAGGGTTCAGCTTAGGCTGGACGTTTTCGCACATGTATATGTAAACAGGTTGAAGAGTGGCGAGTCATTTTATTTTACTGGATGGGGATTAACACTGGGATAGTATTGTCTGAAGCAAGTATAAGTAAAAGTCCTCATCGATTACGCCATGGGTTTGAGATGCTGCATAGTTATGGCATAAATATGAAGACAAATAATTGGCCGAGGGCATTTTTAGGTTCCCACAACAATCTAATAAACCATTGCTAGACAGTAGATATAGTGATATCTATCCTATTACTCAATATGAACGACCCCGACGACCGATACGAACCATCATTTGCTGGTGTAAAAATGAGCTCTCGATACTTACTGAAGAACAGCTTAAAAAATTATGATCGTGTGTGTCGTAGCGTGGATACTATCTGTAGATGCTCCGGGTGGAACGGCAAGACTTTTCCTACGAAGGTGATTTCGGCAAAGGAACGAATCTAAAGTAAGATTGTGCGAATCAAAATGAAGAACCCATGGGAAGTATAACAGTACTTTTTCGTGGCGATTTTCGTTAGGCTCTGTTTTTTATACCACCATAGAATATGAGACAAGAGCTGATGAAATTATAGCCTGTCTAAAGAGTTCATAAGTATGGGATTGTATTATCGCTATTCATTTTGACATTAAATATGCGAGCATGATCATGGGGCAACGAACATTCACAGGAATTCTCTGATCTTTTACTCGCGATTGGTAACTTCGCGGTGTAGACTTGCACGAACAAGTGAAAGTCATTTGAGCAATTTTTAGGACATCTACACTATTCAATATAGGTATTATTTATTATTTATAGTCTCGCGCCTGTATCCCCAAAGGGGTAGGCAGAGGCGTAATATTCCAGCCACATTTCGCCATGAAGTTTTAGGTATAGGTATTATATGCATCTTAAAACATTTTGGGTATCAATTAGAAGACAAATTAGGTAGCCCAATTAAAAGACAAATTCCGCGCGAACGGAGTCGCGGGCACAGCTAGTCAGGCATAATAATGAAATTTTGGCCTATAAATGGGGTAAAAGGCATGACATGTGGTTCTAAAACCTCTGTTACGTATCGGTGCGAAGTGAGAGATCCATTTTCAATGAGCACTAACTCTGTGCGGGCTCCTAAACATATGCCACTCCATACCATTACTGACCCTCCACCATATGACACCGTTTCCGTGAAGTTAGTCTGGTTGTATCGTTCACCTCGATACCTCCACATCCTTTCCCTCCCATCCACAAAATTGACACAAAAGCGGCTCTCATCGGTGAATAAAACACGACCCTACTCACTTGTGCAATCTCGGTGCTCACGGGCGAAGGCTAATCTTGCTACACGATGAGCTACCTCGAGTTTCAGTGCTTTTGCTGGAACGTAAGACCTTAATCCAACTTCGTTAAGACGTCTTCTAACCGTCTGTTCACTAACATTTACGTTACGGACCTCAGCCAGTAAATTTTGGGTTTTAACAGCGGTTTGTTGACGATTTCTCAAAGTTTGAATGGTGATAAATCGGTCATCAACGGCACTTGTAGCACGATTTCTGCCCTGTCCTCAACGGCGCACGTAAGATCCCGTCTCCCTATAGCGGCGAACAATACGGTGAATCATTGAAGTCGATACACCTAAGGCTTGGCTTACCGAGCGGTAAGTATGCCTTTCTCCGATCATGGTTACAGCCCTAGCCACTGAAGTTGCTGGCAAATCACTCATTTTGTATCAACAATGTGTACACAGTTCAAAAATAAACAGTGGAATGACTCACAGTCACTTTACACTGAACCCAAGAAAGATCTTATCAGAAGCATTTGTAACATTAAGTGTCAGCAAATTCTTAAAGTTTCAGTAAATCTTTTAACGCACTTTTAAATGACAATTTTGCACTTAAGATAGCTTCCAAAGAGGGTAGTAACACATAAATAATAAAAACTTGTCAAGATAACCGAAAGTTTGGAAAAAAATCGACTTTTCTTTTGTGTTCCCCTAATTGTGCCGGTGTGTGTAGTTTGCCTATTTATATTTACGAGGGGCGTTCAATGTATTCTCGGTATAGGTATGATGGAAAAGACAGAAAATTCTGAATAAATTTAATTTTTCAATGTACTCCCCTAACATCTCAATACATTTATTTCTTCGTGAAAGTAACTTTTCAATTCCCTCTGAAAAATATTTTTCTTCATGGCCCGAAAAATGTTCGTTTATTGCTCCCTTCAACTCTTCATCGTCCTAAAAATGCTATCCACGAAGGTTTTTTTTAAGATTAGGGAATAGATAATAATCACTAGGGGCCAGGTCCGGACTGTAGGGTGGATGATTGATTTCTTCAAATCCGTACTCCCGCACAGCAGCCTGGGCAAGGCGCGCCTTGTGAACCGGCGCGTGGTCGTGAAGCAGCAACACACCTGCGGTTAATTTTCCACGTCTTTTTTCTTTAATTGCCTCCTTTAAATTACGCAGGGTGGTTGCGTATGATGCAGCAGTAATACTTTGACCTTTTTTTGTGTACTCGATTAGCAAGATTCCCTTAGAATCCCAAAACACTATGGTCATGAGCTTTCTTGCGGACGGAGTGACTTTGAACTTCTTCGGCGGGTCTGATCCTTTTTTGTGCCACTGCATAGACTCTTGCTTGCTCTCAGGGTCATAGTAATGAACCCACGTTTCATCACCAGTAACAATCCGATAGAAAATACTTTGCGGATTTTCACCACAGAGGTCCAAAAACTCCTTACAACAGTCAACTCGCACTTGTTTCTGTAGCGCGGTGAGCATTCGCGGCACCCATCTTGCACTGACCTTTGACAAATTCAGGCGCTAATGAAGGATTGTGTAAATGGTACCCACGGATAGCTTAGTCATTTCTGCTAATGTTTTCACTCTTACACGGGCATCTTCAAGTACAAGTTTTTCGACTAATTTGACGTTTTCTTCAGTAGCGGCACAAATTGGCCCACCAGCGCGGGGGTCGTCTTCAATGCTGTCTCTACCCCGTTTGAATTCACTTGACCACTTCTTAATTGTAGATAATGAAGGCGCAGAATCTTGGTAAACAGCCACCATTTCTTCATGGATAATTTTTTGAGTTTTTCCTTGTTTTGTGAGGAATTTTATCACTGCACGATGCTCGATTTTTTTCATCATTGTCGAATCAGTCATCATAGTTGTCTTTTCGCAATGATATCTTGAATACTAATGGTGGCAATTAAATGAAATTTTGTATTTATACCCTCAAAGAGTGTCATTAACTAATGAGATAATTAAATTACCCTTATCATTAGTATATCACCTCGATACCGAGAATACATTGAACTCCCCTCGTATGGAAAATTATGAAGCCACAAACTGCAATGTTTACCTACCTACTAGTTTTTGACGTCATATGGCGGCAGTGTCTATTAATGTACTTATATTTTATAATGTTCAAATAGTGCACTTTATGCAAACTTTCTATCTGAGTTTCTACATACACTTTGAAGTACAAGGAGTTCATAATTATGTACGAAGAAGATTATGCCTATTTTTTACTTAGCCATTTTTATAAAACATACTTAAGTGAATTATTTTACAAATCGAACATGACGTATGTGATAATCGTTACCTGTTTACATTTCTATAACTATTATATAGACATTTGCATTTGAATGAATGTACAAATCGTTAATAAATTTGAATTACCGGTAATTAAACCGGACTTTACCAAAACAGCTAGGTACTAGTTAATATAAGCACCAAAAATGTATTTAATATTTTTATATTCCTTAGTAAATATTTTTAAGGTGAAGTGATATTCCTATCCAAACTAATAAAAGTAGGCTGGCCCTTATGAACAAAAGAGTAGCACATTTATTAACATATCTATAATTATTGAACCGGCCTTTACCAAAACAGCTAGGTACTAGTTAATATAAACACCAAAAATGTATTTAATATTTTTTATATTCCTTAGTAAATATTTTTAAGGTGAAGTGATATTCCTATCCAAACGAATAAAAGTAGGTTGGCCCTTATGAACAAAAGAGTAGCCCATTTATTAACATCTATCTACCAGCACATTGCTACAAAACCAATTAAGTTGAATCATGAACATAATTATTTTATATATTTAAGTAGGTAATGTCGTTTATTCCTATAGAATAATAATAAAATTTATAGAATTATATTTTCTTTACAACTGATTGTTTTATTTAAATGTATTTTTATATAGGTTAATGAAATAGTTGCAGGACAAAATTAACATAGTCAGCAGAAGTTCGTGAGGGAGAAATGAAAAGCTCATGATAACTTCATGAGAGGTTATGTTAATTTCAGTCGACTGTGTATAGTGGGACTAGGTATATGCGTGATTTACGCTCCGACTGCTGTGGTTGTGTTCCGGATCGTTTTCAGGGCTAAAGAGGATTAAATATTACAGTTCCACTTTATAGACAATAGGCTAAAAGCACACTCTGTAATGATGCGTACATACGTAGAGACGAATGAAATACATAAACTCAAAAATAATGCAGTATAAGTATTAACATTAACAAAGTTCGTAACTTTACCCCAATTTAATCCAAAACCACTCAAATATGAATGTGAGGAACTATAGGCGGGCAATACTAAATTAGGAACAAAATGGGTAGGTACTTATAATTGATACCTAACATAAAACAGACTAATTCCTTGTAATTCTTTCCTAGTCTACCTATATTCTCTTTCCTTATTGTTTATTTAGCAGTAAATCATGTAAAACAAATAAAGCAGTATATTTACAATTCCAAATCTGAGCATTTACAAAGCTAATAGCCCTCAATAAATTACAAACAGTACCAGTTTACGCAATGGGCGCAGCAATGATTTACAACATATTGTGTTCTAGTAAAACAATCAACCAACTTGGGACCACATTTTTTGTGTCCTTTAGTTTTAGACACCCTTATTGTTTCTATTATTTATGTAGGTTCAAATGTATTACTTAGAATTTAATTATAAAAATAGAGAGGAACTTTAAAAGTGAGCTATATTGCGTTTAAAAAAGAAAGATGTATGCATAGTGTTTTGGAAAAATATCTCGAAATAATTGCCTTTCTTTAGTCTGCATTTTCGGATGTAGAATGTTCATGCTTATGACCATGGTGCTTATATCTTTTTACCATTACCTACATCTCTTCATTGTCTCTCACTAAGCTAAGGAGGGAAGTGGATCGAATAGTCAATATTCCTATTTCTGGTTAAATTAGTCGCGGGTTCCCAGACAGTTTACGTTACCGGGGATTTCATGAGTATCGAAGCTCGGTGTCTTCTACGGTGACTGTTGGTAAACCTGGCTACACAGGTCATACAGTAGTGGATGAAGCTACTCCTAAACCTTAAAGCAGATGTGAAGAATTGGTAAACGAAACTTCACATAATGTAAAAAAAATACCCAAGAAGCAAGCAATATTCAAGTATGTTTAACCGAGTCAGCATAATTCACAGATTTAACAAACAAGAACCAGATGGAGCGCATTCGTCCAACTAAGTGAGGCACGTTGACAGCTGTGTGCGTGACATTTGGCGACTGGCACTGTACGGACACGCGCGTCTATGTGTGTGTAAAGTTGCCAGATTATGAATAATCTCCCACTATTTTACATATAGTTTTTGCAAACGAATATAAAAAAATTACATAGGTAATATTTTATATTCGTTTGCGGTTTTGAAAAATTTACAATGGATTTAATTAATGCTTTTAATATGTAATGCTGTTGTGAAAATTATTCAAATAAAAGATACCATTAAAGTATGCTTTTATAAATACATTTCTTAAATGTAGGTACCGAGTTAAGTTTTAACTAATTTTATTCGTAAATTGAGAAATAAATAGATTTTGTTTTGTGATTCATAGCCTCGATCCAGAAGAAATACTTATGAAATACCAACTACATATATTTACGAATACCAATCATGAGGTTCAGATCTTAGATCGGCGAATATGTTGTTTATTTTTTGTTTAGAAATTCTCAGTATACCTAGTATCTGGAAATGTTTGGTTAATTGCAATAGGCTTGCGTCCTAAATATTAATTAGCTAAAACATTTTGTCATGCACACAACAAATTATGAATATTATGATTCATAAATCATAATAACCAAAAAAAAATGCAACTAAAAATAAATAATGGCTGCAATCAATAATTTCTGTTTCTGTACGTAATGTACACACGGCGCCAAGTCAAGCTAACAGTTGCAGTACGATTTTGATACTTATTCCCTACGCCATAAGAACGGTACAAAGTTTTATTCTGTGACAAAGGTCAAAGTGTATAGTATATGGGGATCGAACTCAAAACAATGTATATACTAATGGAAATTCTATTACTATATTTACTTATAAGAAAAAAGATAATCTACAATATACTTTTACAATACGTTAATGTATTTTTCATTAACATGACAATAATAATTATTACCTACATAATCAATTGACAAGTGCATTTTCCCTAATTCAGGGAAAACGGTGTCGACGTAAACTGGCAACACTTACATATTTTCTGCAGAAATACGAATTTTATCGAAATAATATTATAAAACAGTCAAATAATCCATAGTTATCTGTAAAAATATATTCCATCTTCCCGTTTTTGCTTTTGGAAACAACTTTTACAATGTTTAAAAACGCAAGACGGCATTTTATGAATTTAAAAGCTGGATTGATCGTGGCGTGTGAACTGTGCGATGCAGTGCACTGAGCCGAGTTTGTATTTGCTTTTCAATTTTGTATTTGCTTTAGTGGCCTCACGCAAGTGTTCCGCGCGCTCTGTCTGCCTTTTGTTCTGTAGTCTTAGGCATAATTACTCTCATAAGAACAAGGGACATTTTTAATTACCTACCTATAACGATTGTTTCTCTTTCTTGTAATCGTTGTTTTAATTTTAAGGCTACAAGGATTAAAATTAAAGCAATACCAATTATTTTATTTATTTATTTCATTTGCACAAACAGGGTGTAGGTACAAGCTTGGACATAATGCCATAAGGCATTCTCTACCTACCTGTCAACCTTAAGGTGAGGCAGAGATAAATGAGGTAGGTGCATTTTAGTATCAAACTTGATCAATAGTTTCTAAATGTAACCTAGTGATAATTATTATATAGGTAGGTACCTACCTTATAGGGGTAGCATACATACATACTATATAGTAGTACATATACAGACATAAAATATATAGAGAGAGTGTATTTCATTAAAAAAAAACAGACTGTACGACAAAAGAAGACTTGACGAACCCAGTAGAGTGACTTGGGCAAGAAAGAAGAAGATTATGAGAAGAACGAAGATCTCTCTCATGTGTTGAAGATAGAAATTGGAAATATGAGGTGAGATAAGTCGGGGGAGAAGGAGACTTGAGAATAGAGAAGAGAGTAGTAAGAGCACGCAAACACCAGCGCTGTTGGATTGGTAACCAAGTGAGTTCAGAAAGACAAGAAGAGACATGGTCATACTTACGAAGATTATAGATGAATCGAATGCTGTTATTGAGAAGTCGGTCGTACTTATTGAGATGTTCTGCATTCAGGTCGTAATAGCACGTATCACCATAGTCGATCGTGGGCAATATTAGAGCCTGCACAAGCATTGTCTTGGTCTTGGAAGGGCGGAAATTTTTTAAACGGTATAGTGCTTTAAGCGTTCCAGTTACCCTCTGACTAACCTGAGTCACTTGCGCTTGCCAATCCAGAGTCGAATCAATGTAGGTACAGGCCAAGGTTATATTGTAAGTAGGTAAAAATATATTGTAAACGCTGAAACTAAAAGGGAAAAGGTATTTTAAGAATTGAGTCACGTCAGAATCATCATCATCGTCCTAGCATTATCCCGGTTACATCCAAGATTAACATGCCTTAGAGCCCCAGGGATCGATTATTAAGATAACCAGATTGGACAGAATATCACCTCTACCTAGGTTGTCGTTGCCTTAGAGTCACATGAGAATATGCTTTGAAAAAAGGCAACACGGCTGTGAAAATAAAGGAGATGGTCTTCTTATCATTTTATAGTACCTAGTAACAAGGAAGGTACCTAATAAACATATCCTGCATAATAATAGCCAATATAGAGGCAATAGAAGTACCTATTGACAGATCCCGCATGAAAATTCTTTTTAATAGGTACCTAATCGAAGCCCTTAGCCATTAGGAAGCAATTAATAAAAATTACATGTTACATAAAAACAATTAGTGTCCTGCGGAGCGCCATGCGTCTTCGATAAACTGATCGGAATCATCTCCACAGATGATAATAAATTAATTGTTTTATTATGTCACATGGGAGACGCGATAAAAACCCGACAAATTACAAGGGAATTGAGACATCCCGCTATCTACATTATTAGACACGTGAACGTTTAACGTACGGTATAACAACCGCCATAAGATAAAATAGATCCTATCGAAACACAAACGGCCGTGCGTCGAGTTTTTTCAACCCCAGCATGATCTTTATGCTAATGAAACCCAAAAACAAACATTGTTATAAGCCAAATGTGTAACATACGATAAAAATAAATTAAATAATAAAGGGAATCGTTAAAATGGAAGAAATGTCCGTAATTTATCCACGAGTCACCTTTTAGGCATTCCGTGGATGCCATCGCGGCGGGGTCCCTCCTGCTCTAGACGCGATCTCCAAATAAAAAGGCGCCACAAAAAGACGTATTCAATAAGCCGTTGGCCATTACAGACGTAATCGATGAGATAAATTAGTTATAATAAAATCTGTGGAGTCGCAGACGAGTTAAGTACGCTTGCTGAATGTTTGAGCAGCGGCTGTACACGAGCTCGCCAGCAAAAACTTAATGAATTATTGCTCTGTACACAATTTATGTTTGTTTAATTTAATATTCGCACCATTGAAAAAGTCGGTTAGCTTCTGACGACGCCATAAAAAGTACGTAGGTAATAACTTATAGTAAGTTGAGGCTGCACCTAATGAGATGGACATGCGCTTTAAGCTCCTTTCTTATATGACTGGTAATAAAAATGAAAAAAAAGAGGTAAAGAGTACCGACCTATATAAATTAGAAACAAAAGTAGCTTTATATACATGTCTGTCTATTTTTTAGTATGAATAGCTCTTGTCTGTAAAATTGTAATTTTAGGATTCTAAATACTTTTCGATGTTCATACTTACTTAAATAAAGTAATATGCTGTATTATAATGATTAGTTAGTTTATCACAGCCTAATCTTCATTACCTTAAAATTAAATCTCCTTGATTGATATTTAGAGATAAAACATACATGAGCGTACCCAGATTATGACTCTATCAGGGTCAAAACTGATTTTTAGACTCACCCCGCGCTTCCCGGTTCATTGTAACTCATTTTTTTAGCCATTGATAAACGTTAACGTTTACTATATTTTTTGGCAGAATAAAAACTATTGTCGAAACCATTTCTTTAGACAGCAGGGAGGTTATCCAAATTCCAGGGGGAGGGCCAGCGGACTACCACTGACTAATGTTAAAGGGCTGTAATTATAGAACTGGTCAATATATTTCCAATTTTTTTCCCGTCCGTTTAGTTACACTGTCACTAGTGTCACTTGCACGTCCGTCTATGTGGAAACTAAACCTTACTTCACCAGGTTCAAGAACTGCCCAACCTTTTCGTGACTATCTCACAAACCGTCGCCAACGAGTGAAAGTGTATAACTTCATAAGTGATGGGATAAACCTAACTCAAGGCATGCCGCAGGGTAGTGTAGTAGGTCCCAACAGCTGAATAATAAAGTGTATGTTACAAAGATTTGCTCACCATTGAATTTGATGTCTTAATCGAAAAAAATGCACATTTACTTCCACGAGGTAACTTTGATGATGCGCCATCATATATAATTAACTTCACAACAAGATTGGGGCAGTCCCGCTCACTGTTAACTAATTTATAAATATAGCAAATGATCCAATAACCGCCTTCGATTCAACAAACTATGGAGATTAAAATATTTTAAACGGCTTTCATATGTTGGTAACATTTTTGCCATGTTACACTGGTACGACAGGTGCCAGAAAAACGCTTTTGGACCCTCTCGAGCCGCTTAACATATATCTCGTAGTTGGGTGACCAGACCTGAGCACAATATTCTAGACCAGATCGAACCACACCAACTTCACGCCTTTTATCACCGAAAGGGTGTATTACACACCCACAATTCGTCAGTTATGTTTCGGTCCCAGGGGGACGAGCCTATTGCCATCTACCGGTCACATTGTTAATCGAGCGATAATTAAGGCCCGGCGCTCATTATCGGCATCGGCACGGCTGAGGATTTTAGGTGATAAAAAGCATTGTACATTAACTTATAGGCAATAAAGTAGAAATTTCCATGATATATGATCCTAGTAACAAAAATACCGCTTCGGTATGCTTGAGGCTACTGCATCGGCAGCTTTAAGGATGCTTCGGGATACTTCGGGATCCTTCGGTACGCCGTCGCCCGCCGCGCCGCCGCTGCCGCTGGCGCCGAGGCAACACTCGGGGCGGCATGCTTAAGGACGCCTCGTCATCCTTAAGAACGTTGCAGCATGCCGAGGCATAGTTTCCGACTGTGTGCGCTTGCATGTAGGGATGCCGAAGGATCCCTTTCCTTGCCGATGCCGATAATGGGCGCCGGGCCTAACATTTATAATACACACATAACTCCAAAAAGTCAGATCGAACTGAGAAAAGTCTAATCTTAATATGTGACTTTTTAAAAATTTTGGAATTTCTAATGACTAAGCCAAGCATTTGAAAAGCTTTAGTTGTTATTCTGTCGATGTGAGTGTGGACTCTAACTTTGCTATCCAAATCAACCTCCAAGTCTTTAACTGTAGCCACTTCTTCTAATGTTTTATTACTGATTGTATAGGTTTGCGAATTCATGCCATCACTACGAGAGAATCGTATCTATTTACATTTGTCGATGTTTAGTGCCAAGTCGTTTCTCTCACACCAGTCGACCAATAGCGGTTCAAGTCTTGTTGCAATTGAAAGGTTTGTTTTTTATATGTTTTTCAAGTTTGAGGTCTTCGGCGTAAAGGAAGCATTTACTGTGTTTGAAAAGTGGTACAATATCGTTAACAAAAATGTTAAACAAAATTGGCCCAAGAACTGATCCTTGTGTTACTCCTGATTGTCCTGATGGAGTTATGATTGAGACGAGTATCCATCGGCAAATACCCTGGAAATCCGATTGTTTAGATAGGATTGATAGGAGACTAAGCTTTGCACATGTTATTAGTCAACGCAAGATGCTACAAATACCTACTTTGAACTTGTTCGACTCTATTTGTATGCGCCACATAGGTCGAATTCCAATTCGTATTCAAGAAAAATTCTCACTATACAATTATATTGTCCGTGTGGTGACGGATTAAGAATACGCAATGTCACCACCCCATATCTTCCCATGGGTGTCGTAAGAGCCGACAGAGGGAGCATATTGTGCAGGGAGCAGCACTGTTAAAGAAGGAAAACTTGATACAAACCCTATACCAACCCGTTTGGCCAGCGTGGTATAGTAGGCCAAGTCCTCCTTTCAAAGGAGAGGCCTAGTCCAGCAGTGGACTGTTAAAGGCTGATGATGATGATGATGACAATTATATACAGGTATTATAACTTAAGGGTCCTTAAAAGCTCTGAGTTGCCTTGATATGAATCCCTCTAGTTCGTTGGCTCTCTAAAACATCTAATTTAACTCTGAGATCGCTCATGAGCCATACCTCAGTAAGCTCGGAACCAACAATGTTGTAACTTCCGATATATGACTACATTTTCCTTGAAAATTTAACGACGAAATATAATTTTAGGTCATAGGCTTATAGCTTTATATTATTTAATTAAATTTAAATATGATTCCTAAATCATCTACACTCGCGTGCAAGTAAATCGACTCAAGGCTCTAGTGCGCATAAAAAGTGATATAACTTAAAAATGCCTTATTTTACCTCTATATAATGTTTTACATAATTAAAGCCTAGTAATTAGGCTTTAAAATGGTAGCATAATTTCAGTAATTTAAATAAACACATGTCCTTAGAATGCAACTGAACGCAACCTCCCATAAACTGCTCTGCGCTCTTTACACAACTTGCGCGACAATTTAAACCGCTATAAAAACCCCCTGTCGTTTTTTCTTATCAGTCGCTCACTAGACGTTGACCTGAGCACATCTCTGCAAATTGAAGCCGTCATTTGAAGAAAATTATGGATACAACACCTGAAGAAGCCGCTCAAGTCGTTGCCCTGTTGCAAGAAGGGTTGAACCAGCGAGAAGTCGCTCGTCGGTTGAATATGAGTCAGTCTGCTGTCTCGAGAGTGTGCAGGAGGTTTCAAGAGAGTGGTGCCTTCACTCGGCGGCCTAATACCAGCCGACGCCGGTGCACCTCGGAGCGTGACGACCGGTTTTTGGTCTCGACCTCTCTCCGAAATCGACACCTTACAGGCGTGGATGTGCAGCAGGAGCTACGTCAAGTTCGCGGAGTAACTGTCAGTCAGTGGACAGTTAGAAGAAGGTTGAAGGAAGCTAACCTTACTCCGAAAAGACCCGCTACAGGCTCGAAGTTGACCACAGCCCACCATCAAGCACGCCTTCACTTTGCTCGAGAGTACTTGGATTGGAGCACAGAGCAATGGCAGTCGGTCCTGTTCACAGATGAGACGAGGATGTGTCTCCATGGCAGCGACAGGAGAGGTCGGGTGTACCGGCTGCCTGGTGAACGGTTTTCACAGTGCTGCTTTGTTGGAACCGTTGCATATGGTGGCGGTTCTTGCATGATGTGGGCTGGAATTTCCTTAGAAGCAAAAACGGACCTTGTTTTCGTTCCTGGGGGAGGCCGGGGAGGAGGTCTGACCAGTGATCGTTACATTGAAAATGTTCTACTGGATCAAGTTGTCCCTTATCAAGGCTTTATTGGGGATAATTTCATCTTGATGCATGACAATGCCCGATGTCACACTGCTCGGGCCACACGTGAGTTCCTGAGTGAAGTTGGAATTCACACTATGGATTGGCCAGCGCTCAGCCCCGATTTAAATCCCATTGAGCACATATGGGACGAGCTCAAAAGTAAAGTTAGGGCGAGGAATCCAGCTCCGACAAACATCAATGAGCTCAAGACTGCGTTGGTAGAAGAGTGGGGCCGAATACCACAATCATCAATTAAAAAGTTGATAAGGTCGATGAAGAATCGCTTGAGAGCAGTGATCAGGGCTAGAGGAGGGAACACCAAATATTGATACGAATAATTTTTTTATCTTATGCACATTTTGTTTCATTTATACCCAATAACCCCATAATGTGAAATTGTATGAATTTTCAAATTTTTTTACAATATCTTTGACATTCACCTTTTTTACTAACCTACTGAATCGATTTTCATGCAACTTACATCATTTTAAAGCTCAATTACTAGGCTTTAATGATGTAAAACATTATTATAGAGGTAAAATAAGGCATTTTTAAGTTATATCACTTTTTATGCGCACTTGAGGCTTGAGTCGATTTACTTGCACGCGAGTGTATAAATATTAAGAAAATCAGTGGACCTAGATGTGAGCCCTGTGGTACGCCCGATGGAATATCATAGCAACATCCTCATCCTCCTAGCGTTATCCCAGTGTCAACCTGGGGACCCTAGCCTTACTAGTACTAACCGGATGTCTGAATATTAGCTTTTCCAAAGAGCGACTGACTCTGACCTCCGGAACCCGAGGGCATAGCGCGATATTCCATGGTTTAGACCAGTGTCCGTTTATTTAGAAGGTAATATGTATATCGTCTGTCATAGATATTCATGACAACCGGAACCGTGCTCTCCGAGGCACGGGGCAAGCGATACTTAACAATTTAAAACGCACTTAACTTCGAAAAGACAGTGGTGCGCGCCGTGGATTCGAACCCGATACCAGGCTATCGCTGCTTGTTCGATGAAATATTATAGCAGTGACTCGAAACCACTGAGAGCAACAAATTGAGACCTAATCCGAAGATATGACCCAAACCAGCGAAGCAATGATAAGTGGATATCTATGTGATGAATTTTGTCAAGCAAAATAAAACTTAAAACATGTTACTTTACAAGTATCTATGACTTTTTAACTATAATTGTACAAAATAGCATAAAATTGGAGTGTCTGATTTTAAGTACCTATGTCATATCCCTTCCTCTACTACTTACTTTACGAATATTTGACAAATTAGGGTCATCAAGCACGTCAACTGTTCCTGCGATGCAGGGCCGTTCCGGCCCAATCCGGCGCCTGTGTGCGAAATCCATGAAGCGCCTGGGGTGCACTGGCGGATGACCTTTTTTTTTTTTAGTCGAACCGCCAACGCCGCCGCCCTTTCCTACACCACTGCGCCTGTGTGCGAAAAATCAGTGAAGCGCCTTTTTTGCCATCCTTTTTCGTAAATAACTGTTATAATTAACGCATATCTCGGCGCGCGGCGCCCCTGTTACCCTGGCGCCTGTGTGCGCCGCGCACATTGCACATAGGGACGGTTCGGCCCTGCTGCGATGGATCCCGAGTGGAAATCGACACCGCAACTCTCGGCATAGTGCTTGCAACCCTTGGCAGTTAGCTGCTTAAATCACTGAGCCATCTGATGAGCAGAAAGAGCCGACAAGAAAACATTTCACAATAAATACTGAAATCAACGCCATCTGTTAAAAATTTAAAAAACAGTTGATACACATTCACATGAGAGGTCATCACGCCGTTGATCCGTACCTAATTCGTCATTTACACGACAGAGGGCCGTAACATATATAAAGGAAGGTAAAGCTTTGGTTAGTGTCTATGTAGTATTTACCTACCAATTTATTACATACAATATCTGAGGCTTCTTTGCTTTTGAGGTTTCTCTTGTGGCATAAAGATTTGGT
This sequence comes from Euclidia mi, assembly GCA_944739405.2. Lineage (NCBI taxonomy): Eukaryota > Metazoa > Arthropoda > Insecta > Lepidoptera > Erebidae > Euclidia > Euclidia mi. Next base: position 42,847,376 of record OX123187.2, read on the forward strand.
GGACAAATCAATTGCCATTCATCGCGTCGTTTTACACATCATCCTTGGGCGGCTTGCTGCGAGGTTAACCACATGGCGTTTCACGCCGGCTAGATCGGTTGATCGACCAACTTGACTTCTAAAACGATCTGACCTTGAAGTTAGGCAATTAATGCGCTGAATGCCGAATGATTCTAGGTAAGATATAGGTACCTAAGCTAGCTAAACTCATGCTAACCGCCTGATAAAACAGAGACAAACGTTAGCGGCTGTGCTAACGAGCAATAACCCTTCATAATACATATTTTACTAACTCTAATAAGAATCTAGATAGGTAGGTACATACCTATATCATTAAACTTTTAGGTATGTACTGAGAATATAAAAATATAGAATTTGTCACGTTTAATATAAAATAGTTATTTGTGCAACAAGAGAGCAAAGTTGTTTTTTGTTTCGAGTGCTGATTTTGAGTCCCGAGCAAACGAAGGATTCTATGATTAAGGCGAGGATTTCCCAAAATACAGTGTTATCTAGCGTGGCCAAACGCGTTTTATTTGTAAATAACAGAGATTTAAATTCGGAAAAAAATATATGTAATTCTACAGCATTAGATCTTTATATTTCGGCCATTCGAAACACGATTACTGTCATTTGATACGATAGAAAATAATCGCGAATATAGGTCTGTTTAAACAACTTTTCCCGTTTAATTTGAGTTGTATTGGGATTAGAATTTTCAAAAGTATACCAAAAGAAAGGTCATGTAAAAGCGGATGGTTTTCGGCAATCACATTATGAATTTTAATATATACAAAAATATAATACCGAAAATACGTAATTTCCTACTGTCGACGCGCTCTCTCCGGCGTCGTTCAGTCCCGAGCGGGATGTAATGGAGACAGGACGTATCGCTAGTTTGCAGAGCGCACCGCAGGATTACGAATTATTTTATCGTCAGTTACGAATGTCATCATCACTTATTGATAAATATATTACATCTAGGTTTAGTTTGTAAATAGGTATTGTAAATTTTTAGTAAGTAATAATAGTGTATATAAGTAAGAAGTATAGTTTTAAAAATATCGTTTAGATTATTGGACAAGATAACGACTTGATAACAACAGCATAGTTAGGTAACAGTAATTTAGAAAAATATTGATTTGTTGTATATTGTGGATGATTTATAGTATTATTGTTGTATTGGGTACCTACCTAATACAATAATTCACACTTTTATTCTGTGTACCTATATATGGAAATAAAATGTGAGATGTACCTAAAAGCTATACAAGCGAATTTTATAGGTACCTACCTACCTAAATAAATACAAATATCCGCAGTTACCTACTTAGTGGTATTTATGGTTACTGCCCCACCCTCGTGGGTAGTAGCGTGATGTTATTTGGTATAACCTTCCTCAACAAATGGGCTAGACAAGCAAATAAATCTTAGAAATTGGCCTGCTAGTTCCTAAGACTAGCGCGATCAAAAACAAAAAAAATATGAATTTTCGTCTATTCAATAATTCTATTGACTATTTCCACCAATAATATCATTGATTTCCACACTATTACCAAACACGGAACAATGGACACCTAATAATATTATAGTAATTATTTATCACGCCGAGGAAGTAGTACTGGTGTCACAGCTCAGAAATGTTCGGTAGGTAAGTATATCGATTTGAGCGACAAATAATAACGAAAACTAGAGTTTATTATTGGTTGGCGGAAAATAAGCGTTGTGGGTGTAGGAGTATCATTTCGTACGTATGTATGTATGTAAAATTTTAACTTTTTTCACTACTACTTGCCGATGGCAGCGCCTAAAGGAATCACCCAAATAGGGCTTATTTTTATTTTGCCGGCCAATCAATAAATTGTGTTATTTTAATAGAACACACTGTTGTAAACATTTTAACTATTACACCAAACTTTTAAGTCAATAGGCTTGTGTCCACTAAGAATAAATCGGTTTGATTGTAGTATCTATAGATCCATTATGATTTAAGATGTCAATAAAGTTTATTATTTATTATAAAAAGGATAAAGATTAATGTAATTTTTAGGATTCTAAAACTAAAAAATAATGTTTTTGCTTATTCTTGTGACAGTGAACACACACAACAACAATCAGAGAGCATTACGTCAAACAGTACGTCCACCATTCATGTTGTTGACGTTTTAGTAGTAAATACAACTAAAAAGTAAAAGTTTCAAACTGTCAAATCGAATATAACAAAATAAAAGTGGGTGCATCAGACCAGACTTCATTCACGGATTGTTTTGTTTTGTACTTTGTGATATCACTCAACCGCTATGATGGTTTACAGCGTTTTCGTGTCAAATTCAAAAAGTTTTTTAAAAAGCCGTTATTAGTAATATTGCTGGTTGTTTTTGAAGAAAAATCAGGTTTAACATCTAATAAATGAACGAATCAATCGCTAATTACATTTTAAGATACAAGCGTATTCTCTGAGACAATATTTAGGTTTGAATGTATGTCTCAAAGTACCGTAGAGCATTTTTGTTTTGACAAAAGTGTTAAATCAAAGAGGTGTAACGGTAGTCAACTATACGTTTTCAGCCTAACGTGAAATACGTGAGCCTTAAAATGCAGTGGACTCATTAAAAAAGTAAAAAACATATTTTTAAATACTCCTGACCAAATATAAAAATATCGTCTAAACCTTTAGTAGGAATGTCTATGACCGGTCAGGTACAGATGTCTTGTATGATGTACAGGCATGGCACCATGTGATTGAAGAGATGTTGCGTCGCGACGTTCTCACTTTCCAATGTTTCGGCCGGTTCTTGTAGAGAAAAGGCCAGTTGGAAACACCTGGATATCACTATAGTGACAGCAGCCGCAACCCTGTCCAAGAAACGGCGCTACAAATGTTGGCGGAATGCCCCGCTTATGCATCCCAGCGCCGTGAACATCACCATCTTAATCCTTTTCCGACCATTTTGGTGTAGACCTCTACAACAAATTCCTTTCCGTTCTGTTTTGGGCAGTCTTCAACCAATTACTGCCTGCTATCTTTATGATGTCTTCTTTCCATCTCATTTGCCGTTCCAGCTAGTCATTTACAATCCCATGGTTGCCATTTTTATATTTGCTTGCACCATGTTTCGGGATTTCTGGCTACATGTCCGGCCGCTACTCTTTTGGCAACATCTGGTACTAGACTTTCTTTTCGGCGCTATTTATTCTTCTTTCTGTCTCTGAGTGTCAATCCTGCCAGTTTTCTCTCCATTGTTCTTTGAACAACATCAAGTTTCTGTGACGCTGCCTCTGTAGTGACCCAAGTTTCGGCTCCGTAGGTGAGCACTGGCAGGACGCACTGGTTGAATATTCTTGCTTTTTGTTGCTTCGTAAAAGCAAATGCCAGTTTATCGAAAGCAGCCCAACCCAAATGGATACGTGTATCAATCCTGTTCACTTGGTTTGCTTTGCCCATCTTTATTTCTTGCCCTAGGTATAATATACTATTTATTGAAGAATTCTAATCGGGTACATCCTACTGCAATGGTTATTCCGCTGGAGTTTTCACTGGTCATGTTTCGAATTGGCCGTAAACTGATCGCGGCAATTGTTACATAGACTACAGGCCCATGTCCAAAATGGATGGGTTATATGAACCACCAGGTGACGTATATAGGACGATACAAGAGCATCAAATAATAAGATTCAGCACTATGCCGTCACTTGTAAGCTGTCCAACTGAGTGCTGGTGAGAATTTGATTTTCTGGCAATTTCCAAAAAATTACCGACTTTGTAGCGCACCATTTTTACGGCACTGCGCGCTTTCTTATTATTTATCATGGATCTATCGAAGGTCATAATGCTGTACAAAAATATATGACCAAAATGCGTACACACTCTACCTGCACTTTTGAATTCTCATCGGTACTCAGTTGGACAGCTTACAAGTGACGGCATAGTGCTGAATCTTATTATTTTATGCTCTTATATCGTCCTATATACGTCACCTGGTGGTTCATATGACCCATCCATTTTGGACATGGGCCTGGGGCCCAATTCCGCTAAATAAATATAGTCGCAATATTATGTCAGTGTCATACTTACGTCATAAAAAGTGTATTCTTCTAAATTATATGATATTTGAATGAATTTGTAACGAAATCGTATGTATCAACGACGAACTGTTTATTTTAAATTATACGATGACATATGGTTATCAGAATACCGCTTTTAAATCCATTCAAAATATGATATAAATGTCATATAAAAATAGCAGAATTGGCCCCCTGTAGTCTAACAGTCGTATCCTCGCCACCTGCCCTGCCCATAGTCTGGTGCGTGATGGCTTGGAACGTCAGCGTCTCTTTCTGTGAGGCAGTAATGCTTATCAATCAGATATTTCGCTCTTGGCTTACTACCTGTCATTACCTGATGCCATTTAAATTGCAACATGCACGTTATTTTAGGCAAAAAAATAACAGTAATTACTTAAGATTTATTTTAGGAACAGAATAGATTCTTTGAGCTGGAATATGATCTCACAGACTGCACTTAGAACCTTAGTGTAGTAATAAAAAATGTTTATTTCGTAATATTCTATAAGTTTATTTTAGTTGGCCGGCACCATTGACATATATTTAGTACATATATATCGATGGCCGGCACTTTTAGAATAGCCTAAATTTGTATGGGGCTGGGTGATCTCCTTTATTATGCATGCACGTGTGTTTGCATGAGTATATATTGCTATAACTATTGCCCTGTAATTAAAATCTTGTGTATTATTGATCTTTTTCCGGTACTTTTTTGACAGAGTAGTATCTTAGAGATTGCATAGTTAAAATAAATATAACAAAATGTAATTATTGGTGACTAAAAGTAGCTATGAGTATCTTACCCTTTATGTGTATTATGGGTTCTATGCCGTTGTTTTGCTGACAGTAGCAACGAATTAATTAATTTATATTAATCTAATCCTTTTCCCTAAGATTGATATCGAACAAGCGATACTTTCGCATTGCGAGCGATCATACGTTTTTTTTTATAATTAACAACAAACATAATGTTCATAAATTATCTACTGATTACTATTGTCACTATAAACAAAAGCAATTTTGTAAAACTACTTTCGAATTTCATAAAGGTTTATTCAAAACAAAAACTTTGCAAATTATTTATACTCGATAAGTAAGTTTATATTTCAATTGATATACTGCTTCAATTTTCTAAACTGTGGCGCGAAAGTGTTATACCTACATAATATGGCGGCAGGTGCGTCGCGTCTCGCGTCGCGATTGATCGTAATTATACTCGCGAACTGGGGAAGAGGGGAGCCTCAAAAGCTTTGAGCGCTCGGAAATCCTCGCCTTATCAGAAGAGAGAGAGAGAATCAAAGTTAGAATCCTGAGCGTGGTGAGGGACTCAACAGCACGAGATACAAAAAACTTTGCTCTCGTGTAGCACACATAACTTTTCACCTCAGCAGTGAGAACACATATTACTTAGGAGACATAGAAATGAACAGGAATAGATTGAATTCTGCATAATCACATTAATCACTTGTTGATTTAACTCTTCTGGTGTTAAAGTACAGTCATCACCGCTAGTTTCACTCATCTTTTTAGATTATTTTATATATTAATATAATTTAACACGTTACGCTATACCTACTGTATCAGCATCAGCAAATTTTTTTTTACCGCTACTTTTTTAAATCGCGTTTTAATACCGCGTCCCTCATGTTTATTTTTCAAATCTATCATTGTTGTAATCTTAATATATAAAATCCTTGCGTTACTGACTGACTGACAGACACGCTACAGCCGAAACTATTGGGCGCAAGAAGCTGAAATTTGGCATGTATGTTCCTTGGGGACCGTAGAGGTGCACTAAGAATTCCCACGGGATCGGCCAAAACGGGAAAATTTAAAAAAATTGCAGGCTTAGCTGCTGGCGTCTTCTAGTTCTAAATAAAAATGTATTGGTTAAATACCAATTTTATACTATTAATTAGACTTATTTTTATTAAAATCCAATAATAAATTAAACATGTAAACAATAACATATAAAAAAAAGTAATTTCTTTATTACAAATATCTTTTTTTTGCGTTGCAGTAGGTGTTTTCTTTGAGGTCGAATTCCAAAATCGAATTTCGAATTCGAAGGGTTTTGTTTTTTCACTCACTTTTTATATGCATGTGAAAGAGACAGAGCACAGTAATATTCGAATGTTTTAAATTTGTGGCTGAACAATGTCAATTCGTGGCACTGAAGATTGAAAAATTAAAAAGCTACTTTGCCTCACGCTCGAATCAAAATCGCGTTTTGTTCACTGTTGTCTCGCAGCAAAAGCGGCATGTTTGAGCTGCTGTGGTGAAAATAGAATTTGTCACCCTTTCCTGAGAACTAGGTATAACTTCATCATCATCAGCCTTTAACAGTCCACTGCTGGACTAGGCATCTCCTTTGAAAGGAGGAATTGGCCTATACCACGCTGGCCAAACGGGTTGGTATCAAGTTTTCCTTCTCTTACAGTGTTGTTCTCTGCATAATATGCTCCCTATTAGGCCGAGCGCATACATACATCTGTTAGGCCTCGCGCGCACTAGCGATTAAAGTTGGCCGATAGTTTGATCGGTCAGTCGGATCAGTACAGAGTTATATGGCAGTGCGCGCACTTGAAGATTTGATTTTTGTTTGATTTTTCGATTGCGACTGAACTATCGGCCAACTTTAATCGCTAGTGCGCGCGAGGCCTTATATGGCAGTGCGCGCACTTGATCAAATCTTCAAGTGCGCGCACTGCCATATAACTCTGTACTGATCCGACTGACCGATCAAACTATCGGCCAACTTTAATCGCTAGTGCGCGCGAGGCCTTATATGGCAGTGCGCGCACTTGATCAAATCTTCAAGTGCGCGCACTGCCATATAACTCTGTACTGATCCGACTGACCGATCAAACTATCGGCCAACTTTAATCGCTAGTGCGCGCGAGGCCAAACAGTTTAGTTGATGGAAGTGCGCATACAATCGATTTTTTATCTCCTCAAATCGACCCGTCTTTATTCAGCAACGCTCGAGTCAAAGTGTTTACAAAGATAGAGACGTGGCGCCGCTTCAAATCCTTATACGAGATTGGTAGTCGTGGTCAGTCGCGGATCGACTGTTTAGGCTGGTTTCAGAGTGACGCGCGCGACACGCGCCGTCGGCCAGCGCCGGTCAAACAGCGCGTTTGGCGCGCGGACCACTGTGAAACGAGTTCGCGTTTCTCTTTGCAATGTATGTAGCTTCGGCAGCGCCGGCCGACGGCGCGCGTCTTACACGCGGCGCGTTTGAACTGCGTGACTATGAAACGCTACTACTAATCTAGTGTAATTTTTTGCAAGCGTGCGCCGTAGTATTTGTATACTCTTTGGCGTGCGCGTGTGGCCGGCGCTGGTCAAACGCGTGATTCTGAAACCAGCCTTAGTCGATGGTCTGCGCACATCAATACAATGCAATACAAATTGAGCGCTTGATCGATAGTTGTCCAACTTTTAAATCAAAAGCAAATCGATAAGCATTTTTGACTTTTTCGTCGAGCAACTATCGAGTTGATATGATACACAACAAAATAGTTGTTCAATTAAAAATTGTATGTATGCGCTAGCCCTTAGTCTATGCCTCTGTCGGCTCTTACGACACCCATGGGATGATGTGGGTTGGTGACATTCCGTATTCGTCACCACACGGAAGAGGTATAACTTCAACTCCGTTTTGACATATTTTGTATGTATGGAGCTCCATAATCCAAATAAGTATGTATCTCTTGTAGCCAATGCATCCATGGATAAGATATTAGGACCGGCCCTCAGGTGTGCATATCCATGACAATAACAGTGGTTTCCATTTACCACTGACGAATTTATAATAACTTTATTTACGTTCGCCAACTCTTATAATGTTATCAGAGAACTTGATTTACGCAACGTTTATTTCACATTTTGATATGAGTTACCGTAACGTAATAGTATAACATTTCACGCCTTTTCTATTATTGTAGAAATAAACAAACTTCCTACACTTTAACGAGCATGTTTACAGAAAATGCGTCTGTAGGTAATGGATTCAAGGCCTATAATATTGATTTATGCCTACGTTCTTTCATCGATTAGATAAAGTCGCTTATAATCATTGTATTTGAAGACGAATTTCATCGTAGCGTGATGATGATATAGAAATCAAGTGATTCATACAAGATTCGTAGGCTGAAAATAAATTCTTTTATCTTTGTAAAGTATACTGTTATTTTATTGATCAGTGAAGTTTATTTTTATTGATTCAATTATTTATCAACGCACATACTGTAGCGACTGCTATTAAAGATAACACAACACAGATAACATTCACGTGTGAGTCGTCACGTAGAATGAAATAATATAAGTAGGTAAGTTTGGTAATACTAATAGCAGAAACACGCTGGGCCTCAAATACTTTAAAATAGATTCATGTACATGGAAACTCGGCCCGGATGAACACTCCCTCGTAGCTAAACACGTGAGAACACAAATGGGACAGAAAATAAACAAATTCATATTATCCTGTTTCTTAATTTTTATTGGTAAATTCACATTCAAATTATAGATCACGTCGAAGACAGATATTACATTATGGGATTTCTACAGACAAAATTTAGTAATTATTTGCTATGATACTGTATCGGTACTTTTCAATTTCTAACTCTACTGCTTCATTAGCTACATCGATTTTAGGGTGCGTAAATGCTTCAAAATTCCAGTGTCATGACTCATGAGGGATGGCAATGAGACCGTCAGAAAATAGAAAATCGAAAATCCACAATTACATTGTTCACTAACGAATTCACGATACAGATCGGACATCAAAAATATTTCTATATTAATAGACTACTTTCACATAATCGATATTAAAAAAAGACAAAACGCGTGCGAGTCACGGCGCGCGTGACACAAACGAAACTTGTGATCAAAATTAAATCTATAGATTACTCCATAAATGATCGCGAACTACCATCATCGCGGAATTATTCACAGACATTTGTTAAGCATGCCCATGCGTAGTCGCAAAAGAAACGTGACGGGGGCCGGCCGGCCGGAGCCGCACGCCTGAGATTCAGAGCTCGCCGGCGCGGACCCGCGAGTCTCTGTCGCACCGCTCTCTCTATTGTACAAACATTACCGTATTAAATAGTCACAGGTCAATTTCAGTCCAACTATCAGTTTACGAATTAAAATAAAATATATTAATCTAAAACGTTTCACATCGCTTAAGTTACGAATGAGGGGGTCGAGTACGGGAGTCGCGTGCGGTGCGAGGCGGAGCGCTGAGGAGGGCTTACGAGTCCCACCAGTCGGGACCGCCGGAGCCGCCGCCGCCGCCGCCGCCGCCGTACGACCCGCCGTAGTTGCCGCCGTATGACCCGCCGCCGTAACCGAACCCTGCGGGGAAGCGCGCACGTTATACATCACTCTGTGCAAGGTACCAGGCGGAGGGTGGAAGGTATGTGGACGTACTCACCAGAGCCAATAGTGGAGGGCCCAGCGGAGCGCGGAGGCTGCCGGGGCTGAGTACGGAAGTCCCTTGCGCCGAAGCTGCTGCTGCTCTGTCCGCCGCCGAAGCGCCCGCCGCCCGACCGACTGCCGCCCGTGCGCCGCCCGCCGCCGCCCAGCCGCCCGTCCGCCGCCGTGCTCGTCAGCCAGCTGCACAACGCAAATTGCTGTAGCGTCTGACACATCATATGACCGTCCTACCTCAAGAACCACAACATAGGTGAAAACTGAACAAAAATCTGTTCTGTACTTTTTGAGTTTGTGAGACTTCATTTGAAAAAGCTTTATACCAGATAATAATATAATGGAATCTATAATGTAGCCGAAGGCGATATCTACTGGTCACTACAATAACTCTTGTTACGACATCAACTGTCATACATATCAATATACATGAACACTTACAGTCCGTTCACAGTTATTTTACCTCTGACAGATGTCGGTGTTTATTTTCTTTATGTTGGAATTGTACTCTTTGATGACAGGAATGTAAAATAGGGTTACCCGTGCATAACATTTTACCCAATATTAGTGGAAATGCTTCAAAAATTCAAATGCTTGAAGCTCATGGCCGCAAAGTGGTTAGATTTCCGCCATACCACTGCGAGATAAACGCAATTGAACTTATGTGGAGTCTCATTAAAAGGCGAGTCACAAGCAAAAATTTAGGACTAGAGGCAACCAACATTGTGAATTTAGCTGAAGAAGCTTTTCAATCTATCACTGCAGAAGACTGACAAAAACAATGCAAACATGAGCGCCACATTGAAGACAAGCTTCGTGAAACAGATGGGTCTACGGATGCTGCAATGGACAAGTTCATAATAGAATTAAATTCTGAGTCTGATACAGAATATGACAGCAGTTACGAATCATCATAACATTGGCAGTCCAAATGGATCATTCTTATAGACTCACGCCTGTTTCCATGCAGGGATAGGCAGAGGTGTAATATTACACCCACATCATTCTTATTCAAAATAAATATGAAAATTAAATTTGCAGTTTGTGTATTTGATAATTAGAACCTCACGTTGGCGTAATTATGATGCGTTTACCTTTATAACTATATTAAATAGACAAAATTTTTATTATAACTACTAATCTTCATAGGAAATTAGTTATTTCGTAAGAAAATAAATGTACATGCATATAGCCATGCCAATATAAAGAGGTTTTGTTACAAACATTACTTCCAAATATTTAATACGATCGCTTAGGCAATAAAAAATAAGTACATTTTTAGCAATAATGTATATTTAAAATGGGAGTATTATATACTAAATATAGCAACACAACGCCCAGGTTGGCCAATCTAACAGCTAGAGGTAAAATAACTGTGAACGGACTATAGCTAAAAAATTTCCACTTTGATTTGTCACATTGTAAGACTACACTATAATTTATAATGTTGAAGAATTCGTAATCTTAGGAACAGGTTGGGTATGAATTATTATTTTTGTGTTGAATAGCCAATTTATCAAGGAAGGCCATACCATCACGCTATGAGCCAGGAGTGCGGCGCAGTGGGCCTAAATAACACGTGTGTAACCACAGACTCAGCAAATCTGACCATATAGGCTATGCAGTTTTGTATACTTACTTGGGCACATCCTGTTTGGCCTCAACGAGGAGCTGAACGAGGTCCCGCGCGAGGCCACGGTTGGTATCGTTGAAGAATGACGTGGCAACGCCCAGGTTACCCATACGGCCGGTACGACCGATGCGGTGCACATACTCTTCAACGTCCGAGGGCAAATCAAAGTTGATCACGTGACGCACGTGGGGGATATCCAGACCTACGACAACCAAACATTGTGAACAACAGGTCAAGAAACAGGTATTCATAATAAAATAATTTAACGCGATTTAAAACCCGTTAAGTAACTTTGGATGATGTATACAAATCGCGAAAGTTTAAAATCGATTAACATGTCAAAAAAGTGAAGCCTTTCACCATGCCAGCTGTTATATTTTTGTCTGCCATAGCCCTGAACAGTCAGCCTTTTGGCTGACTGTACAGGGCTATGGCAGACAAAATCTCTGGATGTTCTATCACCCTATGATCTAAATTTATTTGCACATCATTATACAACAAGGTTGATTTTCTTTTGAATTAATATTCTGACAGTTCTAACCTCAACCTTAGCGTTATTTTGATTACATTGCATGTTTTGTCAAAACTTTATCTCACACTTACTACAAACGTCTTTGCAAGGTCCATCAACAGAATTCAATTTTGATTGTAGCTTTCCAGTCTAGACATGATAGCACATATTCCTAGATGTCACAAGTATGTGATAATACAATCTGCAAAGCATTGATAAAGATCAAACTTACTAAACAAGGTATTGTCGTTTTATAGTTCGCAATAAGTGTAATGAATACTTGCTCACAATAAGTTATTGTGGTTTTAAGGCTTTTTTGTTCTCATCTGATGAGTATGTGCTTACTGTATAGTGAGTAATTACTAACGGCTGGTTTATATTTGGTATTACATAATTAGTTAGTTTTGCTATTTGTCTATACTTGGGTCTGTATATAGTTTTCTGAGGCGTTTTGAGGTGGATGTTAAATAGTTATACCATTTCAACTCGCATGAAAAGAAATTGTAATATATAAGTTTGTAAGTAGTTGATAGCTGTAAAGTGAAATAGCGTCTGACCTCTGGCCGCCACGGCAGTCGCCACGAGTATGGGTGTCTGTCCGGAACGGAACCGACGGAGCGCTTCCTCACGCTCGCGCTGTGTTCGGTCGCCGTGAATCGACGTCACTGGATATCCCATACTATCCAAGTATTCTTCTAGTTGGTCGGCACCTGATACCAAAAACAACACATTATAGATTCGAAAGTAGAATATATTGTAAAAGGTCTTACTTATGTATGTGATAAATAGCTACCTTTCTTGGTTTCGACGAAAACTAGTATGAGTTGGTCCTCTTCAGGACGCTGAGTCTGCTGTAGCAGGTTGGATGCGTTCAGTAAATCCAATAGGAAAGAACGCTTATCCATTTCCTCCACCCACACCACCTGGAAGATTCGACGCACACATTTTAAATAATTCACATGAAAATTTGCATAAGTGTCGTGATGATTCACACAATAAACTATAATTACCTTCTGAGTGATATTCTCAGATGTGGATCCAACGCGTCCGACCGCGAGGAAAACATAGTTGAACAAGAAATCTTGCGCTAAAACTTGAATCTGTTTGGGGAAAGTAGCGGAGAACATGAGTGTCTGCCGTTCGCCAGTCTTGGGCATGGTGTGGCTCTCGACGATCTTCCGGATCTGGGGCTCGAAACCCATGTCCAACATGCGGTCAGCCTCGTCCAGCACCAAGTGGCGGCAGTGGTCCAGCGCCACGCGGCCTCTAGCCAGCATGTCCACCAAGCGCCCCGGCGTGGCCACCAGCAGGTGACAGCCGCGCTCCAGCTCGCGGAACTGCTCGTGTATCGGTGACCCACCGTACCTGTACACAACACCGGTTAGTCAACGTCTTTCTACTCACGGCTAGCTCAAGTCAATAGAAGATATACTCACACGACGCAGGGGCGAACGCGGGAGCGGTAGGCGAATTTCCTAGCCTCATCGTAAATCTGAGTAGCGAGCTCGCGCGTCGGGGCAAGCACCAATCCGAGCGGATACTGTTTGCGATTCTGCTGTCGATTGTACGGCCTGCGAACGGATCAATGTTTCCATAAATCAACAATGTGACAAGGCAGGGCATCAATTGGTTTAAAATACTCACCCCATGTGCTTGACGGGCCCCGCTTCGTACATCTGGTTGAGAATGGGCACGAGGAAGGCGGCCGTCTTGCCCGAGCCGGTTTGTGCACACGCCATCACGTCTCTGCGGCCGAGCACTATCGGGATCGCATACTTCTGCACCGGAGTCGGCTTGTCATAGCGAGCGAGCGATATATTCGTTCGCATTAATTCCGTCAGGTTAACATCCTCAAACTGCAATCATCAAGTATATTTATTGTAACATTATTTAATTTAAAGTCGACATGTTATTAAATATCGTTTATGAAATGGTGATTGCTACTTACGCTGGTGATGAAATCTGGGACGCGGTCGCCGCTAGCCTCAACCGGTATATCCTCGTACTTCGAGAAGTTAATTCCTGTGTTGCCAGTGCCAAACAGCTCCAACTCCTGCCGCTCGTCGCGAGGTAGCGGGATCGTCCAATCATTCTAAAAGAAGGACATATTGAATCATAAGTAGCTGATCCTCTAATCAAATGTTATAACTTGCTAGCTCATATCTACCAAGATGCCTAATTGCCTATGCCGTAAATACTACTAACATTATATGAAAATTTTATAACTGTTTCTTACAACTTATTGGCTGATTTAGAATTGTGATTTGGGAGCCTCAAATTAGCTGAAGGTAGCAATCATAAAGAGTAAAAAGTTCATCAGTGATTGACAATTTTTTTTTTTAACTGTGTGAGGGCAGCGAACATATGGAACCAAAGCCTCTGTTTTGACCTTCCTTGTCATCCTTGGCCGCCACGGTTAGAAAGACGCCATTATACTCCTCAGTGTTTACTATAGTAAGTAGATATGTTTATATTTATAAACTCACGCCTGTATCCCAGAAGGGTAGGCGGACTGTAATATTACACCCACATTTCGCCATGAATTTTTAGGTCCCACGTAAAAGGGGCGAGCCTATTGCCGACTGCCGTTACCGGACACATCACCAGACTCCGTGCTGCTACTGAGAATTCGGAAAAACCCAGTAACATTTTTAGTAGATATGTCTTGTGGTTACCTCGTCCCTGCGGGAGGTTGTGCGACGCACATCGTCGGAGGGCCAGCGCGAGTTGGAGCGCTCGTCGGCGCGGGGCTCCGGCTCCTTCCAGCGGTCGTTGCGCGGCGCCGGCGGCTCAGTCTCTCGGTTGAAGTCTTCGTCGCGCCGCACGTCGCGGGACTCGCGCGAACTGGCGCCCGTCCCGCCGCCGCCACCGGTCGCGCTGCCCGCGCTACTGCGCCCGCCGCGCTCCGACCACCGATTGTTCTCCGACGACTCCGCCCAACGTTCTGAATCGCCATTTTGGTGTCCTGAGTCACGACCTGCATTTATACAAACAATTTGTTATTTTCTGTCTTCCTATATTCGTGTGTGGCCAACACTGGTAAGTATTAGACCGCCCGAAAGCCTCCGACATGGCATGTGGTTAAAAGTGATACACATACTCTTCCTTGATCGAGTTTTTGAGCGCCATTGTCATGTATAGATGATGACAAACCAAAATGTAACGCATAGTATGCTAAGTTAGTTATTGCTTGTCACCTATACATGAATCTTTATCGTCCTAGCGTTATCCTGGTTGCATCCAAGACCTTGTCTCCGAGCCCGGCGTCCAGAATATTAGCTATCACCTCATCATGACCATGGCGGTCAAAGGAATTGAAGTAAAACCGATGTTTGACCTAAGATACATTGATCTAGATGATCAGTGAGTATGTTCTGCCTTATTAGGCAGACTGTCTGTTTCAGAACACTCTAGTCCTTCGAGAATAATCAATTCAAAATTTAATTTCAAAAACGGAGATCTCTAGTACTTTAAACAATTTTATGATAAGTTAGTAATATGTGACGTCTGACGATAGTATTTTGCAAAACGTGCTTAAATAAGCCTTGATAATTTAATTAGGCAATGAATTTTTGAGTAAAGCAAGCAATTGACGAAGACAGCGTCATGCTCATACAATCTCAGAATCCAATCCAATTTCAGACTCTCAATGATACCTATAAGGTATACTTTTGAGTGAGGATAAAAGACTGAGTTGATCCCGAGCGCGAAATTAACCTTATGCACCATCTGTCAGCAGAGGCAGGTTTTAGTTACCATGAATTCGTTAGGCTATGTTAGAGTAATAGAGCTCGAAAATATACCAAACAATATGCCGAAATATTTAAAAGTAAAGTTTTAAGGTAACAGCTCATTAGAGCCACCCGGCACCCACTCCGCGCGGCGTCCACTCGTTGTCGACAGGTGGTCCACGGGTGGACGTCGCGCGGTCAACCAGCGCGCGGTCAAGGAGTGAACGCCGCGTGTTCAACGAGTGGACGTCGACGAATCATTCGCGGGCAGCGCAGTCAACGCAAGGCAAGCATGAAGCAGCGAGTTGTCACCGAGCCGTCCACGCGCGGACGGCTTACGACAGAGGCGATCCGGTGACGCTACGGAGTTGATGTAGTGAGCGCATACCCATACAAATCCATATAAAGAATACTAACCGCACGAGGCGAGGCGGTGCGGAGTGGATGCCGGGTGGCTATAATGAGCTGTGACCTTTAAGAGAAAACGAAAAAGAACCGACGAAAACTAAACCGTTTTCGTCTTAAATGCAAAAAGCATTAAAAACGAAATTTCTTGTATTGGGAGTGATCGGGACTGCATGTGTGCCAGTTGCCAACAAATGAACACCCATTTTTACATTATTGTGTCACCCTTGGGGTGTCCCCTTTCCAAAAATAATACTCTGAATCGATTCATAAACAAAAATATCATGCGCGAACATTTAAAAACTGTTAGATCTCACTATGTCTGGCGAGTGACAAATAGTGTTACTAAGTTAGTGACGTAAGTATGTTGTAGATATAAGTGGACATACCGCGGTCCCTGCGCGGGAATCGCGAGTCGTGGCCGCGATCGTAATCACGTTCGCGCTCACGGTCGCGGTCGTCGCGCCGACCTCCACGGTCGTACGTTCTAGAGTTGCCTCCGAATGATGACCGGCTGTCACGTTGATCGTTTGGACGGGCGTCTAAGCTTGGACGCTTAGACTCTTCCTCCCCTGCACAAATCAATTGTATATTAAGCTCAGTAACTACTATCTACTACCTACGCTAACCCCATGTCCCTTTTCTTTTGTTTGGGCGAAGGACATGGCTAGCTACTTTTACTTGAGGTCTTGTACGTTAAAGGTCTTGTAGGTACGTTAACTCCGTTGTTGTTTCTTTTTCTTGGGCTGAATGGCTAGCGACTTTTACTCTTAAGGTCACGACACATTGATGGCCGAATACGTTAACGTCGCGAATAGCGTACGACGTTCTATACTTTGCATTATTTTTGTATGGGCATACCCTCGAACGGCTACGATCAATGTGACGTGACCACTCGACGCGGTTCGAGACCGCGAACGCAATGCGTTTGCACCTTTATAATTTGTTTTATCTGCCTTCTTTGAACTGCTTAGTTTGAACACAACAGTAACTAACGTTATAATATATTTAATAATATTCGGTATAATAAAAGCGATGCGACCGCCGGTACGATTATGGTAAATATAACAAAGGACATTATTGCAAAGCGTATTTTGCGAAAAGAGAACCACGAATTGCACCTATCAGCACTTGCAGAAATACTCGTTATCAGTCAGTTATCATTTAATCATAAGCTCAAGAGAGCATTCCATTTTCAAATATAAATGAAAATTTTGATATTTATCTGATTGAAAACAGTCGGAATATGATAATTTGAGTCATAGTTATCTCGCCATTCTTCACAAAGTCGAGTGAAATCAAAGTTTGGTCCCAAACAGGACACTTAACCTTTCGACGACCGAGGACATGAATTCATGTCCTACAAAAAAGTCCCCTTGTTTACCGACGACATGAATTCATGTCCAGATTCCGTCCTTCAATCTATGACGTTTTTTACACTGGCCTAGTACATTTTATCAATTATTTCAAATGGCATTGCATTTTTACGAATCATAGACAGCTATGAAACTTTCTTCTGATCTAATTTGATGTCACATTAAAAAGTAAAAGGACATTTCATTTCAATGCGCGCGAAACTGTGAATTTTAGCAAATGTTTGCTATTGAAAAGGGGGAATTATTATAATGGATACATGCATATTTTTAGTTTTAATTGGAAAACCCATATTATACAGAATATAAAAATACAAAAATAAACAAAAAATTATTTTATTTTTGATTGTAATACGCTACAATTGTCGATAGAACCGGTATTCTAAGATCCGTTCAAAACAGAGACCTATACAAAACTAAATATACACTCAAATGTTATTATTATAATTTTTTAATATTGGCTATATAAGTGGGTTTCAAGAAATTATAACTCGAACTCTTGAAAACATAAACAAAGACCTCTCAGAGCGATAACATTCAATGTCTAGTACCGCGCGCGCGATGATGTCGAACGGCGCGGTCGTATAGCCAAATTGACGTTTTAGAGGGCGCGGTACTTGAAAGGTTAAATATGAGTCATACTGTTGTTGCTGCATCCGCTGGTATATGCATCAGTTTTGTTTGCTCTTTGCCCTGGTCATAGTACATATGCGATTCTAAGCCTTAGTGCACCAGCATGCACAATTTTTTTATTTCATCATCATCAAAATATGTTAATTGCTGGCACATAATTTTCATAAATTTTAAGTAATTCCAGATTCTTCCTCCAGAGCTTGACAACATCATAGTTGTCTTGTCTGAGAAATACTTTCACAACTAAACACATAAGAGGCAAAGGTATTCTTAGTAAATGATGACTCATACTAAGTATTAGTCATCACTATTTGTTCACATACAGAAAGTTTGATAAAATATAAAAAGCTAGGTTGTTATCAAACTTGGTCATCTTCAGCATCATTGTGGTTGTATCCAAGACAACCAAGACTTTCAGCTTGTAGTCTGGGGTCCGCTTTTTATGATAGAATAATAGTTTCTCGGTGACAGCCATCTGACCTCCGCATCCCAAAGGGACAGCAATATATTCCATGGCAAAGACAATTTGTCAAAATGTATATACTGTACTAGCTGACCCAGTGAACTTTGTACCACCTAGCAGTCAATTCTTTAATATTATTTTTAATTTTCTCTCCATCCGGTTCAGCTGCTCTCGAGATTTTTCACTTAGCTACACATTTAGCGATTCATTTTTATATTATAGATGAATGTTCATAAGACATTACATAATGTTAAAATTTGATAATTTTTTTTATCAACTGCAGACCCAGCTTGCTGAGAAATTGTCATTCATACATATTGTTGCTGAGAAACTATTTGTTGTGTGAACACTAATCATTTTCTTTTCCTCACAAACTCAAGGGATCACCATGGTATCTCAGGCATCCAACGATTCATTTGGATATCTTTATACACAGAACTTACTTACCTGAACCCTACCTACTGTCCATGAGAAACCTACTCAACATTAAATAATTGCCAAAACTAAGTATAAAATAACCAATTGAAATAGGACCAACTTGCTCTATCTTTGATGGCAGATAGAACATCAAACATCAAACATGAGATGCTATTTCTGTATAACAATAAATGATAAAATGTCAATGCTCTCTATTTCAATCAAGTTGTCCTATTTCCTAAACATAATATTATCACAAAAATTATATGAGCATAAAATCTTGTTGTTCATTGTATCCGTGATGGTGAGATGAGTCACTCATAGAAACAAGATGTTACACTGACCTCTAATCATATAAGAAAAAATATGTAGATGTAGGCAGTAGACAACGGTCATTTACATTTTACGCTAATTGTGTATGCTGTAAAATTATTACTTTACTCTTTGAATGATTTATCTTGTATCTACCTAGCTTAAACTGTCTGTACTAAGGTTACTTTGCCTTTTAACCTTAGAATTGAATCACTTACTTCCTTAATCATAATATTAGTCTAGATGTAAGATATGAATGAAGTTTAAAATATAAGGTCATAATGCAACTTTCATTAAAATTTGATCTCACTTGTCATTCTAAAATAAACTTTATTCCTCAGGCAATGAAGTCCTTTTTTTTTTAAATAATACATAATTATGTTTGTCTTCATAAATACTGCAATTGAAATCTGTTCATCATCTATAAGATTTCATAATAATATAAGCTTATTAATTTGTTTACAAAACATACTGAGCCAGCTGTGTCAAAAATATATAAAACAATGCATTATTAGCTCAGTAGTATGCATTTGTCATACTAAACAAAATAAAAAATAGCATCTATGATTAGCAATTATTTTATGTTTTCATATTAGTTGTATAGGCTTGTCAGAGCCACCTGCAAAATACAGAAATAGAATCTACTTTCACATTTTCACATTAGGTTAGAGTAACTAGGTTTTAGTGATCACTATAAGAGTTTTTTTATATAAGTTAGTATTGATAGGAAACAAAATATGCTTTACCTTGTGAAGGGTTGGCCTGCAACTGCCTGCGCAGGTGCGGGGGAATGTAGCGGCCAGCACTCTTATTAGCCTGAGGCTGCAAGTCCAGACCAGCAAGCTACCAACATATTAAAATACAACCTCATTATTACACATACATTAACACTACTTGGTATAATTTTACCATTAGAAAAATCATTTTGAAAAGGACAGTTTTCTTTGTGTCATGCAATTCACAAAGGTTTATAATGTTTATTAGAGAAATACTTGCACACATGAGAAATATGATATGGTTGATAGAACAAAGTGATTATATTTGGAAGCCTGCTATCATAAGGTAGACATCAAATAACCTTGTACAGATAACTGTAACATCTGATGACTGTATAGTGTGGGCTAAAACTTTCCACACTGCAAAAATTCTACTCAAGATATTAACAAATTGCTTGGCTAACCAACTCTGTTGTTACTTGTTACATATCGCCATTCAACTATAGCAAATTAGGCATGCTAACATGGCTATGGAAGCATGACAAAATACGGCATGATTAAAAAATAAGACTGAAACTTAACATTTTCTATTGTAGATTGTAGGACTGTGAAAATTAGACTACTATTGTCCTTTCCTACATAACTTCATTAGGGTATTCCGGTGTAGGTATATATAATTGCGAAACATTTTATTTCCTCCCGCCATGACACGCAAATATAGCATGACAATGACCTCACTCGTAAGTGCCTTTGGAAAACTACTGTAAGAACTAAGTATGTATCAATGGAGTATACGACTGAAATTCATCGCAAAATCAATGGAATAGATACCTTATAAGTGGAAGAACTAAGGCGCCATGTTGGTTATTCTAAGACACGTAAAGCATTGCGATTTTATAGATCGATGCTTTTATAAAAATATGAAATATTTCATGAATTAGAATAGTTTTAATTGCATATTATGTATCTTTATTAGTCCCAGCTACAGGTAATATTCCATTCAATTTCGTAAAAATCAATACAAAGTGCATGTAGGTACATGAGGTACAGACCTGCTGCTCTAGACCTGTTCCATTTTGGTTGGTAACATTACTCATATTACTACCAAGCGGTACGTTTTTTTGGGAACTTTGCTCCAAAAATATTATACAAACACAGTCTACAATGAATTTTGCACAAACACAAATTCACAAAATCACATGAAAAGGCTTCAATTTTTCTCTCCGAAATCACTTTTCATTCGTAGTTTTTGTTCTTCACTGATTATTTAGCATCTCGCTTTAATGCTCACTCATTCGCACCTCTCATTCAATCAATGCTGCTATGCTAAATTCTAAAACTACACTCTGATATAATTGTACTTTGCTATTGCATTCAACGTGATGAAATATAGATAAAGCTACTTAGATCGTTTTTATTGTTAGTTTATTGACTTCCAAGTTATGATTATTTAGATATAAAACGAATTTCCGTCATATATTTATTTCAATACGAACCCAATACTGAGGGAGATTGCCTTAAGTGGCAACATTCTCATCTGTAATTTTAGACGACTACTGCTTTACCATACGTGCACTTCCGCTTTTGACTTAGCTACTTGCCGAAAGGTGTCACTACCATGCTAATACAGATAAAATATAGGGTGTAGCTGGGCTGCAGACATTCTCGTTATTTCTGACATTTTCTGATCTGTTAACATAACTATTTAGGTACGTAAAAAATTTCTATCCAGAGTCCAGAGGATAAAGATCAACAAAAAAGTAACATAATTGTCATTTTTTGTCACAAATTTGACAACAAATTACCAAAAAATTTGCGAATTGGCTTATCTGTTGCAATATTATTAGTCATAATTTCGCGGAATAATTGTTGAATAAACAACGAGAAGGTAAGTATGTACTGCTTGATGTTGTATACGTAAAACGTAGATTTCTTAATAACTTAATAAAATTATACCTACTCACGACCAAACTAATTTGATTTCACTATCTTTGTATTTATCCATTATTAATCATAAATAAGTTTAGTTGAATCTGAATTTCACATGTTTAATAGAATATAATCATCATAATTGAAGAGGTTTTAGCGTATGAAAATATAGTAGGAATGATAAAGGCCGACTCGCATGCATCATGAGTTTATTGCAATATTTCAGCATGGATGCTGGATCCCATAATGCTCCTCAACCTCGTGAGCGTCAACTGCCGCCTGAGCCTCGGGCCCGGCAAGCTCCACCTGCGCCCCGTCGTGCCACAGCGCAGCCTCCGCCGCAACCGCGAGAGCGACATCCACCGCCTGCTCCGCGCGAAAGGCAACCTCCGCCCCCGCCTAGAGAAAAACACCACCCAACACAAATGGAATGATTTGTATGTCTCAACACAAGAAAATTCAAGTGCCAAGACTAAACATTCTTATTACAAAACTAGGTCTAAATATAATATCAGGTTTAGTCCCTGGTAGAGAATTTTAAAAGGCTTACTGAGGTAGTTGGTGATTCAACATTTGCTTTAACAAATTTTCATGATAGTATTTTACAAAAATGTGTGTATAAATGCACATAATAAAAAACAATTTTACATAGGTAAGGCTAGGACTACACCTTCATTTAAATTTAGTCCATGTTTTGTAATAAGGCAGATTACATTTAATTTTATGCTTGTTTTTATATGGCATTAATTTACTATGCCACTGTACCTACCATATAGACAGCCACATATACACATAGGTAGTTTGAGTAAAAGCCATTGCATTGTGTTAACACATTGATAAATATGATAATATAATGTCTATTATTCAGTGCCTAAGCTATTTAATTGGTAAAATGGTTGATTTTGACAAACTTACCCCATCAAACCTTTTTATATGTGATATGGATGATTATGATGAACCTACTTATACATAAATCTAAAAATTATTAAAATCTGTAG
This sequence comes from Euclidia mi, assembly GCA_944739405.2. NCBI lineage: Eukaryota > Metazoa > Arthropoda > Insecta > Lepidoptera > Erebidae > Euclidia > Euclidia mi. Next base: position 42,870,001 of record OX123187.2, read on the forward strand.
TGGAAGTCATGTGTGGCATTTTTGTGATATGAGAATTTTATATTATACCTGTTATATATAGTAAAAATTATGTAAAACTATTAAGTGTTAACTGTTAATCATAAATAATGCTTTTACTAAACTGAGTGATAAGGCACCTATATAAAATACCATATTTCTTAATAAGTTGGAGGTCAATTTAAATCACGAAATAGGAATGTTAGTATTTAACATGTACCTAATACAGTACAAGCAAAACAAAATTTCATCTCAAAAAAATTATAAACAATGTTAATAAGAGAGGCTTCAAGTGAAGATGATGCAACAACATAATGGTTGATCGGAATACAAAGTAAGCATTGTTTGTTTCTTTGTAACATGGGCATGCTTGGCCTTTATTCAAATTCAGACTTTTCTTATCTTGTGTAAGAGTGCCGAAACGCAGTTTTATAAGCGTATTTTAAGGCAACTGAGTTGTTTTCACCTTATAGTACCTATTGATAATTGTCGCAGACTAACAACCGGTTTTAATATTTGATCTATCCATGAATTTGGAGATTCGAGATACCTACATGTTTGACATCACATTTTGTATGGAGCCATGGTCGTCGCCAAGAGGGAGCAGGGGAGGGCAGCTGCACTAGAGATTAAAAAAATCCTGCAATTCATACTTTTCTCTTTTTCCATATCATCTTGTCCCTAACTCCCTACCCATCGGCTGGCGTTCTTGCCCCCCACCCGCGCCCTCCCCTCTAGGTAATCGACTGGCGACGCCCTTATATGACTTGTATGACTAGCTCATGACAAATATGAATCTAAAATCTCATTAAAATGGATAGACCGAATATTGAATTTAACGGTAAGTACTCTACAATAATTATTATTATTGTGTGCTGGAAGTTAGGTGTATCAAATTAACCGAAGTGCAGTCGATTATGTGTGGTTTCCAAAGCCGTACATGCTCTGATTTGAGCATGACAGTGAAGCACAAGATGACAACATTTTTCTGGTATTTCACAAACATGATCCTAAGGATTGTTGAAAACCTTGATGGTATGGAGATTAACACTGCTGTCAATAGAAAGTTGGGGTGAGCACATCCATGCAAATCATGGTAGCTGCATTCTTATCACGCCTATTTCGTGGTTTTTTTCTTGTATATTAAAAAGTACCTTTAAATTAGATATTGTTGCATTTATATGTATAAAATACTAAAGTGATTTTGAAGTTTATTTTTGTATGTTATAATAAAATATGTCAGAAAAGAATTTTACTATTTTATTTAAAAAGTTAAATAAGCCTCCATTCTTTGTAACTACATGTTACCGACTTAGTATATCTTACTATATACCAGCAATCGCCCGCGGCTCCACCCGCAAGACCCGCATGAATAAAATTATATACATAAAGGTCTTAGGCTCAGCTAGGGTTGCCAGATGGCTGGATTGTCCCGGAATTCTGCGTCTTGTCCCGTGTCCAGTAATAAGACCTTACTGTCCCGGATTCTGAACACCTATCTAAATGACCAGTTGCTAGTATTCGACCGAGTTATACTACTAACACTGACGCAGCCGGCACTCGATGCAATCAAGCCGAGTCATCCCGTATATTTCCAAGTATTAAATTCCATCATATATGGTACCCACTCTAATTATTTTTGAAACTTGTTTTCGTTTTACTTAGATCCTGCATTAAATACATGCCTTAAAAAACCTGAAAGTGCCGACCCACAATATTATCTATGTATAAAAGATCTATTACTAAGTTACTTTTTAAAACACTAGCCAATGCAGAGGGGGGTGTAATTGTCCCGGAAATCATACGGCCGTATCTGGCAACCCTAGGCTCAGCGCAGACAGAACGGAGCGCAGCGGAGAGGATTTTATCAACGCACTTGAAAATAAACTTTAAAATTATTACAATAAAGTGCATAAACGGATTCCCGCGTATCTTCGAGGACGCACGAGCATTTTTTGTCAGGTTCAAGCATTTATGCACTTTATATTAATAATTTAAAGGTTTAATTTCCAGTGCGTTTATAAAATCCTCTCCGCTGCGCTCCGTTCTGTCTGCGCTGACCCTTAGCCTTAGCCCACATTATAAACGACTCGCCTTACATCCAACCAAAAGAATTTTGGGATTTTAGATTCAAATATGGGCTTTAATTATTGCTCTTTAAGTATTCTTTACATTGGCAGTACTGGCACATAAATTAGCAGACAGCGCGCTGGAAGCAAGTGGTCTTTGCGGCGCCGCGCGGCGACTGCTGCTAGCCGCAGAACAGTTATAAGAGGTTAGAAGGGCCTTTTGGGCGTGGCAGGCGCGCCGTACTTGTCAACACACTCATATTTTGACAAAATTTGATTGACCGGTCAATAATCGCGCTCATATTGCGACTTCTTTTATCTGTTCTGTGGTGCCCGCGTTTCCTACAGCTACGAAAGCGGTGTCCGCGGCGACTGCTGGGTACCAGCTAGCTGTCGCCACGTGGACTGCGAGCAGTCGCCTCGTGTTGGGTAGGAGCGGTGTTGGCGCTGAGTCATGTAAGGGTCGTAGCACACATATCAACTCGGAAAAGGATCGTCACCGTATCGCCTTTCGCCTCGCCGTCAAACAGGCGTCAACCTGACGTAACCACGTAACGTAAGCGGATCAGAAGCTCCGGCACGTCGACTCGGCTACAGCTAGGCGACGCCGTGCTTACGGCTCGCCGACCGCTGGTTGACGACTAGGCGACTACTTCAATCACTTTGAATCCGAATGCAGACCGCGGGAGGGGCGTGGACGAAAAGACGTAAGCTAGTCTACGGAGAGCCGTAAGCGCGGGAACTGCAAATCGACCACGCACCGCACCGCGGTTCGTGAGCTTGTCCTGAGGCGAGGCGATTACGTTACGATTCCGATTAGTGTGCGTGGCAGTAGGATACTGAACGGCTCCAGTTGATACGGTGCCGATCCCTTTCCGAGTTGATACGTGTGCTACGACCCTTAGTGGGATAAGACCTTAAACCTTCCCTAAGAATCACACTATCCATTGCTGAAAACCGTACCTACATACTTATATCCGTTCAGCAGGTTCTGAGTTTATCGCCTTCATAAAAGCAGAGGACGCGAAAATCACTTCATTTTACAATTTCATTCTATCCTAAATGCAATAAATTACACATACGGGACCTCTTACAAACTCAATTAAAGCCTATCATTTCTTTTTTGTTACTATTTAAATACAGAGACAAGTCAGTCATCATAAGCCGCAAGCAACATTTCTGTATGTTTTTCAAGCCGTAGGTATAGTAGGTACCTACTTTTAACATCTTCCTCACCTATGGATCCCAGATCGAACTCTCGATCTAAGTAGTTTAATTAGATCATACCTACTATATAGGGTGTCACAAGACCCATGACTAAGCCGAAGTCTATTCGTTGTGGACATCATACCAAGTCATACTAACCAAAAATAATACCTACGTGGGAAACGATTTTTTTTTAAGTTTTCACATTTTTTAAACCGGTAGGTATTAAAAGAGCGCGCGTGCAATGCTCGAAATACCTATTTATCCATTAGGTCCTAGGGCATCTAAAGAATATATTGGCGGGGTAAATGCATCGACTTTGTACCTAATTAGAAAATATCCATACTAACTTTTAGCCTCAATATCGCCTGAACCAGTAATTTCCCAGGTATGGTGCCGAAGTAAATGATGTTCGTTGTGAATGGTACAACATGGGATTTCAGTTTTCGTTAGGGGTCTTTTTACACCCTGTCTAGGGTATTATATTATCTGTGACTCATAGGTACATGTACAATAGTACATGTAGGGGAGAGTGGGTAACAGTGGATCACTTTTTTTTCAAACAGTGCAACTGGAAAGTTTATGCCTGAATTATTAATCTCTGAAATTAAATCAAAGTATTAGTTATTAATCTTTAAAGAAAGAGTCATTTCAAGGCTTTCAGTACATAAAGTTACAAGATACAACGACTTGATTAACAAATGAGAAATGATCCAGTGTGTCCCGGAAATGGGTCACTTTGTATCATTGCATGGGTGACAGTGAATCGACTAAGAGTGCGCAAAGATAATCCATTATATCTTTTTCTAAGGTTACACAGATACTCAATACCTTACTTCCATGCCATTTATCTGGTACTTTTATTTTATTCGTTACCGGTACTTCATAAATTAGCCGTCGAACGTTTGCAATAGTCAGTTCATAGAACATTTGACTCCACTTAAGAATATAATCGACTATATTCTTTTCTTGGTCATCGATAAATATTTTATGAACTGCATCATGATTAAAATGTATATTCTAACTCAATTGCAGTGCATTTTCCCTAAAAATAAATTACGAATGAATTTCAGTTCCGCGAGTCACAGCGGATTAGTAGTTCACTGTGACCCAAAACGAAATGATTCATTGTGACCCAATGGCGGTTATGGAATAAAAATATCATAAAAAAACTACCAATCGCAAAGAAAAAATACGCAGTTTACATAAGACTTAGGATACATATAACAAGCCTACGACACAATAAAAACATTAAGATTTCTTATTCACTCAGATATAAAACAACTTTCAAAACCATGTGAAAAATACTTTTGTTACTTACCTACTGAGTGGACTATAGCAGTGCGACTTCTAGCTTTGACACCGCGTTGACGATTAGTACGTTAGGGAGAGGGATGGACAAGCGGAAAGAACAAGTTTGATTGTGTTCCTAAGCGTAACACATACTGAGTTATTGTGAATTATCCACTGTACCCCGTGATCCACTGTTACCCAATCTCCCCTACCTATGCTGGCTGTAAGCCAACGAAGAACATATAGGCAGATATCGTCATCACTCCTGTATATAATAAAATTATTATCTCACTGATGGGCACAGGTCTCTTCTTTAAACTATGAGAAGGGCAAGCATGGGATTACTCTTCTCGACCATGGGGTCGACCAAGCCGGCCAAGTAAGCTGGGGGACTTCACATGTCTTACGGGAACATTATGAAGGAGTTGAAGGACTAGAGTCCTTCAACTCCTTCACAATGTTCCCGTAACAAATTTTAAAATTCGCGTAAACCCAAGAAATTATTATGTTTTAGAAAACATAATATTTTCTTGGGTTTACGTGAATGTTACACATTGAAATTAAACTACGGATTTAAGGTCAACGCTCATTAGAGCCACCCGGCACCCACTCCGCACGGCGTCCACGAGTGGACGTCGCGCGGTCAACCAGCGGACCGCGCGCCGTCAACGAGTGAACTACCAGTATAAGTGTATAATCTATGGAGTGAACGCCGCGCGGTCAACCAGCGGACCGCGCGCCGTCAACGAGTGAACGCCGCGCGGTCAACCAGTGGACGTCGCTTGGTCCAGTGGCGTAGCTAGCTTGGGTGGCACCCGGGGCGGATTTTGGTGGTGTCACCCCACCGCGGGTGTATTGCGGCTCATTGCTCTCTCCAAACCATCTGAGTCCTCCCATGGCTTCTGAATGATTATCTTCATAAATCCTACGATAACCAAGATCAAGCTAGCGATTCAGGGTCGAGCCGACCCTAGACAGCGTCTGTGAGCGAAATCTATGAAGCGTCTTTTTTGTTCTCCTGTTTCGACAATATTTTTTTAAGTATTAAACTGTTGACTGAAAATATTCCCCAGCTTTATATAGTACCTTATTTCCTAATTAAGTAGAAATAATCCGCTTGCGATTAGCAATCACGACTAATAAAAAATATGTCCAATTGTTAAAGAAAAGAAACAGTTAATTCATCATCATCCTAAATCCTTTTTTAGTCAGATTTGATCCAACCCGATGTGATGTGACACACGTTGTGTATGGGTTCAGTCACAATTTTTTTTATTTCTGCGAGTGAGAAAGTTAATACTTGCTGTTTTGGCTTCCTCCGGTGAACAAAATAAAAACATTTGAAAATGTGGGTGTAAGGTTCACCCTAAAATGCCAAATATCGGTGACGGGCAGCAACGTCACTGGTGCGAAAGCTACGCCTGACATATTTTGGGATTATGTGAAGTTCGCAGCGAGGCGTAGAATACCATTACCCTAGATTCTAGCCATCCTATGTACATAGAGAGGGACACCAGCTATCCCAAGGCGGAGTCGGATTCTTGGAATATAAGGTCTTCTCTGGTAACGATTGGCAGTTTCCAGTGTGTCGGCAAGAATATGAACTTGAAAATTATCCAAGTATATGCACCTACTTTGATATACTCGAATGATGAAGTGGAGGAAATGTATTTTGACATTTCTAGAGTCTTACATAACACCGAAAAGGCCCAGTTCAATGTTGTCATGCAGAACTACAACGCCAAAGTGGGAGTGCATATCTACCAATTGTAGTGGGATCGCACGGATTTGGTAGGAGAAGTTGACCACATCTGATGGAAATTCGTCACTCCTAGATCCGAAATTCTTGAAGTTCAGAGCATTTACAGTGATATATCTTCATGTCGGCAGCGTGCTGTCCTCGTCTCTACTCGCAGGATCCCCGTACTACCTTAACGGAACTTCACGGACGAGTTACCAGAAGTCAGCCAAGAGCTTAAACGTGAAAATCCCCTGTAGAAGTTGAAACAATGTGCAGCTCCAATGTATATTTAAATCTAGCCTCTTCTCGGAGAGCGGCGGACAAAATCCTTTTTAAATGCTATCGACACGGCACTCTCTTGAGAAAGGTAATTAAGCTGTTTTCCAGTGTCATCAGTCACCACCAACCGTGTTACGTCTCGGTTGACGAGTTTTAGACCTACAAATAGTCCGGTTCTCGAGAGAGAAAGATGACATTCACATTTCGGCAGATTAAAAATGAGACAGAAGAGTATAACCATCCTCTGTGCTTATAGCATTTATGGACTATGAAAAAGCCTTTGACTTTATTGCAACCTAGTCTATTCTGGAGTCTGTGTAACGGTACCGTTTGCTCAGAGGTATGTAGAATTTCTGCGTCGGGCAAAACTTGCAGTTGGGTAGAGAGAATTTCGAGAAGGCTCGCAAAAGAATACAGCTTAACTGGGCAGCGTACCTATAGGAAATCACGCCGCTTTTTGTCACGCTTACGGCAAAGACTCAAGACAAAGTGTGTTCTACCCGTGACTTACAGAACGTGGAGACTGACGGTACGACTGGTTCACCAATTTGAGTTCGCTTAACAAGCTATGGAGAGGGCTACGCTCGGAGTTTCTCTGCAGAATCGAGTTCGAAATGAAGTCATCTGCGAGAGAATCAAAGTAATCGACCCTAAAATCAAAATAAAACAGAATTAAATGAAGAAATTATCTGATTAGATATCAGTAGGTACAGTGGACTGCGAAAGGCTTAAGATGATGATAAATTATATTTATATTCTTTAACAATTGATGATTTTTGTAGAAAATGGTATAGATTAAGAAAGTCAGCTATCTTAAATATATGTAGTACCTAGGTATGTACAAATTTTAATTGTGCTTATTTTTTGCAGTATTTCCCAACTGGTAGCGAACTTCACGTAATTAGGTAAATAGCCTAGGTACTAAGTATATAAAATTGGAGAACATAATTATTTCAGACAAATATAATAAAATAGAATGTCAAAATATGACAAACAGCGCTTCATAGGTTTCGCACACAGGTGCCGTCTTGAATAGGCGCGGCTCTGATACCTACACTTATTATCTTAATATATAAAATCCTTGCGTTACTGACTGACTGACAGATACGCTACAGCCAAAACTATTGGGCGCAGGAAGCTGAAATTTGTCATGTATGTTCCTTGGGGACCATAGGGGTTCACTAAGAGGGGATTTCCCGAAATTCCCACGGGATCGGCCAAAACGGGTAAATTTAAAAAAAATGCAGGCGTAGCTGCTGGCGTCCTCTAGTAATGAAATAAATGAAGTCCCCTTTTTGTTCTGTCTGTATGAACCCGATAAACTCAAAAACAACAAAACGGATTTTTGTACGCTTTTCACCAATAAATAATTAGTGTGATTCCTGAGGAACGTTAAGGTGTAAGTATAATGCACGCGGACGGGACGATGGCTTATATTTACTCGATATTAGAGGCTACTACAGCTACGCCCAGCCATTTTATTTTAACTGAACTGTTTCTCCCCGATCCCGTAAGCATTTCTTGAAATCCGTTCTTAGTGCACCCCTACGGTCCTCAAGGGACATGCAAAATTTCAGCTTCTTGCCCCAAATAGTTTTGGCTGTGCGTTGTCTGTCAGTCAGCCAATAACGCATTTTTTTTCTATATTCGTCTGTAACATTACACATCTGTGTAATGTGCCCGGGTGTCACCCCAAAAATGGTGTCACCCGGGGCGGACCGCCCCCACCGCCCCCCCCCCTAGCTACGCCACTGGCTTGGTCCACGAATTTTCGAATAGTCTGTTAACAATTGGCACTAGGTCTACACGTGTGTTTCGTAATGCCAAATTTTACAAACTTTGAATTGGCACTCTATTTTATATCAATTAACTTTTTCAAGTAATGCAATGACCACACACAACTAGATACTAAACTTTCGTCTATGAATACACCTACTAACTACAAATTTTAACATAAGGTATGCTCATGAAAAACACTGCCTAAAATATTTTTAATTCTGCCGGATTATATTATATTACCTACCTGCCAAGTAATGAAATCGTTAATGATTTCCCCGACATCACCAACTGCGACAGCCAGTGTTGCCAATAAAGGATTACTCGTAAGAACATAATATATTTTTGAGTAAAAATAAGAGTATCATTTACACGGTAATTAATAATTAAAAATACCTTAGAAAAGAACACGGTAGTAGCTTATTACCGTAGACCGTGTCTTGCTCAAAATTACCGTGCATCTACGGTATTTACCATAGATTATACAGATATACTGGTAACGCGCGGCAGCGCGCGGTCCGCTTCGGACCCGCGCGTTGGCGACTACCCGTCAACGCGCGGCAAGCACATTGGTATAGTTACTCTACTCTGTGGGCAAGCATGCGAGCAGCGAGTTGCCACCGAGCCGTCCACGCGCGGACGGCGGGTGGGTGGACCACCCGCCGCCCGCGCGTGGACGGCTTACGACAGAGGCGATCCGGTGACGCTACGGAGTTGATGTAGTGAGCGCATACCCATACAAATCCATATAAAGAATACTAACCGCAGTAACCGCACGAGGCGAGGCGGAGCGGAGTGGGTGCCGGGTGCCGGCTCTAATGAACGTTGACCTTTATCGCGTTATATTGGTTTTACTAGTTAGTACATTTAAGCCGAATGATCTAGAAATTTAGATAAAGATGGACGTAGAAGCACTTGCAGCCACAGCTATTTATTTGTACAGTGCGTTTGATTACTATAATATGTACATGTGTACTAAAATAGAGTGTTTTCCTACCAAAAACATTCTGTAAAAAAATTGACAAGTTTCGATGGAGCTGCTTGTTTATGTCTAAAAAGTAATGCAATCTCTAGACAAAGTTGAACCAGAATAAAGCTTACTAGATGAGGAAATTTTCAGCTTTCTAGTCCCATCCAGAGGTTCTTCAATAGGGGCCTGAAAATGCGGCGAAGTCATTCCAGAAAAGGATGGTACGGCACGTCGGACGGTGTTGCTTTGCGCTCGACTTGGCAGGGGCACTGCCACGCTGACTACAGTTATGCCTTTTTTTCACCACAGCTAAAAAGTGGTTATTTTATTTATCGTGTCGATCGCAACACATTAAATAGATTTGGCCCAAAACTCGGCCACTCGAATGGCATTTGACCTTGCCACATACAGGTCGTCAAGCGTACACGACTCCGGGTCTGCGGGACATGAAAGCAAATGGCCCATCGTCTGTGGAGACGTGCCACAGGCGCATTAAATTTATTAGTGCTTGGGTCTATGAATCCCCACCTTGACAGATTATCCCTGGATCTACCAACCTGGGTAAAGAAGCCTGTTGGCCAAGGAAGCCTGTTTCCTGCATGTAGTTTTTCTGCCAAAGGGACGTAGGTCGGAAGATGGAATTTGTCACGCCATATGTTTTCTCTGGCCTTGGGAGCATTGTTATCGCTGGCTGGTGTAGAAAGTGGTAAAATAAACTCTTAAATAATCCTAATATCCTAAAGCCCTAAATTACCTCACACAGTATATAGATTCATAACTGCGGTAAGATTTTATTTCTGGTCTAACATTTCTGTACGTGTTACACATTCAGGGTGCAACTCTGCTATGCGAATAAATTCAGGCACCCGCGCCATTTTAAATCAATTCTTACGTGTATTGCGAATGGAATGTTTTCTATTGTATGACATATCTGTGTATTCATACGGATAGGCAGAAGCAAGCTTCTTGATTTTCTAATAAAAGCCTGCTAGATCGGTTTGTTACACTTATTTGGAGGCTAGAGAAACCATATAAAGTCTTGGTGTTCAAATCTTGATTCTAATTTCACAGGTGGTTCAGCGTCGTTGGAGCAGGCAGGCAACTTTGTGGATCCTGTCGAGGACACGGTACTGCACACTTTAGCGGAATGTCCCGCTTAAGTTTAGAGCTACCGAGATAGTTTGGTTCGCGGCAGCTGGTTTAGTTGTGCTCTCGCTCCATCCATTGTGCGGGGAGCTGGGGCTCTAGAAATATCGTCGTGTCCTTCTGTGAGACAGTCATGCTGATCAAGGAGAACGGCGGAGCGGTAGATGAAGTTCGCGCGACATCTATCTAACCGCAGACAGTTAACGAGATAAAGACAGTTTCTACCGTGTCAAAAAAAAGGAAAGGTTAGGCTAATTTCTGCCTCTCTGCAATCAAGTCTTATTCATGACTAGCTGTTTCCCGCGTTTTTACCCGCGTCCTGAGGGAATTACTTCGCGCACCTGGTTAATTTATAGCCTAAGTTACTCCTTGGTACATCAGCTATCCGCTAGTGAAGGTCCCGTCAAAATCGGTCCAGCCGTTCCAGAGATTAGCGAGAACAAACAGACAGACAGACAGACGGAAAAAAATTTAAAATAAATTAATTTCGGTATATGTACCGTGTAGGTATACATCCATATGCATTTAGTAAAAAGCGGTTATTATAATATTACAAACAGACACTCCAATTTTATTTATATGTATAGATGTATAGATATAGATTGAAGAACTATTTGATTTGGTACGAATCATCACGTCGTGACCAGAACTTTACTCTCGCTTTTTGCTTATATTGGCCTAGATTCTAAATAGACGGTAATGCTGTTCTGATTAGGTCAACAAACTAACAAAATAACTGTTATCTATTGTGTTAGAATACTTCGTACAGACAGAACTGGTCCATACATAGTGTTGATAACATAGGTACATGAACAGGACTAGCGTGGGCGAAGGAAGTTTATAATCTGGACGCATCGTGATAAACTGCCAAATCCTCAGTTCCTCAGTCAATTCGGCCTTCTCGGTACAGTTGTACATACTCGTATCAAAATGAATCGTTGTGTATATTTTATTCTGATATTGTTTGTAAGCAGTGTTGTGTCTCGGCATTTGGCGGTGCAAAAAAAGATTCTGATACCCCAAAACATGGATAAAGGTGTTTTGATAAAGAGCGCTTTCGCTGAAGATTCACCTGTTTGGAGCGAAATTTGCCCCGAAGGATATCAGTTGGACATCTCTGGAGTCTGCCGTGAAGTCTGGTTCGATGAATGGGATTACCCCCTAGAGAATTAAAGAAAACGACCTTTATTGTATACTTTGACTAGACTAGAGTATAACTTTGACTAGCTTTTCAGCGTTGAAGATATTATTTACCTATGTAATTTATAGTGCCATTATACATATTAAAAATAGAACTTATATGGGACAGAATTTTGTTTATTATTTCTTTTTTTCTTCTTTCTTGTATAGCGTTAACGATAATCAAAGCGTTAACAGCAGGCAGGAGTGTAGCTTTCCGGTTGATATTAAGTGTAAGTAGTTTTCTCCAGACATATACCTCTGGTGAAATGCTATAAGAATACCCACCTACATACGTAAGTATTTCGATTACTAACAACGACGAAACACTCACCTATCTAGGTAGGCTTAACCAGTCAGGTAAGCGTTTCAATATGGTTTCGTTGGGTCCGTTATTAAGTCCGTCCGTTAAGCAAATAAACCTACTTATTTGCATAATTTCGTTTAATCATGTAAGTTGTGACTTGGTGTTAATCCAGGATAGGAGGCATGGGTGGCAGCGTCAAAGACTTGACGTACTAATAAAATATAATTTTGTAAGAAATTTGCCGAATATCGGTCGCTTGGCCTTACATTCGACTTGTCCACAAACAGACCATTTTACGAAATGTCTACGCAATGCGTGGCTCATTTAGATTACTTTATTATTAAACCAGGGGTTAAACACAGGTCTTATTAGCAGATGCGGAGGTGACGAACTTTAACTCCGCAGATACGGAGGTTAACGGACTGGAGCCGCCTCTTTGCCTTGATATGTATCTATCCTGAAGTACTGGGGGAGGCCTACGTCCAGCGGTTGACTATTCAGTCTCTTCAGTATTAATGAACAGTATTTATACTGGAATGATACCAAAGTAGGTAAATACTTGCATCTTATAAGATGCAAGTATTTACCTACTTTGGTATCATTATCATCCCACTTATTTAGATAGAGATGATATTTAAATCTACTACTTATAAGTATAACAAAATTATGTAGGTACTTAAATAAATATTTTTGGTGTGAAATATTTTTTACCCTTCATTAATGAAAGTTACAAAACACTTAGCCGTGAAATTCGGCTCGTCATAGTTCTAGATTTGTTTTAAAGACAGATCAGCTTTCACTAAAATGTAAGCCTGTGGCTCGATCAATTAGAAATAACGGCTGTCGGGCATAAAAAAACAAGTGCTAAAAAAAATGTAAGTCAATATTTTAAATCGTAAGTATTGCCACAGAATAATTAATAGTACTAATCTTTATTGCAAAATAAGTGAACAAATAGGTAGGTACATTAGGCAATAAGTAGGTGGTAGGTATACATAGATGTTGAACTTTAGACTTAGTGCCTTCTTCAGGCTTAGCAATGTGATATCTAAATCATAATGATAAAGACAATGTTGGTTCCGTTTTATGATTTACAATTAATTTCAGCTAGGAATAGGAACTATTATATTGATTGTTGCCACCTTTGGGCTTGCCTCTACAGATGGAACGGCACAAAGGATTCCTTCTATGTCATCGCTAAATCTCCGGCGCGGCATCTTCTAGCTAATAAATTTTGTCAAAATGTTAATGTTGCTTTTCTATTTATTTCTGTGAAATAGGTCGAGGACTGCACGTTTTGTAGTCCTTAGTCACGTGAACACGTGATTGATAAGATGGGGAACATATTGACAAACTGATATAGGTATCTAGTTTTGTCATCAAAACAGATGGAAAGATCGGTAGTAGGTAAGTTACTGCAATCGTGGATTCCAAAAGAAAATAAACAAGCCTGTTAAATCATTTATTTATTTTGTTTTATGAAGTTCATCGTTAATAAAGCAAGGCGGTAATTCCATAAAAATCCTGCATAAAAATTATTAAGACGTCTAGCAACATTCAGGACCTTTCAAGGTCGTTGTCCGGGGAGGCGCGCGATGTACTTCCACGAGTCGAGCTCGTCAAGGACGGGGTTGAGGAGGGTAGGCAGGTGCTTGGACACACCGTGAGAGATGGCTCCCTGGAATCTGTTGATGTAGTCCACGATCACTTCGTCAATCATTGCGTTGACAATTGGGTCGATGTCACCGCCGCCGATTGCGCCGGTTAAGTCGGACTGAAAATTGAAATGTGAATAGTTATAATTAAATGACAATAACGAACAAGCTGGACAGCCACCTGTCAGGGAAATAAGCAGTCGCTTAAAACCTGCATGAGATATTGATGCTGGCGTACAGCATCCCATCGGCGGATCCATAACGGGGGGAGGTAAGAAGCTTAAGCACGTACCTCCCCCCAAAACGCATCCATCTTCTCTCCTACATATGATTATTTCGTTTTCCCTTGATAGAATAAAACCTACTCTCATCCGAGTTATGCCCTCTCAAACCTGAATAAGAGTTATATCCAGGATTTGGTTAAAAGGAAGGTCTTTTAACCAAATCCTGGATCCGCACAACAGCCGTTTATAGCGCGGCTGCTGCTCTATATCTTCAAACGGAATCGATAGATCTAGCAAAAGCGATTCTATTACTTAACTAATAACAGTAGGTAGAGTTTAAAATACTGTGTCAATTTTGGAACTCGCATTTGAGAACTTGACTCGTCACTTGGCAGGCACTGCAGGCTACTGTCGCGCTTGTTATAAATAGAAACCATATAATTAAACGTGGAAGCAGCAAATAGATTTATCTCACTTTCACTAACTAATTTCTTTAATTAGACTCGTTTTGCAATATTTTTAAAACAATCTCTCATCAATTTTAAGTGAACTGTAAAGTTTTTTTTTGAGTAATAAAGATCTTTAAAATGAATTCAGTGAACTTGTCAAGTATGCGATTAATACAATTTTGATAAATGCAACACATTGATGATCAGACTGTCCAACGAATATAATAGGTATAGCTATGCCTTATGTACTTAATTTTCGGGTCTACCGAAATCCTCTGGTGACTTTCGGTGCTTACCTTGAAAGAAGGAATTTGGAAGGCTGTGTTTTCGATTCTATCGATGAGAATAGATTGGCCATCTGCGGATTGTTTCAAGAACAGTTTGGCTTGAAAACGGAAATTCTCTGCTTTGAACCTAAAATAAATAACAAAGAAATATAATTTACAACAGAAAACAGCAATTAATTGTTTACTTCTCTAATTATACGGGGGTCACAGACCAGTTTCAACAGAGTTCTTGAAAGTTAAGTACTTTAATAGAATTTTGCTTTCTTTACAAATATAATTCGGTACCTACTTAGACAAATTGATCTGTAGAACCTGTATACTGTTCTACAGATCAATTTGTTCGGTACCTACTTAGACAAATTGATCTGTAGAACCTGTATAACATAGTAAGTCATCAAGTCAAATGAACGTGACCAAAATAATAAAGTTAATGCGCATAACGACAATATAGACTATTTAAAACAAACTGACTGCCTCCGTGGTCCAGTGGATAGCGTATGCGACTGCTGATCGGAGGTCTCGGGTTCGATTCCCGGGTCGGGCAAAAGTGTTAGGTACTGGGTTTTTCCGAATACTCAGTAGCAGCCCGGAGTCTGGTGATGTGCCCGGTAACGGGGGACCTAAAAGTTCATGGCAAAATGTGGGTGTAAAATTTACACCTCTGCTTGCCCCTTCGGGGATACAGGCGTGAGACTATAAATAAAATAAATAAATAAATTTAAAAAAATAAAACTGATCCGGCGACATTCGTAACGCCATATATATACATATGTATTATACATATAAACTCCTCTTGAATCATTCTATCTATTGAAAAAAAAACGCATTATAATCCGTTGCGTAGTTTTAAAGATTTAAGCATACATATAGACAGATATATTAGACAGAAGACAGATATATTAGACAGAAGACAGACTTAGTTTTATACTATGTAGTGATGTGTACTTACAATGCGCTGCCCTTTCCGTAAATCGGGATAGCCGTGAAGAAGTCGCCAAGAAGGTCATAATGGCCTGAAAGAAAATACAACATTTTGTTCAAATGGATACTTATGATTACTGACCTATCAATCGTAGGTACTTGTACCTATCAATTAATCCTACACAACGCAATACAAATGATTAAGTTTTGCATAAATTGCCTTTAATCTGTGATTTCAGACATTTTCTTTCAATAAATAAGTACCTTAATAATATACGTTCCTTCTTTGACGTAAATATAAAGTGTATTAAACAGATAAATAAATAAATCCCTGTACTGTTATCCACACATTCAATCTATAGATATAAAGTGGTACCTACTAGATAAAACTAATTAACCTCAACATTAACCCTGAAATATGCTTTAGAATAACCTTGTTTGGAGTTGTTTTAATACGCAGAACATAACCTCGTTTTTTATTGTTTAACCGATAGGTTTACAATGGTTACTTAATATCATATGGAATTTTGTTTTAGATAAGATTTAGGTTCATGATCAGATATATTGAGTTTTACAATTTTCATAGGTTTATTAGCATGTCACACATCAGTACATCACACATGATAGGAAAAATCCCGGAGTCCCCGAGACTGTGCAAATATGAAACTAAGTATAATATAAATTCAGACAGGAATATTTAGTTAGCTAGAAAAGTATTTGCCTTTTTGGCTTGTTGGTAGATACAAAGGATTTTGCGAAATAAAATGTTGGTAGATTAGATAATCTACCAACATTTTATTTCGCAAAATCCTTTGCAACGTATATGGTGACATTCATCTTAATCTTGACCGTTCCATTACGTATACAAACACTTATTATTATATTTTGTTTGTATGTTACGCCCTCACTCTTTAACCTTTCAAAGAATTTTTTATGTTACCTAGCAAGTATGTTGGAAAAGACAGGTGATCCTAGTTAGCTTTCATCCAGATGAGAACTTTTAAACATAACTTTCTTTGTATAGTGGTTCTTTGGATTAAAGTGAAATGATTATTAAATACGTATATATTTTGGTTTGTCGTTAAACTTTTGATGGGTTTCCAAATGCAAATAACTGACTTAACGCACGAAAAGCCATGTTTAACTTATATTTTAAGCTTAACGGTGTTTACTCTCCACACCTGGTTTATGAATAATTTATGACATTATTAAATTACCAGCAGATACGTCGACGACCGGCACAGAGATGTCGATATCGAAGGTGAGGGCTGACAGAGTGAAACGGCTCCTGTGGACCACGAAGCCGCCAATACCAGTCATTAGCACGTCCTTCAGCAGTAGGTCCAAGCTGGAAAGAAAAAAACATCTAATATATAAAATTCTCGTGTCACAGTTTTCGTTCCTATACTCCTCCGAAACGGCTTGACCGATTTTGATTAAATTTTTTGTGCTTATCCGGTATCTATGAGAATCGGCCAACAGCTATTTTTCAAAAAAAAAAAAAATTTTGCAAAACAACGTTTGCCGGGTCAGCTAGTGTTTAAATATAGATCAAATAAGCATTTTGTGGTATCTACTCATAAAAAAATATTTACGGACCTACTTATTTGTTATTTTTCTGACTATGCAAAATTTGGGCTCAGATTATTAGAACAAATAATCTGAGAATTTGGGTTTTTCCTTTAGAGCCCCGATCCCCGAGGTACACGTTTCGGAGAGCCCCGAAAACGATAAATTTGGTTACATTTATCTTGTTTACTTTTTCTATTATTTTCGACTTGTACCGTCGACATAAAAAGTGCATAAATGAATGAGTTTCAAATATATACGACGAAAGTATTTAATTTGAAATTTTGTACAATACCAGCTCACAGATTTATTAGAGGTTACTTAATACAGGTTGAATAAAATGTTTCAAATGTAATAGGATATTAGAAGAACATACAGAATGTTACATATGTACCTAATACAATATTATCAAATATATTCTACAATTTATGACAACAATATTTTTCAAATTAGATGTAGGTAATAACTGCCAATATTTTTTTAAATTTTACTTCACCAAGTCTATAAGTTGGTACTAATGTTGATTATTTTTAAGTATAGTTGATTTTCGAAGTCCAATTTTGCCTGTTTTTAAATTATGTTAATTTTTTATTTAGTCAAAATATTTTGATTTTCGTGTAGGTATTGAAAAAGAAGCGATTGTGACAATAATCAAAACCTGTGATCGCCCTAAGAAACTCTACTTTGTATTCTTTAATTATAATATTTATTAGTCAAGCAAGTCTATATTTATTAAAGTTAAGTAGGTATTTAATTTTAGTAACTAATCATTTTTAATTTTTATTATTACCCTATTACGTGGGACCTAACAATTCATGGCGAAATGTGGGTGTAATATTACACCTCTGCCTACCCCTTCGGGGATACAGGCGTGCGTCTATAAAAATATTTATCTATCTTATATATTTTGTAAACGGTATGTTGCAATTGACTTTTAGCCAAATTTACTTTTAATTGAGTTTACCAAGACAAAAATAAATTAGGGCCCTCTGGTACGGGTGCCTCGGAGATCGCGGCTCTAAGAAAATAACCCCAAAATTTGTACTTAGTAAATGTTTAGCACCCACTTATTTGTTCTCTGTCTATGCAACATTTGAGTTTATGAATATTTATCCGTAAGTTCTTGAATAATTGAAACAGACAAACACGGTCCCATTATTTTTTCTGGCCAATATCGTGAATTGATTCTAAATAATATGATTTATCAAATATTTGTCTTTCAAATCATCGCTATATTCTAGCAAGGTTATATGGTGTCTGTAAAATACTCGTCAAACGTGACGTTCAATGTTACGCTAGAGCATGCTTTAGCGAATTCTGGAGTAGTTCTTCAGCTCTCTACAATACGTAGTTATTACAAACAAATTGTAGTCAAGCGATTCATGCCTAGAACATTAAGGCCAAGTACAAAGCCTGATAAGACACAGATAAAAGATATCTTACTTGATAAGTCCAGCAGGCACGTTCAGGTGGAAATCGTCCAACTGCAGGGGATCCAAGGGTGGGATTCCGAAGACTTCTGAGCCATTGTTGATGATGTGTCTCAGGTATGTGAAGAACTGCCTTATCAACGTGTTAATAGCCTGATCCAACACCCAGTTGCGTTGAGCCGTGTCTGCCAAAGCATCTAGTCAAATAAATATACGTAGGTATAGCTAGAAAAGGTAATACGATTGTGCTTCTTTAGAGAATTTAATGACCTTAAAACAATATGCTTTTCAAAATGGCACATAATTTAAGTAGGTGACATTGTTTACTTCCTAAACAAGGATTATAGCAAAACATACTTAAAATACTAGCCATTTTCTTTTTAAACATTTAAATACTTCTAGGATTTATTTCGACTTAAATAGCTAATAGAGAAAAAGCTGACGATGATGATTTGTATCGTCTTGAGAGTAATCTTGACCAGCCATAGTCTAGATGGAGACCAGACTGCCGATTGCCAAGTAAAGAGTTCAGATGCTGGGATCTGGTGAATTCTAGTGTATTTAGTTTGAAGAGAGTTTTAGTAGACTGCCTCGTTGGTCTCGCAGCATAAATGTGCGCGTGGGATTGGGTCTCGGGTTTGATTCCCGGGTTTTCCGTTAGGAAATTCTCAGCAGCAGTCTGGTAATGTGCCCGGTACGGCAATAGGCTCGCCCCTTATTAGGTGGGACCTAAAAAAATCTTGGCGAAATGTGGGTGTAATATTACCCCTCTGCCTACCCCTTCGGAGATAAAAGCGTGAGTCTATAAAAAAATAAGAGTTTTATTGAGACCAACCGGAAGGGGGACTCGTTTAAAAGTCGTTTAAAGTCTGTAAAATTCGTTTAAACTTGAGAACTATTTTACTTGTACCTAACAGCATCATTGTTACGGATAAGACAGTATCTATACTAGTGATGTAAAGGTTTCATGATGGGTCCAACAACTTACTCAGTTCCAGTACGTTAGGTTTGTCGACTTTAGGCGCCGCTGCCGCCAAGGCACACAGCATCAATACAAGTATAAGTTTCATTCTGTAACCGAAAACACATATTTTACGTACATCGTGGCGGAAATAATAAGCACCATTATAATTGTGCACTTCTGTGTAATTTAGATGTTATCTGTGACCAAATCATGGGTTGATCAAGATATGAGTTGTACGGTTGATGCCTTTTAAATTTTTGACCACAAACCATTATATCATAATGTTGACAATATTATTGTGTACTTCGATATTCAATTCTGACAATCTATTTGAAAGAATAGAATGATACCTATAAAACTGTGAAGAATTTCATTGCCTACAATTCATTCTAAAACATATTAATATTTATATAATATGGTCATAGAGTGAGTGAGAGACGTCCCGTGGCCATGTAGCAATGTCGGGGCAAATAGAGCTAACTAAAATTACTTTTTCTGGTCAATAAACTAATACGAATCTGTACGATTGGCTGTGCAATTTTGGCCACAATTTAACTTTAATTAGAAAGCACATGATAACGCTAAGAAACTGACGATGATGATGATAATGATGAACGTAGTAATCTTACTGTGGGACTTCATACTTCAAGATGTTGAGGTCGGAAAACTGGAGCTTTATATAACAGCTAAGCGTTTTTCTAACAAACATCGTCCATGAAAGGCATAGGTAGGTCCAAGGTAGAGGTAAGCTATATTGTGTAGAAACTTCATGTTCTAATCTCCAACCATGTAGATTGATTGAGACCCATTTCAAAATGAAATAAATATATTAATTGATTGGTTTGATTTACAAACTGGTGGAATCATGATTATTTGAATTTCAGTGGTGTGATTGGCGTCGACAGGCAGCGATAGCCTAGTCCCCCCTCGTGGGATCTCCACCTTGTCGTGGTGGGGGGGCTCAGTAACCGTGGGTTTGAAGTACACCCACGGTGAAGCTAAGCGGGATCCCGGGAGGGGACGCTCCACGTGGGCTTGCGTGAGGCCTGCGTAGGATGCGTCCCAAGGTGCGGGTGCGGGGGAAAGTTCTGTCTGTCCCTCGCAGTCGTGTGCGGTCGCGGGAGGAGAGGCGTCTCGGTGTTGCATTGCCGCGCGCCCTTTCTCCCGCGACCAAATGGGGGCGCACCATCGTTGCGTCGCGGTGGGGTCGTAGAGGAAGAGGAGATGCGGTGTTGCATTGCCGCCCTCCCTCTGCGGCCGCTGGGTGTTCTGGCGGCGGAGCCCAACACCTTCATCCGCCGCCAAGGGGGTTTCGTTCGGGGCCCGCCTGACCATCTGGCGGGCCAATACCCGTCGAGGGGTAGCGAGGTATGCTTCGGTGAAACCCTACCCTCCGACACATGGGTACATGAGGAGCACGGGTTGGTTTTTAGTCAGTAAAAGTCTGACAGTCCCATTCGCTCTCCCCCCCCCCCCCCCCAGGGCGGTGGGAGTCCATGAGGATTTTCCAACTCGACACGAAAAAAAAAAGCGATAGCCTAGTGGAGACACCAACGGACTGCCATGCAGAGGGTATCAGGTTTGAATCCACGGCGCGCATCAATGACTTTTCGGAGTTATGTGCGTATTGAATTGTAAATTATCGCTTGCCTCGTGCCTCGGAGAGCACGTTAAGCCGTCGGTTCCGGTTGTCATGAAGATCTTTGACAGTCGTTACAGGGTGTCAGTACCTTCTAAATAAACTGGCACTAGTCTAAACCATGGAATATCGCTACCCCTTCGGGTTGCGGAGGTCAGACAAGCAGTCGCTCTGTGGAAAAGCTAATGTTCAGCCAAATCCGGTTAGACTAGTAAGCGGACCCCAGGTTGAAACTGGGATAACGCTAGGAGGATGATGATGATTGGCGTCGACTGCAAAGTTAGAATGATGATGATAAGAATATAAATGAATCATTAACTGCTAGATATTAATTTATCATGGGCAACTCGCGCACAGTCATCTGATCCCAGCCTAAGCTCTCTAATTGCAGATTTTCGTCCGCTACTCAAGATTGAGTATGAAAGCTGGCGGAGGGAGTATAATCACATAATAATGCTACTCTGACAAGAGGTTCGGCCTACGGTTTTAAACCACCGCGATATCCTCAACTTCTTAGTCTAGGCATTGTTTACTATTACAATTAGATAACCGACAAAATTTGTATTTGTACCTATATTTCTAAATACATTGGTGAATAATAAATATAACTTTGTCATATTACGTATTGATAATTACTTTGGCAATATTTCATTTTGTATTAAGTAACATAATTTATAAGAAGCTTAATGTAATCTAATCTAATACAAAAACCTTAAAAACAAATTTAGAAACTGAAAATATTTACATGGTTTAGGCGTCGTAAAATGCCTCCGCATCAATGTCATCGGGTAACGTGCCCAGAAGGCTGGCAGCATTGCCACGCTGGATGGCAATGTTGATTCTATGAGCAAAGAATAAACCAGCCTTCTGGTCACGCAAGACTTCGATTAACCGTTTCGAAATTTCCCGGAATAGAGAACGAGCGCTCGGACCCCATGAGCCTAGTGTTTCCACCCCAAACGGCTCAAACACGTAATTACTTACTAAATTACTGTGTTTGCGCCGTTTGAGGGTTTCCGCAGTTGCAGCAGCAGCGCCAGCATGGCCTCCCGTGCTTGGAACGTGTGATGGTGCGAGGGTGTCTACGCAGGTTTCGTCCCACACCAAAGGCCTACCTATGTTCCAAGGCAACAATGACATACCATCAGGTCTCTTACCGTCGTCGCGTACCAAACCATTTGGTTCAAGTACAGCTGGTACGCCAGACGCGACAAGAGCATGACGGATTATATCATTCAGATGGGCATGCCGAGGAATTCTACCGGCGCTTCTGCTGCAAGATAGCCCATGGTGGCCGAGGCTATCGACGTCTTCTCCACAATGACATCGATGCGGAGAAACACACGGAGCACCTAAACGACGACAAATGGCAATACGGAATGTCTCATTGTCCAACATGGTTCCAGTGTTGGACGATGGTAGTGGCTGAAGCCATAGACCGGATTCCCATTCTCCCACAGCCAGTAAGCGAGCACGCTCTGCAACATTTAAAGTAAGTATCCAAAAGATTTTTTCTTACTATGTTACAAAGCGGCGCGTCCCACAGTCTTTGGGAGAATAGGTTGGTAGGCAAATCAGTGCTTGGACAAGCCATTTTCCAGGCGTTTATAGCTTCGGTTTAGCACAACACTTCTGAGTTAACTAGTGTAGGTGATAAAATTTTCCTAGTTAACTCTTCCGTGCTGTGAACCGAAGACAGAAACGCCGGTAAACTAACACTGGAAATTTTGCGAACGCCGAGCCCACCCAAACGTATGGGCAAAAACGCTTGTAGCCAGGCTCGGTCGTCCGAGTCCACATTTAAAATTCTCTTTAAAGTAATTAGGTTAATTTGGGCGATTTGTTCTAAAAGTGTTTTTTTTTTCCAAAGTTGGGACATATAGTACCTTTGGCAATAGGTGCTATATGTAGGTATAATATGCTGAAAGTTATTTTCAGAGACTGCCGCAGTGGTCTAAGGTATGAAGCCATTGTTATATGTCGTCAATTGAGGTCCATTCCTTTATTTTTTTAGTATATAGAGGTAGTAACGCTCGCTCAAGGAAGGAATTCGGTAATAAATTATATCATATCATCAGTGGCTTCAAGATAAATAAATGTCTCGGATGCAACCGGGATACGTTACGACGAGGACGATGGCATACAGAGATCGAGTGAGCTCATCTTTAGTGTAGTATAATAACCTAATCGCGCAGGATGTAAGGCCCGCGCATATTGATGTGCGGGATTTTACATCCTTAGTAAATTGTGCTATGAATAAAGTATGGGTGAAAACATCGTCATGTTGTTTATTATTTGTTTGTTGCCCACCTATTAGCGGATTATGAGTCATGTATTAATAGGTTTTCACAGAAAAGGAATGTAAGCCACAAAGGGAAAAATAAATTCTTGAATGTGTACAACTTGCTCTCTTGTTGGATAATTTATAATATTTGGTTGGTATGTGTTGATAAGTACAAGCCTACGTTCTGTATGTCACGAACCTAGGTACTTTTGTGAGCTTTTCGTTAATGAATTAATTTACAATTTGTTTTTTTCATTACAAGGATATATAAAGTACCTACCTACTTAATAGTAGTTGTTCGCATTAAGGAAAGCACTGACAGTAACTCAGAGTATCATTTCAAACCCAATGCATTTGGTTGATTAATAAATAATTATGAGTACATACCTACCTACGGCATGAGCGTGGCAAAGTATGCCAACTGTGATTCGCATGGCTCCGCATTTCCGCAAATTTTAAGATATGGAAGTCAAAAATATCGCCAGGTACCCTGTTGTTGTGTTACTTGTGATTATAATAAAGTTATTTTAAAGAATTTATATGCATTAATTCTTTAAGATGTCTTAGTAAATTAATCCTTCAAAAAGCCCCTATGGGATGTCGTAGACACCGCGGTGGTGTTAAGTGCGTAGGCTGAACTTCTATCGGAAGTTGTATGTACGCCTTCTAACCGGCTTTAAACTCAAATAAGGTGTCGGAGGGAAATCTGCTTCTAGGATTTGCCACCGTTATCTAGTTATAAAACTACCACTTACTAACTACTCGCGCGAATCTTCTACTGCTAGTTTCGATAACTTACATTCACTGTCAAGAGCAGCGATAGCCGAGTGGAGAGATCGACAGACTGCTATGCAGATGGTCTCGGTTTCGAATCCACGGCACGCACCAATTACTTTTCGAAGTTAAGTGCGTATTAAATTGTAAATTATCGCTTGCTTATCGGTGAAGAAATACATCGTGAGGAAACCTACATGTCTGACAGTTCTCCATAATGTTCTCAAAAGACATGTGAAGTCTGCCAACCCGCACTTGGCCAGCGTGGTGGACTATGGCCTTACCCTTCTCATAGTGAGAAGAGGCCCGTGCCCAGCAGTGGGACAGTATAAAAGGCTGATGATAATGATGACATTTACTGCCAGGAATACAAGCACAAACTCAGGTAGGTACTTAAGATAAATTAAAACGATGTATATATTACTGTTATAGGTATTTTATCTTCTAATGACTCATTTTGTAAGAGGCGTGGTCACGGGAAGCATTTTAAAATAAGTAGGCATAACACATCTGTGACCCGGTGTTGGTTAGCAACTTAACACTTAACCACAGAATAATTAATAGTACTAACGACTTAACCTATCTCCTTATCCCCGATCCTTAGCGTAACTATGTAATGGTAACAATGAATTGATGAAGAATATTTCGTAATCCGTAGGAGCTAATATGTAAATCAGTTGTCCATAATTATATTGATTGACTTACCTGGCGGATTCAACAGCACATAAAGCCAGACTGTGAGCCTTCCGTATAAAACGCCGTACAAAAATCCTCCTGATCAGCACTGATTTACATCATTAACGATATCAGTATTAAATAACAAGATAAGACAATAATCAGTGTCGAATTAATTTGTTTATCTGTTATTACACCTATTACAATAAATTTTGGCATCCTATCTACCATTGTTAAGGTTGTTATTCACGCTGGTTTAAGCCATTATCATTAAATCTTAAATATGGGAAGCTAATCGGCCGTTACGAGTACCTAAGTAATCTTTAGATAGTGCTATCATAGCATTGATTTATTGCAGTAGGTACATATCTAAGGGTATAACGTTAACCCCAAAGAAGGAAAATTACACGAAACTATTGTACGGAAACCGATAGGTATACTACGTACACGTGCTATAAAATATTGTACAACACGAGTATGTAGGTACACTACCATAGTAATTTCTTATTTTACTACTAGCCCGCGGTTTCACCCGCGTCCTGAGGGAACTACTTCGCGTACCCGGTTAATTTATAGCCTATGTTACTCCTTGGTACATCAGCTATCCGCCAGTGAAATACATCCATATGCATTTAGTAAAAAGCGGTTATTTTAATATTACAAACAGACACTTCAATTTTATTTAGGTATGTGTATAGATCAGTGTTTCCCAAACATTGTTCTGCCATGGCCCGGTAATTTTCACATTGCCCCTTCGTGACCCATTGAATACTTTTAAACCCAAGCTGGATCCATTAAGGTTAAATAATACACATTTATTAATAGTAGAAATGTTTTTTATTAATACAAGGTATAAGTACCTTGTATTAATATTATAATTAAGATTATAATATTTTGGTATCGCCTATTTAGTCACTAAACTATACGTCGATCGATAGTAGGTATTATTTTGAAAACAAGGCGGGAATGTTGCGACCCGGTAGTTTATTGTGACGGCCCGGTACCGAAACCGGTCGCGACCCGGCAAATGGGAAACGATGGTATAGATGGTACCACTGACAAGTCGAGTTAACCCTCGGCGGCCCATTTTGCTTCTAGCAGGTAAAGCGGGCGGTATTTTATCTCCTCTTCTTTTTGCTGTTTTCATTAATCTTCTGACCCTTGACCTTCGGTGTACGTATCATTTATATGCTGATGACTTGCAGTTATACTCTCAGGCCACGGTAGATAATCTAACTGCTGCCATTGACGCTGTGAATAATGATTTGACTGCTATTAAACATTGGTCCGATAGGTTTGGACTTCATGTCAACCCTTCAAAATGCCAGGCTATTATTATAGGAAGTAATCGTATGATGAGCAGAGTTAAGGCACTATCTCTTCCATCGATTTTATTTGATGGAACTGTAATAAAGGTAGGTAACTTTGAGTGTCAAAAACCTAGGATTGCATATCGACGAATCTCTTAGTTGGCAAGCTCAAGTCACGAACATGAGTAAGCGAATTACTGGGTCCCTGCGAACTCTCTATCGCTTAAGACATTTTCTTCCCGTCAGGACAAAGGTAACGCTGGTGCAAACTTTTCTCTTCCCGGTCGTCGATTATGGTGATGTTTGTTATTTCGACCTGAATGCAGACCTTCTCGATAAACTTGACCGTCTTCTCAATAACTGCATGCGATTTATTTTTAATCTTCGCAAGTATGACCTTGTGTCTGCTTTCCGTTCCGAACTTCGCTGGTCGCCCATTCGTCAGCGCCGAAGGTTGCGCGCTCTCACGACTCTGTTTTCTCTTCTTCATTCCCCAAGTCCTCCCGTATACCTAATGTCTAATATTCAATACTTAAGCTCGATTCATTCAAAAGATCTTCGCTCTTCTAAGAATCTCTTACTTTCATGCCCCGCTCACACTTCTGGCCTTGTCCACTCTTCCTTCACTGTCCAATCAGTTCATTTTTGGAATTCCCTGCCTCTGGAGATCAGGATGGCTGCTAATCGTTGGACGTTCAAGGTTAAGGCACGTGAGCATATTCGCAAAGAGTTATTGGCACAATCATCATAATTTTTCACATCAACAAAACTGTATATATTATAGGTATATATATTATATATATCTATATATATATATATACATACATACATACATACATATCGTCACGCCTTTTATCCCCGAAGGGGTAGGCAGAGGTGTATTTCTACACCCACTTTTCGCCAGATATAGTTTAGTCCCACGTAATAAGGGGCGAGCCTTTTGCCGTACCGGGCACATTTCCAGACTCCGTGCTGCTACTGAGAATTTCGTGACAGAAAAACCCAATAACACTGCCCGACCCCGGAATCGAACCCGGGACCTCCCGATCCCACGCGCACATTTATGCCGCGAGACCAACGAGGCAGTCGTATAGGGTTTGATGTCGAGTTTTCCGTCTCTACGCAAAGATGGTATTTGCATCGACACCCACGGGAAGTTAGGGGGTGGTGACACTTGTATTCTATGCCGTCAACCACACGGCAGTTATATCTTCAGTTATATTTTCGGCATTTATATATATAGGTGATTATTTATATGATTTAAATATATATTTATCTTGAATGTATAGGTATATGTAGTCATATTGTATAAAATATGTATGTATTGTATATTATCATATTTATGTTACTTGTCATATACATTTATTAAGCTCTTTAAACTAATTTGTACACCTACCACAATTATCTCTGTATCATCCTATGGTTGACTGGGAGAAAATGCTCGATGGCATTAAGTCCGCCATTGTACTTACATTGTGTATCGTACATAAAGTTTAAATAAATAAATAAATGAAATATCTGAAAAACAAAACTATGGTAATGTAGCTATGTATATAATAATATGTGTAACTGACAATTTAAAGTTTGCCATAAGGCAATTTGTAGTAGGTACGTAATAGATTCTTCTGAATTTTAATGTAGGTATCGTTACCTAAGTAATTTTGTAAAATAATAATTTAGCAGTATCTAACGTCAAATTTGCCCTTTTCAATGATATCGTGCTCTTTGGTCTGGTGTCTTAGGGCGTTATCATACTAGCGGTTTGGGAGCGGTTGCGGGGCGGAGCGGACACGCAGCGAATGCGTCGCGAACACGCCGCGGCTGCGCCGCGAGGACGTCGCGGACGCGTGGCAAATACTTTTTTTTTATGGTAATGGGTGGCAAACGAGCAGACGGATTGCCTGATGGTAAGCAATGACCGCCGCCCATGGACACAAGCAACACCACAGGAGTCACAAGTGCGTTGCCGCCCCTTTGTGTTGGGAAAAGGGATAGGATAAGGAGGGGGATGAGGGAGAAGGAATAGGGGATAGGGCCTCCGGCACTCTCACTCACCGAACGAAACGCAACAGTTAAGGTACTGTTACTTTACGTCGATTTTCTGTGAGAGGGTAGTACTTCCCCGGTCGAGCCGGCCTATTAATGCTGAAATCAGCAAGGCTCTACTACCTGGAAAAATTATAGTTTATATACGTTAAGTTTTTGTCGCATGTTTGTACCAAATTATCAACGTACAATACATCCAGTAACAAAATGGATTCCGACGAGGAAACACTGCTGTTGACTTTATTACTTTTACTCGCTGCGCGTTGCTTTTTACTCTTTGCGCGTCCGCAACGAATTCGTTGCGCATGCGCGGCGTGTTCGTTGCGACTGTTGTGAGCCCGTAACGAATTCGTTGCGCGCCCGCTCCGCTTTGAGAACGTTCGCAATCCGCTAGTATGAAAAGGCCCTTAAGATGACGAAAGCTGTCTTCCCTTTTTAAGGTTCCGTAGGAAACTGCAAGGAACCCCTTTAGTTTCGCCACATCCGTCCGTCTGCGTCTGTCCGCCCGCGGCTTTACGCGGAAACAATAAGCACTAGTAGGCTGAAATGTGGCAGGGTTATAATTATATTGTGATTACGTGGAAGAAATTGTATAATACAACTCTGAATAGTTTTGATTTAAGGCTAGCTCCCATACCCATATTATATGCAAAAAATATTTTTATATTTTGCCGGGTAGGATATCGCTAGATAGTTCTTTTAAACTCAATAAGGATTTGCTTTAAACCTTTTTTATTCAGGAATTCATTTGTGAAATATTTAGCAAAAACCACCTATTGCAAAGTCTCTATCTCTATCCTCAGTTTCTAAACCATGTACTTACCAGTATTTAGGTTTATATAAACTAAGCTAAATAGTTATACATAATGAACTTTCAACGAAAATTCATCACCATCATCATCTGCCTGCCGTAATCCACTGCTGTATATAGCTGCTTTCAATGAAAATTATAATGGCTTATTAGACTTTACTAATTAACAAGTAAGTATCTAATAATTGATCAACCTAAACTTACATTTGCTAGCGATAAATTTAATATTGAGATCGAGTCCTTATTTTATCCTAAGGACATTAGGTCAAGGCTACTACTAGGGTTGGCAGATGGCCGGGAAATCCGGAATTATAACGAAATTTTCGTTTTGTCCCACGGCCTCACTGTCTCCGATTCAGAACACCTAGCTAGATCTACTAGACCAGATCACTAGCAAACCCCTTCTCTCCTCCCAGCCAAAACAATAAAAATGAGTATAGTGTTCTCTGCTGCTAAAATTCTTAAATTGTTAATCTAAAATTGTTAATTATCGCTTGCCCGGTGCCTCGAAGAGCGTTAAATCGTCGGTCCCGGCTGTCATGATGATCTTTGACAGTCGTTACGGGGAGTCAGTAGGTACCCTCCACTAAACTGATACTGGTCTAAGTCATGGCATATCGCTATCCCTTTGGGTTGCGGAGGTCAGACGGCAGTCGCTCTGTGGAAAAGTTGACATTCAGTCATATCTGGTTAGACCAGTAGGTAAGCGGACCTCGGGCTCCAAGGCGTGTAAGTCTTGGATGCAACCGGGATAACGCTAGGCCGATGATGATGATGAGTATTCTCTGATGCTAACCGACTGCCAAGCAGAGGGTATACTTTAACTTTCCAAAGTTTGGAAATTATATTGAATTGAAAATAGTCGCTTGTCCCTTGCTTCGGGGGGCACGTTAAAGTGTCGGTCCCGGCTGTCATAAAGATCTTTGAGAATCGTTCCTGCGTGACAGTAGGTACTCTCAAATAGACTGATATTGGTCTAAACCTCATCATATCTCAGTCTTTTTGGTTTGCTATTCGGTTATAAACGGACCCCGTGCTCCAAGGCGTAAGTGCCATCGGGATAACGCTAGGATGATGATGACGATGATGATTATTCACTGTTAGATAATTCAACGGAAAAAAGATGTCTTAACTTGCAATTTCTTGCCTATTAAATTCCGTTGTATCTGACCGGACATAACGACGTTTATTGTATGTACAATGGCCAAACTTGATGCTAGTACACCATAAAGGCGAAAATCGCTCAGCAAGACATCGTCGCTATCAGTGCTACTTTACACACACATTGACACTCGTATACAAAACTAGTTTCTAGTGTGCCTCGACTCTATGAGCGAGCCAAGCGTTTTTTTTTTCAAACTGGTCCACCGCCGACTTGTTTGACTGTACGTATCTCGATTTATGTTAGGTTTTTTATAGTCTTAAAATAGGTCCGCTAACCTAGCAGTTGGTAGTCAGATCAGTCAGCTATTGGGAACTGATGCGACAAATAAAGCTCGATCTGTTCCTATATAAGTATGATAGGGGGACAGACCAAACCTTATTCACCTATCTGTCTAAGGTGACGAGGGGAGAGATAGGAATATTTAGAGTACTTGTGACCACTAGGCTAAAGGCAAGCAGATACGGAAAAGATATACCCTATAACTTCATTGTCATTGGCGTGTATATAGCAGGAGGACCGGGTGGACAGTTCCCATCGCTGTGTGGTGGAATTTTGGTTCATCATCATCATCAGCCCTTAACAGTCCACTGCTCCTTACAAAGGAGGAATTGGCCTACTATACCACGCTGGCCAAACGGGTTGGTATAGGGTTTGTTTCAAGTTTTCCTTCCCTTACAGCGCTGTTCTCTGCATAATATGGTCTCTCTGTCGGCTCTTACGACACCCATGGGATGATATGGGGTGGTGACATTCCGTATTCTTAATCCGTCACCACACGGACGATATTGGATATCACGAGTAGTAAATTACGAAAAGTGTGGTTAGGATAACAAAATAAAAACATGCAATAAAAGTGAGTACCGGTAAGTAGGTTGATTGATGAGTAGAATAGTCCATCCTTGATATTAAATTGCTCCAGTTGGGATGTCGTTTTTAATACAATTGCTGATCACCATCTGCCTTTTTAATTAAAACCTTTCCGTCCGAAATCCAACAATATTTAATCTTGTTACATTTTCTTAGTTCTCTAGCATGATAAAAAAGCTTACGTGCGTTAGCAGTGAGGTTTTCAGCCAGATAAATAGGGTCACTGCCTATCAGGCCTGCGTGGCTCAGATTCAGTTTACTCGCTGTGTGGTGGAATTTTGGTTCATCATCATCATCAGCCCTTAACAGTCCACTGCTCCTTACAAAGAAGGAATTGGCCTACTATACCACGCTGGCCAAACGGGTAGGTATAGGGATTGTTTCAAGTTTTCCTTCCCTTAGAGCGCTGTTCTTTGCATTATATGGTCTCTCTGTTGGCTCTTACGACACACATGCGATGATATGGGATGGTGACATTCTGTATTCTTAATCAGTCACCGATAATAACCGATTCGAAATTCTAGGCTAGACTCCTATGAAACTTCATACAATTGTATTTTGAAGATCTAGGAAGTCCACCCTGGAAAATAACCCTAGATAAACCAACGTTCATGGTGAACCTCATGGTCAATGTGGTAGGTAGGTATTTTCCAACGGCTGATTCATTATGACATGTATAATATGCATGTAATGTTAAGATGATACTAGTATGCTATAAAGGTATACTTGCATAGATGTATACCTACGGATTTTATGACGCACACACGTCCACTTTATTATGTACTATATCTATGTACATATATTTAATTGCTGAGCAAATCCAATGTCACGAGAATAAAGTACATTTTCATATCAACTTGTGTTATCTGTTATTACCTAATCGTAGAAGTAGCCGACGTGTAAAATTTACATTTTCTTTATTATTATTTATCCAATGGCTTTCTGATCACCTTACTTACAATATAAGATACATTTTATCTTATTCATAAGTGAAACGATAAAACAAAAATATTACGTAGAAAATTAAAAAATAATGAAATTGTTAGTAAATAACTAAAAAATATCGTGTTCATTCCTGGCTAACCAGCTCAATGGTAACATTGCATACCTATTATTGTTTTGTTACCTATTTCACCTGTATACTAGTTTCATGATATTACAAGAACTAATAGTAGGGGGAAATCGAGCTTCTAAGATTGTTTTACATAGTTACAGATTAAAAAACAAACAAACAAAAAAACAATAAGCGGGCAATACCTATTTCACAAACATTAAACCCTTTTTAGTTTAAATAAATATCTAATATATTCATTGGTGTCATGCAATATATAATTCTTGAAAATCAATTTAAATAGCATCCTGCGTTTTGACATTTAGTTAATCCTAATTCATTGGACATCCAAAAATTGCTACCCACATCATAATATAAACAATATCAAAGTTGCAGTTTTAGGCAACGCCACGCAAAAATAGATAATTTATCGCATTATGTATTATACGATAGCAAAATCTCATATATTTGCGTCGTATTGAAATCAAACGTATTGAAAACAATTTCAGTCCAGTCATAAATTATTATTGTACCCTTACTTCACTGATCTGAGATTGTACCTATGTATTTACAACATGTTTATTTAACTGTTTTGCATTTGTGTTGTTTTATGCAAAACACACATTTATGCAAAAAATACTTCGGAAATATTTAAAAAGATCCTAATATTTTTTGTTTGCTGTTTAAATAGTAAATACTTTGAAGATTGATTAATTTAAGTTTGCAGTTTAATAATTATGTTGTTGCTAAATTTATTGATTAGATCATACAAATGTATCTTATCATTGCATTTTGTTCTACAAGTCAATAATGAAAAAACTTCGGTAAAAATATCAATCAGAATCACTTAGGTACTACAAAACAATCAAATATGTATGTACGTATTATAATAATATGAGGATAATACACAAAGTCTAGTACTAGTGGTAACAAAATAAAACAATGAATTAATTTTCAATACAATTAGTATTTAATTCAACAACTTAATTTAACATTACATACTCTTCTAATAATCTCATAAAACGTTTAATCACAATTATTTTACAATGCTTAATCCGCGACATTCCATTGGTGCCGTACAACTTACGTCATTAGTTGTTATTGATGGCGATAAAATATTCCTTCGCGAAATCACGACGCTTAATCACTTACCGCACAGTAGTGTCATGTATATTGCACAACAACTTAATTTCCACTAATCTTTTTTGACACACTCTCCATTTATCCGAACCATACCTGGCGGGCACGGGTCCCCGTTGAAGGACGAACGTTCATCTAAATCAACTACTGCAGGTATCCCATCGGTGTTATTTGTAGGTTTCACTGTTGGCACATTATCACTAGAAACATTGCTCCTTGGTGGTTTTACAAGGTTCACATTATCATTCACAGCAGCCACTGTATTCCTCGCAAAGGTTCCGTCTCCGTTCACGCCGAAACTACTTGGTTTACCAGCGTTATTTTCTGTTAAGTTATTGTCCAAAGGTCGTTCCATCTTGGGCGATATCTTAGTCGATATAAAAAGTTTCCGCTTCGGCTCGGTTCCTCTCACGGTCTGCGGTGTAAGGTGAAGGTTGACACTTCCGCTGGTTGCTTGCAAATGATCAGCTGGTCGGTATGCGTTCGTGTACAGACGCTGTGTGGGTGCCGGGGTTTGGAATCTCCCGTGTTCGCGATGTGAAACCGGTCTGTCATCAAACGAGGGTACGGGCCTTGTGTGTACAACTCGTAGTCGTGACGCGTCCGCCTCCTGTCCGTGGATTTTTCCTACTACTAATAAACCGAGCAAGATGAATAATTCACTCATGACACAGGATATAATTATAATCTGTCACAGTTCTGGCTTTTGTTCGATATATTTGTTATTTTAGTAATAGTAACCAATAGGGATGTGCTTATTGGGAAACAGCTGGTGCCGTAATAAGGAATCTGTTTGTTGTTCATTTGGCTTCACGCTTTTTGCACTTAAGGCCAAGGCATTAAGTTAATTATAGTTTCGTGGGCAACAGGTGGAAAATCGCCGCTTAGTAGGGCCATCAACAAAATCTACGCACGCAACAGGATTCAAATATATTTATAGCGGTTTTTGTAGCTATTAATAAATATAACTTAACAGTGACCTTGTGAAGCATATAAATTGCTATAGCGTTGGATTTTCTTATTGTTGTTCTCGAGTTGTGGGCATTTTAGAGTTCACTGAGTAATTTCGTGAACATCAAACTCCACAAAATAAATAGACATACATTAATATTCCACACGCAGGTATAATATGATTATCAATTAACCACAAACACCTATTACTTTGTTCACAGGTATATAATTACGACAGATGCATAAGACTTGGTATGTGGCAAACATACAGATGCTGCAAAATAATTATCTGTCTAGTATCACTGACCACAACCAGTATAAATAAACGAGGAAAATAAGATACCTAAATAAGAATTCAACGAGTCAGAGCTATTTTATAGATGACATCACTACCTACTGTATTATTTGGTATAAATAGGTACCTGTAAGCATCTTTATAACCATTAACACTTTATTGTAGATTTTATGGATTTTATAAATCCTTTAATGATGCAAAGCGGTTGGTATTCGCCTTAAACATCTGAGCATAATTTATAGATGCGATATAAACTAGCGATTGTCTTCATAATAAGTACTTTGAAGGCAAAGCAATACTTAGAAAAAAACGTTTTTGTCTTTTATGCAATCATTCACGCCATGTAGTGTTCAAATGTCACTTCCTATTTCAACTTTGTTTCTGATAGGGCTTTAATATTTCAAACATTTTATTTTGATTCTAATAATTAGCATTAAGTAGCGGAACTGCTGCCTACAATTTATTCATTAGCCACATTAAATATAATGTAACTGTACACACACATAGGTAATTAATTGATTTGTCATTGAAGTATAAAACGTACAATTACGAAGTATAATTACGGCATTTATTAAAAAGGTAAATAAAGTTTTTCTTATAACACTATGAATGTCATTGGTAATTACTTTCGAGTTTACTCGTTTTGTATCCTTATGTCGATAGGTAAGGTTTCGTCGTCGTCGTCTTCAGCTTGAGGTTTACTGTTACTATTCGTTTCTCGCTTAGGGGCATTGACTTCTATTTTGTCACCTCCGTAGACATATTCATTAGGATTGAGGGGCACAAACAGAGGACTATCATCAGTCGGCTTTTTAGTAGTTTTTTGTACCTTGTCATTACTATTGTGTATATCCGTTTGGTATCCGGTATCATGTGGTTTTTGGTTGTTATTATTGCCGTAATTAGGTCCGTTGGGGCCGTTGGTCACATTGTCATCTACAGGATTTTTTACAGGTTTGTTGTTGAAATTATCCGTGGGCTGTTCTTGATTTGGCCCGCCTTGGTTTGAATTTTCGTTAGGATTTGATGGCTGATTGTAATTGTTGCCATTATTGTTAGGATTTTGATTGCCTTGTTGCTTAGGATTTCCATACTGACCATTCCAGTTGCCGTTTTGGTTGCCATTCTGGTTGTTAGGTTTGCCATACTGGTTTTGATTACCATACTGGTTATTAGGATTACCGTACTGATTATTGGGATTTCCATACTGGTTATTGGGATTGCCATTCTGGTTATTGGGTCTCCAATTTGGGTTATTCAGGTTGCCATATTGGCCGTTTCCTTGGTTATTGTAGTTCCCATAGCCGTTGCCGTAATTATTGTTGCCAGGGTTCTGGTTGCCATAAGGATTTCCGTTCCCATGCTGGTTGTGGCCAGGTCTTTGATGGTGATGGTGATGATGTGAATTTTGATTACCGTATCCATTTTGATTTTGTTGTTCACCATTTGATTGATCTGTTTCCTGTACCACAACTATGATGGTCTCCTGCGGTTTCCCTTGATTATTTTGGCCTCTAGGTGGGTAGCGTTGTCCATGTCCATGAGGGTGCAAAATAGCCTCGCCAGCCACATGTGCGCCCTGAGCCAAGCCACCTATAATCGTGCCAGCTCTCTCATGGGCTCCATGTAGAATATCTTTCAGCAAGGAACCATCACAAAATGTCACAATAGATAACGCAAACAAAACTAAAACGAATTTCATTTTTTAAACAAATATTATAGATTGTATCTAACTAGATCCGTCTGTGTTGTCTGTTCGAGTGCGGTGTACGTTTACGAATGCACACACTAAGTAGACATCTTCACATTGTGAATGATATTATCTTGTAAACCTGTTTTCTTGTAAATTTATACAGGAAAAATGTAGTGATTAAATAAATTCCGTGTTTTACGTGGTTAAAATATTCTAAGTTAATTAGAAATTTATTAGAGTCGTTCATGTACCTACGTCCATTTTACCGATATTAAGACACTCAGTACTTTTGTGGCATGTTGTCAAAACTTCAGAACATAATGAGTTTTAAGGAATATAAGCTTTTTATGCCTATTATGATTCAATACCTTTACATATTCCATAGTTAGGAGTATTCATTACTTTTATAAATATTAGCGCTCATCTTTGTTATGTTCTAACACTTGTCATAATTTTATCATTGTTTTCCTCCATGGCGTCATCTGATCTAGTATCCATTGCGTGTTACATTGACGTGATACGTTGTTCACAAGAATTATAATTCATTGGCTTATTGGATATTAAACTCGTTCCATCGTGGACACTCGTTTCACCTTGATTTTGTACTTGAGAGCGTCGAACACGTCATGAGGTCGGTTGTGAGCTGCTACGATTCTAGTCTCAGATATCACTCGACAAAACTAAATAATACACGTGAGGTGAATTAAATTAGTATTACTCATATTGTCATAGCATGGAATCCCAGTTTTTTTATAAGTACAACGGAAAAACCTTGTGTACTACCGGTGTAGTCCCACATGGTTTAATTGACTGCACGTATAGGGTGGTGGTCTGTATAAAAGGCTGATCCACAAATTCTGAGTCTGGGTGCCCAGTGGAGTTGTTTGAATGCTCGTAAAGTGGGACACTCCACGATATTTCGGCATTGTTTCAAGCGTCATGTTCACGGATGTACCTACTCTTCGGCTCTCGGCTTGAAACAGTGCCGAAATATCGGTTACTCCAAACAAAGGTACGTGGTATATATCCCGCAAGACAATTTAAAATAATATTGAGGATTGCGACCCAACATAAAATGTTAGTTTAATACACGCATCACTTCGAAAAGGCAGAGGTGTGTGCCCGGGTACTGGAAAACGAACCCGAGATCATCGTCTCGGCAGTCCGTTACGTACACCACTGCGGTACAATATACAATATAACATATGCTATAAAAATAATAAACTGCGATAAACAATTTTAAAACACAATTGAGAATTTCTTAATTTTATTATGCATATTTTAGAAAAAAAAATCGAAGACTAATCCCACAGATATGAGAAGTAGTATCAGATGGAACGCGCGGCACAGTTGCGTGCGGCCACTAAAGCAAATACAAAATTGAAAAGCGAATACAAACTCGTCTCAGTGCGCTACGAAGCATCGTACAGTTCACGCGTCACAATCACTTCAACTTTTAAATTCTCAAAATGCCGTCTTGTGTTCTTAAACACTGTAAAAGTTGTTCCTAAAAACAAAAACAGGAAAATGGAATATCTTTTCACAGGTAACTATTGATAATTTGACTGTTTCCTAATTTAATTTCGATAAAATTCGTATTTGTGCAAGAAATATGTAAGTGTTGCCAGTTTTTGTCGACGCCGTTCTGCCTGAATTAGGGAAAATGCACTTGTCAATTGATTATGTGATAATGATTGTCATGTTAATGAAAAATACATTACCGTATTATAAAAGTATATTATAGATATGTCTTCTTTCTCATAAATATAGTAATAGAATTTCAATTTCCATTAGTATATACCTTACATAATATTGTTTTGAGTTCGATCCCCAAACGATCCAAATATTCGTGTACACCCTGCTACTCGTCAAGCTTATACACTTTGTCCTTTGCACCGTTCTTATGGCGTAAAGAATAAGTATCAAAATCGTACAGCAACTGTTTAGCTTGACTTGGCGCCGTGTGTACATACATACTTATGGCGTAGGGAATAAGTATCAAAATCGTACAGCAACTGTTTAGCTTGACTTGGTGCCGTGTGTACATACATACTTATGGCGTAGGGAATAAGTATCAAAATCGTACAGCAACTGTTTAGCTTGCCGTGTGTACATACATACTATTTATTTCTCAACTAATCGACGCCAGCGGCTTCGCACGCACATATTTTCGTATTTCTCGTTTTGCCCGATCCCGTGGGAATTTCGAGAAATCCCGTCTTGGTGCACCCCTACGGTTCCCAAGAAACATACATGCTAAATTTCAGCTTCATGCGCCGAGTAGTTTCGGCTGTAGCTTGTCTGTCAGTCAGTCAGTAACGCAAGGATTTTATATATAAAGATTTACGAAGTAGTTAAAACTTAACTCGGTACCTACATTTAAGAAATGTATTTATAAAAGCATTAATTAAATCCATGGTAAATTCTTCAAAACCGCAAATGAGTATAAGAATATTACATAACTATATGCAAAATACTGGGAGATTATTCATAATCTGGCAACTTTTCACACACATAGACGCGCGTGTCCGTACAGTGCCAGTCGCCAAAGGTCACGCACACATAGCTGTCAACGTGCCACACCTAGTTGGACGAATGCGCTCTATCTGATACTACTTCTCATATCTGTGACTAATCCATATTATCTGCTTTTTGAAAACACAGTGCAATCAACTTTTAACTATTAATTACATTGTTCACAAATACACATTTGACCACTAATGTCTCGGTAAAGTTTAAAAAACAGTGTCTAACATTAAAGTCTAAAGAATTTCTGGTTTCTCTCCACCGTAGGTACACGGCCACCCTGCCGCATCTTAATCTTTCATTACTTTACATTGCAAAAATAATTTTATTATGCTTAGTCACATTATACAGAAAAAAATTATGGCTCATAAATTATTAGGCAAATAAATATCCTATGACAAAACAAATTAAACTTTAGACCGATGAAAGTTATGCCAACCTATGCATACCTAAGGCTTAAGTATTATCATTATTTTGCGACAGTATCACTATGCTAATAAAAGTTATGCATTAAAGTTATGCTAAAGAGTATTATGCTTTAAATTTTATCAGATTCCATCGACTCGTCGCTATTTAGTGTATTTGTCCGCCAGTGCAGTCAGTCAACCGTGAACTTATGGTCAAACCATTCAAAGCTAAGCTCTAGCAGAGGACTCAAAAAGCTGTAGAAGGATTAGGTGCAGTTGTTCCGAACCTTCTATTGGCATTTATTTACTTGGCAAAAATGAATGAGCTAGTAGGTACTCTCGTAAAAATACCTTCTTCAATTTTTTACTGTGTTCGTAGTTAACGTACCTAGTATATTATAAACAAAAGATTGCGCAGGTGCTCTTAATTTTATTTGTTGCCTCTGATTATCACTGCGCCGAGTGTTGTGCGTTCGATCCTGATCCTTAAACGGGACAACAGTTGGTTGTCGAGTCTGAGGGTTTCTTTCACAGAATTTGTTCCTTGTGCGATAGATGTCTTAAACATGCATCGCGGCATCGGTATTCCAGAACGAAATACCTTGTTATATATTGCAAACATTGTACTTAAGCATCAAAACATGAGACAACAACGTGCAACAAAGTATGAGCAACCACGTAAAGACAAAAACCAATTAATAAATAATTACCTACTTTAAGTCTTAAAATACCTAAAACTTGTTTATTATCTGATGTTCCGGCAGGATTAAAAAAGTAATAGGTAATGCTAGTGTCTAAATCTGTGCATTGCATGACTAGACTGGTCGAGCGAGTTGTATCGGGTTTTACACAGTCTACTGTAATGACCCGTGCAATATGATTACTTATCTTGTCGCTGGGGATATTTTTTTGTTCGAACGAACGTTCAAACAGGATTCGTACGCCTTTTTGTAGTAGAGGGCCTTTGTAGTATTTTGTGTACCTACTTCTACTGTTTGCTAATATAACTTCTTCTATTTTCTTCGCCTTATCCCATTCTCCATTTTGTTCTATCTTGAGCGGTCGTAGCATTTACCCTCATGTCCTTGAGATCTTTTTCGGTCGCGTCGTTGACGGTAGATTTAGGGCCACTCGTACCATGTGGTCTTCAGAATGGCGGCACACATTTCCATACCATTGAATTGAAGGCGTCGCTATTTTACCATCTCGGCAATGGGGACACCCTTGTAGCTTCCTCTGACGTGGATGTTGCGTACTTTGTCGAGCATCGTGACACCCGCTGACCAACGTAACATGCGCATTTCTGTTACGTGCAGTTTTGTTTTGTTTAGTAGAAGCCCAGCATTCTGTACCGTATAGGATGGCGGGTCTAATTGCCGTTTTATACAGTTTGGCTTTTAGTTTAATGTGCATTCTTCTGTCGCACATTACGCCTGTGAGTTGTCTCCATTTCATCCAGCCCGTAGTTGCTCTATGGGTTACATTTCGCTCGATCCTACCATCATTACTGATGATTAACCTATTAGGTATTTAAAGTGGTCAACCGTAGGTATGGGTTCACCGTCGATGTGGAGTTGAATTTGATTTACTTGCGTGGCCATCGAATATACATGACATATGCTCTGACTTTTTGCGACTGATCTTTAGACCGTTTTGTTCGAGCGACTTTGCCCAGCGGTTGAAATCGCTTTGAAGGTCTTTTACCGAGTCTGATATCAAAGCAACGTCATCTGCGTACAATATATTCCACGGCACGGGTCTCTGGCAGCGCTTTGTGAGATAGTCCATGATAACGTTAAATAATAGAGGGCTCAGTGCCGAACCTTGATGAACTCCCATCGTGATCTGAAATTTTTTGCACGTTCCTGCTGAACAAACTACCTGTGTCGTAACACCATTGTACATACCTTGGATCAATTGTATGTAAATCTCTGGGACATTTTGTTCTCGGAGTGCGTCCCAAATCAGGTCTCAAGGCACGTGATCGAATGCTTTTTCTAGATCTATAAAGATCCTTTATAAATTGGTGTTACTAGTCTTCGATTTTTCTAGCAGTATCCTGATAGTCTGAATGGCATCTGATGTGCTTTTCTCGGCAACAAACCCGCACTGATTTGGCATTAATCTTATAAGGTATCGACCTTATAAGATTAACGCCAAATCAGTGCGGGGAGTCTATTGTTTATGATTCTTTCCCAAATTTTAGAAGTATGTGACATGAGTTTAATGACTCTATAATTATTACGCAGTCTCTAACATATCCTTTCCCTTTATAAAACGGCATCAAAAAGCTATTCCGCCAAGAATCAGGCATACGATCGCCTCTAATCCATTTGTTGTACAAACTATACAACTAGGTCATTCCTGCTCCTTTAAGTTGCTTCCAGGCCTCTATAGGTATTTCATCCGGTTGTTTGATAAATAAGTATAACTGATTAGAATAATATGGACCTGTCATTTAATTATGAGCAAGCTTTGGCAAGAGAGCCGCCTGCTTTGTAGTAGTCGCACTCTGCGTGATGAAATACAGCTTAATCGCCGGTCTAGGGAAGGAAAGTATATTATTAAGTTGTCAGTGTATATGCAGAGATAAAGCTTCTTTGCTTTGCATTAGTATGTAGAATACACAATGGCGAAATAATTTGATACTTTTCAAGAAAATGTGTTCGTTTATTGATGTTTAACTGATCTGCTTATATTGGCACGGAGGGCATAGCTTGCTAATTGGGTCAATTAGGGTAGTAACTTCCTGCGTAAATAAAATAAGTGTTATAAAGTTAGTGTCTTGACCGCGCCTGTGTTTTACAACAAAGCAAACCTTCTGCCTACGTCTAGATTATGATGTCAAATACATTTAGGCGCGCTAAAGCTATATTCTTAACCGATTTTAACACGGAAGAGCTATCCAATTTGGTTGTATAAGTTATGTATTTGTTAGTTCAATACCCCATCTTTCCAAACAATTTTGGAAATCCCAGAAACGAAGAATTAAAGTGCTTCTCCACTTGCCTGTCGAGATGTGCTATTAAGTTTTGGATGCGTTCGACATTCACTAGTCAAATTCATTGGTCAATACAGTTTACAACAGGTGGGAACTAGTAAACTAAGCCATGACTTTTATATATTTGGATACGTGCTTACGTGTTATGGATGCTAACCGAACGTAACTAAGTGCAGAGCTGAACACCTACAGCAGGTATGCGTTTGTCGCATGGATATCTCACCGTTACACATGATCTTACCTTAGCATAAGTGGTAACGGCCACCATCGTAGCTCATCTTCCACATCCTCGTAGGCTCGTAGCATAGCTGCATAGGTATATGTTCGTGGACAGGACCCTTAAAATGGAAAAGATATACGTGCAGATTGCTAGCGTGGACGCTAGGTAGAACCATAACGCATAGTTCATCACTGCTTTGGTTTTTACTTGCAAATCGATTTCAATCTAGCGTATTTTCCGTCGGGTATACGGTCGTTTCGATGAACGGTGTTATACGTGCGCTACATGTGGCAGAAGGCGAGCCTACTACGTGCCGCTACGTGCGCTGCTAAAACAAACTCATAGGTACGCATGTATGAAACTCTAGAAGTGAAACCGCTCTGAATCACTGCCATATTTGTTCATAAATAATTCACCCTAGGTAACGAAGTGGCATATCCTATGACCTATCCTATTTTCAGTGGTGTTTATATTCATCAATAGTATTTATACCAAGTGTGTCTAATAAATACTGGCTGAATTTCATAAAGGTTAGTAGAGATTTACTGCACATGTCGTTGTTAAAAAAAAAGCATCAAGCATTTTTGGATCACGTACC
Organism: Euclidia mi; assembly: GCA_944739405.2. Lineage (NCBI taxonomy): Eukaryota > Metazoa > Arthropoda > Insecta > Lepidoptera > Erebidae > Euclidia > Euclidia mi. Next base: position 42,912,916 of record OX123187.2, read on the forward strand.
TACACATAGGTATAGAAGGTGTTCTATACATCGAATCTGCCTTGATGCCATAAAGTTATAAATATATAGTAAATATATTGTATAAGATATATTGAGCTTTTAAATACATAAATAATTTATGGACAGTTTAAATGATCTGGTTCTCGCGCTGCGGCACGTGGTGCAGATTATATTTGCGTAGGCACTAGAGCGTTAGAGTATCAAATAGCAAACCAAACAATTTATTACATGTAGGTACATGCATACCAAGCTTTATTCGGCCCTTGAAACAATGTTTACAATTTCATAAAAAAACCCTTAACCTTCCTTTGCGTCGGCTCATCATTTTCCTATTGTTATCGCGCTTGCATTCAGCATTTGCCTTGGAGATCGGTGTCCGCTACTGTAGCCTAAATGGAAAATAGAGCAAATTCACAATGAACTTTATCCATTTTACAAATTTCGAAAATATTGTTTTTTTCTAAATACAAGTGTAACAAAGCATATTTGCTAACTCCCGTTTGTGTTTGAACTTGTTTAAACCACAAATGCCCAAAGAGAGCTCCGCGGCGCCCGGGGGCTCCACGAAGGTTCTCTGGAGGCTCCACGAACACGTTGTTGTTTAAATTCAAATATAATGACTAAATCGATAGCAGATTATAGCAAAAAATATTAGTAAATTTTGATCGATTTAGATTCTTATCTGAAAGCAATTTTAAGACAGCGATACCAGTTGGTGATCCGAAACTTTTCAAAGTAAGGTGCGTATTCAATTGATAATTACCTGTTAATTGCTTGTCTCTTGCTTCGGAGAGCAGCTGGCTGGAGGGTGTGACCCATCCCTGCTTTTAAAAATTACCAGGAATTGTCTAATATCAAGCCACCGGAATGGCGCCATATTTGATCATACAAAAGGGTTCCATCAAAAAAGTTCGAGAGTCGCTGGTTTATACCATGATATCTGTTCGGGATCTATACTTTTATATATAAGTAATAAAATAAACCTAAACATTGTTTGTTTGGTTGAACGCGCTAATCGCAGGAACTATAATATTTTTTTTGCTTTGCGTAGCCCATTTATCCAGGAAGGATATAGGCGATAGGTATAACATTACATTACGAGCAGTAGCCCCAAATAACGTAGGTAGCTGCAGGTTTAGCTAATAGAAAATAATATAATTCAAAGACTGCCTCCGATGTCCAGTGGATAGCGTATGCGACTGCTGATCGGAGGTCCCGGGTTCGATTCCCGGGTCGGGCAAAAGTGTTACTGGGTTTTTCCGAATTCTCAGTAGCAGCACGGAGTCTGGTGATTTGCACGGTAACGGCAATAGACTCGGCCCCTATTCGCCATGATTTTTTAGGTCCCACGTATCCAAAAAATCATTGCGAAATGTGGGTGAAATATTAGACCTCTGCCTATCCCTTCGGGGATATAGGCGTGAGCCTATAATTAAAAAAAAAACAAAGAAATACCACACCAAATTACAACGGAATGAATCGTTTAAATAGAACACAAAAGAAAAAGCTGATTTGTTTAAAGAGAAAATATAAAATTCTATACTTACAAGGTTATTTTTAGCATACCTAGTGCAATTTAATCCCTCAAGGAGTGATTATACCAACTGTTTACTATCAATTACTTTTGTTCATCTCAAATTCATGAATAAATATCAGTTGTGCATACAAAGTGGAATTCTAACCTTGACACAATGTATGATGGATAAGTTGCATTTTTGCGATGTTAAACTAAAAATAGCGTTGTATTTATTTTATTGCAAGTGTTTCATGGTTTTTTATTTACCATTGTGGTAATTTCTGTCGAAAACAGAGAAACTTCGAAACAGTCGCACCAAACGTAAATGTAAAGTTATTTTAGCAAAAAATATAAGATGAGGGTGTATAACAGACTACCGGTTGGATGGCATTGCAGTTCCTCTATAAGGAGCAACAATGGTTCTGGCAATATAATAATAATACGATAAACACTATTATTATTTTATGTTTATTTAAATTAATACAAGAATATTTGGAAACCCAGTCGTCTTTAATGATATGATCATATGATTTTAATGAAATTAGGTAGGTACCTATTGTTTTGTGCTATTGAGGGCACTGGGCCGAACCGTTCCTATGTGCAATGTGTGCGGCGCACACAGGCGCCAGGGTGACAGGGGCGCCGCGCGCCGAGATATGCGTTAATTATAACACTTATTTACGAAAAAGGATGCCAAAAAAGGCGCTTCACAGATTTCGCACACAGGCGCAATGGCGTAGGAAGGGGCGGCGGCGTTGGCGGTCCGCCCCGAGTGCCCAAATTGTTAATCGACAAAAAAATAAAAAGGTCATCCGCCAACTTCCGGGTGCCACCCAACAGGCGCTTCATGGATTTCGCACACAGGCGCTGGATTGGGTCGGCACGGCCCTGTGTGGGGCATATCCAGTGTGATATTCATAGTAAGTGTAGGATCGTAGGATGGCCGCGTTTTTTTTTCTAAGAAATGGTCTGCGATCTCCAGCTTAAATCGATATGAGATGTCTGAATGGGTATAGAATGTCGGTCAGAATCAGGGCAGTGATTTAGTTATGGAAATATATCTGAGTTATGTTTGCATTTAGAATACAGTTTAGTATTTGTAAAAATTTGTCCGTGTGGTGACGGATTAAGAATACTGAATGTCACCACCCCATATCATCCCATGAGTGTCGTAAGAGCCGACAAAGGGAGCATACTATGCAGAGAATAGCACTGCAAGAGAAGGAAAACTTGATACAAACCCTATACAAACCCGTTTGGCCAGCGTGGTATAGTAGGCCAATTCCTCCTTTCAAAGGAGAGGCTTAGTCCAGCAGTGGACTGTTAAAGGCTGATGATGATGAGGTACCTATTTCTGTGTATTCATAGCGTAGGTAAATGCATCCTCTGTCTTTTGAGGCGTGTTGTGTCCCTACCCAACTGGCATACTAGGCCAACCCACTAAACCCACCTCGATGTCCGTAAGCAGTGAGACCATGCGAAACACGGTTATCATACTTTGTCGCGAATCACATTTTTAAAAAGTAAATAATATAGGGGGGCTCCCATACAACAAGTTATTTTTTAAGCAATTTGTTACTCGATCTTAACAAACAGGTAGAAACTTAAAAAATATTTTAGTTTATATACAACAAACGTGATTTTTTTATAGATGATGGTACGGTACCCTTCGTGCGTGAGTCCGACTCGCCCAACTTTTTTTTTTATGTCATAAATTCATAATCTTCAAACAATCAGGTCGATCGCCTGATGGTAAGCGATTATTGTCTCCCATGGACACAAGCAACACCAGAGGAGTCACTAGTGCGTTGCCGCCCTTTGGCTTAGGAAAAGGGATAGCAGGAGGAGTGGGATGATTTAGAAGAAATAGGGGATGGGGCGGCCGGCACTCTAACTCACTGAACGTAACGTAACAATATAGATACTGTTATTTGTGACATCATGGGGAGCCACCCCAGATGTTCTGCGCACAACGGGACAGGTTTTATGTTTTTCTGCTGGGGAATACTTGTGCTCAGTTTGGCATAGGTCTGCTCATGCCGATCTCGTTAGCGTGGTGCTAAATGACACGTGTCGCAACATAACCGGTTGTCCAAAGCCCACACCACTTAATATGGTCTACATGCTAGCAGGCATATCACCACCGGACATTCAACGAGATGTAGCATGTTCCTTAGAAAAGCAGAAGCAGGAGTCGGACCGTTGTCACCCTACGGATGGAAGCCACATGCCGCCATATCGCCTTAAAAGCCGAAAAGGTTTCCAACGCCACACTGATTCCTTGAGCGAAGACCCTGCAACTGCAAGATGCAGGTTATGCGCCGAGAATCTCTACCACCTGGACAAACGGCCTGCTCTGGCCTGTATGGCAGTTCCTCAATAGACTGCGCACACAGGTTGGCCGCTGCAGAGCAAACCTGTGTAGGTGGGTGGTCAGAGACTCCGACCTTGACCAGTGTGAATGTGGTGAGCTGGAGCAGGCAATGGATCATTTGCTGATATGTCCTTCTTGCACGAGCACCTGCACTGTGTCTGAGCTCTGGGAGGCCACTCCTAACGCAATTAAAGTGGCCGAATATTATGCAGATCTCATATAGTTGAAACCATTGACACATAGAAGAAGACCGTTAGATTACGACGATTTTCTGTGAGAGGTACTTCCCTGGTCGAGCCGTCCCATTCATGAAATCACTGACACGCTGAATTCTCCACGACATTAGGAATGAGATAGTACTGGTGTAAGTAATAAATGGATTTCTAAGCCTTCTGGTTAAGCAAACCATAGTAATGCAACTAAGCACAATCAATGCCCAACGCCTCGTTTTGCAGAATCTTAGGCAGACAAAACAACACCATCTTATAATGGAATCTCTTTCACACGGCCAGGTTCATGTCACTATTAGGTTTGGCCTAACTAGCAGCTTGTTGACTCGCGTAGCACGTCACAAATAATATTTAACATATAATAGTAACTACCTACATATTATTATACATTATATCTCAGGTAGACAATTGTAAGTTGTGGATTCAAGTGTCCCCAGATTCCAATACCCGTTTCCGTATACGTACCGTATCACTGTGATTGGATTTAATTGACATAAAAAATCGCTTACAAACCAGCTCATTCCAAAACCAGTATTATGGAAACGGAAACAATGACCTGAAGTTGCTTTTAATACGTGTAGGGACTGTACATAGGGGGTTTCATGCAAATAAACTCCTTATGCCACCTTATATACAGTATTACAGTACCGTTATATACAGTACTAGAGGACGCCAGCAGCTACGCCTGCATTTTTTTTAATTTACCCGTTTTGGCCGATCCCGTGGGATTCTTAGTGCACTCCTACGGTCCCCAAGGAACATAAATGCCAAATTTCAGCTTCCTGCGCCCAATAGTTTCGGCTGTAGCGTGTCTGTCAGTCAGTCAGTAACGCAACGATTTTATATATTAAGATTACCAGTATCATGGAGTTTCAATTACAAAATAATAATAATACTTCACATTTAATTTAGTTTATAATTTATAACATACAATAAGGGTTCCCACCAAGAACTTAGGGTCCCAAGCCAACCTCGCCTGCAAGTGGTGCACTTGCCGATCAACGGACGAGGTTCTGACAAACAAAATGTCCCAATAAGCGGCAATAGGCTCGCCACCTACTACGTGGGATCAAAACACTGGCGAAAAGTGGGCGTTTAATATGCCTCTGCCTACCCCTTCGGGGAAACAGGCGTGAGTCTATGTATGTGTATGTATGTACATACAATAATAAGAGAATACGAGACCTAATATTTTCAAACTTTAATTAATAAATACCTTGTTAATGATAAATATTGCTTATAATTTGTAAGGAAAATAAAACAACAAAATTATTATTATTATTTATTGACGTTTTATAGTAACGTCTAGCAAGAAAAGAAACAGATAAGTATTTTTCTTACTTTACCTATAAGAAAGTCTATTCTTAGATTATGATGAGAGTTTTGAACTTATGCAATATCGACCCTTATATCAATTGGCGGCTCTTCATTATCATCGTCAGCAGGCTCGTCTTGGCTGTTCTCACTTTTCTTTGGTTTTTGGGCATTAATGTCTATTTTTCCGCCTCCGTAGACATATCCCTTGAGTGGCGTCAATGACGGGAGCTTCTCAACGGCATTAGGTACTGTAGTACTGACCACGTTGTTAGTTGCAGGCTTTTCATCTGACGTATGGCCAGCGTTTTCCTTCACGGTCTCTTGAGGATTTGGTTTCTTCTGATCGGTGTTCTGCACTGTAGAAGCTATATGATTATCACTATTGGTTGGATGCGCAGGTTGGTTGTTGTAATTCGCGTTCTGATTGTTTGGGTACACATATTGATTGTTTGGGTTAACATATGGGTTGTTAGGGTTCACATATTGGTTGTTTGGATTTATAAATTGGTTGCCTGGGTTTACATATTGGTCGCTCGGGATTCCGTACTGGTGGTTTGGAGGTCCATTTTGATTAGATGGTTTTCCATTTTGGCTGTATAGATTTCCATGTGGGTTGCTTGGATTTACATACTGGATGTTTGGGTTTACATTTTGGTTGCTGTAGTATCCCTTTTGTGTATTTGCCTGCATGTCACGATGATAAGCGACTTCACCTTGGTTGCCATTCTCATTTTGAGGTTGCTTATTTTTGTGTGGAAGCATGTTTACAGCCACACTACTGAGTAGGCTGCTAGCCACATTGTGAACTCTTGCATTTAAATCTTGGGCTATATTTAGAAGTCCTTCGATTATTGCACCTTCTAAAGTTCCCACTAGTGTTAACGTGAACAGAGTTAAGTATAACTTCATTTTTATTGATTTTTGAGCAAATTAAAAACAGCACACAAAATCACTTGCGTTTTTAGTTGCGATGCAATGTCCGTTCAAGTACGGTGTACTCTTATGACTGCGCGGACTCAACACTTGCAGCATATATTTTTATAGAATAATTTAAAACAGGATTCCGGTGGAGACGAGTAGGGAAACTGGTAAAAGGGTTAATAACTTCCACGGCTTGCTCCGTTACCAATGCTTAAGGAAAATATTGCTAAGATCGAAGTAATAAATGAAATGTAGGTACCTTAACAGCTTGTAACTTGTAAGTCCATAAGAGATATTTGGTGACTTGTTGGATTCGATAGAAAACTGAAAACGGTGGTCATGGTTTGGATATAAAGGTCAATGTGAATATGTGCAGCTTTAGGTCCGAATGCAGGGTCTTTTCGTTATAAATAAACAAAACTACACCATTAGACATGTACGTTTTTTGTATCACACTTAAGAAGCCTTCAAGTTAATATACTAAGAACAATAATTAGATCTATGTGTAGGTAGGTAAGTATTAAGAATTAAATTTATTAGTTACCTTTATACATAATTCTGAATTAAAACATGCCTGAATGACTATAATTGTCATACAGGCATGTAATTGCTGAATTTAAATAATTTGATAAATGCAAGTACGCTACATCACATCCCTGAAAGAGTTGGTGCAATTATCTCTGCGTTCGATAGAAAACTGAGCTGTTCCTCATTCAAGGCGAATGCTTTAGTTTTCAACCGGGCCAGGATTATGATGACATCGCTTAGAAAATATGATGCAGTTAGTTTAAAACATCTTCATCATCAGCCTTTAACAGTCCACTGCTGGACTAGGCCTCTCCTTTGAAAGAAGGAATTGGCCTACTATCCCACGCTAGCCAAACGGGTTGGTGTAGGGTTTGTATCAAGTTTTCCTTCTCTTACAGTGCATAATATGCTGCGTCTGTCGGCTCTTACGAAACCCATGTGATGATATGGGGTGGTGACATTCCGTTTTCTTCATCCGTCACCACACAGACCTAATTAAACATCTTACTTGTCTAATAATTTAAAATAATTAAGTTTGTACAAAACGGTAATTTCATTTACTTAGAAATCAGATTCGTCACTCGGCATTCATTTTCCTCCAGGTGCCTTTAAGGTATTCAGTATTTGGAACCTGTTTGTATACATTATTGCAATGCAATGATCCTAAGCTGCATAGGACATTGACATAATCGTTCATGAACCTGTTCCTTGGCCAGCCAGTGTGTATTAATAGCCCACTTGAGTACAGGGTTATTTTCTGATTACTTAATTTAGGCAATCTATACTAATATAATAAAGCAGAAGAGTTTGTTTGTTTATTTGTTTGTTTGTTTGAACGCGCTAATCTCAGGAACTACCGGTCGGATCTGAAAAATTATTTTTGTATACGATAGCCCAGTTATACCGAAAGGCTATAGGCTATATAACATAACGCTTCGACCCGGCCGGGCAAAAGGCTAAAAAGGCTAAAAGATAATGTCGGCTAATCTCAGGAACTAGCAGTCGGATTTTAAAAATTGTTATTGCCTATGATAGCCCAAGTATTCCGAAAGGCTATAGGCTATATAAAATTACGCCACAACTTTTAGGGGCCAGACAAAAATAATAAAATGGTCAAACGAGAAGGGGGAGGGTTGGGTCAAAGGCAAAAAAAGGCTAACGAATAGGATACAATCTACATGGGTATCGTTTTCGAGATTTTCGGGACGCTGATTAATAATATGAAATTTATTTAGTGATCCAAGATGGCGGACGGGAAATCAAAGATGGTGGATGAGAAAATTTTAAAAATCAATATGGGTATCGCCTTCGATATTTTAAGGGGTGGGGAATCGAAATACAACATCTATTTCGTGATCAAAGATGGCGGATGGGAAATCAAAGATGGTGGATGGGAAAATTAAAAAAAATCAATATTGGTATCGTCTGCGATGTTAAAAGGGATGGGGAATCCAAATACAACATCTGTTTCGTGATTCAAGATGGTGGCCGGGAAATCAAAGATGGCGGATGAGAAAATTTTAAAAATCAATATGGGTATCGCCTTCGATATTTTAAGGGGTGGGGAATCGAAATACAACATCTATTTCGTGATCAAAGATGGCGGACGGGAAAGCAAAGATGGCGGATGGGAAAATTTAAAAAATCAATATGGGTATAGTCTCTGATGGTTTAAGGGATTGAGAATCCAAATACAACAACTATTTCGTGATTAAAGATGGCGGATAGGAAATCAAAGATGGCGGACGGGATTTGTTTAAAGTCGATATGGGTATCGTCTCCGATATTTTAAGGAATGGGGAATTCAAAAACACCATCTGTTTCGTGATCAAAGATGGCGGATGGGATTTTTTTAAAATCAATATGGGTATCATCTTCGATGTTTAAAAGGATGGGGAATCCAAATACAACATCTATTTCGTGATTCAAGATGGCGGATGGGAAAAATTTAAAATATCAATATGGGTATCGTCACTGATGATTTAAGGGATGGTGGATCCAAATACAAGATCTCTTTCGTGATCAAAGATGGCGGATAGGAAATCAAAGATGGCGGACTGGATTTTTTTTTAAAGTCGATATATAAAAATCTATGTTTGTTTGTTCATCATTTATAGACTCTGAAATGATAAGAGATTAAGCGCTAAGTCAATGGTAACTTTGGAAAAGTGGCTTGGAAAAAGGGAATTAAATAAAAACTCATAAAAAGGCGATACGGAGTTCGCTGGGTCAGCTAGTTTCTTATAAAGGGAAAACCGAGCTTACGTTGTGCTTGCTAGTAAGGGTAACGTTTGGAACATAAGACGGTAAGACCAACTTACTTTTTGATGACCTTCATAAAAAACATTCAGCGATAACAACAGAATGCTGATCTGATACTACTGATCCGAGGGATATACGAAAAGTTGTTTGTCGGGTTTCGGATGAGACGTAGGTACATATCTGCTTACCTACTTGTTGGGTAGGGTTAGTTTATATAGGGCAACATTCTTATTTTCTATACTAGTAATCAAACCTGTATCGCGGGTAACATAAGGCCGACCTTGCCTGCTCGACGAATGCGCATGCCCAATTTACGGATGCTAGGTGACTATATATAATATAACTTTACACTATCTCTTATGTTTCTTATGTATCTCATTATATCAATATATTTCCTTAGGTTATATTGGTCAGTTCATTGGTCAGCTGTGAGAGTATTAATCACGCTGATTGTTAGAGCGAAATTATGGGAATATAATGGAGCAACAGAGAATCTGAAAATTCTTTTCGTCTACCGTTCAAACAGCTATTAGACGAAGCGTGAGTGTAGCAAGGCTCAATAGTGTTTATTATGCACACCGTATATTATTTTCAGTCAGAAGTATGGACTCAGCCATATAGAAAGAATTGCATCAGCATGATATAAAAAAAAATCACAAAATATATTTAATTGTTCGTGTCGACAAATTCAATATTTTCAGCACTATCCCTTATAGTATACGGCCAATGCGTATTCGAGGAAATAAGATCTGTTGCACTTAATTAATTATTACGGTGACGTAATAATAATCCTTGTCCTGCGTCAAAGCTTGCTCAGAACAGTTTTAAATTAATTAAAAATCGAATAAGATTTTTAATTACCTAATGTAAAATTTTAAATGGTGCTTAATGCTAATTCTAAACACTTCAACATGTTATTTAAAATTTAAAAAGAACTAGTAGCAAACAGCATAGGTTGAACACTGGCCAAGTATTTATGTCCTTACTTCAGTTCGATTGGCCTTTAGACCGTGGAGACAAACCTTTCGCGATGGTGATTTACCTATTACACTTTCGCAGAAACGCTGGAACTCGCCTTTTTCTACAATCTAGAATAAGCTGCTGGACGCATTTACATAGTGCTAGCTTTAGGTTGAAAGTTAATCGGCGGATTAACTTTCAACCATATTTTCGCTACTTAAGTGTTGCATATTTTAATAAATAATAATAAAAATACAGTAATATTCTACCACGTATACCTACACATCAACATCTAGACCCAAACTAAGCAGAGCTTGTAATATGGTACTAAATAATTGATGAACATACATATGATTTACCTACTTTTTTTCCTACATATTATACATAGAAACACCCAAACCAAGACAAATATCGTCGATTGTTGCGCAAATGTCATGTTTCTAGCTTCACTGGCTTAGGCACTGAAATGACACGTTTGTTAGTCAGAACAGGTGACTATTATCACAGTATAAAGACATAATGACTGTGCTATTATGATGAATATGATTATTAATTTCTACATGTATATAAAAGGGTACTCTAGTTCTGAATTATGTTTATGTCTCTTAGCAAAAACACAAGAAATTTGTCACCAGCATCCTAAAAGTGATCACATTTATTTTAATGAAAAACAAGTAAATACAGGCAATTTCAAAGGAGAGGCCTAGTCCAGCAGTGGACTGTTAAGGGCTGATGACGACGACAGGCAATTTGATGAGAACGAAACTTGAACCGTAACGGGATGTTTATTAATAACTTGGTGAGTGATGGTACCGGTTTTTAAATTGGATGCTGTATGTTGTTGAACGATTTTTTTTATTTTGAATGCAAGATGTTCATAATTCATATTTTTTGCATATTCAGTTGTACCTGTAACTAATCAATCATCATTATAGGTACCTACATAAAAATCTTCCGTTACTCACTGACATAAGACAATGCACAGCAGAAACATAAGAAAGTTGAAAATGGGTGTGAATGTCCCTTGGGGAGTGATGGGGAGTATTAAGAAAGGATTTTTGGCCACTCTCCCCCTTAATTAAGGAATTCTAGTACTACCTAAATTGCCATGCCAATGTCAAACCTCTTCCAACTACAACGGTCCATCACATAATGAAGTTAAAATTATCTAGAAAGTTCGTTCTATTATACCAAAGTATATATACATATAAAATTACACATAAAACACTATTTGGAAGTACATAAAGATATCCAGTTTGAAATGTGTCAATGAAAATCGAATCTTTAGTGAAAATTATTCTGGCAAGTGGCAGGCATTTCGCGGTTTGTACACGTAGGTACTCATGTTTATGGAACGGGTCTGTATCGCGTTACTATCAGGCAAGTCATCCACCACTGATTTAACCCATAAGGCGGGTCCACACAGAGCAAGCAGCCTCGCGCGGCAATTCCTCGCGAGTCTGCTCGCTCTCTGTGGACGTGCCTAATTCGGTGGCTTCGCCGCACGGTGGCTCGGCCGCGGCTGCATATGCGCTTTCCTCGACCGAGCCACGTCTACGTAGACCGAGCAGCCTCGCGAAGCATATGCCGCGCGAGACTGCTCGCTCTGTGTGGTTCCGCCTATTGCGCAACGACGAGGCAAATAACAGGTATTTTACCTTTTAATTACGCCATATAGACACATCACATAAAATATAAACTTAGGTAACGTAAAAGCTCCTATTGACGATCCCCTAAAATGTATACTCTATTAACGATCTAATTTTTAAATCACTCATATTAAACATAATATAGGTTCCAGAAAAGTCATACCTTAAAAATTTGTTACGTATTTTTGTTGGACAAAAAAAAGAGTAAAGTTTGTGTGTTTAAATAGCCAGTGAAAGAAATAATTTGAAAGTGAGTGGGACGCGCCCGAAACGGACGCATATTTCATAGTGTCGCGTCTCCAACCACGTAAGTACACCTTAATATTACTTAAGGAAAATAACACACTAAAAATGGATGTCTTCTTGCTATCACATTATTACTGTAACCACAACTGTAACGTATGTATTCGTTTTCTAAACTAACTCTTAATATAATACTTTTTATTGGTTTTTGTGTTATAAAATCAGGTTTTAATTTAAGGCGCTAATAGAATCGAAATTTCAAAACTTGATTCTAATAACGACCCATGGCGTTGTTAAATTTTGAGAACATACCTCGTTAGAACTATTAACGACAAAGCTATTTCTTAAAGTTTTTGTTTAAAACTTGATTCAACGTTAGACAATATCCCTAATATTATTCTGTAAATAACCTTTATTATCTGAATTAAAGAGTAACTGACATTAAAAGAAATAATATAGCTATGAGAACGAATTTAACAACATTCCATAAAGCGCATAGTTTATCTGTTTATTATTAATTTTATTGGTCGCTTATAGAATATTGTAACCTTCATACTTGATTCAATTACCGACTAACAGCTGTGACGATATTTTTGGTACACAAAGTCAAAATGTATATTTTTGAACCTGATTATTTTGTTCTAATAATCTGAGTTTTGAACAAACTGTTTTAACGAAGGAGGAAGAAAAAAGACTGGTAAACTGGATTATCTATCTCGGGAAGTCAGGTTTTATTAATTAAAATAACAAAAAATAAGTGCTCTAAGCGTTGCAACAAATAATTATGTTCATATTGTAATAATGTTATCAACATTATACCAATTGTTATTATATAATAAATATCTTTAAAACGACTTTTTATTTTATTTAATAGTATAGAAGATGTGACAACTTCGTAGCGGTCGGTAAAAGAAGTAGAAAAATCGGTAATAGAATCTTGCCGCATTCTATGGGTCGGTAATAGAATCAACTACTATTTTGGATGAAATAATTATTTAGTAACTATTGTGTTATTGAATATTGAATTTAAGTACTGAATTGCAAAGAATACTTAGGTGAGATTAATTATAAATTTTAACATCTTTCCTAACATAACAGTTTATATCTATTGTTTTTAAGTGAATCCTAAGACAGCTAAAACTGGCGGTAATAGGAGCATTTACGTTATGTTTCTAAAATATAAACTTTTTCAAGCTAATCTGTAAGTCTAAAATTTTGTATTTTATTAAATTATTTGTGTTGAAAATATTTATATCACTTTCTTTCTCAACTTTTCAAAAGAGCCTACCATCTTTAACTAGGCCTCAGACGGATGGATGACTGGATGTTTTCCAAATAAAAATGCACTGCACAGGACTGTAATATTTTTATTATTTTATGCATATGTAAATATTAGCCTCGATTGATATTTAATTTTAACATTAGTAATTTGCTAGCATTGTAAAAATAGCGTAGTTGAGTATTAAATTTTGTGCTATCTACATAATTAAAATTAATCAATGTTATTCCTCATACTTATAATGGTCTAATCATATTACTTTGATAATATTAAGCCTTCAATTTGACAAGTGCTATGAAAGTTATACACTAGAAGAAATATTTAAAACGTAAAATAAGTTATACAGTGTTGAATCTTATTGTGGTGAAGCTAATGATTTATTCAAAAGGCCAAACTAAGTTTATAGAGATATTCATTTGTGTTATTTCAAATGAATTGTATCAATAAATTGATTATAATATTATCTTATAATATGGTCCTGAAAGTAGTAAGTATTTGAAGAACGCTCCTTAAAAAATGCTTTGCAATTGAATCCTTTCCTTAAAAGAGGCAAACAAAATATGACTCAGATATTGTTGCGAGACAGCACAACGCTAAAAACATAGTTAATAAATTTGAACAAGTCTAGTCGAGGTCAGATTATTTTGATTCATAGGAATTATGACACATTCAAATTTAGCCTTTTAGCCATACCTACCGATCAGTTCCTAATGTAAATTTTGCTGAATAAGGTCCTTGCCTCAATTGTCAAAAGTTCGTCTTCAAGGGATTCGTCACCTTTGTAGTCACTGTCGACGTCTACTACGTCCTCATTATCATTAAATTCGTACGATTTGGGTGGCAAAGACATTATTTGTGTGTTATTACTATCATTATCTTTAACAAAATGGTCTATAATCTTGCTTTTGCTGTTTTCTAGAGATAGCTCTTGCTCGGGACCATCGTACTCTTTCTTGTCATCACCATAGTTATATTTGTTGGTTTGTAGTTCTAACATTGGGAGGACGTCAGCTTTGTCAACAACTTTATTATCTTCGTTCTTCGCAGGTTGCTCTTCTCCCTGAGAATCGTTCAGTTTCTTTTTGTCAATACTATTAATATAGTCGGTGTTTTTTTGCGGCGTCGTTTGTAAATTATCTTCTTCTTTTACAAAATCATCTAAGACCCTGCTATTTCTATTTGTCATTGATTTCTCGGGACCATCGTATTCTTTATTACCGCCTTTAAAGATATATTCGTTAGTTTTAAGCGGCAGTAACATTGAGTCCAGTTCACTTTCATCGTCTTCGTCAGAATAATCACTAACTTCATTGTTATCGTCCTTTGCAGACGGCTTCTCTTCGGAATCATCGACATCTTTTTTGTCACTATCGTAAATATTATCATTAATTTTTATTGGCGTAGACGTTGTTTGCTTCATAACTACAGCATCTTCTATAGAATCAGCTATCAGTTTATTGTCAACGTTATTTGCAGGTTGCTCCTCTTTTTTGGCACTGTTGGTATTATTTCTGTCACTACCGTAAATATATTCATTAATTTTTACTGGCGCAGATGTAGTTTGCTTAATAACTATATCATCTTCTATAGAATCAACTACAACTTTACTGTCAACGTCTTTTGCAGCCTGCCCCTCTTTATCGGCACTGTTGATATCTGATCTGTCACTACCATAAATATATTCGTTAATTGTTACCGGCACAGACGTTGTTTGTTTAATAATTTCATCATTGACGACTTTATCTTCACTGTTCTCGACGATTAGCTTCTTTTCCTCAGGCTTATCAACTTCTTCATCTTTACCGTTATATTCGGGTAGAACAGACGTTGTTGTCTCAATGCCTTCATCTTCAACAGAATCAGGTTCAACTTTATTAACACTATTCTCTACGAGCTGTTCTTCTTTCTCAGTGACATCAACTTCCTCCTCGTCACTACTATGATTATAATCGTTTGATCTAAGTAGCACAGACATTGGTTGCGTATCATTATCTTTTTCTTTATCAGCATTATCAACAACTTCATTGAATCTATTGTCTATAGATAGCACTTGATCGGCACTGGCATCTTTATTCTCGTCGCTACCCTGAATATTTTTGTTTGTTTTCAGTGGCAGTAACATTGAATTATCTGCATCGTCGTTCACTTTATCAGCTAGAACTTTATTATCACCTTCATTTGCAGATTCCTCTTCTTCTTTTGAGCCGTTGACTTCTTCTTTGGCATCATCATAAAAAGATTCGTTAATTTTAAGTGGTACAGACGTAGTCCTCTTAATGTCTTCATCATCTTTATCATCATTATTCTCTAGCTTATCTTTCTCAAGGCCACCAACGTCTTCATTGTCACTGTCATAGTTAGATTTGTTAGTTTTTAATGGCACAGATAGTGGTTGTTTTTCAACTTCGTCTTCATTTACAGCCTTATCTACAGCTTTGCTGTCAGAGTTCTCTCCGGATTGCTCGTCTTGTTTGGCGCCATTGATTTCTATTTTATCATCACCATCTTCTTTTGTTTTGAGCGGTGTTAACATCGGATAGTCATGAACTTCGTCGTCTATCACAGAACTATGTACATTACTGTATTCTACAGCCCCTGATATATAAATTGGTATACTCTCCTTTGATTTTTCTGTAGTAGCTGCTGACATATGACGTAATTTTTTGATATCTTTCGAATTACCATGTATGTTGGGGTGAAAAACATCCGCCAGGCCATCTATAAAGATGCGAAATGCTTCGTGCACTTTATCATTCACATTATGAGCATAGTTAAAAAAACCTCTAAATATGTCGCCATGACAAACCACCACTGTTGGTAACACTAACAGAATTACTAAACAACATCGCATTTTGCCAAAATAGGTACAGTATAGCACTAGCGTTCACTTTCACTGACTATCCGTAAATCTCAAACGTCCACGACTAGGAGACTACACAAATTAAAAAACATCTTTAGCGATGTGCGTTTATCTATTTATTATTCGAAATTATTCAATCGATTAAAAAGTATCGAACACACGGCGTGATCCACAAAACGTTATTTCGTGCGGGTGTTCTTTGTATCCGTTGATTGCACGTGTGTTATGACCCTCGCTACCCAGGACCATATCGTAGTGCTGGTGTCCTTTTCTAAAAAAAGATGATGATATCTGCATTTCACTAAGACCGCAAGATGTATTTCTGGCAATGAAAAACAAAGATAAGAAAAAACATTCAGCCAACTGATCGCATAGAAACGATCGCTTTGATGTCAATCTATCCCTACTAATATTATAAATTCGAAAGTGTGTATGTATGTCTGTATGTACCTATGTATGTTCTGTTTTCACGGTAAAACGGCTGAACCGATTTTGTTGCAATTTAATATAGAGATATACCTATTAGACCATGGACATGGACATAGGCTACCATACAATCCAAAATAAAACTGGGAGGGATTGTAGGGAGGGTAGAAGTTTGTACAGCACAAATTTAAGTAATATATTTTAAATGCGAAACGATTTATAGAGATATATTGGACATGTATTGAAACATGGCTTTGAGATTTGACTGTATGCATTTTGATGTTTTTATGTACCTTTCAGTAGGTAATGTCATGGATACCATATATGGACCCAGCTACTTTGTACTCTATAGAGTTTCTGAACTCTTCAGAATAATCAGAAGTGCCTTTACACAACTTGACGCTGAAAATAGATTTTTGTTTTACTCCGAGTTAAACGCGCGCAAAGCCGCGGGCAAAAGCTAGTAGGTACATAAAATTATGAAATGAAGTCCTTGTCGTGTCTTGCCTGTCTGTATTCAATGAATGCCATAAACGCAAAAGCTACATAACAAATTTTGGTACGGGTTTCACCAATACGTAGTGTGATTGCTGAGAAAGATTTAAGTAGGTACATCATTTACGCCCGCGAAGTCTATTTATTATACTGTAAATCAGTCACTTCAAAATTCGATTATTATTTGAACTTTTAATAAAATGCCAACGATTATTTCTTAGTTGAATACATAATCGGAACACTATCGAATATTTTTTTGTAACATTTGCCCATCACTATCATATTATTTATTATGCAATATCTTGCTAATATCTAATATATTTAAATGTGATGGAAACTGGATCTCGTTTCTTATAAGCAAAGGTTGTGACGAACAGTTGTTATTTAGTATTTACATATATAAGGTTAAATTTCAATGAAACATTAGTTGATATCCTTGAAAGAGATAATTAGATTTCATAAAAAATAATGAGGAATCTTATGTTATTGAATTATTTTCCGTACCTACTACTACTTTTCGTATATAATTCAACTAGACGTCGACTGCGTCAATTATACATAGGTATAAACCTTCCTCTTGAATCATTCTATCTATTAAAAAACCGCGTTGAAATTCCTTGCGTAATTTTTAAGATTTAAGCATACATAGGAACAGACAGACAGAAGACAGACTTCGTTTTATACTATGTACCTAGTGATAACAGAGCTAATATTATAATTAAGTACATATCATGATTTTAATCGACTGCACATTTTGATCATGCATTTAAGATAGGGTTGCCACGTTTTTTTAAGCAAATATAGTACGTCCTACTTTTTGAGGTATGAAATAAAGTACATCTAAAAATAGAGCATTTTTATGTTTTGTATTTAGAATATGAACATCATACCACAATTATAATTTAGGCTCCATTTTTTTATATTAAATTGTTGACTAATATTGCTGTCCGAGACTCACGGCGCAAGCGGTAATTATGCGCTTGAACTTAGGCATGAAAACATTTGATTCTGGCTATGGGGAGTCCTTGAATATGCTGGCACTATCCTAAGCCATGAGGTCACGACATCACTATATAGATGGGTTAGAGAGCCACTCTGTGGAAAAGCTAATTATCTGTTAGAAGTTTTGGATGCAACCAGGATAACTGTAGAACGATCAGAGATTCTCAAAAGTTTTGTTTTATCGGTGAGCGTTAATTGTAATCGTATAAAAGGTAAAATAAAGTATTTTCGGGTACTCTATTGTTCTAATTAAGTATAAACTATGTTTGTCCGTATAATAACATACAAAATCTACTTTGTTATAAGGTGTGATACCTTAATTTTAGACCACTTACTACGACAACTAACAATGACATTTGGATGTTCCATCTGCTGTTTTTAATACAGTTTTGATGTCAATGTTGTGTGATTACAATATTACCAAAATACCGTATAAATTTTATTCAAGTTTTCGTGCAGTCTCGAGGTTACCTACTTAAGTTAATTTTGACATTTAACTTTATGAGATCAATATTAGATGGCTCTCAGCTTGATGATTGCAGAAACCTCTTGGCTTCTCTAGCCACTATCCTTGAATTCTTCCTCTTTCCTTTCTCTAGGCCGAGGCCTGACCGTGTTTGTTGTTTATGTAATGTAAAAATAACAACCATGTCTGAGCCCAGGCTATCATTTACCATCACGTGGGAATTTTGTTAATAAGAAACGAAATTAGGTTTAATATGTTTATTGTCTTTGGAGCATTCACAATTTTGAATAAAGACACTATAAAATAGTAAAGAATCTTTAGGTAAATCTTAAATATTTTCTTTTCGCATTATTATTTTACCAACAGTTATAGTATATTATTTTATTTGGAGTGGATGTTGCGGTACTGCCGACAAAACTTTGCGTGATGCATAAATTATTGTATCAAGTTCGGGTTTATTATAAGCGGTTGGGTGTTTGTCTCCGGTGAAACAGAAAATATCCATAAAGAGCGGTTGTTGTATTAAAATACCTACTCTTCCGGTATTCTAATATCTATAAGATGTGAGATATCTTCATTTTCATCAGTAGATGTAGGTTTACTCTCATCATTTGGCTTGCTTTGACTCGGTTTATAATTATAACTGCCGGTAGGGTATGTAGGTTTAGTCCCATCATTGGGTTTGCTTTGACTTGGTTTATAATAATTATAACTGCCGGTAGGGTATGAAGGTTTATCTTGGTTCAAGTTTCCAGAGTTGCCTGCTGGATTACTATGATGTTCATAGTAAGGATTTATGTTTCCAGGATGGTTTCCGTGCTGACTGTTTGTCTGTTGCGGGACGTTAACGTGCATAACGGTGCTTTGTTGCGGCTTGTGAGGATTCTGGATTCCACCATAGTTGTTCGTGTATTGACCCGGTTTGTTTTGTGGACGTTTGTTGCCAGCAACGCCATTTAGAAAACTGCTAGCTGTACCATGCACTTGATCATTAACGTTTTGCGCTGTATTTACGAAGTAGTTTAATAAACCTCCTTCACAAACCGCCACCAATGTAATCACGATCAATAATAAGCAATACTTCATTTTTGATCAAAATATCTTATACACTTTCTCTTTATAGTAAGTATACGCTAACGGATGCAAAGTCTCAATGAATGTTTTCGAGATACCAGTGACGCTCTTATACGGACTCGAAATAACAGGACCTCAGATCCTGTTATGCGACAAAAGCGATCAACTGATAAGTATCTAGTACAACGAAATCAGGCTACGTCGACCTACAAAATAATGTTATTCAAACTAAACCGTATGTTTTTGCACATATTATGTTAGTGTTATTATAGATAAAGGTGCTTTCACTTTTGTGGTTTGGAATCTCAATAATACTTAGGTAGGAGGAGTAATTTGTAGGCTGTCTGTCTGTCAAGACAATCTTCAT
This sequence comes from Euclidia mi, assembly GCA_944739405.2. Lineage (NCBI taxonomy): Eukaryota > Metazoa > Arthropoda > Insecta > Lepidoptera > Erebidae > Euclidia > Euclidia mi. The sequence continues at coordinate 42,932,885 of OX123187.2, forward strand.
CAGGCGCGGTTGAGGTAACAAATTACTAAATCGACGTGAGCAAAAGTTTCTAGAATGGAATCAAAACCTGTAGATAGAACAGTCACTTTCATAAAATTCGGCACCAGGAAAATACAAACTACTGAGAGGTTATACATATTAAATAACTAACCTGACTCAGATGTTTGCATCGAGCTAATGTGCGCGTATCAACTCGCACTTGGCAATTATTTTTACAAATTCTTGGTATTGCTATCAAATGAACACATACTCGTATATTATGATATTATTTAAGAGAAATATTAAATATCAGTTAAAAAGATGGAACGTATATCTTTTTACCACGCTTTTATTAAGTCGACATGTATGTAACTAACTATGTAATGGAGTCTAAGCTCCAAGATTATTTATTTTATGATTTTTACTCCAAATTAACCATCTTCCAAGGATCGTAGCGTAATGAAAATTGGCAGCTGCATGTAGTTCTGATGACAATACAATAATATGGTACTGTCGAACTGATCTGATGATGGAGCCGGAAGATGTGAACTGGAACTTCATGATGGAAAATCGTATCATAGCTGTTTTGGATTTCTTAGACAAGTCTTGTAATGAACTTTGACCATGATTAGGTTTCAAGGTCTCATGATGAAGCCGGAAGATAGGCACTGGCATTCCTTGATGGAATTTTGTATCATAGTCCTGTTTGCACTTGTGAGAAAGGCCACGTAATGGACTTTAAACACGATCAGGTTTCAAGGTTAATACAAACTAATTATATATTGTAGACCATGCAGTGGTGTACTTAGGGTCCCGTACTTTTGCCGCTGGCCAGGCGTACGAGGCCCTAAGTAGAGTAAAATCACTTAGTGGTTTCCAGATTGAATAGTTAGATTGTTCTAAGCTGACAGATAAAACACCATCCAATAAAGACTCACTGGCGGAGATGGAGAGGATGCGGGCTCATTCGCCTACTTAAAATAAATGTGTAATTAAATGGTAAAAATATTTCGTTATCAAAGACCAAAAAGAATAAAATAAATTAATAGTTTAAAAAGCACTAGAAAAAACACGCTTTTATAAATGCACGTAAAAACAAAAAATACATTAGGTATGGATCGTTCAAGTTGTCTCTATTTCTGGGCTTCTTCTTCTTCGTGCTGCAACTCCAGTTAGAGCGCCAATTTTTGTAACCTGCTTCCCGTAACATCTGTTTCAGGAAAGACAAGAACGTCTTTCCTGTTCCAGCGCCCCACGCTTTTACAATCAAATATTATAGTTAAAAGCACATAGTTTGTTTATTTGTAAGCTTCAGCCCAGAAATAGAAACAACTTGAACGATCCATAATGTATTTTTTGTTTTACGTGCATTTATAAAAGCGTGCTTTTCTAGTGCTTTTTAAACTATTAATTTATTATAATATCTACTTTATCAAATTCTAGTGACGCTGCGGGGTCTACAGTTTCAACCGAGAGGTTTACACCACTTGCGATAGATTCAACCTTATCTGGCAGATGTATCTATCTATTGATTACCTTAAAACCAGATTTTTGCCGTATATCGGATATAAGGTGGGCCTTGATGGGACTAGGAAATCAAAACCTACCAACCCGTCGTTCTGGTTATACTTATATAAAAAGATAAGGTTCAGATTGTGTCTGACCAGAGATTGCAAAGGACATCCTGAGATTGGTAGGTCCAAAGTAAAATTCTTTGCTTAGGATTTTATGAAAATATGGCTCAAAAAAGAAACTTTGTGGCCATACATATAAGCTGAATAAAATTGCAGTCAACCTGCTAACTTATAGTAAAACGAATCAAAAATATTCAGAGGTTATGTGTAACCTTAAAACACGTATATATATCGAAGCAAATCGATACCTACCGGTTTAAAAAATAAAGATGATATTTGTTTTGTAAGCTTTTATTTCACTTTTAACTTCATTATCATTTGAACAGACACTTCATAGGTTTACATTAAAGCTACTCAATCTAAAAGCACTTTTAACCGCCGATGCTTAATCAGTGATAAATATATTAATTTTCCTTATGTAATTCATCAGTCACAATTTTATTCTTTAAATTTTTGCGCTCTGGTATTCTTATGTCGATATATGTTAATGCATCGTCATTTTCATCATTTGTAGCTTCAACATGCGGATGGCTTTGGCTAGGATCAGCATTGCCTGAAGAATCTGTAGGCTTGTCGTGACTCGAGGTTCCAATGTGCTCTACTGGCATGCTATGATGTTCATTATTAGTAGGTGCATTGCCAGGATAACTTTGTTCTAATACGTACTTGTTCTTTGCTTCTTCGTAATACTTGTTAATCTGCAGAATGGTTATTTTATTCCACTTGCTGGGATTCTGGTCAACACCAGTTTCGTCCTTGTTTTGGCTTGGTATATCTAGTGCCGTATCGTATTCTTTCTCGTTGGCGTCTGGCGCTGTATTGATAATGACGTTTAATATCCCTCCATCACAAATTGTCACGACTGTTGTCACGAACAAAATCAAGCAAAACTTCATTTTTGTTTCAAAGATAAGATGAATGCACTGACTTTTGTTTTAGATATGCGCTAACGGGTGCAGAGATCGAATAAACGCCCTCTTGTTGCGGGTCACTCTTATACGTACTCAAAATAACAGGATCTGAGGTCCTGTTATTTGGAGTCCATTCAACCGAAAAAGCTACCGATTATTATAATATATCCACCAAGATTTGTCCGCAAGCAAAAAATATTTATTTTTTATCACAAAATAACTAAAAAATTGCTCATTTAACATGTTTTTGGTCCTTAAGTGCCTTATACGAAAACTTTTGCCACCATATGCAAATACTTTAAGTATCTCCAATATCTTTATATTTCCGATCGCAATCCATGATATAGCATCATCGATATTATTATAGAATCTTCATAGAAAATTTAAAGGTAACGGTTCGATCTAGGATTTAGAAGTTTGGACACGTTGCACTCTGAAGGTCCAACAGGTCCCTTTCCAAGTGTTGGTTTTGTAAAAATGTAATCCGCTCTGTGGTTACCATAAAGGCTAAAGGTAAAATAAACTGGCGATGGGTGTTTTTGTAGTTACCTACTCGTTAAGTGGCAGAGGACCAGAGGTCGTTAAAGAGAGATTTTCATTATTTTGAGAGGTAGTAAAACTTTACTTTACCTACTAAGTATTTAATATATCTGTGCAATATGCAATCCCTTCGGAAAACTACGTCCATGTCGTTGGTTCAAACTATATATCAATTTTACACATCATCTTCGTCAACATTTGACGAACAAACTTACGATATCCATATTTTGTGATATAAAAGAACACAAGAACACAGTCCAATAATTTGAGGAGACTAAACAGCGGGTGTCATTTTAAATAGATACCAACTTGAAATAACGTAGTTTTGGTAATTTGGCCAAAATTAAATGAATTTTATTTTAGAACTATACCGTTAGGTATTTGATTTTAATTCAAAATTATCAATTTTTGCGCCGCGTCCTCCACGGATTTTGAATGTTATTACAGACATCTGAATCTTATTAGCTCTCAGCAGCTCTTGTCCACAAACAACTCCAACTACTTATTCAAACTCCATATTTTACTATGTACAAAATGGAGTGTTTAATTTGTATCATGAGATGGGATATTATATTTAACAGCTACGAATCCTAGTAATAAGTAACATTTGTCATATATCAAATTCCAAATACCTCATAATGTTCTAATAATCACGCACCTACTATCTACTATCTCTGCATCACCCTAGGTTGACTGGTAGAGAATACCTAAGGCATTAAGTCCGCCTATGTACCACATATTTTTTGTGCTGTGCAAAAGTTAAATAAATAAATAAATAAAAATCCTGTGTGAGTGCTTCCTTGACATTATGAATCTATGAAGTATCTCCTGTATCTTTCTGTCTAATTCTGTCATGCCATAAAATATACTTCAACTTTTCTTGAAGCTTCTATTAATTCATTCGTTTCAGAAAAGTATAGGTATCTTGAATAAAATTCTTATGCTCAGTACCTATCAATGATATTGTAAGTAAAAAATTATAAGCATAATCTAATCTGATAGCAAATCACCGCACTAATAGGTACCGCGCTGCACTAGGCGGTAGGTAATTGTCAAAAAAAGGCAATTAGCGACTAAACTGAAATACCTAAGGCATGTCCCTATGTGTTTTACCAGTTAGTATAGCCTTGCTGATTTCAGCATGAATGGGCCGGCTCGACCGGGGAAGTACTACAGAAAATCGACGTAAAGTAACAGTACCTAAACTGTTGCGTTTCGTTCGGTGAGTGAGAGTGCCGGAGGCCCTATCCCCTATTCCTTCTCCCTCATCCCACTCCTCATCCTATCCCTTTTCCCAACCCAAAGGGGCGGCAACGCACTTGTGACTCCTGTGATGTTGCTTGTGTCCATGGGCGGCGGTAGTTGCTCACCATCAGGCAATCCCTCTGCTCGTTTGTCGCCTATTAACATAAAAAAAAATGTCCGAAGATAGGCCTGTACAGGAAAGCCAGAATAGAAATAATTACTTACATTCATATTGCCTCTATGTGGCTTGTGGCTTGCAATTTAGTGAGGTACCATTAAGATATTAATACAAATTCTCAGTAGTAATACTTCTAAATATGGATGTTTCGAACGAAGTAGTCAAATTAGTCAATTTTAATGAAATTTCATAAATAATGTGTTTTTGCGGATGTTTTATGAAATATGCACTAGTGACGTCATAACTTTTTGTGATCAAGTAAAGTTCTACTAATCAATAAATTGACAATAAGTCAATAACAATTGTAAAAAGGAGTTTAACTATTATTGATGAATGAAACTAGCAATATTTTTGGTATGTTTTACTCATCATGTACCTATTTACAAAAAAAAAAAGAAGTATATAAGTATGTTTATCCATTGTCTAGTAGGTACCCATAGTACAAGCTTCTGCTTAGTTTGGGACTAGAGGGAATTAGATAAAAGAACTAATATAATTAATTTTACTTGCAGGAAACACGTGTATACATACATACACGTGCACATAAGCGCGGAAGTGCCGCCTCCTTGGGGTCAAATTGCGACATGAACTTCAGCATAAATAATCACATCAGCATTGATCGATGCGAATGCAGATGCTGATGTTTAAAACAATGATTCCGTGAATACTGAAGCTGATATAATCTCAACAATCCTAGAAGCAATTCATTTAGAAAATCGTTACACAATATCGTAAAAATAAAGACAATATTGCATTTAAAGTCCTTTATTTAAAGTCCAAAATTGATCAGTTATTCCTATTCAAGCATGAGTAAGATCTCGTTGATGTACTGTATAATTGTGTCGCTGTAAGTAGCGGTCAGGTATTTGCTGAAGCGGTTCAAGTAGTCTGCTAGCAGGTCTTCCACCAACGCGCTGATGATGTCATCTATATTGTGGTCGAACTCGGTACGCAACTGTGAACACATACATACATACAATCACACCTGTGTCCTGGAGGGGTAAGCAGAGACTACGGAATGACTTTTACAACGATCCTGACATATCTCTCTTGCTTCATTCACTCCCACCAAATTCCTCATGCATGCTCTTCCGTTCAGGGTACTTCTAACCTGTCTGTTTTTAGGATGTCTCCAATCTGGTCTGAGAACGTCCGACATAGAATCACACCTGTGTTCCGGAGGGGTAAGCAGAGACTACGGAATGCCTTTTACAACGATCCTGACATATCTCTCTTGCTTCATTCACTCCCACCAAATTCCTCATGCATGCTCTTCCGTTCAGGGTACTTCTAACCTGTCTGTTTTTAGGATGTCTCCAATCTGGTCTGAGAACGTCCGACATAGAATCACACCTGTGTTCCGGAGGGGTAAGCAGAGACTACGGAATGCCTTTTACAACGATCCTGACATATCTCTCTTGCTTCATTCACTCCCACCAAATTCCTCATGCATGCTCTTCCGTTCAGGGTACTTCTAACCTGTCTGTTTTTAGGATGTCTCCAATCTGGTCTGAGAACGTCCGACATAGAATCACACCTGTGTTCCGGAGGGGTAAGCAGAGACTACGGAATGCCTTTTACAACGATCCTGACATATCTCTCTTGCTTCATTCACTCCCACCAAATTCCTCATGCATGCTCTTCCGTTCAGGGTACTTCTAACCTGTCTGTTTTTAGGATGTCTCCAATCTGGTCAGAGAACGTCCGCCTAGCTTTTCCCTTTCGTCCTGCCCCATGAACACGAACAACTGTAAGGTAAGTTATGTTTCTGGGGACTGTGACAGATCCTGCTTATTTGGCTTCGAAGTTATCTTGGCAGGTTTTTCGCAAGGGAAACAATCGTTTATAGGAGGACTGAGTTGCTTTTGATGAAACCTGTGCCTCTTGGTCTCTTACCTGGAAGCGCCCCTGACTGATTATGTGTGGACTATGAAAGTATAAAAATAGCAGGTATTATGCACAAATGTACATATTTATAATCATGCACACCCATATGTTCATGAAGGGTTATTCAATATTTTTCACCAGTAGGTAACCTATGTTTTACTTTTAGCCAAAGTTATTTTTTTTATTATATAGCATTGTGGGCATGAACGAATACCGCGAGAAACCTGTATCGAGCTAAGCATCTTATGAGCACTTACTAATCTTAGCTAGTGCAACACCTTCTAGTATCTTTATTGTAAACTATAGTCGTATTTTTAATTAGACGAAGCCAACTGACAGTAGCTAATGTCACTTTGTAAAATAATGTTGTCATATTTAAAGCAATAGTGATGCGTTTAGTTCTCGTTCAATCAGATGAACGAACAATGAGTGTGAATAGTTAATCATTTCAAACTATAAAAAATATTATTTCTATTTTACAATAAAAGTGCTCTGATATAAGTTACTAATAGTTATGTAAGTAGTTACATCAGTTTATTGACGGCAATGAGAGTACTGAGAAGTAGGTATGTGTGGTGTATCTTTGACCGACAGAGTAAAGAATTGTGTGATAAGAGAGTGGTGTGGGGTAAAAGAAGATGTAGTGACAAGCATCGAGAATGGCATGTTAAGATGGTTTGGGCACATGGAGAGGATGGATGGCGAAATACTGAAAAAGAAGATCTATAAGGCAAGTGTGAATGGGACAGGACGAAGGGGAAGACCTAGGTGGACGTTCTCTGATCAGATTGGAGACATCCTTAAAACAGGATAGGTCAGAAGTACCCTTAACAAAAGAGCATGCATGAGAAACTTGATGGGAATTAATGAATTGACGGCTTATTACAAAGCGCGGCGCGCGTCGGTCGCCATTTTGTTTGTTATTCATTCGGCTTCTAACCTCTGGTCTGATAGCAAGAAGGTTTTTCTGCGCTCACGCTGTTTAGTATTTAGTTATTGTTTTTGTTAAGTTTTGCGTTACGTTGTGTTTGTGGTAATTGTTGTGTTTATTTGTTGCTATATTGTTTCGTACACATGTATGTTGTGGACGAGATGGCAGCGCAGTATGGGATAATTGTTTTACGTCTGCCTCCATACCACTGTGAGCTCAATTCCATTGAGTTCGCAGGGCGCAGGCTAAAGGATATGTTGCAAGAAATAACAAAACCTTCTAAATGACAGAAGTAACAAAACTTTTTGAAGTAGGACTTCAACATATCACTCCTGAAAAATGGAGTAGCTGCGTGTCTCATATAATTAAAGAAGAAGACAAAATGTATGGTCTCGACCACATGATCGACAATGTTTCAGACAGATTTATAATTAATGTCACCGCAAGCGATAGTGATGTTTTTTTTATCTGATGATGAATAAAAGCAAATTATGTAGTAAGCGATGTTTTTATTTTCATAACCTACCTATAAATTGTTATATTTTATACATCTATGTTTCAACTACATGATGTATTGAAAATAGGACAGTCTTACAAGTTTCCTCGCAATGTTTTCCTTAATGTTTAAAACACTCGGTATTCAGTATAGGAAAATACTATAGGAACATAGTCTTCGAAAACTCGAACACCGTACCCGATATCGGCCGTTCGGCACACTAACTATTCACTAGACAATCGATGCAATTTCATTCATTCAAGAGTTTTATCAATCTTTCACTTTGTCACATCACTATTTTTATTTCATCATAAACTGACAACACAGTAAACGTCAGTTGACTTCGTTTAATAAAAAATACGACTATAGAAGGTATTTCTTTAACTTGTGGTATCTTTTCAGGTCATATAGAGTAGGTACCAATAAAAGTTAGTAGTAATTTTTTTTTTGCTTACCACAATCCGTTCTACGCTGAAGTCCGCGTCTTCCAGCTTGTCAAAAAGAATAGAGTGACTAGTCTCCGACTGCTTCATGTATAAGGTTCCCCAGAGTTGCAGATTGTAGATCTCCAGGCTGTAAAATATAATATATTCTATCACATACACACATCACCATCTAGTCCCAAACCAAGCAGAGCTTGTACTATGGATACTAGATAATGGATAAACATACATATATACTTTTTTTTGTAAATACATACATATTATACATAGAAACACCCAGACCAAGACAAACATTCATGTTCATGCACACAAATGTTTGACTTGAGCGGGAATCGAACCCGTGACCTTCGGCGTAGCAGTCGTTTACACTCCCGCTGTGCCAACCGGTCGTCTTGAACACACAGTGTAAAACAACTTGTAAGAAGGACCAACAAGGCTTAATATACTTACTTAACGCGTTAGCTTGGAATTTAACTAGGTGATTAAATGTTATTTTCGCTAAACATCAATCATATACTCACTGAGCGACACCATTTCCTTTTATCGGAACGACATAGTATACTTTGCCATCCAATTCATAGTGTTCTGCAAACAAAATTCGTATTTGTAAGACCTGCTATTGGCATACTACCTATAGCTAGCGTAGGTATGTCAAATTATATAGCGCTGGAAGTAGTCTCTCGGTAGATTATAGGTACATCTAAAGCAACACATTTTGATCTTGCATTACCTTTGGTAAATAGAGTTGTAGTATTGGTTGCGTAAACACGCTCAATCTTCTTCCCTACGTTTGAATTTTTTATAGGTAGGTAAGTATTTAATCACTATTCTATCTCTCTCAGATGATTTTTTGTCAACGTGCAACTAAATGCCCACTTATGCTAGCTTATATTTATGTATTTACTAGAGGACGCCAGCAGCTACGCCTGCATATTTTTAAAATTACCCGTTTTGGCCGATCCCGTGGGAATTTCGGGAAATCCCTTCTTAGTGCACCCCTACGGTCCCCAAGGAACATGCATGACAAATTTCATCTTCCTGTGCCCAATAGTTTCGGCTGTAGCGTGTCTGTCAGTCAGTCAGTAACGCAAGGATTTTATATATTAAGATGACAGCAATAGCTAATAATTAGGAGGACGCTTCCTAGTTTGGCATCATTGTGGTAAAAACTAAAGCATCGCATGGCTAATGAAATTAATCGTTTTTCCGAGTAAAGTATTTAAAATGCCTCCGAAATGCCAAGTGAGTGGTGTTTAAAATTCACGAGTTTTTATTGATACATAACATAAATGCAAGGAGCTTTGCATGAATGTGAACATCACAACCGCGACATTTTAATATGTATTCAAGCCAAGAAAAATAAAGACTAGGACGTTACATTGACAATGACATACTTTTAAACTTTATTGACATAAATCAGTACTAATAATGCGAAAGTTTGTTTGTTTGTCCTTATTCTTCGTCGCAACGGAGTGATACCTATTATGGCACCTATCATTTTTATTTGTGGAGATATACAGTACAAAGTTAGGAGGCTGGCGAGTTACATAGACCCTCACACGCGGGCGGAGCCGGGGGCGTAGTACAAAATCGATCGAGCACTGCTGATGCGACAATATTCAAGTATAAGAATGTATGGCGCAGTTTCCGAGGTCTGTGACAGTCTGCGACAGACGCGCACGGTCGACAACTGACGTACGGCCATTTTCAATATTCGAACTATAGATACATCTGTAGATTTTAGAGTTGTGTTTGACATATTTTGTATGGAGCTTATGTCAAAAGCTGTCAAAAACGAATCTAAAATCTACAGATCGATCTATATTTCGAATATTGAATTCCGTAGGTAGTCAGTCAGGCATGAGTCAATTGATCTTCTGATCGGCACGGAAAGGTGATCTAACTGTTTGTTTTGTTTGTTTTTCAGACCGCCCGAAGGCCTCCGACGTGGCCTAACGACTCTTATCCTAAGACAAGAACCGGGACCGACAGCTTTACGTGCCCTCCGAAGCACGGTAGCGCTCAGATGTAAATGCCACACTTGGTCACCCATCCAAGTGGCGAGCTGTGCATCTAACTCTTTGACAGTGTCGATGGTTAGTCTATTCGGGGTCACCACTTTACATTGGAACAAAATTGCAACAATTTTGCATATGTATTAACATAATTATTATATTTGATGGCCTTCTTAACATATAAATTTCCTTAAAGGTTTTTTTTAAATTATCTTATGACATCATAAATAAAGGACTGTTATTTTAGATTTTGAAGTCTGATTTCTTCTAGTTCTGAACAATTCTAGAGCCAAAATATGATAGGAAAATAATAAACAAAGTAAACAATTTTGTCTGTCAACTTTTGATAAACTTCGAAAGCCGCATCATTGAGTAAGAGAAAAGATTAGTTTGTGGTTGTAGTTGATTGTATATTTGAATAAATAAGTATCCCTAGGTAATGAAAATATAAGAATTACTAGAGGATACCCGCAGTTACGCTCGCACATTTTATTTTAAATCTTACTTTTTCTGCCCAATTTCAGGATATCCAAATTTCAGCTTCCTCCGCCATATACTTAGTTTTGGCTGCGGCTTGTCACACAACTGTACACAGATATTTTGCCTGTTGTAGTTTAACTAGTTATTTGTTTGATAAATATTTTTATAAGCAACGTTTAGTAGCATGAGATGATCGGTAGTGTACGTCACAAGACCCATCACCAAGCCGAAGTCTACTCGTTTTGCACATCATGCCAAGTCATACTACTAGCGAAAATAATACCTGGGAAATAAATATTTTATAAGCCGCAATGTATAGCGCCCGCTTGCAAAAAAAAATGGCGCGAGAAATCCATCGTACATACACCGGCCGGCCGTAGGGTACGATACTACACTACGGGCGGTACGTGTACCTACGTTTATATTTTTTTAGCAACTTACGCCTTTTTCCCTGAAGGGGTAGGCAGATGAGTAATATTACACACACATTTCACCATGTACTATATGGAAAGTTGAAATAATTTCCTGTTTTATTTCTCGTTAACTGTTATGTTTAAAGAGAATTTTAATCTTGATGAGTAGGTACCTACCTGCATAATAATATATCTAGGTAGGTACTCATCCAATCACCTACTCCATTTTTTATTCCTTTCTTAATTAACCGAGCGTTAATTAGATTATACCATGACTCAGAAACTAGAACGTTACCTGAATGGAATTTCAGCAGAGGAAACAGGATATTAAACCCTATTTTTGGTTCAGTAGGTGAAAGGTCAAATGCCAGAAGGCGGAAACCATTCAAACCAGATATACTGCCATCCGATATGCTAGCATTGAGACTGAAATAAAAAAGAAAATTAAATTACGGACATTGACTCAGGTTTGCACCAGTGTACTCAAGTATTGCGACATTTCGCTGCCCCTTAAAACTTAATTTACAAGAGATTTATTATTCTCAGTATCTTGTAAAATTTTAGACAAAGAACTCTTGACCTAAATGAATTATTTATAAATTAAAAATAATAATCAAGGAGTTTTATTTTACTCATAAAAGACTCGGCAAATATTTTTAAGTTTTTAGCGACTTTTGTAGATGACTGTAGAATTAAAACAATGAATAGCATTTAAGGTTACATCTAAGACTTTTAGTTTTGGAGCAGTTGGAGCCCGGAGTCCCCTAGTCTAGTCAAATTACTCAAACCAGATATGACAGAATATTCAGCTTTATTATGTACGTAAAAGTAGCCAGGCCACAGACACTTTCTTCTTCAAGTCTTACTTGAAAACCCAGCCTTTGATGTCTGCAGGGCAGATGTCTATCTTTCAGAAGTAATTTTAATATTCAAATGTGAAAATATTGGACTTTCAAAAATCTTATTCGGTATTTTCGGACTAGATCATAGATATATCAACTGTTCTGTGGACTAGATAGATACAAACTTAACGCAACGTAAGGTCGAGAGAATAAGGAGAACAGAATTTTAAAACAATAAAAAATTTATGTAACGAATGTTTACCTAAACATATCTCCGGGCAAATTAATTTCTACAGAACCAAACTCAAAAGGATCCACGATGTTGATAGGAAAAGGGATTTCCACATCTTTTGCGTTGACAGTGTTTCTTATTATTTGGTTGTACTGCTGACTCCGATCCTCCGAGAAAGTCCCATCGGTGAAGCGAATAAAATCTGAAACAATAAACTTATGTTATAGTGAAATTATTATCATAATATTGTAATTTTATTAATGATTTTTATTTAAAATTTAGTATGTTTTTTATTATAACAGATTGTGAATAAATCCTTTAATTGATTTTGATTTAAAATAATTATGTTTGGATGGCTTCTTCTACGGGTTTTTGGTCCAATTTATTTATTTTTAATTAAGTATATGCAACTCCTGCACTAGGACTAAATCCTGTGTCGCGGGGGACTTAACAAACATACAACCAACGGACACAATGAACACCCAGACTCGAAACAACAATCTATGGATGACAAAAAGTGTTGTCTCCTGTGGGGATCGAACCCACAACACTCGGTGCAGTGTCAAGCGGCGAGGCGACCGCTTAAACCACTACGCCAACCGTGCAGCCAAATTTTATTTTTAAATTACACAAGGTACAAATTGTACTCGAAAGGTGACATACTGTCAGGTTGCTATTATTTAAATATGTATTTGCTTTATTATTTTTACATGTATTATGCAAAGAAACATTAAGCACTTACCAGCGCACTTAGCATGGTTGACGAAAATTGTCACAAATAAAGTAAACAGTACAATAAAAGAACTCATACTTGAAAGAAAAAGAAATATAGCCAGTTACTGTTGTCTATCACATGAACATTAACCAATTACTGAATTAATAATCCTTAAACCATACAAACAGTATTAAGTTTGTTGCGAAACATAATAATCAAGTGCAATTTCGAAATCTAGACCACTGATAATCCCTATCTTATATTATTTTTTGTTATTATTGGGTAAGTAATATGCATTAGATTAAACGCAATATTACGAAATTTTAATTATTAATCTTATTTGCCTCAAGTTGGTTTGATTACGTATGCATATGAACAGGAACATAAGACAGTGTTACAATTCAATATTTTTATCAAAATTGTAAATTGTTACAGTTTACAACCGCATTAGGACAGTAGGGTTGAGCTACACCTACCAGGACCGCATCGCACTTTCCTATGTTTCTATCCTTTTCTGTCACTAAGGACCGTCATTTACTAGAGCGAGAAAGAGAGAGGGAACGCGTCAGCACGCCGCGGAATCGAAAAGGCGATCGGATTCCCTCTCTCTTTCTCGCTCTAGTAAATGACGGTCCTAAGTGACAGAAAAGGATAGAAGCATAGGAAAGTGCGATGCGGTGCTGATAGGTGTAGCTCAACCAGCGGGAAAAAGATTGTATCAAACGTCTCTTCTGATTTATACCTATATGTTTTTATCTTTTTTGTCCACATTCTCTTTTTTGTTCATGTCTTTCGTCTGATAGAAATTAAGGCTTTTTCTTTCTTTCTCTTCTGCTTTGAAAATTACGATACCTATTGTAATGTAGATTCGTATCGACTGGTGTATAAAATTACTTCTCGGTGAAAATGATAGATCGCGCGAGTGCTGTGTCATTAATGTCATTTTATGCGTGGCAGTCAATTATACCTAGTCAATTTCTCGGTGCGCGAAAATGTAGTTGGTCATCGCGAAAATATACAATGACAGATAAAGTAACTCGCATACGCAATAGCGTTGCGTGCTTGCGTTTACGTCTGTATCTGTCTGTGCCCTCGTGCCTAGCGCTCAACATCCGTGCCGCGACCTATGCAGCCGAACTTCAAAGCGACAATACATCAAAGAGATTTCATTGGTTATCTTTCAGATTATAATTTCGTATATAAATTAGTTTCTAATCTTGTGAATGTTGCACTGGAATAATTGACTGAACTTCACTTCAAGTATTGACAGTAACAAGTGTACAACACTTTTTTTTTTTTTTCTTGTGAGTGTGTGGCCAACTCTGGTATCGGAGTTTTCAGACCGCCCGAAGGTCTCCGACATGGCCTAACGATCCGTATCCTTAGACAAGAACCGGAACCGACAGCTTTACGTGCCTTCCGAAGCACGGTAGCGCTCAGATGAAAATGCCACACACGGTCACCCATCCAAGTGGCGACCTGTGCAAGCGTTGGTTAACTTTGCCGATCTGTTACGACCGGCAAGCCAATGGGCCGGCTCGACCGGGGAAGTACTAGGTACCCTCTCAAAGCTAATCGACGTGAAGTAACAGTACTTAAACTGTTGCGTTTCGTTCGGTGAGTGAGAGTGCCGGAGGCCTTATCCCCTATTCCTTCTCCCTCATCCCACTCCTCATCCTAGTCCTTTTCTCATCCCCAAGGGGCGGCAACGCACTTGTTACTTCTGTGGTGTTGCTTGTGTCCATGGGCGGCGGTAATTGTTTACCATCAGGCGATCCGTCTGCTCGTTTGCCGCCAATTACTATAAAAATAAGAAACTGTAATACCCTAAAGGCAATCTTACGGCCGGTCCCAATACTATTTGTTCTATTCATGGATTTGGCTACCTACTAGAGATACCCACATATTTGACGTACTTTGTATGGAGCTTATGTCAAATATGTATCTCTTGTAGCCAAATACATGGATTGATCAAATATTCGAAGCGGTCGTTATTCAGTACAAATTCGCATCGGAATCTCCTAGAAACATGTCTGCTAACATACTGGAACTTAAAACTCACCAAGGTTGTCTAGACTACTCTAGACCAATTCACAGACGCAGATCCATTGCGGAGTCAGTCTAATTGTCATCGGGTTCAATGTTTTTCACGGTCATTGGCAAAGCCAATATGTCACAAGCTTTTGTTACAATACTACATAATCGTTTGTATTCTAATTGAATTAATTTTCCCATGAGGACTAGAAGTATACAATAGCTCTATATGTATGTCCTTGACATGATTTAGAACATAAAACGTTTTAAATGCATATCAGTGACAAAATCGGCGCACCCTTGTTGAGACTAGGATTTTATTACTGTATTGTGGAGTGCGACATTGCTTTAGAAAAGTGATATAGGATGTGGTATACAACTGCTTACTCATGCCACAGTGCTGGTTATTGGAACTTAATAAGTTCGTCCGCGTGCAGTTTAATGGTTACGTCCCTTTTACAATATTTATTAAAATGATAGTCAGAAGTACAATATTTGCGAGCTAAAGCCGAATCGCATTTGGTAACATTAATCTATATAAATAAAAAGGTGGGTCTAATATTCACACCTCTGCCCAACCCTTCGAAGACAGGCGTGAGACTATAAATAAAAAAAAATACAAATAAATCACCGAAATGTTTTTAAGCGCATAACTTCCAAACAACTGCACCAAGTTAAATTAATCTTTATTTTATGTGTTCGTTATTGTCAGGAAATTATTAGTACTAAAAAGAAAAATATATCGAGATACTGCGGTACGAAGTTCGCCGGGCTATCTAGTTTATTTTAAATGTTTTATTTTGTGATTTTAAGTGGTAAATCTTCTCAGTTATTGAGCTAATGAATTTACTGCTAGAGAATGTAACGATATTTAACTTTAATTTTAACTATATTTTTTACTTTAAATTGGGTACACTGCCTCCATCCGTGGTCCAGTGGATAGCGTATGTGACTGTTAACCGGAGGTCTCGGGTTCGATTCCCGGGTTGGGCAAAAGTGTTACTTACTGGGTTTCAGCACGGAGTCTGCTGATGTGGCAATAAGCTCGCCCCCTATTACGTGGGACCCAAAAATTCATGACGAAATGTGGGTGTAGTATTACACCTCTGCCTACCCCTTCGGGGACATAGGCGTAAGACTATGTATGTATGAATTCCTATTATAAAGGCACGATTTTTGTGGACGGATTGATGATAGATGTTTGTTGCTCTTTCATGCCACAATTAGTGAACGGATATAAATGAATCTTTGCAGTAATAATACTAGTATGGGCAATGAGTATGGATGTGTTACGGTAACCGATAACCTCGTGGACGAAGCCGCGGGAAAGTCTAGTTCAGTATAGAACAGATATTTTATAAAGAGGTCTGCCTAAGTTTATGGCTTAAAGTATAATTTATGACTCATTATAAAGGCTGCAAAGTATAGCATAGACGTAAATATTTGGATCGTTGAACCGAGCGACCTGGAAAATATTTTTAAACTAACATTTATTTATCGTGTTTCGCCGAAGGTCGCGGGTTCGATTCCCGCTCAATTCAAACATTTGTGTGCATGAACATGTATGCTTGTCTTGGTCTGGGTGTTTCTATGTATAATATGTATGTATTTACAAAAAAAAAGTATATATGTTTATCCATTATCTAGTACCCATAGTACAAGCTCTGCTTAGTTTGGGACTAGATGGTGATGTGTGTATGTGGTAGAATATTATTATTATTAAGTATAGGTTCGTAGACATAAATAATCAAAATACTTGTTTTGTATGGCGAATTTCAGAATTGTGAGGTGAAAATGTGAAATTTGAAAAGTTCAGCATTGAAAATAGGATGAAGGATGGCTAGTAAACTTGCATAACAGCAGAAGGCTATTTATAACTTGGTTTCCAGTGAGCAACCAGCCTTTTCCGCCTTATAGTAAGAGCTCAACTGTAGCCCTAATCCTTTCTTCCCTGCTTCCTCTTCTATACGAGAAAAGGAGAGATAGTCAGGTGTCCTAGTTGTGCTCTTCTTACTTTCCCGTATGGAAGTGGAAACTGCACTCACCAAACGGAACATGATATTAGGATTACTTTACGTCGGTCTTCTGTTAGAAGGAGAAGACTAACAAGACTGGGCCGGCTCGACCGGGAAAGTACCTACTACCCTCTCACAGAAAATCGACGTAAAGTAACAGTACCTAAACTGTAGCGTTTCGTCCGGTGAGTGAGAGTGCTGGAGGCCCCCTATTCCTTCTCCCTCATCCCACTCCTCATCCTATCCCTTTTCCTAACCCTAAGGGGCGGCAACGCACTTGTGACTCCTGTGGTGTTGCTTGTGTCCATGGGCGGCGGTAATTGCTTACCATCAGGCGATCCGTCTGCTCGTATGCCACCTATTAATATAAAAAAAGATAGAGTCGGCTCATTCATACTGCAACTCGCGTGGCTCTTCCACTAACTGTTTCAAGCTGGAAATGCATGCTTCGATATAACTAACAGAAAGTATAACCAATACAAATACCAAATTATTAACCTGACATAGTCCACTGCTGGATATAGGCCTCTCCAATAATCACACCATATAACGGAAACTTATTATGCTGCAATGTTTCGTAGAGCAAAGATCTTTAATCGAGCTGAGATTACCGAGTTTAGAAGGAAAAGTTTGCCATAAACCTTTAAAATCGATGCTTACTAAGTAAATACAAATATTTCGAAACCCGCTCCTCACCTTCTCATTAAATTGGTTTTACAAGCAGACAGACACAGTATAGAAACAAAGGACAATTACATCCCTTTTATGTAATACGTCATCGCCAAATGTAGAGCTATGTGTCATACCTATGACCAATTAAATGACAGCCAGTTAAGGTCTCATGTTTTATTTGTTTTCCAACATACTCGTAGCTTGCTTTAAATTTCGCCTTTCGTTTGCATAGACAAAAATGTTACCTACTGGCTGTTCTGATAAACAATATTAACAAAGCATTTTTTGTACAATACGTATCTGATTGAGAGCTGTTGATGCTCTTCTTTCGTTTATAATTTGTTTTTTAGTTTGGTGCTGAAACAGAACTGCTGCTTGTCAATCAAGATCACAGTTTTGCAGTAAGTCAAAGTGCTCAGTTGGTATAATTAAATTGAATCGTTATTTGTAAATACTTTACCTGAAAAGCCGAACAGCAAGTTGAGAAACTAAACACAATAGTGCGATACCATTAATTTGCCTATACTTTAATTTTTAACATTGTTTGTTCGCCTGGATATAAGTGGTAGTGTAGTACAATAATAGCAATGTTTCAACTGACACAAAAATTGTACGGGTTAATAAGCTGACATACTTACAGCATCTTAATTTTATTACGATAGAATTTTAATTTGTTTTTAACTGGCTTTTTGGTCGATTAACACAGGATGCACATGTCAGCACACCCCGCGTGTGATACAATATGAATCCATACAGCTGTCGACTGTATTGCTTCATCGATAGTTACGAGTCAGATTTATGGCGAATATTATTTGTGTTACGACGACTGTTACGATTGGCCGCACTCGGCCAGATGTCAAAAACCCATCAGGAACAAACACTCGTTGACATAACTAATAACCAGAGCTAAAAACGCCACACGACTCGTAAATCAATTAATGGCCGACCAGTTGACCGTAAAATTATTTTTTATTCCCAATTTAGCGTTCGCGATCGCGCGTTTGTAGGCTGCCTAGAATTAGGTCACGGAGTTGTAGCCAAATGGGACATAACGGAAGGAAGCGTTGGAACAATTAAAATATTATGCTTTTTATAGATACCATCGCTATGCCCCAATTGTTGAACAATTACTTATTAGTTTGTTTTTATAACAGCTATAAAGATACGTCGTGTGCTATTAACCAATCTAGCACTCAGTGATGACATTGAAATTCAATTATTTTGTATTTTTGCAATAGTATTCAAGCTATGAACCCTGTAGTGATGTTGTTACATTTACTTGTTTATGTAGTTTTTAACTATCGCTGAATATGAAATCTACCTGAAAATCTTTAGTCGTTAGAATTTTTTAGTCTTCCCGGCAGTTTAGGTTGTGATGTTTAGTAGTGTTTAGTGTGTCTCGAAGATAATATTTTGTTTATTATGCATGTACTCAATACTTTCAGTATAATTGTTGTTCTCGCTTGTGTCAATGACGGAGTATCTAGAAACAATATGGTGACAGTTTCGTCATCAGCATATTTGGCACAGGCGCGGTGGCGCCAACGTCAATATCCTGAACCTGATATGTTATACGTATTTACTTTTTAATAATAAACATAGTCATGAATGTAGCCGAATGCAATTTCGTTGAATTTAGGCTTGTTAATGGTGACATACAAAATAAATGGACTCAAGACTCGATGCTCTTTCAATGTGTTTGACGAACATTTGGGTGAATACTGACGGTAGTAGCTACCTTCAGAAGAACTCATTTAGAACACTGTGTAATTTTATTACTTAGGCAGGCTAGCAATGATTTTTTCATAAGCTCTTTTATAAGATAAGATATGCCTGTAGAAAAAATAATTTATTTTTGATTAAGTCGATTTAAAAATCTGAAAACGCCCAGAACATCCCTAGAGCAAGTACCAAAAATATAATCACAATTTGTTCGAATTTCGAGTAGAAGCAAGTTCGCCGTACAAGTTAAAAAGTAGTTCATCTTTGAACCCTTAAAAGCCACAAATGTGCACGTTCAATGCAAAGAAAGCTCATTTCGTTATGGTTTTTGTACCCAGAAGAAACTCTACATAATAGCTTAAGAGCATTAAGAATCTCGACGTCGATAATTCCTGTTATTTTAATCATTTCGACGCTTGAGGCTCATTTACACAAATTTAAATTGTGGAACCTACATATGTGCCTTGATAGTGGTGCTGGCAATTATTTCGTCATGTAGAGAAAAAGCTCCCAAAATACATAATTATCTACACCAGACTATATAGACACGAGCTGTTCGAGTCATTGATAATTCCAATTATAAAGACGGATCGGATTCCTTGAAGCATTAGGTTTTACATTTGTCGATTGTAAATATTACAAAGTCGTACTAGGATCATCCATCTTAATGAATAAATTGAAATTATCATAATGAATTGAAATTTTGAATAAATATTTTAATTCCTTCCATTGAGAATCGTTCATAATGTCACGCTTTCAGAAATCATTCATACAAGTTGTAACTACATATTAACTTATTTTGTTGTAGGTACATACCTACCTGTATACTTCATGCGCTACTCAGGAACAAAACCATTGTTTATATCAATTACATTACGATAGTTACAAAACATTATTTTATAATAATACATACTACACGCATTGAATTGCCCGAACATATCCTATGTTCGGGCAATTCAACGATTCCCGAAACAGCACATTACATTTTAAATCACTCCATTCAATCAAACCATTACGGGATACAATAAACCTTAAAAAAAGTTAGTCCAGCCTTTAAATGTGTCCCGCCGTACCAACCACGCCGTTGTACGTCTCTCGGCTGTATCACGCCACAAAAGACGAGGAGGTCGTAGAATACCTACGCTTGAAGACCAACTAGACTTTGAGAGTCGAGAGATTGGAGTCACGGTATAACATCAACTTCAAGTCGTACGTGGTGCGGGTGCCGACTCATCATCTCGACACTTTCTTCCTGGAAGAGTTTTGGCCGAAGGGTGTCGTGTATCGCCGTTTTCATGGGAGGTTACGCAATACCACTCAGCGTAACATGAAGCCATAAACAACACCTGTTTGTTTTGTAAGATTATAATGTTACTAGAGGACCCCAGCAGCTACGCATTATTTTTAAATTTACCCGTTTTAGCCGATCCCGTGGGAATTTCGGGAAATCCCTTCTTAGTGCACCCCTACGGTCCCCAAGGAACATACATGCCAAATTTCAGCTTCTTGCGCCCAATAGTTTCGGCTGTAGCGTGTCTGTCAGTCAGTCAGTAACGCAAGGATTTTATATATTAAGATTTTATGTATGTTAGTCTATAAGGTATTATATATCTATGGGTTGTTAGTACCTGAAAATAAATGATTATTATTATTAAAAGACAGTATGCACAGATTACCTTTTGATTCTTACGATACTATCACGAGTACATAAATAGTACCTACGTGAGGTGAGCACATATTATTATGTTAATTTTACGACTACTTATTCATGTTTGAAAATAATAAATCAATCTCTAACGTTATAAACCATATTCTACTCAACTACTCACATGTTTGTTTAAAAATACATAACAGGTGCTGGGAAAACAATAAATTCTTCTGATCCGTATCTGTTTCCCGTTGATATGCGAAGGTACCTACTCTGTCAGTTTTATTTTAGTCGAGGTCATGGTGCCTCGCGCTGTAAGTACTCGTAGGGGTACTAGAGGTACTTCTACGGCGTAGAGCTATGAGACGGTGGGTGAGAGTGGTGGGTTTTTGGCGACAACGATAGCAATATCGAGGTGGTAGAAATATCTTTTGTTAAATAGGTAATAATTATATTATGCACCATTTATTCAAGGGTTTCTTTTGGACTATTCTTAATACGATCTAAGACCTTACTTTTCTTCTGGTATGTAATCAAGTACTGACATTATTAAAATTACTTTTCTCAAAAATGTCCTAAATTTGACATTACTTCACGTCGTTACTTTAACAATATACGGTACGGCCGTAGACGTTGGTTAAAGGTTGCTACGTAATAATTAACCGCTACGAATGGCGTATGACATCACCTTACAAGGGCAATGTTAATTTCGATCGACACTTTGAGGCATAGCGTAGTGAACTTCAAGGTGCCATTGTCTACCAGTCGGCAGGTTATAGGTTCTAAGGAGCTGAAACTTGACAAAGTTGTATGTTATCTATGTAATTCTACATCACATTAAAATAACGGTAAGTAAGGTTTATTCTGCTAGCAGGTTCAAACCGATGGCGCACATCACTGTATTTCTGAGGCAATGTGCGTATTTTAAATTGTTAATAATCGCTTACAATGAAGAAAAACATCGTAAGGCATATCCAATAGTTATCTCTCCATAATTTTCTTTCTCGAAAGACTTGTGAATTCTGCCAACCCGCACTAAGCCACCGTGGTGGAATATGATTCCACCGTTCTCATAGTGAGAAAAGGCATGAGCCCAGTTGTGGGACAGCTGATAATGTTACTAAGAAATGGCAAATCGTTGCAGAAGAATTATTGACTGTACTTAATAATAATTTTGTATTAAAATTTACTCAATTTTAATACCTTATTTAACGTCACAGTCTGAATGACACAATTATTTCGTAAAGCACACAATTAATCACTCTCTATTAAAAATTCTTAACAGGCAATATTATTATGTATTATTTAATTCATAAGTACGTCGATTATACGCTAAGCCGTTTATTATAAGAAAATAAATGCATCTAATTTAGCTAGACTGCAAAGACCAGGAATGGATCATTGAAAATGAAAACAATTAGTCAACATAATATTATAAGGAGATCTATTATGGTTTCGGCATAATTTAACCATTATGAAAACATTTTTTTCGGGCACGGCCATCGAACCTAGCATTCAGGATTTTAATGAACAGCCATAACTTTGGTCACCATAGCTTGATAAGAAACGAATGCATTAAATTAAATAGACTAATGAAACCAATTCATCGGTATCTATCGTCAAAAGCTTAGCGATGCTCTATTACACATGCACAACAAGTTCAACTTTTACATGAACTGCATTGCCATTCAGTTCATTACCAATATGGTTAGGTATGTATGTAATTAAATTAGTTTATTATGAAAAGTGCCTTTGGACTATATTTCTTCAATACATAGACTACTATTTATTCCCTGCTCACTGAGTTCACCGCGGTCAGTAATCGCTGACGTGTCGTTACACCATAGACTGTTTTGCTCAGGCGTCGGACCTCCCATGGACAAACTTTAAAAAAATAACGTAAAATGTTTTGAACAACATATATTCGGCCAGTGCGTGTGACAGTTTTCTAAATTTAAAAGTGCTCGTTCGATTTGACGATGTGGCGAACGGTTCTACTATTTTCAGTTATAATGTACACTATAGTTACGCATGTAACTACGGCGCCAGCATATTTACATCGTGGTAAGTAAACTTGTATTTTCAGACTGCTTTCTCTTTCACTGTTTGTAAGTTTTTAAGCAAAGTAATAAACAAACATAATATATGTAAATATGGTTTGTAAACAAACCAATTTATATATGAAAAAAAAAATACGATGATTATTATTTATTTTATTTAAGGATGGTGATAGATAGAATCTATAACCTACTATCATTTGTTTAGGATCTGTAAGATCTATACTGATTTGATAGAGCTGCAGAATGTTTGCTTGATTTTTTTTAAACGCGCTAATCTCCAGTAATTTGGTTCGCTTTGAATAATTATTTTTGCGTTGTATTGCCCATTGATCAATGAAGATTATTAGGCTATGTAATTAAATCACGCTATAAACCACGGATGTAGAGCTGTAGCCCTAAACAATGCGGGTTGTCCTGTGGGCTCAGCTATATTTATATAAAACAAAATATTATGTTCAAATAAGATTCTGCGAGTAGTAAACGAACATTTGTCTTCTGTTGGAATAATTAATTCTCAATTGCGAATTTTATCACAATTAGGGTAAGTTCTTCAAAATGTTCGAAAAGTTTATTTTAGTGATAGAATTATTAACAGCTGTTTATAAAGTAGAACAGAGGGCCTAACCAAACGGCATTCGCTCTGATTTCTACATTTGCTAACGCTTGGTTGCCATGGCAACCTAAGGAATCCCTTCTTTGCTGACCACGTGATATATCGAAGGCCTATGTCAGGTCCATATATTTTTACACTTGACGATTAGCGACATCGTTAATCGAATGCCATTTAATTTTGGCTAAGGGTGCTGTTAAGTTTTCCGATTCTAATGCTGAATCGGAAAACTAACAAAGAGGACAGGTATTCAAAAGTAACTAAAGAGTATGGCATTAAAATTTAATCTTTCTATAAATATTATTATAAAATTAATTCTTCCCCGCGATGGCCGCGTCCTGTCTGTCTATATGAACGCGATAAAGTCAAAATTCAAAAACTAACGAACGCATTTTTGTACAGTTTTCACCAATGTTATCCCTGAGGAAGGTTTAGGCGTAGATATAATTAGTAAGAGTAAACTCTAGTATTATTCCGATTTATTGCAAATATTTAAATACATTTTAATTTTTAATTTAATTTTATTTGTCATTTATCTGTACCTCTAGGAGAAAAAGACAAATTTACCTTGTATAGGTACATTACCTTGTTTTCCCGATAAAATTTAATTTTGTTAATAAATTTAATTTGGCTTATCATGATTTGATAAATCCTTGTAAATATAATATGTGTATATAATAGTAGGGGAGCCCATGAAGGGATTTCGGGATTTACTCGAGCACGTCAGATAGGTATTCATAACATCCATGTCCTCCGTATTTTTAATAAAGTAGGAATGTTAATCTGATCGTGTGTACGTAAGATTTAAAAATGCAAAAAGAAAGAAAATTAATCGAGCGTGTCAGATTTTCTAAGTGAACTTAAAAAAAGGCTCCCATTGAATAATCTGACGATTTGGGTTGGCCATTATTAGAAGTATTAGAACGAGCAAAAATAATTCGCCATTTTGAAATACTCAAAAGCGTCAGATTATGTATAATATGCTTCATCCTAACGTCCTATGCTCGGGCCACACTACCGGGATATGCCAATAATTATTGCCATAATTTCAACAACGCCTAGGTGTAACCGCGATTTATGGCCATAATTTTACAATGCCAATCAATATGGCATATGCCGGTAGGTAATAGCTCCGGCGGCGGTCTTTTTCGCACATCAAAGAAGATTACCGCAGTAATTAATGCGTTTGTGGCCACACTACCGTTTGTTCAGTGTGCAACACGAGTTCGACGACGACGCACGTATCTATCGATATGGAGTGGTGAAATGAAAAAGCGCTCGAATTTTTGGAGTTATTGCAATCCGAACCGTCTCTCTGGGATACCCGACAGAAAGCTAAAAATTTAAAAGATTCATGTTAAAATAATTGGCACTCATAAAATACCAAACAGCTGCAGCTTCATCCGCCATCTTGAAAAATGATATTTTTACCGCCTAGTTTATTGGCATATCTCGGTAAACTCTAGTGTAACCACACGACTTCACGCAGTAATTTAACGGTAATTTATTGCCATAATTATGGCGGTAACAGCCCGGTAGACGGTAAGGTAGTGTGGCCCGAGCACTAGACGTGCTTATTCATAATCTGACGATTATCTGCGCTTTTTTATAATTTTTTGAAGATCTATAGCCGCTTCCCCCACCGATAAAATGGTAAACATTATTTACATTTTATCGTTTTATCATCTAAGCTTTGCAACTCAATAGGTCTCTATGACACTCGAGTAATAGTAATATATATAAATCCCAATTTAGCATCGTGGGTTCCCCTACTACACTGCCTTGTGAAAACAAGCCGCGTCTCAGTAACATCTGTGCTTCTGTAATCCTTCGCCAGTGTCATAAAAGTTACAACAGGAAATCAGTCATATTCTGTGAATTGTGATCACTGATCGGCATCCGTGACTAATAAAACACGGCGATAAACTGTATTTAAAGGTCTCTGGGCATAGGTACATTAAAATGTTAAAACGAGTGGAACTAAGTTTACGTTTAACCGTTTGCCCGTTGGGTCACACGCGGATGAAACGTAACATTATATTAATCATTTGTTAACATTTATAACCAAGATTTCTGTTTGAGGAGTGGGTGGCTTATTATGGTTTTGAGAGGAGGGGAGGTTCTTGACTCTGGTGAGGGTTGGTTTTATCGATAAAATATAACCTCAGATGCTTTTGACAAGGAGTTGTAGTTCTTCAGGCCCTCCTCTCCGGATCTGCCCCCGTTTGTATACCTAGGTTAAAGTTTATCTTTTATATACAATTTTAGAGCTTTTTTGTTGCTCGATGGAAACTCGTTACAAGCCGTCTCGACGATGCCGCCATTCGGCTGTATAGTGTAATCGACCAAGTTAGGGGCTGGCGCAGGTATATGAGTCTCTACCTTTAAGACGTCTGGGTAATCTCACTAAAACCACTGCGGTGTCCACTGCTGTCCCGTGTCACGCGGATCGCGGTCAGCATAGTTTACCGCGCCCCGCCTACGCTCCAGCCCGCCGTTTGATGCTGGCTAGCTCCGCCAGAGCTTATTCAAAGCCTATTTAAACTTCGTTATGTTATTTTCGCAAATAATATTCATGACAGTTTCCACCACGGTGTACCTACCGTGAATCATCCTGAATACGAGATACGGCTCTAGTAATAGAGCTGTTTCTGAAATTTTTCCTTTCTTTATAAGACAACTCTCGTACTGGTTCGCGTAGGACTTTCAAACATTCACTAAAAGGATACAAACGACTCAAAACGACTATTATAATTATGTTGATAACTTGACGAGTTATTTCGTGTCGGGATCGTCCAAACTACAAACAACACTCGGCGCTGTGGTAAACGGCTGGGGCTTGCTTAAACCATTAGGTAGATACGACGAACACGCAAACAAAATACCTTTTAATACTAAAAACATCTGATATAAGTACTTTTAATACGAATGATAATGATAAATTAATGTTTAACAATATCTAAAGCGGTCATGTCTTGACTCCAAATCTTTCCTCTCAAATGTTAGCGAGCGGAACAAATAGGTGTTTATTGCTTTTATCCACATCGAATTCAGGACCAATTTACAGATGCTTGTTAATTGATTGACCTACTTTTTTATCACGTTATGTTTTAGGGTTCATCAAGGTCAATGAGTTGCTTGTAAATAGGTAGGTATCACTTGTACCCACACATACATAGAATAATGAACGTGTAACGAAGAGCTGGGCAGATGTGTATGATCATTTAGCTACAGTTGGTATCTACCTATACTTATCGAATTACGGCAAGCTGTTTTGATTTCTTATTATGTGAAGGCATTGACGTTTGCCTAGCACATTTTCCTACTTAATTTAACTGCAACGAATTGATTATCGTCGTTAATACACATTTTAATATTTCGCACGAGCGGACACGCCTACAAGCATATCGCGTTCGTTTGCAAAAATAAAAAGCAAACATGAGTATTCTACACTATTAAAATAAATTTCTTCAACTAAACAACTAGTCATGCCCATCACACAAAGATACATCCAAGGATGGAACTGAACCTACGATTTTTGCTTTTGCAATCATGGTCAATAAGTATTTGATGAACAGTCCAGTCAAAACGCGAAATAAAGCGTCAGTACTAGTACCTATTATAAACGAAGAAAAGTTTGTTAGGTATTCTTTCATGGCTTCGTGCAAAACTTACTCTACGGTTTTGATAAAACTTTGCAGCTTATTTTAGCTTTATCAGATTAGCACATCCACACTGCCCTTTTTCCGATTACCGATACTAGCAAGTTTATTTAATTAATTTTAAGATCCACACTATATTTTCTATACAACCATAATAATTCTGACTGGCACGTAGCGCAGTCGTTATGCGCAGCAGTCGCCTCTCCAGTAAGAAGCTGAGTGCTGTGGGTTCAGGAGGAGAGCCCACAAGAGAGAACAGTTTGTGTAATCCACTAATACCTATTTTTTCAAGTCTGTGTGAACTTCTTGTACGTTGACTGAATATTTGTAAAAATCGTCATTTTGAAAATCTAATGCGCGAGTTGTCAAAAAAATCCATAACAACGCCATTTATGACGAGTCAAACAGAAACAGTTTTCATTGATAAACGAAAACAGCGATAGGTAGGTGCCTACATTGCCTACAATGCCTACATACTTATGCTGTTGTTCTGTTACGACATCCGATAGATAGTGAATTGTGACAATACGGAGCCATATGTCTGTCCCTGTATGGAACTGATTGCGTAAATTTATGACGTCACGCTAGGATTGTTTATGCATTTGATTAGATATTTACAGGCTTACTTACTTATTTAACACTATGTTATGTGAGTAGGAACTTTGGTATTTTTTTTTGTTTAGTAAGCTATGCTTCTCAGCTTAATGCTATTAATCTAGTTCAATAATAGTGTTACGAGCTGGAGTTCGGCGATAAATTAAAGTCACTATGCCACTAAAACTGCACTTTATTTACTAAGCTGGTGTTACTCCTGTGGTTTCGTGGACCGCACTACGATATGACAGTAGAAATAGTTGGATGTGCTTGTCCCAATCTCTTTGTTTGCTCTCCACGACCTTCGCCAGGTACCTCTCCAGTAGGGATTGAAATATCGGAAAGTATTGAATTCCGGAACTGAGTTACGATATTGGAGTGTCAATTCCGGAATTCTGGTACTGGTTCCGGAATCGGTATATGCTCTTGAAAGATTTAAATTTCTAATAATAAATAAACGTGTATAATGCCAAAATTAAACAAGTTATACAGGGTGTAAAAAGACCCTTAACGAAAACTGAAACCCCATATTATACCAATCATTACAAACATTTTTTACTTCGGCACCATATCTGGGAAATTACTGGTTCAGGAGATATTGAGGCTCCAAGTTAGTATGGAATTTTTGTAAATAAGTACAAAACCGATGCAATTACCATGCCAACCTGTTCTATGGATGTCCTATGCACCCATGGATAAGCAGGTATTTCGAAAATTGTACGCGCACTGTTTTAATTGCGGTTATTAAAAAATGTTATTACTGAAAAAAAAAAAACACATTTCCCAAGTTTTATTTATGCTTAGTATGAATACACAATGACGAGCCATTAAATGGTGGAACCTTAAACCAAAGAGGCGTGGGCACCACGGCCGCAGATGTTACGTCGTTGGAACCGAGCCTACACAATTTCTTCTCCACTTCGGAATTATGGGTCTCGAGCTGATCGTGTACACGCTTCTCTTTAAAGGCGACGCGAGTCTCAAGCTGGTCTTGTACGAGCTTCTCCACGTCGCTGATATGGGCCTCGTGGTGCTGGAGCTCCTAGTTAAACACCTTCAGGTCCTTCCCCACAGAGGCGCTGAGGTCCTTCATGAGCACCAGCTGTTCTTCTAGGCGGCGCGTGCTCCTCTTGACGGCAAGCCTGCTCCTCTTGATGGCGGGCCTGCTCCTCCTTGTCGCGCTGGAGCTGTTGCTCTAGGCGACGCGTGTGCTCTTCTTGACGGTGAGCCTGCTCCTGTTGATGTCGAGCCTGCTCCTCTTGACGTCGAGCTTGCTCCTCCTGATGGCGGGCCTGCTCTTGCATGGACGCCATCAGAACCGCGATGTAGGAGACCCACACGGAGTGTGTTGCGCTTGCAGGCTGCACTGCAGCCGCGGAGTCACCTGGTCCATCAGACGATGGTGACGAATCGTCTCCGAAGCGCCTCTGGTCCAGCGCAGGCAGTCGCAAAAGAGTTTCCCCAAGTAAAAAAAAAAAAAATGTCGCTGGCGCTCAGGCGCTGGTTCCTGGTACGCCCTCCCTATTTATCCCTTTATTCTGACACCAATTTGTTAGGAGCTGGGGTTCGGCGATAAATTAAAGTCACTTTGCCACTAAAACTGCACTTTATTTACTGACACACTACAATACACCGATAAAAACTGTAATTTCCACATTAGAGACACCCGACAGTCTGTATAATCTATGCACCCGACGACGAAATCCAAGTCGTTTCGCCTCTTCCGATGTCGATCGCTCTGTTGTTTCAATTGAACTGTCGCAAACCGCACGTTCGAGCCCTTATATATTGGTCGGATTACATCTCTAGTGCATTCTATTGTATTCCGGAACATTCCTCGAATGTTTTCGATCGATCCAAAGTACAACCGAATGTTCTAGTTCAGCAGCAACACCATCTAGTAGAGAATAGGTAGCGCAATTTTAAACTATCGATCTATCCCTTCTCTTCTAATTGTCGCTCTTGCCGATAGATGGTGTTATTCTTAAAATATCGCCATTCGTAACAATAGGTATAAATTATTCTGTCTTCTGTCTTGGACTAGAGAAAACTGTCACTTCTACGTACTACCTATACACAGATAGGAGTTCCAACAAGATATCGCTAGGACAATGATGAAGATACACGTTTTTATTCCAGGACGCGGACCAGCATACACCATTAGTAATGTACCTGAAAGTCATCACAGCAACTTGAAGTCCCCATTCATTGAGGTGCGAAACTCGACGTACCACGGCAGCGGGCCGCGGGAAGAAGCGCGAGCTATGTGCTCCGTTAAAACACAAGAGGTCAATGCCACTGCTAACGCCACCATCACTAGACGACTGCATGGAGTTGTGACGTCCAGTGAGTTACAACACATTTTCTTTTTGTATTTGGCTACAAGATCGTAAGCAAATCTCAGGTGGGGACCAATTGGCTGCCACGCGGACGCAGTGTCTAGGATTCACAACCTCTGCCTGACTGATTAACTTTTTGACATTAGGCATGTACAAATTAGTGTTGATTATCTCTTGCCCTGTTCTAGTGTTGATTATCTCCTCGAAAAGTACTTACATGACTTAATGTAAAGATCTTAGCCCACTTCCACGACTCGCCTCACACCCAACCAAAAGAATATAATTTAAATATGCGCTTTAAGTATTGCCCTTTAGGTATTTTTTGCATTGGCAACATTTAAAACACAGCGCGCTGTCTGCAAATGTATGTGCCTTTCGGTGCGTTCTGGTTGGATGTGAGACGAGTCATGTAAGTGGGCCAAGACCTTAAATCTCCCCTGTCTGTCAATGGGGAGATATTTTCCTCAATTTTCAGATACTGCTCTCACTTTAGAATGGCTATCACTAGCACCTAAGATTATAGTCAGCACTCACTTTTTGAAAATGGAAGTACCTACCGTGAAAATTTTAAAAGGTGGTAGGTATCACATTATTTTCGTGTCCGTGTGGTGACGGATTAATATGGCATGTCACCACCCCATGTCATCCCATGGGTGTCGTAAGAGCCGACAGAGGGAGTATATTATGCAGAGAATAGCACTGTAGGAGAAGGAAAACTTGATACAAACCCTATACCAACCCGTTTGGCCAGCGTGGTATAGTAGGCCAATTCCTCCTTACAAAGGAGAGGCCTAGTCCAGCAGTGGACTGTTAAAGGCTGATGATGATGATCACATTATTTTTATTCTGTGTTTTGCAGGAGAACTCCACTCTTCAATACAGCGGCTGGAGGTAATCATATACGGTCAAATGCAGCAGCTGTGGCAGAGCTTGGACGCGTTACGTGGACAACTAGTCAGCGGGACAGGCGGCGGCATGAAGCGTGAACTAAGAACCCAGTACCCCGACCGACGCACCGTGTCATTTAGATATCAACCCGTCAACACTTACTAAAACCATCTATCAAGTTAAGACTTATGAGACTGTCTGAAGAGGACGCTTAATTGTTACCAAAGTGAAATGTTACGTGTTACCACTGATCCCTGTTCGCATGCAGGATCTATAGAAGGTGGACAAACGGAGGGAGGCGGGTCTCTTTCACACTTTAATATTATATTGTACGTATTATCAGATTAGTACACAGTAGGTACTCATGATTTTTTTTTGTGCAAAATAAGCCTACCTACCTATACTATGAACTAATGACTTAATGAGTTGATGCCATTCATAACAATGTTAAAGTTGTTTCCTAACGTGACTATGAATTATAATAAAAGTATGTACGAGTATGTACTATTATGGCTTGCTTGTTCAATGAATTAATAAGCATTTATTAATGGATCAGTTCCACAAATTTATACACAATTTGGCAATAAAAACAATCTACATATCTGAATAAAAAACCAGATTTAAAATACAACAATATGACAAGTCAGCTTAATTTTGAATAACCTACATGTGCTTACTTTACTCAATAGTAGATTTTCACTTTATTTATAGACTTACGCTTATTTCCGAGGACCACTGAACACTTTTTGATATGACCACGCCTTCTAGTTCCATCACAAAGATTGTACAAATAAAACCCCACATTTTATAAAGTTCAATTTATTAACAATTAGTAACTGAATATTTCAGCAGCTTACGCGGACAAGTTCACGTCGTTGTGGTCAGAACTTGCTCGCGTAATAACAATAAACAAATACTTCGTTAGTTACAAGTTTAATGGTTGTAAAACTAAATGTCGTTATTAATAAATATTAACAAACATATTATTATGCATTTATTTCTTATATTATAATTATAATTTCGCATTACAATGCATGTACTTATAGAAAATACAGAGATTCTCTTAATTCATAATTTAAATAACCTTTATTATAATGGCGCCTTTTCCATATGAATAGTACAACTGCAGTTATTATATAATGCAATTATATATACGTAACAGTTGAGTAACACATGGACATGTTAGAGTAAATACATTTTGTGTATTAGTGACAATTATTTATTTTGTTCATTTAATCATAGCTACCTTCAGGGATCACACGTGCGTATGACCAATTATAAGATTGATACAGGATCGATTAGCAGTCGAAAATAATATATATCATCATTCTAATCTGAAATCTTTAGATTACAATTCCATGTTGAGGCAACAGATTAAATTCGAGGATCAAACTCGACACGAATCAAACATATACCTTTGATCTAAATATTAAATTCGGCAGAAAATCGATTCGCAAATTCAAGATATTCTGTACATTTTAGCTTGCATAAAATATCTTTGACTGAATTTACAAATTTGGTGAAGAA
Organism: Euclidia mi; assembly: GCA_944739405.2. Classification (NCBI taxonomy): domain Eukaryota; kingdom Metazoa; phylum Arthropoda; class Insecta; order Lepidoptera; family Erebidae; genus Euclidia; species Euclidia mi. The sequence continues at coordinate 42,965,597 of OX123187.2, forward strand.
ATTTATGTTTGTACAAATGTAAAATTACGCTGAGCGCATAACCTACGTTACGTTCGTCGCCTCTTGCAAACCAAATCGTTACCGCTGCACATAATATCGCGATCGTTTGACCTTGTATTCTTCTTTAGTTATCCTTTAGAAAGACAACGATAATAATGAAACAAGAAAATAATTTAGGCAAGGCTAAATTTCAGTAGTGAAAAGGATATAAATATGAGTCTTATCTCGTTGTCTTCCAAAAGGATCTCCATAACAAGATGACATAGCAGCGCACCAAAATTTATACAGCTCTACAAAATACACCTTTCGGCTACGTAACTAAAATTGAACACTACGCATTTTATAGCCAGCGTAATATGAGTCTTATTCAGCTGTAATAAGGTTGTACACTACGCATTTTGTAGCCAGCGTAATATGAGTCTTATTCAGCTGTAATAAGGTTGTAAGTGGTATCAAGCGGCGCTCGCCTGTAGGTAGCGGCGCAACTCCTCCTGTGTGTCGAAGATCATGACGGGGAACGGCGAGCCGGGCACGTGGCGGCCGGCCCATCGGACCTCCACTCGGTAGTCGCCGGGCTCCGTGGGGGAGAACTGGAGACGAAACAGTACATTTACTTACTGTTCTAAAAACACTTATATACCTTTAGGTTGGTAAGCTGTGTCACTTTGAATTGTGTCTATTGTGCATCCACATCACAGTTTTTTATCTGGACAAGATTTAGAAACACGGCTATGTTTGGTGGTAGTATTCAATAACTTTTATATTGTATAATATTTATTGGGATCTAAGTATGGATTTAAAGTACACACGTCTCACTTCTCTACAATGGCGCACTGAATGATCCATCGAGATTTCAAGCTCAACGTCTTAGAACTCGGTGGGAGCCATACAATGTGCTCGATGTCGTTAAAATCGATGCGAAACATTTGCTATGGGGAATACATTACTAACTAGGTGCTACTTAAGTGCTAAATGCACTTGGTTCGGCAGCTAGCAATTTTGGTGGATGTGCCATTCTATGCCATTTTTACGGTAGTAGAGCCTAGCTGATATCAGCAAGAATGGGCCGGCTCGACCGGGGAAGTACCACTCTCTCACAGAAAATCGACGTAAAGTAACAGTACCTAAATTGTTACGTTTCGTTCGGTAAGTGAGAGTGCCGGAAGCCCCTATTCCTTCTCGCTCATCCCACTCCTCTTCCTATCTCTTTTTCCCAACCCCAAGGGGCGGCAACGCACTTGTGACTCCTATGGTGTTGCTTGTGTCCATGGGTGGCGGTAATTGCTTACCATCAGGCGATCTGTCTGCTCGTTTGCCGCTTATTGTTATAAAAAAAAATCGATGATTGCTAAACTCTATAGTAATAGTTGTTGATAATAGTTCCACGCATACTTTATCTATTGCAGCATAATGAAGCATATCTATAAAAACACGATAACTGTGTGATACGCAGGTGAGACTTATTAATCCTTCTAGATAAGCATCAGCTTTACTTCATATTAATGTTTGTACTACATAATTATGTGAATGTATATGTAATCTAATTAAAATTGATTAGCCGATTAACTGATAGAAGCTACCAATGCTGTAAACACTTGCGAAATACACTGCTGCGAATTATCTCTTACAGCATTTGTAATTTATGATCTTTTTTGTAATACGAAAATGTCTATTATTTAGAGTAATATACATTTTGTCGTTGTAAGTAGCAGATTTTCAGAATTAAACATAGCTCCAATTTTCTAGTGAAATAGCTGTCCTTTCTGCCATATACCAAATAATCACCTTGAATAAAATATATGTATTACAAACCAAGACTTACTTTACAAAGTATAGTGCGGTCCTTTTGGCTCTCTCGCTGCATCTCAACTCGGAACGCGCCCTTCGGTCCTCTCACTCGCACCGTCAGCTGTCCCGCTCCCGCACCTCGCGTGTCGCACAGGAACCGCGACTGGAACGTCGCGAGGACGCCTGGTTCGACACCCGGGCCGTATACTCGGACCTAATAAAAATAAATGAAAATATGATTTTTTGATAGTCCATTGGCATTTTACAGAAAGGTAGAGTATATTATTAACTATCACACTTAACCCAGAAACATGCTACGTATGCCATCCAAAATAATAGCTTATGGAATCACTACTCACAGGTTTGGACACCTATTATATTTTGAGACGACCGATTAGATTAACGACCTAGCAAGAACCTGAACATTCGCTGTATCTGCAGAAGGCAATATTGATGAAGTATCTTAATAGTGTTACGCCATCTATCGGTGAATGCTACTACTACTACTAGAAGAGATTGAATGTATCGGTGGTTTAAAGGTAATTCAGCTACTCTGTACTAGATGGCGTTGGACTAAGTCGACAGTTCCCGACTTACTAGAATATTTCGTCTGTAGCGGGAATGTTCGGGAATATGCTAGAAAGATCTCGTTGCCTGTCCGGCCGGTATAAATATACGGCGGGCGAGCGAGTTCAGACAGTAACAATTGAATATCGAAGCGATAAACAAGAAGCGAAGGGAAGCAATTCGGAAGTGGATAGTGGTGTTTTTATTAGTGTTGAAAATTAAGTGTGAAATAAGTGTGTTTTTATTTTACTAGTAGTGTAAATAAGTGTGTATAGTGTTTGTGTATAAATAAAGTTCAGTTTAAGTGGCATAGTGAGTTATATTTATCGTCGAACCCCAGCTCGTAACAATAGTATGAGCCGTTCTCATATCGTTATAGTAACGCGATTGCCGATTATACCAATCACAGTTAAATCCGCTTAAGACTAGTTTTATGATCAAGAATTCAGAATCATTTGTGGACCAGCAAGTAGCGCTTAAAATAAACATTGCTTTTGTTCAAAAACAAGCTCTCTACTTTCGCTGCACAACACTGCACTAAGATTGAATGGTTTAGAATTTAGATAGAGAAGAAGCAGAAATTACCTTGGAGGGATCTGGCGCGCCGGCCACTTTGAGCGCGAAGGGCGAACCTGGCACGTGTTCTCCCGCGAACTGTATGCTGAGCATATGTCTGCCTGCCTCCGCCGGCTTCACGTTCAGCGTGAAGGTGCCGTCGCCGTGCTCGTATAGTTCGCAGTACGCCACCTAAACGAATAAACAGATATGTTTACAGATTCGTAGCAATAATTTGTGGTTGATACAAAGTGTTGTTTCGCGTGCCAAGTGCCACGATGGCCGCTTAAACTACTACGACAACCGTGCAGTGAACTAGCTGTGCCTTGTGGTTTAATTCGTTAAGTCTGCGTAGTTAGCGTTCTCTCGTTTTACTGGGTTTTTTTTTTTATAGTCTCACGCCTGTTTCCCCGAAAAGGTAGGCAGAGGTGTAAATATTACACCCACATTTCGCCAGATTTATTTTAGTCCCACGTAGTAGGGGGCGAGCCTATTGCCGTACCGGGCACATTACCAGACTCCGTGCTGCTACTGAGAATACTGGGCTTTTAAGATAGCTAAAATCAAAAGCGAGAAAACAGGAAGGTACCAGAGTTCATATAACTCTTTATACTAGACTAGAGGATGGCCGCAGCTACGCCTGCACATTTTATTTAAATTTTTCGGACAATTCCTTCTTAATGCACCTCCGCAGCTCCTAAGGAATATACGTGTCAAATTTCAGCTTCTTGCGCTTAAGGGCTCCTACGCACTATGCGGTTAGCCGGACCGCTGACCGCATTCCACCACATTAGTGTACCACACAGTAGTCACATAGTGCGTATGGCAACCGTCCAGCTGGCCGCAGCGCTCAGAACAACGGAAGCGGTCGGCCGGCAGCCACCATGGCAGTGCGAATTGAAACTACATTTCCATACAAAATTTTTGATTGCGGTCATCCGGACGGCTGGCCGCATTGCGGCTAGCCGCATAGTGCGTAGGAGCCATAATAGTTTCGTTGAGTAGAGTGTGTAGGGTGTGTGTACGTACCTTGTTGGGCCCGGTACAGTGCGCGGTGAGCTCGCCGGGCCCGGCGCGGCGCGTGTCGAGCCAGGCGCGGATGTCGCGGCCCAGCTCGCCGCCCGCCAGCCCCGCGCCCGAGCACACCACGCGCGACGCGTCGCCGCCGCCCTCCGCGCCCGCTGACACTGACACTGACAGCGGACACCCTGCACACAAGTAACAATATTACAGGAGAGGATACAGGGACGGATCCGGGTGGGCTAGTGGGCCCAAGCCTGCCCTCTTTCATTAAAACATATTTTGCTGTTCTAAAGACAAAGAACTTTTTGGTACATAGGGAAGGAATCTTTTTATCAAAGGCTGTTGCCTAAAATGTCCTTTCCTATGTACAAGACTCCCCAAAAACGCTAAACACTAAGGGCCTAGTCAAGATCGGCTTAAGCGGCGAGTGGCGCGGCAGGGGCGATGTATATGGCGCGTTTACTCTGAGGCCGCCGCGCGCCGCGTCACAGCAAACGCGCCATGTACATCGAAAACGCTCGCCGCTGCCGCGCGCCGCTGTAGGCCGTCACCGGGCCGTAACACCGACACTGCATTATAATATTATTTCCTTAACATAAAATTAATGTAATAAACGGACTGCCTTCTAAACAAGGAACTAAAAAAGCGTTTAAGAATAAATGCAAGAACATCACAAATATGTATGTGTTCCACAAACTATCCCTGAGACTTCTTCCTTTTTACTCTCCTTAATGGTTATTTATTATTATAACCATACCTTTGACGAGTCTCCCCGCCCACAGCACTCTAAGCTGGTGGTCACCGGGGCGGCGCGGCGTGTAGGTGGCGCGCCACAGGCCGGGCCCCGCCGCCGCCAGCGCCACGGCCACGCTGTCGCCGTCCGGGGACACCAGGGACGCCTCCGGGGCACCCGGGCCCGCCGCACTACCATCTGTGAAGACAATAGATTGTCTTTAAATTTTTTTATTCGATCAGAAAGGTTGAGAATAACCAATTATAATAATCAAAATAATAAAAAAGGTAAAAACAAAAGGTAATACAGGTTTTGGCAAGCCCGCGGCCCACCAGCGTCACGCGGTTCGCACTGGCCCCCGGGGCCACTTGGGCTCTAGGCGGCGGCGCCCCCGCTACTAGCGCGCCGTTGTACGTCAGCTCTAGATTCTGCTCGCCGCTCGCGGGGTAGAGTCATAATACATACCGATAGTAAACACGGCGGGTGCATGCGGCGTGGCCTTGGCAAGCCCCCGGCCTGCCAGCGTCACGCGGTCGGCGCTCGCCCCCGGGGCCAGTAGGGCCCTGCGTGGCGCCCCCGCTACTAGCGCTCCGTTGTACGTTAATTCTAGCTCCTGCTCGCCGCCCGCGTTGTTCGGCCCGTTTTCGCCTGATAGCGTCACTACCGCGCGGCCTGATACTGTTTCTACACCTGTGGATATTAAAATAAAATATAACAATACACATTTACTATATGATCTGATGGCTAACATAACTATTTTTATTTAATAGGTGGCGTGAATATCGTCGTTAAAACCAAGATCGACATTATTGCACAACCAAGCAAATACAGCTTATGCCTGACATTACACGAAGTCTCACTTGGCTTGCGCATGAGAGAAAAGAAAAAGTTTTTGGATAGCTGGAGAGAACATGATAAACTAATAAATGCACCACTAGCAGCATTAATTAGCTAATCAAGTGTTCTCCAGCTTTTAAAAAACTTGTTACATTCGCACGAGTTTATATAAAGTGCCTATTATTATTGATTCAAAATAATAATAGAATCGAATTGATGTTAGAGTGCTAACCTCAGCACTCTAACATCAATTCGAATATTAAATGAACGAAACAACTAAGTACAATTTTATTTGAGATGTTACAAAATAGTTAAATACACTCACGTTGATGCCTGCCGGCCAGTAAGCACTCGAGCGTGCCGGGCCCCGCGTTGCTTGTATCGAGCACCAGCTTGGAGGGCGCCCGCACCCGGCCCTGGTTGTCCGCGCCCCAACCACCTACGGGCACGATCGCTGACGTGTCTATCACCTGAAAAATAACGTATCTCTTTTTATACAATCAGGCGGCGACAGCTTATTGGAGAGACTAATGGGTTTACTGCGCAGAGTGCTCAGTTGACACCGTTTTACATTCAACTGAAATTTTAGAATCATAGTGACTTGTACCGTGCCAGATGCAGGCGGTTGGTCCATGTGTGTGTTGGTACATTCGGGGGACGCCTATCTCGCAGTCAACATCTCTATGATCATCAATGACGTAATATACGAGTAGTCGGCTTGCTCAACTAGTCGGCATGATGTCGGCCCATCTCTTATAAACTAGTAGACGATGACCGCAGCTACGCCCGTACATTTTTTATATCTGTTTCCGTCGATCCCGTGGGAATTTCGGGAAATCCACGCAAATGCACTCTACTATCCGCAAGGAACAAACATGGCAAATTTCAGCTTTCTGTGCGTAGGTTACTAGTCAGTTTACCAGTAAGTCAATAACAGAAGAAAGTTAAATATTAAATAAATATACAGATTAGAGATGGGCCGATTACACAGACTGGTATTGCCTGGCTGTGCCGTCGTGTTTGTAATCTGTGTAAGTACTAACCTTGACGGAGAAGGGGCTGCCGGGCAGCGGGCCGGTGGCGGTGAATATCCGCACTTCATACAGCCCCACGACTAGCGGGATGTACGCGCACAGCCACTCGCGGTTAGCACCTGCCACTACCCGACACTCTAGCAGGCCTGACTCTGTGTTGGTATCTTTGTCTTTGTCTTCTGTTGTTAATCTTTCCACCTGGAAGAATAGTGATGATCATGTTCATAAGAAAATTATGGCGTGGAGTTGTGGGAAAATTTAATCATTATCATCGTCATGGCGTTATCCCGGTTGCATCCGAGACACGCCTAGCCCGGGGTCCGTTTACTGGTCTAACCAGACTTGACTAACATTAGAATGTGGGCAAATTGTGTCTTCTTCCTATCTTAATCAGTTTTTAGCAGTCCACTGCTGGATTTGGCCTCTTCTTTGAAAGAAGGAATTAGCCTACTATACGCTGGCCAAACGGGCCAAACGGGTTGGTATAGGGTTTGTATCAAGTTTTGCTTCTCTTAAAGCGTTGTTCTCTGCATAATATGCTCCCTCTGTCGGCTCTTACGACACCCATGGGATGATATGGGGTGGTGACAATCCGTATTCTTAATCCGTCACCACATGGACAAATTGTGTATTCAGAGTCAAATTTAGTTAGACTAGTAAGTGAACTGGATTACAAGGGAAAAGTCATGGTTGCAACTGGGATGTCACTAGGACGATGACGATGAATTTTCATAAAGAAATGTTGAGTTGAAAAAGTGATTTTTCTGTTAAATTCGGTTAGACCTCCTACTCACTAGACCACGGGTTCCGAGGCGAAAACTGCTGATACAACTGGGATGTCGCTAGAACGGTTATAATTTAGTGAACGAATACCGGGCAAAGACTGGAAGAGGAAAGCTGAAGATCCAGCTAATTGGCGTACGATAGGAGAGGGCCGCGTCTAGCAGTGGGTTAATACAGAATGATTATGATTATGTTGAAGTCAGTACCTTCGAATAAACTGATACTGCTCTAAACCATGGAATATCGCTATCCCTTTGGGTTGCGGAGGTCAGACGACAGTCGCTGAAAAGTTGATATTCTGTCATATTATCTGGTTAAACCAGTAAGCGGATCTCGGGCTCTAAGGCGTGCAAGTCTTGGTTGCAACCGGGATAACGCTAGGACGATGATGATTATGATGATATTGATGAAGGAATACCAGAAGTTTGCGGTAGCTTACCTGCACAGTGGGCGGCGAGTCGTCAGCGCAGTGTATAGTGAAGGCGGCTTCTTTCCCCACGTGCGCATGCGCCAGCCCCGTGCCGGCGCAGCGTGCGGCGCTGCTGCTGCGGCCGCTCAGCACGCCCAGCGACACCGGGCTGCCGGACACGTTCGCGCCTGACAGACAATAAAACTTTTAGATACTTACATACATCCATCTCCGTGTCATAAGGCAGCGATAGCCTAGTGGAGATACCAACACACTGCCATGCAGAAGGTATCGGGTTCGAATCCACGGCGCGCACCAATGACTTTTCGGAGTTATGTGCGTATTAATTTGTTAATTTTATTTTCATTTCATTTTCATTAATTATCGCTTGCCCCGTGCCTCGGAGAGCACGTTAAGCCGTCAGTCCCGGTTGTCATGAAGATCTTTGACAGTCGTTATAGTTCGTCAGTACCTTCTAAATAAACTGAAACTAGTCTAAACCATAGAATATCGCTATCCCTTCGGGTTGCGGAGGTCAGACAGGCAGCCGCTCTCTGGAAAAGCTAATATTCAGCCAAATCCGGTTAGACTAGTAAGCGGACCCCAGATTGAAAACTGGGATAACGCTAGAAGGATGATGATAATCTCCGTGTCATAACGAATTATTTATACAGTATGTCACTACTCCATTTCATTCCGTAGGTGTCATTCGAGGCTACTGAGAAAATCGACGCCATTGAAGTAACATAACAACTAGAGTAACGAACTCCTATAATTAAAATTCAATATATTAGACGTGGCTTTAAACGAATAAACATCTTAAAAAGAAAAACCTATATAAATTTCTTTTGTTACTTCGAAAGGTTTTCTACTGCGAAATCCAGTGAACGCCAGTTTTAAAATTAAGGTGGCATATGGCTGAATGATAATATGTTTACCTCCATAAGTGATGTATATCCTATAGTGCGCGGGTACAGTTGGTCGTAGCCGGACTCGGTACGTATGTCCGTCCTCCCTGATGTCCACGGGCAACCGCACACGGCGCTCGCCCATCGCTTCGCACACCACTTCTAATTCCGCTACACCCGCGTCTTTGGTGTCCACTGAGGATAAAAACAATAGCTTTAGTAATTAGTCCAATCTTAATATATAAAATCCTTGCGTTACTGACTGACTGACAGACACGCTACAGCCGAAACTATTGGGCGCAGGAAGCTGAAATTTGGCATGTATGTTCCTTGGGGACCGTAGGGGTGCACTAAGAAGGGATTTCCCGAAATTCGCACGGGATCAGTAAAACGGGTAAATTTAAAAAAAATGCAGGCGTAGCTGCTGGCGTTCTCTAGTCTGTATATATACAAAATTATTGCAGACTGACTGACAGACAAAGCTACTAGGCGCAAGAAAGTTAAATTTGCCATGTATGTTCCTTGGGGACCGTAGAGGTGCACTAAGAACGGATTGAGTGAAATTCCCACAGGATTGGGAAGAAAGGGTTAAATAAAAAAAGAATGTGTAGGCGTAGATGGGAGTGGTTTGCATCCAGTGCAATATAAAAATTAATATATGTTAATAAACGGGAATTTTCGTAAACACACATTTTTGGATTGCCCACTCTAGTAAATATGTTTGATTGGCGGCTAAAGGTCTTAGCCCACTTACACGACTCACCTAACACCCAACCAAAGGAATATCATTAAAATATGGGCTTTAAGTATTGCTCTTAAGGTAATCTTTACATTGGCACATAAATTTGCAGACAGCGCGCTGTCCGCCGTCAGACGCCTCGGTAGTTGGCCTCGGTTACCGCGCGGTGGAAGCAAGCGGTAACCTGATTATATAAGGTAGGCTTTGGGCGTGGTTTATGAGTTAGACTTAGAGAAGTTTGTCAGTCATTAATATCTGCCTGTTCTTGTTGATAATTATATTTTTTAAGATTGTACACTGTGGGCCAATGTCACAGAATAGATAGTACTAACGTACAGAAGCATCCCTTCTCAAACCAATTTATTGAAATTGAGATTCTTGCTACTAAGCAACAAAGTGCAATTCAGCTGGCATAAGCACTCAGTGCCTATCGCGATATTCACCTAACCGTTCCCGCTCTTTTCTAACATATAACGCTGTCGCTGTCTGGCGCGGAGTGACGCGCTAGCTGTCGCGCTAGGGTTGTCGACTTGCCGCTGCTACTATAATATTTATTCATCGTCTATCTACCTACTTGACCACGTACCTAATAATAAATAATTATCATATAAGTATCCTATCCCACTATTTGAGCTCGTAGCACAAAAACCACAAAAATTCTGGTCGTTTACATTTTCACTATACGCATGGACCGATTTACATGATTCAAACAGATAAAATTGTTCTTGAACTAGATCTTTAATTTGATACCATAATCGTGGGGATATCTCAACAAACAAAAAATCAAAATTTCAAGTTGCTCTCGTAAAATAAATAAAATCAAATTTTCAAGTTGATATACTTATAGGATAATTATTTATTATTAGGTACGTGGTCAAGTAGATAGATAGACGATGAATAAATATTACCTATAGTAGCAGCGGCATGTCGACAACCCTAGCGCGACGCGTCGGACGCGGGCTTGGAAGCCGCGCGAAAGTGTAGGCACTTATCGCTGTAGGTACGGCCGAGTGAAGGAGGCCTGCCAATATGATACACGAAGCCCAATTTTTTTACATCATGTTTTGGTTGTATGCTTCTGGGGCAGTTTATAATAGTAATATGGCATTATAATGTAGAGATACGTACCTGTGAAATTGATAGGTGTTTGTGCGATAATATTGCCTGTGGGTAGTCCAGATATCATCACTCGATTTGGATCGAACGACTCGCAGGTATATGGGCTGCCAGAGACCGGTTTGGATAAGTGTAGTACCTCTGAAAAAAAATACATATTTGGGATTACTCAACATGACTAGGATTTTAGAAAGAGTATTCTAGGCAGAAAAGAAGACAAGACTTCGGGCCGGTTTCACCACTGTCCGATAAGTTCCGGTTAAATTTATTGGCAGATATAATTTTATTAATTATCACCAACTAGTAAGGTAAGATTTATTATTATTATACATAACAAAATAAATTAATATTAGGATAAACCAATTATAACTACTTAAATACTACTACTAAAATTAATATATACACAGCGGGTTGTGCGGGCGCTGCTGCTGCCACAGCGGAGACTCTGAAACGGTGCAAATACGTAAATCTCGTAGGGGATTATGTATTTGAGCCGTTTGGAGTCGAAACGTTGGGGTCATGGGGTCCAAGTGCTAGATCTCTCTATAGAGAGCTTGCGAAGAGACTTGTCGACGCCTCGCGTGACCAGAAGGCTGGTATGTACCTATCTAGCACAAAAAATTAGCATTGCCATACAGCGTGGCAATGCGACCAGTCTTCTGAGCACGTTCCCAATTAACGGCGATGTGGAGGACTTTCACGACGCCCTTTGAATATACATTTTCTTATTTATTTGTATTGTACTTTAATATTACCAACTTCAAATTTATATGGAAGATGGTGATGGTGGTAAAATCGAGCCTAAGTGATTTCCTAATTGTACTAGGTACATTAAAATTCCATTTTACCTATCGTGCTTTGTCCAACTTCTGTGATAGTAAACTCGGCTTGCAATAGTCCCGACTTGGTCTGATAACATCGGACAGGTAGCGCTCTAGAGCCGGGGCCCGACACCACGACGTCAAACTCACGCGCCGGCCGACCGAGTGTGTCGATACTGAACGACGCCACTCGGTTCACTTGCGCCTGGTATAGACCGAGACCGGACGCGGCCACCTATGAAAATAATAAAAATAGGGTTAGCTTAGGCTGATTATACAACTGAATTTTGATGCCGAATTTGACACTTAGTTCACCTGTGCGTACACAGACTAAGTTAATAGACAGATTGGCTAGACCACAGAAATAAATAGTAATAGAATGGTGACACGGGCGTGGCGCGCGTGCCAAACTATTGCACTATAGCGCATGTGTTTTCGATCGCATTCGCATTATGCATCGTGTCTCCCTTTCGCGCGCTCAGGAGATAAAAAAACCTTAAATTCGTTACGAATATGCCATATTGTGCAGTTTCCAATTGTAAAAATAAAAGTGATGCAAAAATATGGAAAAGGGAGGCATTTCATATCAGCAGTAAGTATTTAAATAGAGTAAAAGTTAAGATTATTGAGATTCAAACCAAGTGGGCTACTTTTACCATGTTTGTCTAATAAGAACATCATCGTTTGTTTGTTTTTCGTGTGAGTGTGTGGCCAACTCTGGTGTCGGAGTTTTCAGACCGCCCGAAGGCCTCCGACATGGCCTAACGATCCTTGTACTCAGACAAGAACCGGGACCGACAGCTTTACGTGCCCTCCGAAGCACGGTAGCGCTCAGATGAAAATGCCACACACGGTCGTTCATTTCTTCGTTATGTTAAATTTCCATTGCTTGAATTATACGATACTTGTTGACATATTTATGAAATAAACACGCAATGTACGGCGAGATACGCGATATTCACAAGATGCCAAAAACAATAACAAATCAGGGGCCACGGGTCAAATAAATAGCTGTGATTGGTCAGCGCGCGCTAGGGATTGACGTTCGGTTTATGGTTACGTTTTAAATTTATCGATAAATAAAAGGAATATTGATTCGAATTAATTATTATGTCTCTGGCTGTCTCTCTCTCTCTCTCTCTCGCTCTCTCTCCCTCTCTTATAGAAAGCAAGCATCATGTTCATGCTTTCTGATCACGAAAATGACATCTATTTGGGAATCCAAGATGGCGGACGAAACATTTTTAATAAAATTATTATGGGTATCATTTTCGGGGTTTTTAGGGATTTTGATCACGAAAATGAAATCTATTTGGGAATCCAAGATGGCAGACGGGACATTTTTAATAGAATTAATATAGGTATCATTTTCGGGGTTTTTATGGATTCTGGTCACGAAAATGACATCTATTTGGGAATCCAAGATGGCGGACGGGACATTTTTAATACAATTAATATGGGTATCATTTTCGGGGTTTTCATGGATTCTGGTCACGAAAATGACACCTATTTGGGAATCCAAGATGGCGGACGGGACATTTTTAATAAAATTAGTCTGGGTATAATTTTTGGGGTTTTTTATGGATTCTGGTCAGGAAAATGACATCTATTTGTGAATCCAAGATGGCGGACGGGACATTTTTAATAAAATTAATATGGGTATCATTTTCGGGGTTTTCATGGATTCTGGTCACGAAAATGACATCTATTTGGGAATCCAAGATGGCGGACGGGACATCTTTGATCACGAAATAGATGGTGTTGTTGGATTCCCCATCCTTTTAAACATCGGAGACAATACCAGTATTAATTTAAAAAAAATATCCCATCCACCATCTTTGATCACGAAATAGATGGTGATTTTGAATTTCCCATTCCTTAAAATATCGGAGACGATACCCATATCGACTTAAAAAAAAATCCCGTCCGCCATCTTTAATTTCCTATCCGTCATCTTTGATCACGAAATAGATGTTGTATTTGGATTCTCCATCCTATAAATCATCGGAGACGATATCCATATTGATTTAAAAAAAAAATCCCTTCCACCAACTTTGATCACGAAATAGATGGTGTTTTTGAATTTCCCATTCCTTAAAATATCGGAGACGACACCCATATCGACTTTAAAAAAATCCCGTCCGCCATCTTTAATTTCCTATCCACCACCTTGAATCACGAAACAGATGTTGTATTTGAATTCTCCATCCCTTTTAACATCGCAGACGATACCAATATAGATTTTTTTTATTTTCCCATCCGCCATCTTTGATTTCCCATGCGCCATCTTTGATCACGAAATAGATGTTGTATTTCGATTCCCCACCCCTTAAAATATCGAAGGCGATACCCATATTGTTTTTTTAAATTATCTCATCCGCCATCTTTGATATTCCGTCCGCCAGCTTGAATCACTAAATAAATTTCATATTATTTAATCAGCGTCCCGAAAATCTCGAAAATGATGCCCATATAGATTGTATTCTATTCTTTAAGCCTTTTTTTTGCCTTTGACCCAACCCTCCCCTTCTCGTTTGACCAAATTTATTATTTTTGTCTGGCCCCTAAAAGTTGTGGCGTAATTTTATATAGCCTATAGCCTTTCGGAATAATTGGGCTATGATAGGCAATATCAATTTTTAAAATCCGACTGCTAGTTCCTGAGATTAGCCGACATTATCTTTTAGCCTTTTTAGCCTTTTGCCCGGCCGCAAAGGGTCGAAGCGTTATGTTATATAGCCTTCCGTAATAACTAAGCTATCGTATACAAAAAGATTTTTTCAGATCCGACCGGTAGTTCCTGAGATTAGCGCGTTCAAACAAACAAACTCTACCGCTTTATTATATTAGTATACATATTCTATAATATAGTCAAAAGTTTTGTAAGATTTCAATACAGATTTTTAACTAAATAAATACGTTTTATTTTTATAACAGTATACTTTAACTAAACTATTCATAATAAAACATTTTATATAAACAATAACATAATTTCATTTTCAACAGCTCTCACATCGATAATAATTCCTTAGTGTCCCCTCACTATCTATACGTCACTGTGGGCGGGGCTTGCTAAAATGTGGCACGCGCGAAATGTACGCGATGACGTGACATTCACCATTCTATTACTATTTATTTCTGTGGGCTAGACTGACTCGCGATGATCAGGATGAGCCACAATGAAGTGCGAAAGCGATTGTACGCTGGTTCCATTGCTGTCCGGGACTCGTACGAGATGCACGTATCTAACGTGTCTCCCTTCCATGAGCCCGTGAAACTACTCTCAGTGGCGCATCGTGGAATGGTACGTCGAGGAACAATCTTGAGAGTTCAGGGTTGTCCTCTTTACGGATTTCGGGTGGGCTGCGCGATCTACCCACGTGAGCTGAAGCACGTTGCTAGATTGTAAGTGCCCGACTGCTAGCAGTAGGTAAGCGAAGGGACGGCCGGTCTTAACATTAGAATCATCCCTGGATTTCAAGATTTGAGCTACTTATGTGACCTAAGCTCCATACAAAATAAGTCAAACATGTATCTCAAATCTCCAATTCTATGCGAAGATCGGATTGAATTTAGTGCTTATATAACACCGCTTCCATATCTGTAAGCTCGTGTACAAGAGTTAGTTGGCTGCTAGCTGTCGTTATACGGGCATGGGTAGTGGCTTCTTAGTTTGGGTCAGCTGTGCGAGAGAGAGAGGTGTAAGCTTACCTCCTGCGAGTGGTGCGCTGGCTGTACATCAACGATGAGCGGCTGGTTGTCAACAGGCGCTCCGCTCCACAGCAGCGTGACGCGGTGCGGCGCGGCGCGCGCAGGGTGCCACACCAGCTCCTGCCGGGCACCGCCGCGGCGTCGCACCGAGTGTGGCACGCCCGCGCCGCCGCATGTTACGCGACCTGATAGGCGACCGTTGCCCGCGCCACTCGTGTTCACTGTGTTATACATAGCGAATTAGCAACTAAAAAAAATTAAGTAGTATAGGCGTACATGCAATGGAGTGGCCACTAAACCCATTCCTCAAATAACCAATGGAAAACCAAACCATGAAGTTATTTATTACCATACTAACATAGTCGTCTCAATTATCCGATTAGGTAGTATTTGATTTCTAATAAATATTAGGTGACACCTTTCGGTTTCGAGCGAAAGAAGATATAAAGACACCAGCCTTATATCTACTTAGGTGGTTTAAGAATTTAATAATTTATTTATTATATTTAAAGGTCTAAGTATTTTAACGAAAAAGGAGAGTAAGTACTTAACATATTTTATAAAGTATTGTTAACTCTAATGATGATTTATCAAAATATTTCATGACACTCCTGGGGTGTCATGCGCCACACAGGAGTTACTATTGCTTATAGGCATTAAAATGTGTACCACTTACCAGTAAGCACAGCCGGTCGGTGCGCTACCGCATCCCCGATAGACAGAACTTTGACAGCTGAAGCGTCCAAAGCCTCAACATCCGCGACAGGCCCCCGTGAACTTCGCACTACGTATCTGCCGACCCGACTGGCCGGGAACGTCAGTAGTCCTGTGTCTTCTAAGTGCGCTTCTGCTACTCTTGTGCCGGTGGGAGAGATTACCTCGATGTCTGATAGCGTCTCGTCGATTTCTACTGTTGCTATTCCGCCTGGGAATACAAGAATTATGATGAGTAAATATAGACAGAAGAGCAAATATAATCATCAATTTCCTTTTTCATCTCATCTTCTGATGAGGTTACATTGTAAGTAAGCCTGTAGAAGTAACTAATTTAGAATTTTATCGACTTCCAAAAAGATGATTTGCAAAGGGACAATATTCAAGCAATGGAAATGTCACAAAACCTCCCAGGAAAACAACATATTATACCGTTGAATATGATTACATTTCCATTCCTTTTGCTATTTGTATGCCAATTTGGAAATATTTTTTTGTTCTGAAGGATACTTACGCACGTTTAGTACCAATAAACTTTAAGGACTGAAATATGAAATCGCTTTTTTTCGGAAGAAAATAATTGATAATTATGATACACCTGGAACAAACTAAAAGTAATTTATTTACCAATTTGTACATAAGTGTGTGGCTCGCTGACTCGGCACACGAAGGGGCTGCCGGGCACTGGTTGTTCGTTGAACGTGACCGACACTCGGTGTGGCTCCCGCGACACTGGCACAAAGGTGACGTCGTACAGGCCGCGGGCTACTGCTACCACCTGTTCGAAGAGAATATAATATGACAAATATGAATTTGTCAGCGTTGGAAATATTTTATTGTATACCTCGATATAAAATTCCTCATTATTCATACCTATGGCCTACCCTCTGGTTAGTATAACCGTATCAACGTCAGCAATACCAGAAGGAATAAAAGATGTAATAAGTTTTGCAGTCTATTTGAAGGACAGTGAACGCCTATAGGTGTCATAAAAAGTATATGATATTTTAAAAACCAATTCACGGTTTAGCAAAAAATCCTGTGTCGGATGACTTAACATACACCCGACCAATAGACATGATGAAGAAAACCTATATTTTGTCCCGTTTACTTTCCGAAGGAAAGACGACAGGTAATGCCAATTTATTTGCCCAAGCCAGCGAGGATTATAGATATTTACCTCAGCCTTAACAGTAGTGGAAGGTGTAGACACGACCAGTTCCAGCGTGCCCTCGCCGGCGCCGGCGGCGTCCACGCTGAAGGTGACCGGCTTGCCGACCTCCACACCTCGCTCCTCGTCCACACCCTCGTCTAAGCTTAGACCTTCTAGGGTACCCTCCAGTTCTGTGGATATATTTTTGGGTTAGATTAGATTATTCATAGTTTTCAGATAGTATATATCTATACGTATTATGTAAGTCAGTAGTGACAAACTTTTAATAAGTAATCATATGAGACTAACGACCATTTCCAATATTTTATATATGGTAGGTTTGGCTACTAGAGATATATTTATGACATATTTTGTACGGAGTTTATGTTAATTTTATATCTCTGACCAAATCAATCGATAGAAAAAATCTTGAAAACGACAGTTAGTAAGATTTGACCTCAAAGTTTTTATAAATGCACTATATTTGTGGTTTATAAAATCTGTATCTACACTTAACACTTACAATTAACACTTGGAAAACATAATCGCCTATACGCGTCATAAAAAATAACCTTATTGTTGTCTGTTTCTGTACTTCGAAGCTTTAATCTATTTTATGGGACTACACGTTGTATTTACTGCCAAGCCCAGTTCCTATAATACACGCTGTCGAGCGCTTGCCGATCACGGATATTCGGCCGTGCAGTTGGTCTTCAAAAACTGGCCACGGGTACATCGCTAAACTAAGCTATAGCACTCACCTCCAGGACCGAGTCCAGTGACTCTCACACGTCTGACGTCATACACGTTGCACGTGAAGGGCGAGCCAGGCACGTGTCTGCCCGCGCAGGTGACCTGCACGGTGTGTCTACCGACGGCCTCGGGCGTGTAGGTCGCTGTGTATCGACCCTCGCCAGTAGCGGACACCCGCGCGCGCACGTTCGTGCCGCCTGGACCCGCCACGTATACTGTGGGCTCGCCCGCTGGTTGACAATAAACATATTGAGATTAGAGGAGGCTTTTACAACTACTACATCTTAAAATTATGTGACGTAATTTTATTCTTGTTTGTCTTATTCTTATATGCTTTTCTTTATTGATAAACTAGTGAATTGAATTTAGTATAGAGTTCCCTCTTGTACATAGATAAATCATTGTGTATTTTGTAAGTGCATTCCACTTCGTATTATATGATTGGTGTGTGCGTGTGAGCGCTTAAAAATACCTCATTTAAAGCCTGAACTGGTATTTCCTTAGAAATTCACAAATCATTAAGTACCTATCAGATTTTTTGGCCTGAAACTGAGTAGGCCATGTTTTTCAATATAAATCTTTCTCTTTCTCCTAGCGTTATCCCAGTTTCAACCAGGGGTCCGCTTCTAGTCTAACCGGATTAGACTGAATATTAGCTTTTCCACGGAGCGATTGCCTATCTGACCTCCGCAACCCAAATGGATAGCGATATTCCATGGTTTAGACTAGTGTCAGTTTATTCAGAGATAGGTACTGACTCCCTATAACGACTGTCAAAGATCTTCATGACAACCGATGCCGACGGCTTAACGTGCTCTCCGAGGCACGGGGCAAGCGATAATTAATAATTCAATACGCACATAAAAGTCAGTGGTGCGCGCCTAGGATTCGAACCCGATACCCTCTGCATGGCAGTCTGTTGGTATCTCCACTAGGCTATCGCTGCTTCCACTAGGCTATCGCTGCTTTGTTTTTCAATATATGTTTTTCAATATAAGTGTTTTTCAATATAAATAATTGTATCAAAACGGCAAATCTAATTCAGTTCATTATTTATATAGAAGGACTTAAAGGCTCTGTTAAGTATAAATAACTCATATCACAAACTTTCTAAAACACTCTCACAGAAAACCAAACAACACAACACATACTTTGCGGCAGTATCAAGTTTAACTTGCTAGCAGTTTTCAGTCTAAAAGCTAACTTGTACAAAGTGACGTACAGTGACATTTCACACAACTCCTTAGAAACGCGCGCAACGAACGTATCTCCCGTCTATTCCTCGACGTCATTTGTAATACTGAGTGCACATTATTGTTGACGCGTCGACAACATATTTTCAAACAATAAACATTCATAACATAATCACAAACAATAACTGACAACATAGCATTCAGTCTAGAACAAGCCTAAACAATGTTGGCTATGAAGTCAGATAAATATTTACACTTGGTGATTGTGTAGTCGAATGCATCATATATGTAATATGTTCTTCATTGTATGAGGTTATCGCATTAGTGGCGTAATGTGGAATGCTTTCTTATAAGATTGGTCGACCAGTTATGTAGTTGGATGCAACCAATGCGGGCAGAATTTGGAAGAGGGTATGACGTATGTTTTGTGGTGAACCTTATACGAAATATGTATTACTAGTCGACGCTAGCGGCTTCGCACGCACATATTTTCGAATTTCCCATTTTGCCCGATCTCGTGGGAAATTCGGGAAATCCTGTCTAAGTGCACCCCTACGGTCCCCAAGGAACATACATGCTAAATTTCAGCTTCTTGCGCCGAGTAGTTTCGGCTGTAGCTTGTCTGTCAGTCAGTCAGTAACGCAAGGATTTTATATATACAGATACAGACATTTGTGTTATGGCGTTTGAAGACAAACTGTAAATTCAGCTTTAGAACTGATAAGTTTCCCAATGTCTCTAGTCATCGCATGTTAATGTTTTCAACTAAGTGTTAGGAGTCTACATGGGAGCATTGAATCATGATAATATTTGAAAATTACGATTCTTAGTCGAAATATCAACGGAAGCTGAACTAAATATAAGGTAGATTTCAATAACAAAACAACGCCACAAATAAAAAATGCAATGAAAGGTACCCTATCATAAATGATTAAGATATGAAAAATGTACACATCTCATTGAAATAAAATATAATAAAGCCAAAGAGTTTGCTTGCTTGCTTGAATGCATTAATCTCAAGAAGATAGTCCATTTATCAAGGATGGCTATAGGCTATATAAAATCAAGCTATGGGCCATGCGAGCAGAGCAGTAGCCCTAAATATCGCAGTGTAACCGCGGGCTCATCTAGACCTATGGAATAGCAATTTTACGAATGTGTATACTTACAAAGAAAGCCAGTAAGGTGTATATCGGCGGGTTCAGCCCTAGGTGCCGACACGAGTCCAGGGCCGGAAGCGCGCGCGTCGCCGGCCGGCGCCGGCGCCGTCACCGCGCACGTGAACGGCGAGCCCGGCACCGCTTGACCGTTGAACCGGACCGACAGCGTGTGCGGCGCCGCTTCTACTGGCTTGAAGTTTACCTGTAGGGAATATTAAGCTCTTAGTTCGCAACTGGGTTGACGCTAGATTATGTGATTGTGGTTTCAGGTGAGTGTGTAAATTTTTAAAATTATAAGTATTTGACATGAAAAAAAAAGTGATGAATATGCATGTAGAAGTACGAAAAGGGAGATGACGGCCAAGGAAAAGATGGATGGACTGTGTGAGGATGGATATGAAAGAGAAAAGGGTAAATGATCGGATGACTGGCAACAGAGAAGTATGGAAGTGAAGGACATACTGCGCCGACCCCAAATAAATTGGGACCAGGGCAAGACAATGATGAAGTATTTAATCATCCAGAAATATTTGCCGCGAGATTTCAAGCAACTGCCTTATGGCCTAACCCAGAACTATGCGTAATATGAGTTTTATTTCATTGAAGCCTAAATCTTAATTAAATGAATTATTATTAAAAAATACAGCAAATCCAATATCGAATTATACTGTTTTAAGTTAATTTTATGTGCAATATTAATCTTGTCTATAAACATATACTTTCAAAATAAGAGCACACATATTTATATTTATGTAGTAACGGTTCATAAATTACGAGATTGAAATCCGTTACAAAAATAAAAAACAAAATATGTATATTATTATAAAAGATCTCACCTTAAACCTGGCATTCCCTTCACTTTGTACGTAGTTGGGCACATTTCTTCCATTCACCGCAACTATAATCTCTAAGTTACCGGCGCCTGAAACATACGAAAGCCTTCTAGTAAAACCAAACACATTGAACATAGAACTGAATATTTCAAACAACTTTAGGAAACACATGCTTGCATAACTCTCAAGTAATATAATAATATGCTATGTATGAAAAGGATAAATTTATATTTATTTTATGTAAACAAGTCACACTTAAATCCGATAATTATTAACTTATCTATATCCCGGACTGTGTTTTAATTATGACCTTTAATTAACATTCGAATATACGGCAGTTTCCTGTTTGTTTTATCTTTAGGTAAAATGTAGGTGCACAATTTTGCAGTATTCTACTTATATACTATTCTACCTATATAGATTTTTAATTATGAGCATAATTTATATTCGAATATGCTTATGTGATATTCTAATATGCCTGACATAAAACTTTCATTATCTTTTCAATTCCGAATTGAAAACCCTAATATGACTAGACCATGAATATAGTCATTTAGGGGTTTCAATTCGGAATTCGAGATAGTCAGCTATAAACTTGTATAAACATTTATTTTGCCACCCTAACTTGTTTCAAAATCTACCAATTGTAGGCTGGCCGTGACAAAAGATAATATAAGGTAAAAGGTAAAAAAAAAAACAAAAAATATTTTGTTTTTTACAAACACTTGGTTTCTTTTTGTTTATGCCATTTTTAGGGTTCCGTACCTAAAAGGTAAAAAACGGAACCCTATTACTAAGCCTCCGCTGTCTGTCTGTCTGTCTGTCTGTCACCAGGCTGTATCTCATAAACCATGATAGCTAGAAAGCTGAAATTTTCACAAATTATGTATTTCGGTTGCCGCTATAACAACAAATACTAAAAATAAAAAAAATGAAAATATTAAGGGGGGGTCCCATACAAAAAACATGTTTTTTTTCGTATTTTTTGCTCAAAATTACTAACTGTAACAGGTAGACGCTTTAAATTTTCACAGAATATGTAGTTGTATATTACCTTTCAAAATAAATAATTAAATTAAAAAAAAATAATAAAGGGGGGCTCCCATACAACAAACGTAATTTTTAAGCAATTTGTTACTCGATCTTAATAAACAGGTAGAAACTTATAAAGTATTTAAGTATACATACAACGAACGTGATTTTCTTCTATTATCTATAAAGATGATGGTACGGAACCCTTCGTGCGCGAGTCCGACTCGCACTTGCCCAATTTTTATGTTTTATAATCATTGTAAAGCCGGAAAGCGGTTCCCAGGCACCAAGACATATGTAGATGATTAGTAACAAACATTGATCCTTCCATCCCCACAAATGTTCGCATTCATAATAGCGCAAGGATTTATTTCCTCACCTGCATGTGAAGCGTTGATAGTAAAAGACACAGGCCTGCCTACAACGCCGGGCGATATGTCGGTGACGTTGACGCGCGCCGCGCTGTACGCCTTCACCAGGAACGGACTGCCTTCCACGTGCCCGCCCATCGCGCCCGCACGCACCTGCCACAACAAACCAACGTATATAAATAGAGAGAGGTACAACTCAAATTCTGAACGTGTATACACTTACTTAGCATGACTGCACCATATAGAATGTGAATTAATCGCAATTTTGTTACATGTCGAAATTTTTTGGCTACTAAAACATTTTATATCTAGTAGATTCGCTTCTAGTAAATCCATAACGGACAAAGCTCTGAATTTTCCATAAAAAGTTTTCATAAACTACAATATTAGGCTTACTAGAGCTGACCATAATTCCACAGATCCTTTGACTTCTAAACTAGCTAGCCATTTATTGAATGGACTTTACACAAACTGAAATATAAGTGTACAAATTTAAGTGCAGGACACTTACCTCAATACTGTGGTCTCCAACATCGACAGGTATGAAGGAAATGGTATATCTCTTGCTGGCCTCGTTTTCGCCGATGGTTTCTTCTGCTGATACCTTGAAACAAAATAAGAATAACATTACCACTTATGAATTATAAAAAAAGATATATAATTATGTTTTATCTTTTTGTTCAAGCTATGTACTTTGATTCAGAGCATTTTTGTATTAGAATAATAAACGGGCAATTTGTCACATCAATTTAACTAGCAGTTTTTAAAGAACAATGCCCATTTTTCTTAGAGTGGATTGCACCACATCACCGGTTAAAGTAAAAGCTAAAGTCAAATTTTACAATAACTTTAACAGTAAACTTGACGGCCGCCGTAAAATGTGTTGCACCAACGTTTTTGTTGCTAATGTTAAAGTTAACAGGGTTGCTAGACAAATGAGGCGTAATCTACCTCGATTCGCTGCGGGAACTATTTTTAAGTCCGGCAATACTAGAGCTTCGCTGTTATTGATAATGTCAAGATGTCAATTGTCATATATTATATCGAACGTCAAACGAATTGAACGCGCTGAACACGCATCATTTTAAAAGATTTTAATTATCTTTCTTGTTTATACTACACCTATTACGAGTTCAAGTTTTACGAAGTGTAGAAGATAATAATGGCATCAAATACAAAAAGCTTGTACGTAAACAGCCAAACAAAGTAAGTATGCACAACTTATTCTGTTGTCCATAACACTTGCGTGTTATTCTTTTTACAGCACACAAACTTATGCCTATCTTTACGTCAAATTCTGTATATTTCAGGGAAAGAAGCGTAAACTTTACCGGAGCTGAAGTCGATAGACTTCAATCGTTAATAACCAAAGATCAAAATGTATTATTTTGTAAGAAAACCGATGCTATACGAGTAAGTAGTAAGCAAAAGGATAGCGTGTGGACTTTAATAGAAAGCGAATTTAATGCCCTTGGAGAGATCCCGCGCACTGTGAAGCAGCTCAAATACAAATTTGAGAATATCAAGAGAGTGGCAAAAAGGTACATAAACAGATACAATGATAAATATATTGAAGGGCCTGGTGCTCAAAATTTCATACTTATTTTTATTCTTCGCGACAGACATTAAAAAACTCTATAGTGAATAGTGTATTCGAAACCGCGAGCGAAAATCGTGTAAAAATAGTGCTATCCAATTGTGCGGTAGGTATACCGGGTTCGGTTCCCGGACGCGTCAAAGTGTTCGCTAGAATAGTGAAAATTCGCAAATCGGTAATAAGTAGTGCCGTGTAGTGTATAAGCATTAAACTTATACTAGTGCTAATCGTAGGGACTTAGATATCGATCATAAATAGTGTTATCAGTTGTAATAGATAAGAACTAATAGTTGATAAACAGCTGTTTTGTTTACATAGTAGTTTTATAAGTGTTTTTTAGCTTTGAATAGGCTTGAAATCATGTTTAAATAGTTTCTTATTGCTAGTTATTGGTTTATATAGTCGATATAATCGTAATAATAAACATTTGCATGTTTATCATAAACTTTGTTTATGTACGATAGTGTTTTCTTCAGAAAATTTGTATTTTTACTTATGCATCGTAGGTGTTATTATGTTATCTTAGAATTGAATAAAGCTATTTCCATGGCGTTTGTTTTATTAGATGCTCCATATAGTTGCACACAAAGGCCCACCAAAATTACATACATAACTGTAGAATTTCATAGTTTTTTTATAGAAAATATATTGGACGGATCCTTGTGTGACAACATTTTATGATAATTTTTCTTGAATAACTTAGTGATGCAAACAGTAAGGTTTATGTATTATATACCGTTCAATAGAACTTTTTGACCTATCTGGCTATATATAGAACATATATGCATGTACCATAGTATCTAAGATAATTACATGTATCACAAATAAAGATTTGTTGTGCATATGTTCGGTGCGGTGGTCGGCGTTAAGGTAAAATTTCGAAGTAGCTAAGCGACCATATTTTTGGCCAGTTTCTTGGCGTCCCAACCACTACGTTGTAACCAAGTAACTATATGTAGCCATCCAGCACCGAACACCTGAACAGCATCGCTCTCAACGTATGAAGATGTTTTATTTCTGAAGCCCCGAATAGATCGAAGCCATACAGTCCACTAGCACATAGAAGATGATCGTCGTAGGAACATTCGCCAGTCACACACCACCAGCGCACTGTGGCGGACCAGCTAAGGTTCGATTCCTGGCATCGTCACATTTATCTTTTCAACTGTTATTATTTTCATTTCTACCTAATACAATTTCAGGTAGCTAGCACAGAGAGTGTTTCGACCGTTGAGCTAGCCACCGCGCTACATTTTTGGAGACTCGAAATCTAGCCAAGAATGATTTCTTGTCCCATTTTCAAACTCGATTGGTTCTGGAGAAATACACTTTTCTTTTCCTAGGCCTTACACTTATCGGGTCTAAATCACATTCGTCTTCAGAAGAACTAGTTTCTGCGAGTATTTCTCGAAGCAGTGACATTTTTGGTGGTTATATTCGATGCGTATCAATAATAGAACAATAGAACTGACTTTAACAATAACATTAACCGGCCAATATCGGGCGGTTACAGTTAACGTAAAATTATGACGTCATTTTAACAATTGTCAAGTGGTGCAACTAATTTTTTGCTTAACCGGTACTTTGACAGATGTTGCGATCTTTGTCATTGTTAAAGTAAGATGATGCAACCCAGTCTTAGAGACGCCGGCCCAGATGTGGACAGTCAAAAATCGTAGTAGTTTTTATTGCATTAGATAAAAGAGTGTTGAACTAGAATTTTGAGATTGATTAGAGGTCCATCACATTCATAGATTTATTACAAGAAGTACTTTTATATGCTTACAAAACATTAGGTGTGTACCCACTTTTATTAGGATAGTTAAAGTATTTCGTAGTTTTGCGTAGAAACGAATGAATTAATCATTTGGTAAGAGCAGAAATCCGAAAGAAAAAGCCAGAAGTCGTAAAAGATCCAAAAACATAAAAAGCATTTACAATGTGCACGAGCAATACAAATAGGTAACAAAGAAAATAAACTGAATATGACATTATTGACATTTACAAGAGTCAAAAATGTCTTGCCATTTTACAGTTTTAAATGATATTGATTAATCGATATGGATTTCGGACATAGGTTATCTATATATTTGGTTCAAAATCGAACTTATTTGTAGTTAATCGCATATATACCTTAAAATACACACATTTGAATGTTTAAGGACCAAGTAGAGATTTGCTATTAGCTCAAATCATTTTGAGTAGACAAAACGTAAAATCGATTAAGTAGAAGTGATAATCGATTTAATATTATGATTTCTGTACTGGCAATTTCTGATCTATTGCGTGTTGGCTATTTAGACGTTAAAACATCTTTTTAAACCTATTTATTGAATAAGTTTCTCGGCACACCTTTAGTAATGCCTATAAATTAAGTTATAAATAAAAAGGATTATTCAACAACTAATTGAAACTTTATTGTGCTGTTCATGAGTTCCAAACTGGGCCAGAAATGGGCATTGTTCTTTGAAATCGTAATGTTCATATAATAATTACAAGGTATTAATTAATAAAACAACATACTGCATCTGAAAACGCATGATTACAGGGTAAAACTGGCAATTATTTATTTCTTATGATGATAATAAACTTATTACAATATTACTTACTCAATTCTTCGATATTTGTCGTGGAAAGCAAAGACAAAAAACAAAAACAAAATTATGTTTTGCCCTTAACAACTTTGAGTATTATTAAGAGAATAAATACATAAGCATTCTCATTTCTATAGTGCGTCTTGCCTAACGGGTTCCGCCAGATTCAAGAACAGTTTGTCGAAAAGGCAAAAAACATTTTTGAAGGTGTTTGAAATAGATATATTATATTGTCAATGATAATTAGAACCAGAATGTCAGTTTAGTAACATTTGTTATCTATGGTAATTAATTTTGACACTGGTCACACTTGTAAGAACTGTCAAGTCATTCTTCCTGTTTGGAACTCGGCTTTTGAAAAAGCACATTGCTAAGCGAATTGAATTTTGTGAACCGTTGTAAAATTGCCGCTATTTGAATATTCTCAAACTTAATTTACCTGCACAGGCACGGGTCGCCTAGCGGGTCCTAGCACCTCGACGTGCGGCGAGGTGGGCGAGTCCACGCTGAAGGTGTAGGCCTCGCCCACCGACACCTTGTCTGGCGACTCGCCCGACCCCGCGCCGATCACTCGCGCCGGAGCCGACACGTGGCACACGAATGGACTGCCTGTCGAATTAGACAAAGTTGTTAATATAATTATGCCCTAGTGAATAAAATCATCAATCGATACACATACACAACTTATGTAGTTTACCACAAGGTAAACCAATGTTAGAAACAGTTTTGAATTGACCGTGTTACACTACTTCGAAAGTATAACACCGAATATTAAAGGTGTTATTCTAGTCGAGAGAAATTAGGATACATCAAAATAAACACGATTGGACTGAAACATTGGGTATTTTGCTTTGAATATAATAGTGGTGCCACTATCTGCAGTATCGATGAACTAAAGAATTTCAATCGTCGTGTTGTCGGGACGTATACGCTGCGCATTCGTCCATCGAACACCTACGCTCAGCAAACCCTGAAAGGGGCATTAAATAAACTGTAATGAATATTTACCAGGCACATGGTCGCCATTGAACCGAAGCTCGACGGTGTGTGGTCTGGGATCCCTTGGCGTGAAGCTGATGGCGTACGTGTGTGCTCCCTGCGCCGCCGCCGCCGTTGGCACGCGCCCGCCGTTCACCGTCACCTCCAGGTTGCCGGGGCCCGCCGCCATTGTCTCCACTGGAACCAACAACCAAGTATTTTGTAGGGGACCAGGAAACATAACGCTGGCTGCACACGGTGCGAGGTTTTGATGCACCATAGGAAGATGCGCTGCACGCACGTAACTTCAAACCACTGCAGTCAAACCGTTCGCAAACTAACGCACCGTGGGGTAGCTTTATAAGAACAACCAATACGGACATATTCAAAGAGCAAACTATAAGAGGTATCATTAGACAAAGTAAAGGATTTAACCAGGGCCATATATAGACCTGTGCAATAGACCTGTACTAACAGTAGTCAGGCACAGAGCAGAGGTGCGCAAAAGGGCTCCAAAATCTATCAAAGGCGCAGGCGAAATTGGTAACTGGCGCATAGAAGACTACACATGATCCAATGCCATTACTAGTATTGTGTGAGTCACGGTAGACTTTGCAGTACCAATGAATACAGATTTACATAATAGAAGCGCATTTCTTAAGGATTTCGTGTGCCGATTCCAAGTGGCGAATTGGCGGGTGTGGTCAGTTCGTCTCTCTTGCACTCATAGAGACAGCTGTCACAGCGCGACTGCCACGCCGCCAAGCGGCAATTTGGGTCACAGAAAGTTTGTCTATAGAGCGCCCATAAGAAATGCGCCTCTATATAAATATCTATGCTCTATGGCAGTACATAATACAATTTAGATTTAGAAGAATATAAGCCCTGCAAACGTCGTGTTATAATCCCTATACCTAATGTGTAATTAATCGCTTACCTAAGAAGGTTACCGGTTTGCCCACAGTTCCATGAGTGACGTCTTTTACTCTAATGGCGTTGACATCGTATACCTAGAAACAAACAATTTTCAATTCAGTGGAACTAGCAACATAACAAGTAAAATTCTATCTGAGGTATACAAAACTTTAAAATAAACTAATAACATTGCAACTGACAATTTGTAGACATGAGATAACTGGTATACTCACTTTCAAATGGAACGGGCTGGCAGGTATAGGCACGGAATCGACGAGTACATTGAGGCGGTGTTCCCCCACAGCTCTTGGCACGAACTCTGCGCGGAACAGCGTGTCGCCGGCCGCCGCCACCGCCGCGGGCACGGAGGCGCCGTTGGGCCCTGCGCCACACCGCAAGTGACTCTCCACTCCCCACACTCCCCGCCCCCCGCCCCGCCCTAACGCCTACCCCCACTACCCCGCGACAACCATGTTAGCAGTTAGGGCGAAGCGGATGAGCTTTATATGAATGTTACATCGACGGTTATTTCAGTATCTGCAACTGAAATCTCAACAATATTTACGCGACTTTTTCTCTCATATAATGAACTTACATACTACTGGTTAGTCAATCCTAACGTCTATATAGTTGTGAATAATGTTAGTTGTTAGTAACTAATATCTAAGCTTGATTAGGTGAGGTTGTTAGTGCAGCAAAGCTGTCATGATAGTATATTTAACGTTATGTACTTCGAAATATAACTAATCTCTTTCGTTTAACTCCCTTGAACCAAATCCCCTCATTCTACGTCATTCTTTTTTTTCAGATATCCAAAAATTACTTTTATGGTTTTCTCATTTATACCACCCTGAAAAAAGAACCAAAATATTATGATACATTTCTTAGCATAAAAGCGACCAGCAAGATGGAAATGTTAAAAGATTTTAGTTAAATAGATGTAGCACGCTTTTCATATCATTCAAGTCCACAACACAAGTTTTTGACCACACAATATTGTTAGATGGAGTCTTTGCAATGTAATGGGTGAGATATTGGTTTAGTTTGTACATCTATAAACTGTTTTGACACACAAACATTTTACAATAAAGTGCCAAGCTATATGCAACATTCAAATTATAAGAAAATACAAATATGTCTTAAAGACTATTTAGTGCTCAATTACATGGATGTTTTTATCCACAGGCTATTTCTACATCTATACTAATATTATAAAGAGGTAAAATTTGTATTTTTGTTTGTTTGTAATGGATAAACTCAAAAACTACTGAAACAATTTTAAAAATTCTTTCACCATTAGAAAGCTACATTATCTGCGAGTAACATAGGCTATATTTTATTTTAGAAAAAATAGGGGTTCGTAAGATATTTGTGTTTTTCGGGTACGCGAAGTAGTTCCCTCAGGACGCAGGTGAAACCACGGAAAACGGCTAGTCTTTGATAATATAATATAGTGAGTGATGTCTTTATGTTACTTTAATTAGTACTTTATATTAGTTAAATACATATTATTTGAATACATTACTGTACTGATTAACTAAAGTAAACAACTTGGCGATTGAAAAGTACAACCATGAGTTTCTTGCCTGGATATCCTATCTCATGAAAACTCTACTAGCTATACAAGCATTTCTTTTCCTTTCAATGTGCAATCATTTTGAGTTCAGTCATTATTTAAACCAGCAATACAGGTGAGCAAATGTTTGTACTCAGTTAATATTTGGTCATAAACTGAGAGCTTGTTAATTAATTTATGTTCCTACTTCAATGCTTTTCAAATTATTAAAAAGCGTATACCACATAGGTATTTATACCACATTACTTCCTAACAGATGAATTTGGTTCCTTTTATCTAGCAAAGAGCATTGATGCTCTAGTAATAGAGGACTCACCCTCAACATTGACTTCTATCTGGTCAAGTGTGGCGGTGGGGTGGTGCAGTGTCAGTGTGGCGGGTTGGTGCAGGGGCGCGGGGCCCGGCACTGTAACGCGGGCGCCGCCGCCGCCGCCCTCTGACACTTGGATGATTAGCGGACAGCCGGGCACTCTCATCTGTACAGAAATTATATAGCATGGTAAGAAAATAATACAGTATTATAAGAGATTTATTCTTTTAGTTTGATGGACTGTCTATAAACAATATTTTTTCTTATTTATCTACTGTATAAGTTCATTCTACTTTTACTGTATACACTTATCATTCGAAAACATTTTATTATAAAGTTAAACAGTTAAATTTTTATAAAATAATTATTAGAATTGAAAATCAAGGATCAAAACAAAAATTACGGGGAAAATAATACTTTAGCAATAACTTACTTTGTTGAAAGACACATTGACTACATGGTCACATGCTTCTGTTGGCGTAAAGGACACCATGAAGCGAGCATTCCCCTGGAATAAATTAAGGTCACAATTATTACATTTGCTAAGGAAGCTATCTCTTCAATTAGTTACAGACTTTGTGTCTGTAACTAATTGAAGATTGTCTAGGAGATTCTGAGTAGTATTATTTTGAAAAATATGATAAAAATATTTTGATAACTATGGTCAAAACTGAACTCTATTTCCACACCACTTTAATATTGCTAGAAAGCTTGCTATAAACAGATCAAGGGAACATGTCTACTAATTGGTTTCTATAACATTTCCTTACAATTATTTTTTAAAACATACAGAAATTTTATTAACTATAATGGACATTGAATTTTGCAATTGCAAATAAGTATTGATAACTCTCAAGCAATGTACTTACTTGTGGGTGAACCTGTGTGGGTATATTGAGTCCTCTCGCAGCAACTGTGATCTCAAGGTTTCCTTCACCTGCCTGGGCGGCATCTACTGCCAACTGTACTGGCACTCCAACACGAGCTGAAGTTCCACCGTTTACACTGACTAGCTTGTTATCGTATGCCTTGCAGACAAATGGTGTGCCCTGGAAGACATCCAATGACATCATTAGAAATAGCTTCAAATTCTGCATCATATTTTCTTCATCTATACACACACAATTTACACGCATTTTATTGGGTTGGGTTTAGAAACGTGCTGCCTCGATAGACGAAAAGTGAGGATATTAGGGGGTTCTAGGGGGTCTTCTCATACCTATGCAACACGATTTTCTTGCCGGAAACGCCGTTTTATAAAAAAAAATACGACAATATTCTTAATTTTTAGGTTAGGTTAGTGTAGTAGAACACTTTTTTTAACGCAAATTTGGAAAAAGGAAATATAGCAAAGGTAAATATACCCATATTATTTATAATTAGACTTATTATGCAGACAGGACTTAGTCTCAGAACCGACACGGGGCACCCCGACCCCACGTAGTGTTGTGGTCCCTACCCCTAGAGTGTTTTTATAAATGCGGGAGCCAGAAGCTTGAGGGAGGTCCTGAGTGGAGCAAGCCACACGAGGCCGAGCAGAGCGAAGGGGGGAGGTGGCGAGCGAAGCGAGTCGCCGACCTCCGTAGCGATGCGAAGGTTGAGTGTGGTGTAGCGACACTCAGGGGTGACCGAGAGCTTTTGGCGGGAGCACACCCGGAGTCAGACTCAGTTCACAGTACAAAACACACACAGTACCTAAAAAAAAAGTGCCTACTACACTAACCTAACCTAAAAATTAAGAATTTTGTCGTAGTTTTTTTTTATAAAACGGCGTTTCCGGCAAGAAAATCGTGTTGCATAGGTATGAGAAGACCCCCTAGAACCCCCTAATATCCTCACTTTTCGTCTATCGAGGCAGCACGTTTCTAAACTTTAACCATTTTATTTATACGCTTTATCGAAAATTTTAATCAATGTTTGGCAAGGCAAATGCGAACCTTCTAAACTACTATTTATTTTATACTTACAGGCACTATTTGATTGTTGTATTGCGCGGTGAGTGTGTGTGGTCCGACATTTTTGGGTGTAAAGCTTGCGACGAGGCCGGTAACAGCGTCGCCTGTGAGCCGCACTGGGACTTCGCCCCTCGGGCCTCGTACCGTCACTGTTAGTTCCCCACCCGCTGAACCCTCCACACGAACCGAACATGATGCTAATTCGCCCACTGGTATGAGTTCTGCAATAAAATAAATTAAGGTATTTTATAAAAATAATATTAATAAAATAATTAAACAACTTCGCGCCATTCACCTTGTAATGTAGGTATTTTGTTTGTAAATTGTAATGTTTGACTTATTTGACATTATTTTGTTATGACATTTAGACAGCTGTTTCGTGTTGCCAGTAGGTTTAACGTGTGGAAATGTTGCAACTTGAAGTTTTTCGATTAATTAATTTAAACAGTTTTAACTTTATTTATAAAATTGATTATAATCATAATAATTATCATCAAATAATGCTGATCTCAAAGGCCTCAAAGCCCTGCTAGGTCGGGGCTCTGTTAATATCATTTACAATGACATCGAAAAAGATACATAGCAGAGGTAAATCTCAATCAAAGTAAAACAGGTAACAAACATTTGATATGAGTGTCAAACTATCAGCTGTACCTATCCCTTTTACCAAGATTGCGCCCGGGACGACGGATGCTCTGACAAAAATGCAAACTCAAATGCAACTAATCAATGAACTAATTTTAAAAAGGAATGTTATATCTAGGTACTAGGAAATGAATCCAGTACTTGTTCAGGTGAAAACTTACCAACTTGAGAAGTATCAATTGTGACTCTTTGTGCAGGCGCTACGTGAAATATAAAAGGTGAAGATGGCACTGGTTCTCCGTTAAATTTGATATCCACTCGATGAGGTGTTGCCGCTTCTGGTCGCCAGAAGACGAGACATCTGCCGCCACCCACAACCTACACAAAAAGCAAACATTTATTTGTAGATAGTTAGGTAGTTACGTACTTACCTACTTATTACAAAGCCAATTATATTCTTCTTAGAAAAAGAACTTACGTGTGATTTTTTGTAGATATTCATTAGGTTAGTACTTAGGTATGAATAATATGGTTGTCTTGTGCTTTAAACTGTGAAGATTCATTAAACTGGCACCAGATATGTATTTGTGTACCTATATACCTACCTATGTAGGAGCTATGAATAGGTAGTTACCTAGGCCACATTCTAGATCTTAACTATTAGGTAGGCATATTAGTACCATATTTACCAACTTACTGCATTAAGGACGCGTTTACGCTTCTATCAAAAAAACACATATTTCCGGTACATTTTACGACAATTTTAGATAATCTATACATATAAATAAAATTGAAGTGTCTGTCTGTGATTTCAAAATAACTAGGTTAATATATCAATATATCAAAATATTATCAAAGGGATTGATCGACATAAGATTTGCTTTCTGCAAAGATTATAGTCAAACTTAAGGTATTATCGTTAATTAATTATTAATAATATTATTATCTTTGAAATTTTATAACGTAGTGTACTATGTATAACATATATATTTATTTTTTGTGACATTCCAGTCTTGTGAGTAGGTAGGTACTTCATTCAGTTTCTGAGTAAGTATTTAAACTGATACCTGACGCTCAATGAAAAATGGATCTGTAATACCCCTTCCAATTTAAAAGGTTGCAATTCCCTATATGTGTAAGTTTTGCTATGACTATAAATAAGTCTCAAGGCCAGACCCTCCAAAAAGTCGGCATTGATTTAAGCAAGGGTTGCTTTAGCCATGGACAACTATACGTGGCAAGTTGGCGAGTGGGTGACGCCACAAATGTAGTTATCCTAACCAACGAAAATAGTACACCCAATATCGTTTACAAAGAGGTATTGACATAAAATAGTTTCTTACCAAAGCTAAGTAATTTAAATGTTCACAACGTTAACTTCAAAATCTGCGAATTTTCAAACAAACTTTCATCCTCTATTTCACCTCTTGAGTGCTAATTTTACTAAAATCGGTATTAAAACAATCATTCAATTTATTTTGTTACATATAGCTTTATATTAGTTTGCCGAATGCTATCTTCAAAACCAAATATTATTTTAAACAAAAATTTTAATGCCCAATAGGTATACCAGCCCTTTTCCATTGCTGGACACGAGCCTCTTCTCATTTCGAGAAGGGCGACGCCGTAGTCCAACACCCTGGCTAAGTGCGACTTCAAATATAGTGACATCATATTGTGCTATAGCCTGTTACTACATGCTAAAATTAACAAATCCATAATCTTCTTCTTAGCGTGTCGATGGCAATCTAAATTGTGCCAGCCCAGAACTTAGCTACGAGTATGGCATTTTCAGTAGCGTCCATAAGTTCCTGTAGCGTGCAGGTATTAGGTATCCAATGCCCTGTATTAGGTATCCATAATTTGTAATTAAGATGTTACTAAGACAATAGAGTGTAAAAAGACCCTTATCGAAACCTGAAATCCCATATTGTACTAATCATTACGACCATTTTTACTTCGGCGCCATCTATACTATCACCTATTACAAACGTAGGTTTTGAGCAGGGATGAATATATATTTTTTTTATTCTTGCCCGCTATAAGTAATTACCTACAGAACGGACTTTGATAAAACTTTGCAGTAATAAATTTTGCGTATACGCCAGAACAGGGCATTGGATACCTTTTGCCTCGATAATGGACATCACGCGAGCGAAGCCGCGGGCAAAAGCTAGTACAAAATAAATTTACTTGTACGTAATTCGCACAGAATACGAGAAGTATCAAATTGATTTTAGCGAATATTTTGTATTCGTATATTGCTTTTTTCGTCTTCGGGCTGCAGCGACAAGCGACATAGAGTCCACTCCCGACGGCGCTCAAGCGCAGACTGAGATCTCATTGCAGAATTTGGGCTGGCACAATTTAGATTACCATCGACACGCTAAGAAGAAGATTATGGATTTGTTAATTTTAGCATGTAGTAACAGGCTATAGCACAATATGATGTCACTATATTTGAAGTCGCACTTAGCCAGGGTGTTGGACTACGGCGTCGCCCTTCTCGAAATGAGAAGAGGCTCGTGTCCAGCAATGGAAAAGGGCTGGTATACCTATTGGGCATTAAAATTTTTGTTTAAAATAATATTTGGTTTTGAAGATAGCATTCGGCAAACTAATATAAAGCTATATGTAACAAAATAAATTGAATGATTGTTTTAATACCGATTTTAGTAAAATTAGCACTCAAGAGGTGAAATAGAGGATGAAAGTTTGTTTGAAAATTCGCAGATTTTGAAGTTAACGTTGTGAACATTTAAATTACTTAGCTTTGGTAAGAAACTATTTTATGTCAATACCTCTTTGTAAACGATATTGGGTGTACTATTTTCGTTGGTTAGGATAACTACATTTGTGGCGTCACCCACTCGCGAACTTGCCACGTATAGTTGTCCATGGCTAAAGCAACCCTTGCTTAAATCAATGCCGACTTTTTGGAGGGTCTGGCCTTGAGACTTATTTATAGTCATAGCAAAACTTACACATATAGGGAATTGCAACCTTTTAAATTGGAAGGGGTATTACAGATCCATTTTTCATTGAGCGTCAGGTATCAGTTTAAATACTTACTCAGAAACTGAATGAAGTACCTACCTACTCACAAGACTGGAATGTCACAAAAAATAAATATATATGTTATACATAGTACACTACGTTATAAAATTTCAAAGATAATAATATTATTAATAATTAATTAACGATAATACCTTAAGTTTGACTATAATCTTTGCAGAAAGCAAATCTTATGTCGATCAATCCCTTTGATAAAACATAATTATATTATATTTGTCTATATATCAATCGAAGAGCGATCCATTAAATTAAATGAATAATATAACACAGTGCCATCTGTGTAGAATTTGAGCTAAATGTTTAGCCTAGCTATCTAAAATTCGACTGTGAATGAAACCATAGTGCAATCTAGGACTTTGATACAACGCCATCTATTGGAACAATGTGTAAACTTTCATTATATAGTAAGAAAATTTACTATTTGTGCTATTTATAGGATTTATTTAATATTATTTAATACGCTATTTTAAACATAAATAGTTGTCTATAGCTCTAGTCATTCGTTTAGATAGTACATGGCAGCACATTCGCTATCTGAGTAAATTTAACGTATTTTTGGATTTCATGCTAAATCCCTTAATGTTAATAAGATAAAATGTAGCCTATATGTAGCGCTGAAAACTCCTCTTTTATCCAGTGAAAGTCCCATTAAAATCGGTTCAGCCATTCCAGAGATTACCCCGGACAAACAGAAAGACAGACAGACAGA
This sequence comes from Euclidia mi, assembly GCA_944739405.2. Lineage (NCBI taxonomy): Eukaryota > Metazoa > Arthropoda > Insecta > Lepidoptera > Erebidae > Euclidia > Euclidia mi. The sequence goes on from OX123187.2 coordinate 43,002,124, forward strand.
CAGACAGACAAAAATGTTAAAAAGGGTTGTTTTGGACTTAGAATCGTGTAACTTACTATATTATGAACTTGAAAAAACCTAGTTATTTTGAAATCACAGACAGACACTTCAATTTTATTTATATGTATAGATGTATAGATAAATGGACATTATTACTTTATTTTCTCCGTTATGTTGAGTCAGGATATATTTCGGTATTTAGATATTATTTTGTTTCTTGCGTTGAAATCTGGTAAGATTATCTGGACTGATGGTATACCATCCCGTTCAAGTGTTGCGACTGGAACTCATAAAAGAGTAGACCTCGTTATGCCAGGTTGGGGCTCATTTTATTTGTTTTGGTGAGACCCTACCACTGGTACTAGTGAAGTAACCTTCCAAGGTTATTCGATGAGTCGTGCTGGTACTCATATGTGAGTAGAGCTAGGCATGCCGAGTTTGTGCTTATTTTGTTTGTACATAAGAGACCCTACCACTGGAACTTATGAAGTAACCTTCCAGGGTTATTCAATTACTCTTGCTGGTATTCATGTGTGAGTAGAGCTAGGCATGCCGAGTTTGGGCTCATTTTGTTTGTACATAAGAGACCCTACCACTGCATTTTATGAAGTAACCTTCCAGGGTTATTCAATGACTCTTACTGGTACTCATATGTCAGTACAGCTAGGCATGCCGAGTTTGGGTTCATTTTGTTTGTACATAAGTGACCCTACCACTGGAACTTATGAAGTAACCTTCCAGGGTTATTCGATGACTCTTGCTGGTACTCATATGTGAGTAGAGTTAGGCATGCCGAGCTGGGCTCATTTTGTTTGTACATAAGAGACCCTACCACTGGAACTTATGAAGTAACCTTCCAGGGTTATTCAATGACTCTTGCTGGTACTCATGTGTGAGTAAAGCTACGCATGCCGAGTTTGGGCTCATTTTGTTTGTACATAAGAGACCCTACCACTGCATTTTATGAAGTAACCTTCCAGGGTTATTCAATGACTCTTACTGGTACTCATATGTGAGTAGAGCTAGGCATGCCGAGTTTGGGCTCATTTTGTTTGTACATAAGAGACCCTACCACTGGAACTTATGAAGTAACCTTCCAGGGTTATTCAATGACTCTTGCTGGTACTCATGTGTGAGTAGAGCTAGGCAAACCGAGTTTGGGCTCATTTTGTTTGTACATAAGAGACCCTACCACTGCATTTTATGAAGTAACCTTCCAGGGTTATTCAATGACTCTTAATGGTACTCATATGTCAGTAGAGCTAGGCATGCCGAGTTTGGGTTCATTTTGTTTGTACATAAGTGACCCTACCACTGGAACTTATGAAGTAACCTTCCAGGGTTATTCGATGACTCTTGCTGGTACTCATATGTGAGTAGAGCTAGGCATGCCGAGTTTGGGCTCATTTTGTTTGTACATAAGAGACCCAACCACTGCAACTTATGAAGTAACCTTCCAGGGTTATTCGATGACTATTGCTGGTTCTTATATGTGAGTAGAGCTAGGTATGCCGAGTTTGGGCTCATTTTGTTTGTACATAAGAAACCCAACCACTGCAACTTATGAAGTAACCTTTCAGGGTTATTCAATGACTCTTGCTGGTTCTCATATGTGAGTAGAGCTAGGCATGCCGAGTTTGGGCTCATTTTGTTTGTACATAAGTGACCCTACCACTGGAACTCATGAAGTAACCTTCCAGGGTTATTCAATGACTCTTGCTGGTACTCATGTGTGAGTAGAGCTAGGCATGCCGAGTTTGGGCTCATTTTGTTTGTACATAAGAGACCCTACCACTGCATTTAATGAAGTAACCTTCCAGGGTTATTCAATGACTCTTACTGGTACTCATATGTCAGTAGAGCTAGGCATGCCGAGTTTGGGTTCATTTTGTTTGTACATAAGTGACCCTACCACTGGAACTTATGAAGTAACCTTCCAGGGTTATTCAATGACTCTTACTGGTACTCATATGTCAGTAGAGCTAGGCATGCCGAGTTTGGGTTCATTTTGTTTGTACATAAGTGACCCTACCACTGGAACTTATGAAGTAACCTTCCAGGGTTATTCGATGACTCTTGCTGGTACTCATATGTGAGTAGAGCTAGGCATGCCGAGTTTGGGCTCATTTTGTTTGTACATAAGAGACCCAACCACTGCAACTTATGAAGTAACCTTCCAGGGTTATTCGATGACTATTGCTGGTTCTTATATGTGAGTAGAGCTAGGTATGCCGAGTTTGGGCTCATTTTGTTTGTACATAAGAAACCCAACCACTGCAACTTATGAAGTAACCTTTCAGGGTTATTCAATGACTCTTGCTGGTTCTCATATGTGAGTAGAGCTAGGCATGCCGAGTTTGGGCTCATTTTGTTTGTACATAAGTGACCCTACCACTGGAACTCATGAAGTAACCTTCCAGGGTTATTCGATGACTCTTGGTGGTACTCATATGTGAGTAGAGCTAGGCATGCCGAGTTTGGGCTCATTTTGTTTGTACATAAGAGACCCTACCACTGCATTTAATGAAGTAACCTTCCAGGGTTATTCAATGACTCTTACTGGTACTCATATGTCAGTAGAGCTAGGCATGCCGAGTTTGGGTTCATTTTGTTTGTACATAAGAGACCCTACCACTGCATTTTATGAAGTAACCTTCCAGGGTTATTCAATGACTCTTAATGGTACTCATATGTCAGTAGAGCTAGGCATGCCGAGTTTGGGTTCATTTTGTTTGTACATAAGTGACCCTACCACTGGAACTTATGAAGTAACCTTCCAGGGTTATTCGATGACTCTTGGTGGTACTCATATGGAAGTAAAGCTAGGCATGCCGAGTTTGGGCTCATTTTGTTTGTACATAAGAGACCCTACCACTGGAACTTATGAAGTAACCTTCCAAGGTTATTCGATGAGTCGTGCTGGTACTCATATGTGAGTAGAGCTAGGCATGCCGAGTTTGGGCTTATTTTGTTTGTACATAAGAGACCCTACCACTGGAACTTATGAAGTAACCTTCCAGGGTTATTCAATGACTCTTGCTGGTATTCATGTGTGAGTAGAGCTAGGCATGCCGAGTTTAGGCTCATTTTGTTTGTACATAAGAGACCCTACCACTGCATTTTATGAAGTAACCTTCCAGGGTTATTCAATGACTCTTACTGGTACTCATTTGTCAGTAGAGCTAGGCATGCCGAGTTTGGGTTCATTTTGTTTGTACATAAGTGACCCTACCACTGGAACTTATGAAGTAACCTTCCAGGGTTATTCAATGACTCTTGCTGGTATTCATGTGTGAGTAGAGCTAGGCATGCCGAGTTTAGGCTCATTTTATTTGTACATAAGAGACCCTACCACTGCATTTTATGAAGTAACCTTCCAGGGTTATTCAATGACTCTTACTGGTACTCATTTGTCAGTAGAGCTAGGCATGCCGAGTTTGGGTTCATTTTGTTTGTACATAAGTGACCCTTCCACTGGAATTTATGAAGTAACCTTTCAGAGTTATTCGATGACTCTTGCTGGTACTCATATGTGAGTAGAGCTAGGCATGCCGAGTTTGGGCTCATTTTGTTTGTACATAAGAGACTCAACCACTGCAACTTATGAAGTAACCTTCCAGGGTTATTCGATGACTATTGCTGGTTCTTATATGTGAGTAGAGCTAGGCATGCCGAGTTTGGGCTCATTTTGTTTGTACATAAGAAACCCAACCACTGCAACTTATGAAGTAACCTTTCCGGGTTATTCAATGACTCTTGGTGGTACTCATATGGAAGTAAAGCTAGGCGTGCCGAGTTTGGGCTCATTTTGTTTGTACATAAGAGACCCTACCACTGGAACTTATGAAGTAACCTTTCAGGTTTTTCAGGTTTATTCGAAGACTCTTAGTGGTACTCATATGTGAGTAGAGCTAGGTATGTTCCAGTGGTAGGGTCTCTGATGTTCATACAAAATGAGCCTAAACTCGGTATGCCTAGCTCTACTCACATATGAGTACCAGCAAGAGTGATCGAATAACCCTGGAAGGTTACTTCATAAGTTCCAGTGGTAGGGTCTCTTATGTACAAACAAAATGAGCCCAAACTCGGCATGCCTAGCTCTACTCACATATGAGAACCAGCAAGAGTCATTGAATAACCCTGAAAGGTTACTTCATAAGTTGCAGTGGTTGGGTCTCTTATGTACAAATAAAATGAGCCCAAACTCGGCATGCCTAGCTCTACTCACATATAAGAACCAGCAATAGTCATCGAATAACCCTGGAAGGTTACTTCATAAGTTTCAGTGGAAAGGTCTCTCATGTACAAACAAAATGAGCCCAAACTCGGCATGCCGAGCTCTACTCACATATGAGTACCAGCAAGTGTCATCTAATACCCCTGGAAGTTTACTTCATAAGTTTCAGTGGTAGGGTCTCTTATGTATAAACAAAATGAGCCCAAACTCGGCATGCCTAGCTCTACTGACATATGAGTACCAGCAAGAGTCATTGAACAACCCTGGAAGGTTACTTCATAAGTTGCAGTTGTTTGGTCTCTTATGTACAAACAAAATGAGCCCAAACTCGGCATGCCTAGCTCTACTCACATATAAGAACCAGCAAGAGTCATCGAATAACCCTGGAAGGTTACTTCATAAGTTCCAGTGGTAGGGTCTTTTATGTACAAACAAAATGAGCCCAAACTCGGCATGCCTAGCTCTACTCACATAAGAGTACCAGTAAGACTCATCGAATAACCTTGGAAGGTTACTTCACTAGTACCAGTGGTAGGGTCTCACTAAAACAAATAAAATGAGCCCCAACCTGGCATAACTAGGTCTACTCTTTTATGAGTTCCAGTCGCAACACTTGAATGGGATGGTATACCATCAGTCCACATAATCTTACCAGATTTCAACGCAAGAAACAAAATAATATCTAAATACCGAAATATATCCTGAATCAACATAATGGAAAAAATAAAGTAATAATGTCCATTTAGGTATATAAAAATAAGAAACTTATTTGTACGTAATTTGCACAGCCAGGCCTATAACACATCGATACATATCACAAAAAATTCTAAGGCCCACTTGCGCAACGTTTGATTTAAGTCACTCCTTAATTTAAATTTTTTGAACAGAATTAACAGCATAAAATAATTTAACTTAAAAGTATTTAGCGTCCTCTTGCACAACGACAACAACGCTTAGATTTAGTTAAACATTTTATGAGGTCGGTAAAGTAGTTTCTACGTTTTGTTTCATGGCATGAAGCCTTTTTGTTACGATTTTAACGATGTTATGCGTATGGTTTTGCATAAAACCTTAGACTATATATACTGTGAGCATAAAATAAAACGCATTGTCGTCGCCTAGCAACGAAATGACAATTGACAAATAATAACTAGAAACTTTTAAGCATTAACCGTAGAACCCTACATGGGGTGCAGGTGCACCCCACACCGATTTGTTTTCTAAATATCTCAATTTCTTTAATATCTACGATTTCTTACCTAGAAGGTAAGTACATCAGATAAACCAAGACATCAGTAAATTAAGACGCTCAGGTACGTGACCGAAGTTCGACATTATTAATAATTTATTAGGTACGCCTACATTGCTATTTGAATTACTGACGACAGAATATTAGACCGAAATTACGTTGCGATAAAGCGAACAGAGGGTCTAGTACGAGTTTGCACTCGATCGTCACGGTGCACGATAGCCTAGTCGACGGGAACATCTCTATGGAACAATTTCCATACATTTTCTAAATGCGCCCCCTAGCGGTCTCTATCGATCGCTACTTTCCGTTAGGGGCGCAAACTCGTACTAGACCCTCAGCTTACTTCGGTCGGGCGTAGGTAAGTTCAGCAGCTACTTTTCTAGGAGCACAAGCGTAATTTGTAGCACGAGCGTAAGTTCGGCACATATGGTACCTATGTCTTCAGCCGAATACAACGGAACGTACCTACCTAAAATCAGCCCCAGAACTTCGGTCGCGTACCTTCGTCAGTGTGTTAAGATAAGACGCTCAACGAAATCTACTGGTTGTCACGTCTTGAATTTAAAACCTAGCTATGTAGATATCTCAATAGCTTGTCAGTACGTAGGTTGGTACCTAATTGGTTTAACGATGAACCTAATAAGGAATGGCATATCTAACTCTTTATTGTAGATACATTTTATACATTTCATTACAAAAAAAAATTAGATAGGTAGTACCTTAGTAGGTACTTTAGTAAGTCGGTTACTATTTGGTTACTACCTATGTAGGTAGTCGTTCATCTAGGCCGCCTAACGCATTGAGTAAAACACCTGAAAATTTTAATTCAATTAATTATTTACTTATAAACCTACATAATCCAATAAATACGTAACTAATAACAGCACAAACTTTACCTATCTCAACGTGGCGAAAAATACTGGTGAAATATTAGGGGTGAAATATTGGCGTAAATACAATTTAAACTTGATAAGGCGATTATAAAGGGCTCATTTAAAGTTACAAATTAATGTACCTAGTAAGCTTACCTGCACGTGATTAGGGACCTCGCCTTCGTTTATTGAAATTTCCAATTGCCCTTCACCCGCCGCGCTGGCGTCAACTGTAAACAAACAAAAATTGTTCTGTTACGTAATCTCTGGCAATTAAAATTTTATCTACGTAAACTTTTTTTGTGACAAAAGGACTACATTACAGCCCTTGTGAAATAATTTTGCATTAACGGCAGTCGATTGTAGGTACCTAGTAAGTTGGTATAATATGACATAACTTCACGCCTTTTATCCCCGAAGTGGCAGGCAGAGGTGTATTACACACCCACACTTAGCACGTTAGGTCTAAGACTACAGAACAAAAGGCGTTAGGTATATTTCGGTCCCAATGTACCTAATAGGGGGCGAGCTTATTACCATCTACCGGGCACGTCAATTAATTTATAATAGCGAGCGATATTTAATTTATAATGCACACATAACTTCGAAAAGTCAGAGATGTGTGCCCGGGGCACCTGGGGATCGAACCCGAGACCATCGTCTCGGCAGTCCGTTACGTACACCATGGGCTATCGCCGCTGTTTAGTTGGTTTATAATAGTTTACATCTTAAATTATACTTACATAAGCACGCTCGTTTAATTATGGAAATATATTGTAAGATCATAACTTATTCCTTAGCTCTTACGGCATATTTAAGTTAGTTAAATTAAGTTATCAATTTCTGCTCATTGACTAAGTCCCGTTGGCATTTTCACAGCGCCGACTAACATAGTTATTATTCCTACACAGGCCAATACTTGCTTGTATGACCAACAAATTATCGTCCGGTTTTCACGCTGATTATTATTTGTGTCCGTTATTTGAATGTTTGTCTGTTCCACACCCGGAACAAACACTTGAACAACAACAAAAGCCCTACTAAGCATTGATACCTATTTAAGTATAATGGTGCACTTAAACTACTTATTTTTAAAAACTCTTGCTCTCTTCTGTAACGTACAGGTAGAGTAGATAGAAATACTAACGTGAGCCTGTTGTATAAATATTTACCTTTAAACTGGCATTGCTGTCCAACGACCGCGTTGCCAACATCTGTCACTTTGATGAGACTGGCATCGTACACCTTGGCCACAAGAGGGCCTGCCGCCAGCTTGTCGTCGGCGATAGAGACCTGTAACCATTTCACACGATGTTATGACTAGCTTGAACGAAAGTATTCACCGATCAGAGCAAAGTCTCAAAACAATTTCGCGATAATGATACCAAGTTTATTAGAGCTAACATAAACATAGTATGGAGACATTTACTAAATGTTAAAATAATACCTAGTTGCTAGTAATATTTCTTTTTGTTAAACTGTGGGAAACTGAGTAGGTATGTAGACTATTCCAAAGGTTTTGCCAAGCTCAATAGACAACGACACGGGCGCCATCTCCCTACGGGTCACCTATCACATCATCAGCCTTTAACAGCCTACTGCTGGACTAGGCCTCTCCTTTGAAAGGAGGAATTGGCCTACTATACCACGCTGGCCAAACGGGTTGGTATAGGGTTTCTATCAAGTTTTCCTTCTCTTACAGTGGTGTTCTCTGCATAATATGCTCCCTCTGTCGGCTCATACGACACCCATGGGATGATAGGGTAGGGGTGTGCAAGATTGCGCAGTGTATAAGATTGCGCAGAGCGATTATCAAATCAGGAAGCAGTCGTTGGCGGCCATCTTCAGTTGACAGCTTCCTACCGACATTCTAAATGTACCGGCACAAACATTTACGTTTTTAATACAATTTCCTTAAATTTATTTGAAAATAACTAAATTTGATACCAGTCTTACATAATTTAGGTATTTTATAAACGTGGTTGCAGTAAATATAAACCAGGTAAGCTGTTTTTATCTGTTTATTTCTATCAAATTACTCTCGAATTGTGTTTCGCCTGAGCCAGTACGACATTCAAGTCAATAGATGGCACTTGTGGTATTTTAAAGCTGTTTATTACTCATTGTGCAAGAATGCGCATAGCTATCGTGTACAAGACTGCGCGCGAATTCTTGTACACTGAATCATATTTTATTTGGAATTTGTTTTTCATTAGCTATATGTAAGCTGTTAAGCTTATTAATAGCTAAAAAGAAAAGTGTAAAGCCTTTACCTAAAAAGAATAAGACAATAAGCCAAAGAAGCCAGCCAATGCACCCAAGAAAAAAATATGGTCATGTCCAGGTTGCTCAGAAGTGTACATTGAGCCAATTACCGAAGACTGGATTGAGTGTATTTGTTGCAAATAATGGTGGCACGACAAATGCACAGCATACGTGGGTCACGGGAACTTCCAATGTGATGTTTGTGAGTAGGTAATGCGCATTGACCAATATGCGCAAACTTGCACACCGGGGCCGCGCACTCTTGTCCGCATACTTTGTGCAAGAGTGCGCATTTAGGACGCAGCCATTTTTTGAAATATTTCCTAAAATGTTACCTTTATATTTTTTTATAATATTTTTTCTTAATAGGCAGATAACCTAAATAAACGAATAAAGACTAAAGTTGATTCTAAACTGCTGCGTATTTTTTGTAGAAATCATAGTAGCTAAAGTGCGCAGTCCTGCACACCCCTACCCTATAGGGTGGTGACATTCCGTATTCTTAATCCGTCACCACACGGACAGTCACCTATCATGTTTCAACAAAAATTTTACTTCCGTGTTACTTTGGTTGGTGGTAATACGTGGTAAAGTGTTTCATTTGGTGAGTGAAGACTGTCAAGAGCGCCAGGAAAAGTAGGAAGAACTAAAAGTCGGCGATACTACAACAACCCTTACTACGAAATGCTAATAATTAGAAAACCTAACCAGGCAATGCATATAAAAGATACAAATTAGAAATCCCAGTAGGTATATGATAGGTATTCTTCTTACATCGATCAAGTGTGTGCCGACTTCTTCGGGCGTGAACTCGATGCGGTAGACGCCGGGGCGCTCCGCCACATCAAGTACTCGCGCAGTCACAGGCCGCCGAGATGGAGCCGTTACTGTCACGCCAACCTGGAATCAGGAAACAACTATTAAGTAACTCAAAATAATATATCATCATAATTATTGATACATAATCCAATTATCACCAGCACAGCCAGCGATAGCCTAGTGGAGATACCAACGGACTGCCGCAGAGGGCATCGGGTTCGAATCCACGGCACGCACCAATGATTTTTTTAATTATCGCTTGCCCTGTGCCTCGGAGAGCACGTTAAACCGTCAGTCCCGGCCGTCGTGAAGATCTTTGACAGTCGTTACGGGGAGTCAGTACCCTCAAATAAACTGATACCTACTGGTCTAAACCATGGAATATCGCTATCCCTTTGGGTTACGGAGGTCAGACGGCAGTCGCTCTGTGGAAAAGTTGATATTCTGTCATATCGGGTTAGACCAGTAAGCGGACCTCGGGCTCCAAGGCGTGTAAGTCTTGGATGCAACCGGGATAACGCTAGGGTGATGATGATGAATCCAATTATCACCAAATGCTACATAGAAGCAGGGTCAACACGGCCAATCGTCCACTGAAAAGTCTGTCATGAAAAATATTGTATTTGACATTGAGGAAATGAACTCATGCATGGGAAAGTCCCGGTGGATATTTTACGGCGGAATCGTACTTGACAAACTATCATTCTACCTGCAAAACTGGGATAAGGGCGAGTAAATAAAGTGATAGATGAATGGCATTTATGTCGCATCAAAGAGTCTCTAAGTCTCTCCTACACACTTCATCTGTTAGATAAATAGGTAGATACACTTATTAGACGCAGACTATTTGTTCGTGTATCAAATAGGTATGCTGTTAACTTAGTATTTTACAATCTAATTAGATCTCTAGTGCTGGAAACGTGGCTTGCGGTTACTGTCTTTCGGTATTAGTTGGTTAGCGTATAACCTATTTTTAGTAAACTTTTAGAGACGCAGCTACCTGTTGGAAGTGGGTTGGTTTGTAGTAGGTATAATAAATGTATATGAGTTCGTTCAAATTAATGAAGTGGAAGATCTACAAAATGAGTAGGTATAGATAGTTAAATTTTAAGCGGTGGTATAAAAATACAATACAACCGATTAAAATTTATGCGACGGTAATTCATATACCTACATGTTTATTATGTTGTATAGGTATGTTAATATAACATTCAGTATGATATTACCTACTACTTTGTTTTTCATAGAACTGAGCTCGCTGGCAACAGCAAAATACAACATCCATTATTAATACACGTCAAAATACTGTTGCTGATGAATAAGCAATATCCTCAGAAGCAAATATAAGTAACGGTTATGACAAAAATATATATTTTAAACATCATCATGAATTATTATGCTAGGAAGAAAGTATAAATCCTGATAAACAAGGTACAAATACGTGACAGGTGACGTTGTATCTGACGATTGACAAGCATACAAAGGGAGCGAAGTAAATCCACATGTGGAAAAATCACTTGACAGACAGGGAACATGAATATCAGGTGCAGAGCACAATTTAATTTTTCTTTTCCTTGTGATACGGTGGTGTCCTCGTCTAATGATGAAAATTCTTCTTGTTAGGATTTGTGAATAATGACAGCTCGTAGGTGTAAAATGGTTTTGGCAAGTAGGTATTATGATGGCATGTTTTTTACAACAAACTTAGATCACTCTAAAATTGACGGAAAGGTCCAAAAATTGCAACCTAGTCCGAACTATCGAATATCGAACGTTATCATTTAGTAACAATTGAACACATCTTTAAATTACAAATAGAAGTTTTCTGTTTCTATTTAACACTTAATATGATGTATGACTCCAATGTAAAAGTACCTACTAGAAAACTAAAGATACTCTAAGTCACGACATAGTATTGCAAATTACCTACTAAGTTCCATCTAGTATTATTGTAATCGACGAAATGAATAAGTACAGAGCTTTTGAACGACGTAGAAGGTAGGTACTTAATTACATGTTAACATGATTCACGACTTAATAAAAGAGAATGTTATTCAAGGGGAATAAGAGTGAATTAATTTAAATTATTCAATTACCCTTTGCGCCCCATTGGCGTGCGGTCTCGTCTAAGAATACATCGCCCTGTCATTTCCCACGGGCGTAGTAAAAGGTAAATAAAGGATTATGTGCGCCTCAAATAGATACACATATACACGTACCTATAATGTGTGTGTAAGTACTGGTCTATAACGTGTGTTCTACCAAAGTATTTCAGCTTAAATAACTAACTACCGGATCTGTGGTATGTACAAAATAAAACACGCTACGCTTTAAACGCCCGGTGATAATTACTTATCTGCGTGTGTCTGATTAATATATTTCCGATGTAAAAAGTGTGTATCCTTTACGGTTTGAAGGCTATGGGACCGAAACTTGGCTAGTCCCTATATAGCGGTTTTAGAGCATACCTACACCATCACATCAACGGGATTGGCGTTACTCTATTATTGATGCTATCTACTTCACTGGTCCCCAAAGAGTTCGTGCCATATTCTTTTTATTTCACTTACGAACATGTTTTGAAAACGCTACAAGCATTATGGGAACAGCTGCCATGCTGCTTTCGTATTAGCAGCAATTATCACCGTAAAAGGCTTGAGATTTTGCTTTCAGGCAGGGATAAGTCATTTTGACTGGCAGAAATAAAAAATGAAAATGTCAGTTCTGATCGAAACAGGAATAATATTAAAAGTTGTATATTTTATTTTATATTTTTTTATAGACTCACGCCTGTATCCCCGAAGAGGTAGGCAGAGGTGTAAATATTACACCCACATTTCGCCATGAATTTTTAGGTCCCACGTAATAGGGGGCGAGCCTATTGCCGTTACCGGGCACATCACCAGACTCCGGGCTGCTACTGAGTATTCGGAAAAACCCAGTAACACTTTTGCCCGACCCGAGAATCGAACCCGAGACCTCCGATCAGCGGTCGCATACGCTGTCCACTGGACGACGGAGGCAGTCATATAGGCATAATATTGAAATAAGTATCCCATCCAAATACCTTTTCACATCAAAATACCGTTGAATAGTTATGAATTATCAGCTATTCATTACATACATAGATAATCACTTAATTAATTAAGAACCAGTGGCCCAATTCTTGTATTTTTGTATGACATTGATATTATATTTTAAATTGACTCAGAAGCGGTATCCTGATATCCTAATGTCATTATCGTATAATTTGAAATAAACAGTTCGTCGTTGACACATATTTTGACACTTGTTTCAATTTACGATCTCGTTACGATTTCATTCAATTAAAGAAGAATACGATTTTTGTGACGTAAGTATGACACTGACATTTTATCGAAACTGTATTTATTTAGGAGAGTTGGGTTGTTATATAGATCAATGCTTGACTAGTAAAAATTTATATTGCAGCAAAGTTACATTGTTTCTTTTTTAAGGCGAAATATGGCAATACCAAGAGACTGCCATGCAGAGGGGTATCGGGCGATAAAGTAAAAATCCTGAACGGATTTTTATACGGCTTTCGCCAATAGATAAAAGTGATGGTAAAAGTACTCGTATTTCTAGATCTTCTTATCTAAACCCAGGAGTATAAACTACTTACATAACTTATACTCAGCATCTACATATCTTATACCAGTGAAATAGTATTGAGGTAATTTTATAAACGAATTTTTAATAAAATATTTCGTGTTATATCAAAGATATGCATATGCTGATTGCAGAACCCTGTCGCCGACGTGTTCAATACTCTCTTGACAGGCGTTTAATTAGTGCCGTTTATCACACCTTTTAAAGTACAATTTTCATACAAGTTTTGCTCCAGCTAATTTGCAGTGAAAATAAAGGTAGAAAATGTCGATAATTTAATTACAAGTGTAGTTTTACCGTTGACTGCGTTACACCGTGTGATGGTTCGACAAAGCAATTAATTGGTACCAATTGATACGAACGAAAGCTTCGTGAAAGCATCATTCGGTGAAGCATGCATCTCGAACTGCTGTGTTGGAGAGGACGTGATATGACACCGAGTGGCTATTCGAGTGTGTGAAATGTTTTTCAACTTGTTCCTTTTTATGTGTCTGTTGTCAATCGTGGCACGATGTGAAAAGGCAAGGTGAAATAAATTTCTATCAGTACTGATATTTCGGCGTTGTGACGTCACATCGAGCGATGCACACATCCACGCACGCCGTCGACTATATATTCAGGTCCGAGCCCCCCTTTTCCGGATCCCGGACACCGCCGCTGCAGTTAAGTGCTCCTTCTGTCCAGGATCAGGAGCACCGAAGTCGCGTCAGCCTGTCTGTCTACGCCCTGAGTCTGTCTTAGGTTTTACAACTTGCTACCGGGTATATTCTGTTGTAACGCTTGCCAATAAATAATATTTTGTAACCAATTAATAAATATTTAATTTATCTCCAGTATACATAACTACTAGGTAACTCATTAGGCATATTAGTCTTATCATCACAGCTAGTGATACACGCACTCCTTAACGTTACACTGGCGCCCAACGTGGGGTGTACCAGCCAGGTTCAGGCGATGATACCAGGTGGATACCAGTTTTTAGGTATCATTAAGCACATTTACATGTGCTACTGTAAGCACATTTACATGTGCTACTGTACCAAAAGTTACAAAAGCCTACTTAGTAGTGAGTTAAGAACAAAAAGAGGTAAAAAGTCAGTCAGTCTATCTTGAATCAACATTCAGTAGCGTATTTGTTACTGATAAGGTAATAATGAACAGACCGACTTTATCACACATTTAGTAGTAAAACAATTGCATTAAATGTCACGATATGAGTAATCACCTTTCAAGGGGCAGTTGTTGACAATATAGTATGTATGAGATCTTTGAAAAATAACTTTATAAAACTTGCAAGGGTGAGTGCACGCATAAGATCATCAGCACGGTCCTATACTTCCAGGACCGTGCTGATGATCTATGAATAAGAAACTTTCGCCTTAGAGCCAGCATCAGTCTAAACAGACTTGGCAGAATACTAGCTACCCATTAGACTGCATTACTAGATATGATTGCTTCATTTGTTTGACGTTTTTCCTAGTATATAATTTCCATCGTATATCTTGTAGTAAAGCAATAGGGTGCAATATAAACATACCTCATTTTTACTGAATGTAGCTGCCCCTGGCGAGGTAGATATTTCGAAGACGGCCGGCACTCTCGCAGGGATCAGCCGAGTGGGCTCCCCTCCGCCGCCACCCGCCGGCCCTGCCATCACCTCGACCTTCCACGGAGACCCTGGCGAAACAAAGGCATAGTTGTAAAAAAGAAAATACAAAAAAATGCAAATGGCGCTAGAAGACGTAAAATAGTTGGTTATTTTTTACGCACATGTTCACCTAATTAATTTACAATTTAATGTTGGTAAAACATTTTTGCATTTTTCAGTTATGACCTCTTCAACACGCTCTACATTAATCAAGGTATTTCTCAGGAGTTCATAAACCTATTACACAACTTATTCATCTCGCAGTGTCCAATTTATAGTAGCAAACATTTACGCTTCTCCGATAATTAAGCAGCATGTGGCATTCACATAACTAACCACACAACCAAATATCAATCACCAGCATTTTAGTAACTTCATTCAAAAGCTAAAGTAATGTACAGCCCTCATATAGTGGCATACACTCTATGATACCGTAAATGTACTTCCGCGCTCTAATATTGATTACAAAACTGATAAACGCTCTGTGGATGTGGGTAGCGATCGAACGATTCGCAGTTCACATATAATGGCACACGACATGATAAATGGTGTAAGTGATCGCACGAACATGGGTAATAGTCATCGTTATGGCTAAGTTTGGCTCTCATATAAATACTTTTATACAGTATGAATATATTTTACTTAAACGCTTTGAGGAAAATTTTGTACCGTAGGCAATATTTTACCATATTCGGAGCATGTTAGTCTAGTAATACGTAGTTGAACCAAGATATCTAGAGATTATGAAGAAAGGGGTAAAATAGTAAGAGTACTCTCATGCTCTGAAGTCATTCTGAATGGCTGTGTACTAGCTGACACTTCAAACGAGCGGTCAGCGACTGATGAAAATACTGTATTTTAATACTTTTGATTGTGAACGAAATCATTAAAATCGGTCAAGCAGTTTCGGGGGAGTTCAATAGCAAACACTGTCTGACGTGATTTTTATATGTATGATAGATGTAAAGTATTGAATTATCATTCTTCTTCTTCATCGTGTCACTGGTTCAGATTTTCTGCTCCCAAAACTTGGCTACGGTAACGGAATTGTCTGAGGCCACTTTAAGATCCTGTTTATTGCAGGTAGATGGGCAAAGAAGGCATGAAAGCAAATGCGCCATGGATTGTGATGGAGCTCCGCAGTCGCAATGGAACTGTGAGTGTTCTATGAATCCCCAGGGATTGAATTATCATGAAGACTTATATTACAATAAATTAAACAAGGTATGTAGTTTGTAGCTAGGGGAAACCTGAACTCTCTACCTACACCTCCGCCAATCAAGCATATTTTAAAGAAAGAGAAATGTCACTGACTCATCGCAAAATCTCCATAACAGTAAAAATTTAGAATTCAGGACGCATGCGACATTGATGCCTACATCTTGCGATCTCATTTTGTGGCAATCAATACATTGTCAAATGGTTTGAACTCACATTTAAAGTCCAGCCTGCTTACAGTTACATACATACATACATAGCCTGTTTCCCAGAAGGGGTAGGGAGAGGCATATTAAACGCCCACTTTTCGTAATAGGTGGCGAGCCTATTGCTTATCGGGATATTTTGTTTACCAGAGCCTCGTCCGTTGATCGGCAGGTGCATCACTTGCAGGTGAGGTTGGCTTGGGACCCTAAGCACAGAATAGATAGTTCTTACGAACAGAAGCACCACTTCGCAAACCAATTTAAAGAAATGGCGACTCTTGCTACTAAGCAAGAAAGTGCAATTCAGCTCGCATGAGCATTCAGTACCTAACGCGATATTGACCTAACTGTTCCCGCTCTTTTCTAACACATAACGCTGTCGCGATGTCGCTGTTTGGCGCGGAGCGGTGCGCTAGGGTTGTCGACTTGCCGCTGCTACTATAATATTTATTCATCGTCTATCTACCTACTTGACCACGTACCTAATAATAAATATTTATACTATAAGTATCCTATCCCACTATTTGTGCTCGTAGAACGAAAACCACAAAAAATTGGTTGCCTGTAAAGTCGGTATACGGGCGAAAGTTTTACGTGACAACGACTTATATAATAAATAATAATTTTAATGTGAATATTCATTCGTATAGTAGGAAGAAGGATGAAAGACGCGTGCCTTTCACTTTTTATGTCTGTCTCTCTCGCTCTTAGGCGGGACGCGTGCCTCTCACTCGCTCTCATTGTGAGCGCATAACGTGAGCGGAGCGTAACGCAGTTTCTTGAAGTGTCACCCGGCAAACCAATTTATAAGACGTTGTCACGTCAAAATTCTGGTGGTTTACATTTTCACTATACTAATTCTTAGTTATTTCCTAAACGCGTAGACCGATTTACATGATTCAAACAGATAAAATGGATTTTGAACTAGATCTTTAATTTGACACCATAATCGTTGAGATATCTCAACATATGATGATGTGAACACGTGATGATGATGATGAAAAAGTACAATTTTCAAGTTGCTCTCGTAAAATAAATAAAATCAAAATTTCAAGTTGCTTCCGACACACATCCGTTAAATGAGCAATACTTTGTACCAGACTTGTGATGTGAACATTTTTATTGTTCACTATTAAAATTCACGTTATTAGCTAGCCCTGCGCGCGAGCGGTGACGACGCGGCGTAGAAGCCGCGCCAAAGTGTAGGCACTTATCGCTGTAGGTACGGCCGAGTGAAGGAGGCCTGCCCTAAGTTCTTGGTGGGAACCCTATGCACCACTTACAGTTATTCTTTTGTAATATAATTTAGTAGATAATAAATCGCAACCAATATCTAAAATTAGTTTACCTATCATTTTGTATTGCGTTGAATACAAATTGTCAAACAAGTTCGTAGGATTATAATCGATTAGCTAGCCGTAATAATAAGTCATTAATTAAAACACGTTGCAATATATAACATTCAGATAAGTCAAAAGCATTACTATAGTTCTAAGTCACATTCCAAAATACAGCAGAAGTATACTTAAATATGCCTAAATGGATATAGACGCGAACACTCGCAAAGAGTTAGACGATCAATCAATTCGTCAAATTGCTCAGATTGGCAGTTGCTAGTTGGAACCGTGCCATCTAATACGCGTTTATGCAGATATGTACCTCACGTGCAGAGGTAAGCGCTCCCTTACTATATAAGTATCTGCTAATTAAAATTACTCCTGCAGAATATGTTTCCAAGTACACTGGCTTTGAACTATTCGATGCATGCACCAGATGGGTTACTAGAACTGGTATGTTTCATGTTATGAATGCTACGAGCAAATGAACTGCTATAGATGGCTACAAAACAATATTTTTTATTGGTTTGGAAATTAAGTGTCAATATATTTATTTACTTATTTAACGAGTCACAATTAATAGACTGGTAGGTATATTAGTTACCCAAAACATTTAGACATGGGTTGTAACCCATGCCAAAAATCAGGGTGAAATAGGAAGGGTTACGTATTCTTTGAAATATTTGTCCGATTGTAATAACGTTTTAAAATATTTTCAATTAACACAAGAATCTAATTTGTATAAACCGCGAAAATTTGAAAGTGTTTGAATTAAGTATTTGGCATTTCAAATAAAACTGCATAATCACTTTATTGTTAGTTTGGCACTAGATGAAAGCATTGCTAAAACAATGGACCGTGTACGCCAGTAAAATGTTTACGACTTATGAAATTTAAAGGTCAACATGGCGGAACAGATTGTTACGAGGTCGGTTGATTAGTTAATTCTTTTTCAATCACCTGTAGAAACACATGGCAGGTGATTGTGAAACTTACATTGTGTTGAAGGCAGGCCGGTGCGAAAAATCTCGTTACAAAATTAAGAATATCAGCTTCGTTGTGAATATAACTATGCTAGTTATATTCACAACGAAGCTGATATTCTGTTATATCTGGCTAGAGTAGTAATCGGACTTCGGGCTGCAATGCGTATACGTCTTGGATGGAACCGTGACAACGCTACGACGATGATAATGATTACTTGTTTTTTTTGCAATAATCTTTTATAATAGTAGTACATTTATTAAAATTGCTCTTTCTATTTTTGTAGCATTGGCACTTGAAAGACTTGTTCTTGCTTTATAAAAATCCAGTCAAAATGTACATACTGGGTTTTTTCAAGTCACCAACTTTTTAATTAAACTGAACAACTTTTACTGTGGAAGACCTGAAAATGCAAACTAAGTTCGTAGTTCACACTGGTTGTACACTTGAGGCAAGGACGACTTTATTCGACACAGTTTATTTTTTATGCGATTTCGAACACTTTTTTACTTCGTGTCTTAAATTAGAACAAGAATCCCTATGATGTTATTACGCATAGGTAATGCTACGCCAAATTAATTTTGTAGATTAGATTCGAGTTGCCGTGATTGCTTCTTACATAATTATTAATATTTATTAATTATAGACATCATTACATTAGTCATTACAGCGTTTTTCAAATTCTTCAATATTACGATGTTACTCGTATTTATCACAATATCTTATGTCAGAATTGCATTGCACTTAAATAAAAGTAATGTCGAAGTAGCCCATTAAAATTTCCGTTGAATTAGCATGTGCTAATAATATTCAATGTTTAAAAGTACTTAGTTACCTAGCAAAACAGTTTGTGTTAGCATAATGTGTTTTGTGTTTGCGCTGAACTTAAGTAAGTGTAAAATTGTAAAATTTCATTGACTTCGGTATTGGTAATGTTTATGTTGCTAGAATGCTGTCACCCTTTGCTTTATTTTATACCTATACATATAAATACTTATAGACGAGCACTTTTACAATAAATAAAATTTGATAACCTAGTAAGTACCTAGCTCGAATACTTTTCATAGAGTAAATTTTATTATTAAACAGTGAAATTTAAATTAATATATCTTTAAAAATGTCACTATCAAGAGGAAATACAAGGACTGTTAACAAAGGTAGTACCCAGTTTCATTCCGGAATAACGTCAGTTATTCAGGAACAGTAGACCCATTTGCCTAAAAAATATGGCCACTATTATTGGCATGTCGCACATTATTTTTTTCATAAGTTTATTATTAAAAGTGGCGTGAATCTTCAAAAACCTGAAGCCTGAAACTTGAAGTTGACCAGAGGGCCAATTCTGGTAATTATATTTGTTCAAATTCCAATATCGATCTAGTCTCGGCGTCATAAATGGTATTCTCGTAACTTAACTGACACTTGAATGAGATCGGGACTACATCGAAAGTTGAACCAAGTGTGAACTAGTGTGAACGGTATTCTGCTAATTATTAGTAGAGCAGGTAAGGTATTTCTAGTTTTAATATACATTTGTTACCAAGGACACGACGTGATGACGTGATTTATTTGACATTCCCAACGATACTACTAATAGTGTTGAATATTTTTCTGGTAATATTTATGATCTATTTTGCTAATAAACATAGGAATCGCCTTTAGCTATTATGTGCCACTAGTTTTACCACGGGGATAGGTATCTAAAATAAGTTTAAAAAGAAATTGTGTAAGACAAATTCATGTCTACAAAACAAATGACTATAAAATGATCAACCATCGATAGGGCTTACAAAAAACAGGTGCATGCGATTTTCGACCTTATTGACAATTCATGATAAACTTCTTTTTGGTATTTTCTTGCTTTCTGACATTGATACGTTATTAAAATTATAAATTCTGAGTTACGTCAATAAGGTCGAAAATCGCATGCACCTGATTTTTGTAATACCTATCGATGGCTGATAACTTTCTGATAGTCACTGGTTTTGTAAACGTTAATTGCTTTTATACAATTTCACAACTAATGAGTTCACGAGGATCCTCTGGGGGATCTGGCTAGGAGATCCTGGTGGACAACATGCAAACATGTTAAGTATTTCGTTGCCAGCATTGACAATATTTATTTCAAGATCGAAATATTCGCGAAACTTTTGCTCGAGAAATTCAACAAATGAGATAAAATTATCAGGAGGGAAAAACGAATTAAAAAACCCAATTGTACGTTACCATCGTTAAAATCTTTATAATGTCTGAATTATTTCTATTATTGAATATTAATTTTTTTAATTATTGAATACCTATTGAAAATAATTCACACGATCCAAGGAACCAATATATTTACTTACCGAAATTTTATTACTTAGTTGTATATTAATTTTAATTTGGCATGTAAACGTATTGGCATCCAATAACCATTCCTATTAATGTATTTTCCCATACAATGGCAAAATTCATGTTTTTCTTTTTGAGTTTTTGTCATTACCTCTAAGATCAACAAGAGATTATAAATTGATTATATCGAAATTATACTATAAGGAGATTAAGTGGAGCAGAGGGCCAATTCTGGTAATTATATTTGTTCAAATTCCAATATCGATCTAGTCTCGGCGTCATAAATGGTATTCTCGTAACTTAACTGACACTTGAATGAGATCGGGACTACATCGAAAGTTGAACCAAGCGTGAACTAGTGTGAACGGTATTCTGCTAATTATTAGTAGAGCAGGTAAGGTATTTCTAGTTTTAATATACATTTGTTACCAAGGACACGACGTGATGACGTGATTTATTTGACATTCCCAACGATACCACTAATAGTGTTGAATATTTTTCTGGTAATATTTATGATCTATTTTGCTAATAAACATAGGAATCGCCTTTAGCTATTATGTGCCACTAGTTTTACCACGGGGATAGGTATCTAAAATAAGTTTAAAAAGAAATTGTGTAAGACAAATTCATGTCTACAAAACAAATGACTAAAATGATCAACCATCGATAGGGCTTACAAAAAACAGGTGCATGCGATTTTCGACCTTATTGACAATTCATGATAAACTTCTTTTTGGTATTTTCTTGCTTTCTGACATTGATACGTTATTAAAATTATAAATTCTGAGTTACGTCAATAAGGTCGAAAATCGCATGCACCTGATTTTTGTAATCCCTATCGATGGCTGATAACTTTCTGATAGTCACTGGTTTTGTAAACGTTAATTGCTTTTATACAATTTCACAACTAATGAGTTTACGAGGATCCTCTGGGGGATCTGGCTAGGAGATCCTGGTGGACAACATGCAAACATGTTAAGTATTTCGTTGCCAGCATTGACAATATTTATTTCAAGATCGAAATATTCGCGAAACTTTTGCTCGAGAAATTCAACAAATGAGATAAAATTATCAGGAGGGAAAAACGAATTAAAAAACCCAATTGTACGTTACCATCGTTAAAATCTTTATAATGTCTGAATTATTTCTATTATTGAATATTAAATTTTTTAATTATTGAATACCTTTTGAAAATAATTCACACGATCCAAGGAACCAATATATTTACTTACCGAAATTTTATTACTTAGTTGTATATTAATTTTAATTTGGCATGTAAACGTATTGGCATCCAATAACCATTCCTATTAATGTATTTTCCCATACAATGGCAAAATTCATGTTTTTGTTTTTGAGTTTTTGTCATTACCTCTAAGATCAACAAGAGATTATAAATTGATTATATCGAAATTATACCATAAGGAGATTAAGTGGAGCAGAATACCAATTGTGAGTCAATTCAAAATTAAATCGCAGTTCAGTCAAAATTCAGTGTCAGTCTCTGTTAAATACGAGAATTGGCCTTCAGATCTTCAGCTGTGTTTAAACAACCATCAAGTTTTGGAGAAGGAATCGGGGGTATTTTCGCGTCAGCAACAGCTTTTACATACCCAATATACGTATTTTTCAATTATCTCGTCCTCGGTGTTTCCTCTTAAGATTTTATGTAATAAAAATATATTTGCCCATGTTTCGATATAGATCGTAGATTGTTTCACTTATAAGTAATAATCTTATTCTTAAACGTATTGTCAAATACTGCGTACAAGTGAAAGGTGACAACTTACTGACCTATATAATGCAAATACCATAATGACTTGTCAGTTGGAGCTGCAGTAATGTCTAGAATGTAAGGAAAGTATTCCGACGACGACAGGTGAAGCAATAACTGAGTAGGAGGCCTCAGGTAGTTTGTGAACTCTGGCATTAGATTATCTAATACCCACGCAAATCAAACGAGGCAGTCCCATTGTAAATATGTATGTACAGAAATTAAGTATATTTTTTTATAAAAAAAATGGCATAGCTAGGAGGTTAGAATCATAAAATGAAGAAATCATTGAATTACATTTCGTCTGTTAGGGCCGCCTAATCATTGAAACGGCAGATTCTGAGTTACACTGGTAGACAGTTAAAAATAATGTAGTAGATATTTCGTGTGTCTATCTCTTGACGGTTCAGATTCACAATAATTGAACCCAGGTGCCTGTAGTTGAAATTCAGGAAGCACGCCCGTGAAATCACAGAGAACAGCCTATCAACAACACTATCAAACCCAAGAAATTAATGAGTAATTGTGTTGCGGTTGTAATGCTACTTATACATTCTGAAGCTACTAAACGTAATTATTGACTGACATAACCCTTCCTTATTAGTAGTGACCTCGGCCTCAGCCGACTCAAACAATACATGTGGGAAGATGAACAATGGCAGCTGAACTTCGTGTTGTTGTTTCTGAAGAGTTTATCGATCTTACAATCGAATTATGTGGTGTATAATTATGTTCAAGGTTATCAGTCATCTCATGATCACGGCTGGTGTAACCATACTGAAATGTCGGTGCAAATATTTTAAGTACTTTGATTAATCGATAATCACACAACTCGACAATTAAAATTTGTAAATAATTTTAATATGCCAACGAATTACTTATTAAAGCCTGTTCGTGCGTTGAATATATCGTATCTAATATTATATTAATATTATATTATTATTTAATTCTTGTAATGTTGTTGCATATAATATGTAGAAATACATTTTTAAGGTTATCGTAGTCTAATCCAGTAACAGACATAAGATTTTCCATCATGGTACCTACCTACATACGTTTAAAATATGGCACTTATCTGTTAATTCATTGCTTTCTCAGAATGGTTAATACATATCTGTGTATCTTACCTCAGGAGCATAAAATAGTAAGAAATTTTCTGCCTTTTTAAACATTTCATTATCTTAATATATAAAATTCTTTCGTTACTGACTGACTGACAGACACGCTACAGCCGAAACTATTGGGCACAGGAAGCTGAAATTTGGCATGCATGTTCCTTGGGGACCGTAGGGGTGCCCTAAGAAGGGATTTCCCAAAATTCCCACAGGATCGGCCAAAACTGGTAAATTAAAAAAAAATGCAGGCGTAGCTGCTGGCGTCCTCTAGTATTCAATAAAAATATTTTGATTAGAACGAAATCTGAAATGTTTGCTTAAAACAGTACGTGCAAGTATCGACTTTCAACATAACTACTTAATTAGCATCAACTGTGTAAAACTTAAAGGTTGCAGGTTTAGTAGTTTAGCCTTTTCAAGCTCAGCATTGACTAATCAGTCAGTAAATGCAACTATGAACTAATTATACATGTACCGTTTATCTATTTAGAACTTTCTCGCTTAACCAACCGATGACGTGCCGTGTTTCAACTCTGCCACTTTGATATGGCAGTCGAGCGAAGCCACGGGCGACGACATGTAATTAAATAGAAATATTACCTAGATACACGTTATGAGAAAGGCAAGATACCACAAACAACAAACAAATGAACGTGTTAAGTATGTTTTCTTTTACCGCGTCGTTATGATCTGGCGGTAATTCAGAATTCAATATGAAGGTGAAACAAAGGAAGGGAAATAAAAGACTAACGAAACTCTTTGTGACGTTATGTTTTTAATTAAGTGCGCTTATCATCGGTATATGTACCAGCTATAAGGCGAAAATAGATTTGAGAGATATCTTTATTGATATATTTGTGTATTGAAGAGGGCGACGAAATGAAACGACGGCTGACGATTTTCCGGAAGAGATGCCTTGCTAATGGTACAAGTTGAGAAATGTCAGAAATATTTCAATAACGAATACCTACTGCAGATAGGAAATATGGTGTAATTGGAGGGTGAGGCATGATTTGGCCAAATCATATATTATATACGGAGAATCTTACTCAGTTAATTACACGTGGGACTTAAGACGATATGCAGTTTTGTGATTTTTATAGTTTGGACGTGTACGTCCCTCTACAGTTTCTTTCGGATACTAAAGAGTTGACAACACAAGAACAATTTTTTTGTTATTGATACAGCTAATTAGGCTTAACCAATAAGCATACGATTAAATAGACTTATTTTAGTGACCAGAAATGAATATTGATATCGATTCCTTCTGAGCAACTACAGTAACCGATAGTTTACAAAAGAACTCTTTTTAGTAAGTGTAATTTATTGCCAGGAACACATGATGGAGTTGACGTGATATATAAACTTAAGTATCCTTACTGTATAGTATTATATTGTCTGTGGTATCGATAATAAATATGCAAATATAATTCTAAATGTTGATCAAGCGATATAGATAAACTTGAATATTAAAATGATAGATCACAGGAAATAAATGGACTGTCATACACATTACATACTTCCTTTTATGTTCTTTTCCTGTTTGACTTATTACCACTTTATTACTAGTACTGTGGGTACGTAATAGTGGCACAGAGCTGCGTATTAACAGAGTACGGTACCTACTGGTAGAACAGGGTCGGTGTCGGCCAGTTTACGTACTAGTACCGCGGGCCCATCCGCGTCACACCTGTTTGAAGCCGGCCCGGGCCGTTATGGCCGCCCATGCTCAATTACATACCTCTCTAGTTTAGTCATGCGAATAAAACTAACGGTAGACGATAAAGATAGTCAGATAAAGGATTTTAATATTCTTGAGCAATTTTGATTGAACTTTTTATTTCTTTTTGCCTACGATTTGATGAAATCAATTAGTTAAGTTGTGCGTTTTACATGCTGGAAAACACATAATTATTTAAATAATGAAGCTGCCGCTGATGTTTCAAAAACAAACATTGCTTAATTAAAACTGTCACGTTTTACTTATATAAAAACTTTTGAAAATATTTTAGTCATTATTTAATTTTGAGTGATTGTAGTAAAATAACTTGATAGTAATATTATATTCCATGCACAACGATGGAATAGAAAATTACAGCAATTTTCATATCCGCTCTATTAAAGTTCAATTCTTGTCATTAACGTATCTCTAATTATCTTATATTCGAGATAAATTATGACAAGAAGTAGTTTTATATCCCTGCGGTACCAAAAATACGAATGTACATGTGTTACATTCGAACCTCTCTAACAGCTTCGAGTGTGTGCTAAATTATAATTACACCGTCTGTATACTGAGATATAAAAAAAACCTTTTGTGGCGCTACTTACCCGAGTCCATCTTCCAAAAAAAAAAAAAAACGAAAAAGATACAAAAGATTTCCAAGTTTAAGTGAGTGATTAAATTGGAGGAGTCCTTTATTTTACAAGAGAGATGCTCGTAGTTATCGTTACAAACACGGCACTGTCTGTGAGCGAAGTTGTTCATTTCTTCCGAGATTCACTGGAGATAAAACGACGTCCATTATGAAATACATTTCTATGATTTACAAGTTGTATCTGTGTTGTATAGGAGTATTTGTTTGTGGTGGCCACTCGAGCACAACCTCTATCGTCGTTTACAAATGTTTCAAATTCAATAACATCGGGTTATTATTGTACAGAGCGGTTACCGTCTTACAGGAAATAAAAGTAAGTACTGATTGTATTTCTGAAATTCACATCGGATTTGTTCAATGGTTTGAGTAGGTACGTTAAGTAGTGAGTACTTCTGATAAGTGGTTGAAGGTCAATGACTTAATCTGTTACAATTCCCCGATCGATGTTATTGTACATTTTTATCAAGTTAAGTGGGGCTATCACAGTATGTTGTTAAGAAAACAGAGTCTCAACTGCGTTCCTATACTTTAACCATCATCATTAGATACTTATAAAATCAGTTTTCCTCCCCGACATCTTATCTAATACTAATATATAAAGCTGAAGAGTTTGTTTGTTTGTTTGGTTGAACGCGCTAATCTCAGCAACTACAGGACCGATTTCTCATTGTTAGATTCTCATTCTTTCAGTGTTAGATAGCCCATTTATCGAGGAAGGCCGTAGGCTATATAACATCGCCCTGTGAGCGACGGGAGCGTAACAGTAGCCTTAAATAACGCGGGTGTAACCGCGGGCGTCCTCTAGTTAATAAAATTTCAACAATGGGTTCCTTTTATGTCGTAGGCACACCCTAAGGGTGGTTTTAATTTTTTTACCTCGAACTAATTTAACCTGTCTCGTTGGTCTCGCGGCATAAATGTGCGCGTGGGATTGGGAGGTCTCGGGTTCGATTCCCGGGCCGGGCAAAGTGTTATTGGGTTTTTCCGTTAGGAAATTCTCAGTAGCAGCACGGAGTCTAGTAATGTGCCCGGTACGGCAATAGGCTCGCCCCCTATTACGTGGGACCTAAAAATTCATGCCGAAATGTGGGTTTTATATTATACCTCTGCCTACCCCTTCGGGGATGTACAGGCGTGAGTCTATAAAATAAAAAAATAATTTAACCGCGAGGCATAGCTATGTAGTAGCTAGAGTAAGAATAGATAACGACATTGTCCTCGTATTAGCTACGGCAGAAACATTACCCAATAACCAACGAATTGCAATATTAGCTTATTGTTCTTTAGTTTAAAAGTAATTAAGTATCTGTACGTGACAAAGGTACAAAATTAACTGTGAAATTCATTCTGTCAACTTTCTAGTCTCTGTTGTGTTTTTTATGTAATCGTTGGTGTCGCTCTGCCGCAAATATTGACTATTTATATAGCAATTAAGTACTGGTTGATGAGTAGGAAGCTTGCTGGCAATTTGTAGAAGATTTACGTACCTACATGTTATAATAAGTACCTACAAGTAATAAGGATAGCCTTAATTTTAAATTGTATATCAGGATATGGACCAAGTAGGTAGGTACAATTATTTCAAGTATCCGACTTTTTGACACTGTTGAAAGCGTCATAACTTCGGATGTTTCTTCTGCAGTGCGGACAGTGTCTATAGTAAGTCTTCGGTAGATCCCTGATCATACCGTGGTACATATCCCGAAAGATCTCACTTGTCATAATGATTGCAAATGTTTAAAAATAAGAGTCTTCGTTGGGACTTTAGTTGGGTTGTGACTTTAACATATCTTGAAAATTTGCAGAGTTTTCTGGACTGTAAGCATCTATGGAGCTGTCTACGCTAGATGGTGGTATTAACTTAGATTATTTTCTAGTGAATGTTGTGCAGACAATTCAGTTATATTTCATACGTATCATCATCCTTTTAGCGTTATCCCAGTTTCAACCCGGGGTCCGCTTACTAGTCTAACCGGATTTGGCTGAATATTAGCTTTTCCACGGAGCGACTGCCTGTCTGACCTCCGCAACCCGAACGGATAGCGATATTCCATGGTTTAGACTAGTGTCAGTTTATAAGAAGGTACTGACGCCCTGTAACGATTGCCAAAGATCTTCATGACAACCGGGACCGACGGCTTAACGTGCTCTCCGAGGCACGGGACAAGCGATAATTAACAATTCAATACGCACATAACTCCGAAAAGTCATTGGTGCGCGCCGTGTTTTCGAACCCGATACCCTCTGCATGGCAGTCTGTTGGTATCTCCACGAGGCTATCGCTACCTTTCATTCGTATGATGTACCATATATTTTATACAAGTGAAGGAAAGTAGGAAATCGTCCAAAGTCAAGAGTGATCCACAGTTATATAATCGTCAAAAGCTGGACAGACACTACGATAAATCATTGATATACAAGCACTCAGTTGATACAGTATATAATTAACTCTATGTTAACATGTAAGTAAATAATAGATATGATCAGTAAATATTTGACCTTGTGGTACAGTTGTGAAACAACTATTAAATGGCAGTCAAATATTATAAGCAGTTCAAACCCCCGGCACGTACCAATGTATTTTCGAAGTTATGTGCATATTTAATCATTAACTGTCGCTTTTCAAAACGTTGAAGGAAAAGCATCGTGAGGCAACATGCATGACTGAGACTACTCCGTAATGTTCTCGAAAGACTTGCAAAGTCTGACCTAGTGGACTGTGGCCCTTTTTTATTTTTACGAGGTGGAAATTCCCTTCGGATCTCCAGCTCCTGGCGAAACGAGAGCCGGAGTATGTGGTGTTTCCACTAAAAACCACCTCGAATGCCGACCAAAGGCACCCTACGGGAACAAGACCGGGTACAGTTACTGTCCAGTCTTCCTCCCATGGCACCACGTTTAGCCAAACCCAATCCCAAGGAAGCTACAAGCCCTCACCTATCTTTACTGGCGGTGGTCTATAGCCGAAACCTTCTCATAGTGAGAAGAGACCAGTGCCCAGCAGTGGGACAGATAATTAACAAGGCTGATGACGTTATGTGTTGCAGCAAATAATTAGCTGTCGAATATAAGTAGGCTATACTTTTGATAGGCATTTTTGATACGAAGCCAAGAGCACTTAGAGAACAGGTTTAGATAAAAATTAACATTGACATGAGAGATATACATATAAAAATATCTATTGTTTGCATGCGCCAGGTATGCGGTCAACCTTGGAGATTATGATACATGACATATAGATTGCAATACGACCGATGAGATCGTTACTATAATTACATGCTATGTGATAAACGTTCTGAGGTGAACAAAAGGTGTTTGTATAAACAGGTACCTACATACCTATTAGTTTATGCCTTCGTCTTCATGGTACCTTAGTGGAGTTTGATCTAAGCATGTTGTGTCTGTTATATAATAATAAGTAACACAGAATGTTCGGTATTTATGCAATAAAACTTGGTGGGAAATATAATAATAATATAATATTCTACCATATTCACACAACACCATCTAGTCCCAAACTAAGCAGTTGCTTGTATGTACCACAGTCAAATAATCCATGTACTATGGTACTAGACAATGGATAGACATACATAGGTATATCTTTTTTTTTGTAAATACATACATATTATACATAGAAACACTCAGACCAAGACAAACATCCATGTTCGAGCACACAAATGTTTAACTCGAGCGGGAATCGAACCCTTGACCTTCGGCGCAGCAGTCGCTTACACTCCCGATGATAAAACCATTTCGGTGTCCCTTAGTGGCAATGACTATCATATATAATTATAAATTGTATTACTTTTACAGATAACATCCGCATTAGGAATGCGATCAAGCGACAATTATTGTGGATTACATAAAATTGTGACTTGTATGTGCTTCGAACTGACAACACCAGGCGGCAAGCCAACCACCCAAACCACTAAACCATCGGTGATACTTGCTAGTCTTATACGTTTAACGTTGTATAACGATATTTACACTTGCTAGAGTTAAGTAAAACTGCTATAGGTAAAATATTCTATCCAACCCTATGATTAAGATACCATCACGGTCATTATATCGCCAAAAATAAAAAACTGCCCGTTATTGCAGCAATTATATGCGCAAGGTCTCGTAAGCATCATAAAAAAAATGTTAATGCGTCAATTACTTCAGCATTCTGTAATCGTTTACCACCTGCAATACACATGTCATTTGAAGTTATGCTCCAATGCCCATTGTGAATATTTTATAGTAACTACCTACGTAATTATTGCACTGGTTTTAGGTTGTTACAATTGCAGTCAATATTCTTTTCATCATCATCATCATCAGCCTGCAAGAGTCCACTGCTGGATATAGGCCTCTCCAATGGCACGCCACTGAGCCCGATTTTCGGCTTTTCGTGTCCAGCCGCTGCCACCTACTATGCGTATATCGTCACTCCACCTCGCCGGAGGGCGTCCTATACTACGTTTGCCAAGGCGCGGTCTCCACTCTAGAACACGACTACTCCAACGGTTATCGGTTCTTCGACAAATGCGGCCGGCCCACTGCCATTTCAGCTTGCTAATTCTTTGAGCTATGTCGATTACCTTGGTTCTCTGTCGGATCGCTTCATTACGAATTCGATCCTTCAGAGAAACTCCGAGCATAGCCCAAATATTCTTTTATCCAGGTACAATTCACACACGGCCATATGCTCTGCTTTCCTTGGTATCGTTGCCCAATTGGCAACCAGTTAAATGGTTAACATACATACATATTTACATATGTACCTATACATTATACCCATTATGGACAAAAAACAGTCAGACACAGAATAAGTACCTAATCGCGCTCCTTATAAGTTATAATGTAACTTAGTCCTAGGAGGGAATCGAACCCACGATCCGGCTAAGCAAATGAAGTCACTAAACACTACATCAACCGATTTGTTCCCTTGATGTCGAGTCGAGCCAACCAAGCAAGTCAAGTAGTTACAGAATGACAATCAATAAAGCAAATATTTATGCCACAGATATCTGTCTATCTTTGTAAATAGATTACTGAACGACAATATTAACCATTCCGATATCGCCAGTACTAGTTAGTTCGAAGCAACGATTAGAGATTCATTTATTTGCGTTGTTCCTCCTTTGGACCTACGATCTAGTTAGGATTGCGGGAAGAGTTTGGATGCGGCTATTGCGGGTCGCTCAAAGTCAGTCTTGTCAAATCTTGGGGGGACGCCTATGTTCAGCAGTAGACGACTTTCGGCTCAGATGATGATTATTTATTTGCTAGTCAAGTATTTGCGTAGCGACTGTAATCTAGCGGAGCTAGTTATTGTTCTACAGGTTCGTAGGCCAACCCCACCTAGATAACAATGTAAACTTGCCAAACTCGCAGCAAGTTTAAATCAAACTTCCTAGTTTCACTGTGACAAACGTGCATGAAGTTTGTATTTCCAAGGATTTGGATGACGACGAGCACAGGTTGGTGGGTGGTCGATCTCCTATAGATACCTACAGCAGGAGTTGCTCGATGACCAGCTGTTGTCGGACCACCAACCTGTGCTCGTCGTCATCCAAATCATTTGGAAAACAAACTTCATGCAAGTTTGATGCAAGTTTGTCACAGTGAAACTAGGAAGTTTGAATTAAACTTGCTGCAAGTTTATTGCTATCTGGAAATCCAAATTTAAGTTTTCCAATGAGAATACAGAATTTTCATATATTATAAGGATGCAGACCAAACATTTGCAAGTAAAATATGAACATGCTTTGTATTTTGCCGCCTGTACAAATAAAATTCTTGCGTTACTGACTGACAGTCAACGTACAGACAAGACTTCTTGCGAAGCTTCTTTATCTACTCTCTTTTCGGGCGCACGAAGCTGTTTGGCATGTATATTCTTCGAGGACTGTAGGAGTGCACTAAATAGGAATTTCTTGAAATTGCCATGGAATTGAACAGGAGTGCTTAAATAAAAATAAATGTGCGGGTGTAGCTGCGGGCATCATACAAAAATATAGATTCTCATTGTGAAATTAACAAACTCACATTGAATGTTTGTATTTCTAGCCTAGTAGGAGTTAGCCTCAATTATTTATAAGGAATATTTTATTTTATAAAAAAAAATATTCCTTATAAATAATTGAGGCTAACTCCTACTAGGCTAGAAAAAATTAAAATTACCTATTTGTATTCATTCCCAAATTGTTAAGCATCATAGCAACCATACCTGTAATCTGTATTTTATAAAAGTGTGCCAATATACCGCTCCGAAGTTCCCAAGTGTCAAATCAAAGATAACTTACGACTTTAATAAACTAGCGGGTCATTTCACAGCAGAGGTGTTTTATAATTATTCGTAATCATTTACATCTAGTTTAACTGGAACCCGAGTCATCCAAAATGTAAACGAGGAAAGAACCACTATTTAACATTTTAAAGAGTAATATTATTAAGCAATAGCTTATGGCCGTGTCCACGCCTATAAGGGTCGGCGCAAACGGGCCACCGACCACAGCCACTGGTGCCCAGCGACAGCCACTTAACACACTTTTTTATATATTTTGTATAGACGCGCCGCACACGTGTGGCCGGTGGCGGCCACTCGCTACAGAAGTAAAATATAAGAAAAGTGGCTGTCGCTGGCCATCAATGGCTGTAGTCGGTGGCCCGTTTGCGCCGACCCTAAAAGTTTGTGAATCGAGCTACTATAACGGTTATTCTTCTTTTCCGCCAAAATTCTTTGAATTTGTATAGGTAAATTATTTTATATCGCCTACAGGCTTAGAAAATGACCTAGCTGTACGGAACATTAAACAAACACGTTTAATTTACTACGACGTTAAGTAGATAAATAAATATGCGTCACCGTGGTGCCACCGGTCGTTCTAGATTTTACAGCTGGCTTATAAAACCTGCTTGCAGCTGTAACCAGCCTTAATGAAAAATGTCTTAGACTACAAACGATTTCAATAATATTTAAATGACGTATTGCGTCCGTTTGCTTCAGAGAGAAATTATGAATACACGGTGCTGTGGCATAACTCGAAAGTGATGAATACGGCGATATTTTTCAAATATTTATACAGTAGAAACTGTTTGCGACATTAGCTCTCACAATTTCCGTTCGATGACGTGTTTAACGTGTTCAAGTTATTAGGTTGGTGCATTCATTTGCACGTGAGTACTCTTGTAAAAACTAAATAGACGGATGTCGCAATAGTGGTCACCTCGCTACCGCCATCAATGGATTGTCGTGTTGTAAATTCACACGGAAGAATATGTGTTCCGTGGACGCTGATCGGTTTTAGTCCGTATTTTAAAGCTATAGACATTAGAAGCGGAAATCATTTTATTTTGGATAAATTGCGAAGTTCTTTTGTGGATAATAAATTCAAAGGAGTACTTACTCTTAACAAGTCTTGAATAGGCAACAAACATTTTGATATTAGTATCTATATGTACTAGGGCAGAATTCTCCTAAATATGATACAGTTAAATTAATTACAGCTTTCGCATAATTATCAAAAGTAATACACTTTTAAATTTGCAATGCAATATTACCTACTAGAAAAACACTAAATACCCGCAAAAGCTTGGGGGTGCATTAATCACTGTCATTTCACAAATGGCTGCTACTTCCCAGCGTGCGGTTTCAGTCTGGATATAGTCTGTGCAGCTAGTAAAATACAGATTTAATAATTTTCCAACTTAATTACACAGCGGAAGTAAAATTTAAAGATATCTTAAGATTGGATCGGGTTTATGGAACAAAAGTGATTAAATAGAAAGTTATTCGCGATACTAAGTAGGTGGTATCAGAGATCTTAACGCTCGAGGGAGCTGCAACAGTGGCTCGGCGTGATCGTCAGTTCGTAAACTAAGAGTACTACTATATTATTACGTTTATTACAGCTGAGTCTGATATAACAACTCGATAACATTGCATAATGGATTTGCGGTATGTTGCTCGTTGATTCAATGTCGTAAAATTTTATCATTATCGAGGATATTAATTTAATAAAAGGCAGCGATAGCCGAGTGGATATACCAACAGACTGCCATGCAGAGGGTATCAGGTTCAAATCCACGGCGCGCACCAATGACTTTTCGGAGTAATGTGCGTATTGAATTGTTAATTATCGCTCGTCCCGTGCCTCGGAGAGCACGTTAAGCCGTCGGTCCCGGTTGTCAGGAAGATCTTTGACAGTCGTTACAGGGTGTCAGTACCTTCTAAATAAACTGACACTAGTCTAAACCATGGAATATCGCTATCCCTTCGGGTTGCGGAGGTCAGACAGGCAGTCGCTCTGCGGAAAAGTTAATATTCAGCCAAATCCGGTTAGACCAGTAAGCGGACCCCAGATTGAAACTGGGATAACGCTAAGAGAAAAAAAAAATCGAGGATATTAATTTATTTTGCTACAAAGTAAAAAATATGGCCGCTGCTTGCGTACGTCCGTGCAATTAATTGGTGCAGTAGCTACACAGTAAGTTGTGGTTAGTGGCGATCATTTATCTCCCCAGTCTTGTGTGTAGCTAGTAGGTACACGTGTGTAGAATATCTAACATTGACTCAATTGATTACACGTAATATAATGCATTTAACACTTCGAATGCTACGGTAACCACAAAAGAAATTCTATGGTTTAGTGTTTTTGTTTTGAGATGTTTACGGGGTTTGACGTTGTCATTTTTATAAAACACTATGTCACTTGCACCATAAGAATGATGGGTGTCATAATAACATGTCTAATAGAAATATAGCTGGGTAAAATTTAACGACGAAAAATTTAGGAGCTATGGTTTAAAATAATTATTACAAGAAATAAACTTACTTTCTTAATAAAAGAAGTTATTAGGATACCTTTGTTAGTATTGTCGTACCCTTAGCTGTCTCCTTCATATAAATTACTAAACTTTTCTTATCAACCGATAAATCCTTCATGTAACCAAACAACGCAGTGTCAAGAATACACACCTCTTTAAAAACCAATACGATAAACCCCGTTCGAGTACACTCATAAATTAATCTGCGTATGAATAATATTTGCCGCACACATTGATATTAATAGCAGAAATAAAATTGCAAACAAATTTTCTACCTGATAATTGTATAATTGTTAGTGACTCATCATTAGCAATGCAAATTCTGAAAATAATGTAAAATTGCAACACCGCTCCGGGGGCCTACTACGAGTGTAGTCAGCTCACAATTCACCTCGATTCGATCGTCATTCGAAATCCGTACACTGCTTTCCGTACACGGCTATTGTCCTAGACATATATTATGTTCACCGCTTAACACAATTAATAGCATGACATCTAGACGACTATGACTTGTTTGGTCTCCTTCAAGCTTAATACTTTCAAGGTTTTGGGAACGTGCTACTCGGTGCGCAGAGCGTCTAGCACCGTTCTGCAGTACTATTCTGCCAAGAAGCAGCCATTTGTAGCTGTTATACAACTGTGCAACACTTTATCTGAGCAGAATAGCACTGCAGAATGGTAAACATTCAAGCAGACCATTCTGTGAAGATGGACATAGTTAGTATGCCTTACGGATCCCACACTCCAAGGCGTGAGTCCAAGACACACTCACACGCACCCGGGACAACACGATGAGAGGATCGAATAGAGGTGAGTTGCGCGATGGCTAAATTAATGGTAAACCCCAAGGCAGGATATGAGTTCTCTTTACATACATGTACGATGTATTATCTAGATTTTAATTACAATGATTGTGTTTCATTGTGGTGGGTTAACGACGGACGCTGGCGAAGACTAAAGGCTGATGTTATCTCTGCGTGCTTAGGGTAATGACAATAAATTATGATGAGCGCTCTCGAGTTACTCCAAGGTGAACAGGTTTTCGTCATCGATTATAATTTAGCGGACAATAGTCTTTATATTTTTGCTGCTAATTATGACGGTTAAGAAGCAAAAAATACATATACTTAATTATTGTAATTTGGTATGTGTGGTAGTCGACTAGTTATTGCTTCTTTGCTTGTTATTAATTGCATGTTTAAATTTTTTTGCGTGTAATTTGCTAGCGGCTTATATTTATTGCATATATTAATTTTGATGTATAGTATGTATGTTTGATAAAGATGAGAATATTTCAGAGCTTACGAAATAAATTACATGGCGTCTTTCTCATTTTAACTCGACGATATGATAGGTACTCTGTTTGCAACTATAACAACGCTTTCAAATTAGATGGGTGTTGCTTGTTTCCGTCTAATTAAAAAGCTATTTGAAAACGTCGTGACGCGATTGTAATGTGTTTAGTACTCGGGTAACTCGAATACATGTACTTGCGCATTGATTTTTTGTATATTAATAAGGATCGAATTCGAAGGATCGAATTCGTAATGAAATCCGACAGAGAACCAAGGTAATCGACATAGCTCAGAGAATTAGCACGTTGAAGTGGCAGTGGGCTGGTCACATCTGTCGCAGAACCGATAACCGTTGGAGTAGTCGTATAACTAGAGTGGAGACCGCGCCTTGGCAAACGTAGTGTAGGGCGCCCTCCGGCTAGGTGCAGTGACGATATACGCAAAGTGGCTGGCAGCGGCTGGACACGAAGAGCCGAAAATTGCGCTCAGTGGAGTGCCATTGGAGAGGCCTATATCCAGTAGTGGACTACGGCAGGCTGATCACTGATGATGATGATATTAATAAGACTATAATTTTAATGATTGCTACCTAGCGGAGTAGGGGTCGACGAAATACGACCTTGTATGATTCATGAGATGGTGATGTATGAGACTAACTGTGACGAGGATGAGGTTGGGCTCAAAACATCATAAAATGCGTGAGACGTAGGTAATTTCTGTACGACCATTTAAAAGTATATAAAACATGAAATTAATATTCGACAAATTCCAATATGTAATTAAGTAACTATTTACATAAATTCATTGATTACTACTACTATTTGTACTATTTTAAAGTTATTAACCATACTTTACTCGTAACGTGCTACAAAGTGCATGTTATTTACATAATTTAAATAACAGATCATCAGAAAGTATGTGATAAAATTCGCTACTTTTGAAAAAAAAATCTCTGAAGGAAATATTATAAAGTAATGAGTAAATCGGATTTAGGGACGGGTTTACAAAAAACCTTTAAGCGCAACTCGAAGTACTCGAACCACTTGTTTACGTCAGGCACGAAGCTTCGAGTTATAAACAAAAATAAACTTTGATTAGATATTAATTAGAAGATCAGTTCCACTCAAGAAATTGGTGATTAAAAATGCCTTAATCATTTTTTTCGAGAACACTAATATCTATTTAATGACTCGAGGTCAACGCCCTTTTAAATGTAGGTGAATAAATTTATAATCAATTAATTAATAAGACATCTCATTTATAAATATTTTATGTTAGGATAAATACACAGGTTAAACGATTTTGTATCGTTTGGTTTATCACAAAATGAACATATTATCTGCGTAGCGTTAGTAGGACAAAGTAATTAGATCAATGCTTGCTATGTAGCTCGCTTGTCTTACAAGTATTTATGGCTTTACACAGTTGTACTGTTCATAAAATAATACCGCTGTTTAGAGTAGGATTGCTAATTAGCCCGGCTCGCATAGGTGATAGGACCAACAACAATATAGAACGTTTTGATCAAAAATCTTATGTTTTGTTCTTAATAGGCCTTTCAGACGTCCTATCTCTGCAAAAACGAGACTTAAATCCCTACAGATATGACACTTTTATTTACTTAAGTATATATTTTTGTGGTTAAAGTTTCAATACAGCTTCTCCTGAAATGTTTTATTAATTTACACTACACCCACAAACGCTAATAGACTTTAGTAATGTTCATAAGGCGGCGAAGCAGTAGGTGATAGGTACAAAAAATACCACACTCTTGCTAAAGGTTCAACGGCAATACTCTAATACTCCTCGACTAATTGAATCAGATCCTGACTAGCATATCTACTTGTATTATCAATTTTCGAACAAAGCCGTGTCTAATGCCCAGTAGTGTTGGTCGTTGCCCATTTCCTAACAGTGGCGTAGCCGGCGGATGTCACGCTTCCAGCTATTGTTCCACCATCAACGCACGCCCTCCTACAGGACACGTGCACACCTCACGGAGGCTTTTCAAAACAAATATACTTATTTGTCACGATTTGTACTTACTCATTGATTTATTTTATACTTATATATAAAGCTGAAGAGTTTGTTTGTTTGGTTGAACGCGCTAATCTCAGGAACTACTGGACTGATTTCAAAAATTCTTTCAGTGTTAGATAGCCCATTTATCGAGGAAGGCTATAGGCTATGTAACATCACGCTATGAGCCACATGAGCGGAGCAGTAGCCTTAAATAACGCGGGTGTAACCGCGGGCATCGTCTAGTACTAATATATAAAGCTGAAGAGTATGTTTGATTGTTTGGTTGAACGCGCTAATCTCAGGCACTACAGGACCGATTTCAAAAATTATTTTATTGTTAGAAAGCCCATTTATCGAGGAAGGCTGTAGGCTACATAACATCACGCTATGAGCCACGTGAGCGGAGCAGTAGCCTTAAATAATGCGGGTGTAACCGCCGGCTCATCTAGTAGTTTATATACAGCTGATATGAAATTGTGGTGATGGATTAATAATATAAAGTGTTAGTACCCCATTTCATTCCATGGAAGAGGCGACTAAGGAAAACACACGAAGCAAATAGTAATTTAGGAGATGGAAAACTGGACATCAAACCTTATACCAACCCTTGCCAGTGTGGTTTAGTAGGCCAAATCGTTCAATTGATTCACAGTTCTGCTGGGAGGCTGGGACGCAAATTAGGAGAGACCTGTACCCACCTGAACTTCGAGAGGTTGATATAGATAGTTAAAAGTCGTCTATTAAAAGGGTTATCACTATTTTATTTATTTAGTTTAGTTATTTATAGACTCACGCCTGTATCCCCGAAGGGGTAGGCAGAGGTGTAGTATTACACCCACATTTCTCCAGGAATTTTAGGTCCCACGTAATAGGGGGCGAGCCTATTGCCGTACCGGGCACATGACCAGACTCCGTGCTGCTACTGAGAATTTCCTAACGGAAAAACCCAATAACACTTTGCTCAACCCGGGAATCGAACCCGAGACCTCCCAATCCCACGCGCACATTTGTGCCGCGAGACCAACGAGACGAGGGTTATCACTAAAATGTTGATTTTTGTTGACATTTCATATTTGCAATGACTCTGTCATTTCTGTAAGGAAGAATGCTTACTTGAAATTAAAGTATATCATTTGGCCCAGTTGTATTTCAAATCTTTAACGCGCCTGTGCAATTTTGGTGTTCTTGCCGTGAAATGTAAGATGGTAAATATGGATGTCGTACGTATTTAGCACCTCCCAGATTTGCCGCTTGCACGTGTCTCAAAGTCACGACAAACATCGCGAATATCCGTGTTTCCAACTTACAACTGCAAATATGTCACTCTTCCATTTTTTAACGGATTGCAGAACTCGTCGCATGTCGCTAAATAAATGAAATAATTCTTGCAGGTGCGAATGAGTATTTAATTTGACTATCAAATGTACTGACGACGATTTCTTTATTCAAATGAACTTCAAATACAGGTTTAAACTGTTAATGGATACCTAAACCGCACGCTGGTAAGCGGCGATTAAAATCGGTGTCATTTGTCAACTCAGTTCCTTTATCTAGTCGATCTACATACTCATAACCGTAAATTTCGGTAATAAATACAATTATGATACACACCCGTTACAGATACGAGTGAGTAATGGAAGGAGTGTTAAAGTCGATTTCCAATAATGAACGATGGGTGCGCCTATTTACCTATTTACATCAATTGTATGTATTGTAAGTAAGTGATTTGGTATTGTCTCGTCCGCGCCCCGTCTGGCGACCTCCTTACTCCCACTTCGCACAATCAACGGTGCCGGTACTTTACCTATGCGATGCGTAAAACATGCGCGCACGTTCAACTGGCGAGAATGACCTACACAACCTTAGTGAACTACCAGTATGTAGGTGTGGGTGTGGCTGCATACAATATTTGCTTTACGAACTTTTCTTTTTTTTTAAGAACAAGGCTTGGCAACTACTGCTGTGTTTGAATTTGTAAAGCATATGAAGGGTCCACTGCAATAATGATGAATGTCCTTTGTTTATTGTTCCGAGATAATACGGTTTCAAGTTTATAAACGGTTAAAAAAACTCAGAGTTAGAAATAAGAAAATAATTTTTATTTCAGTTAAAGGGCATAATATGTCCTATAACTGAAATTATATTATAATATTCATTCTTTGGCAAATAATCATTCAAAGCTAACTTAAACTAATTAAAAATTAAATAATCTGAGGTAAGTTATAAAAATTAAGAACAATAACGATCATTGTCCACACTATGCTCACAGTCAATAATGATAGATGTCCTGGACATTGATCATTGTAGCCGTGAACGCCTGTGACTTTCAGCGTTCTAGCCATGTAGCCAAATATTAAAAACTAAATTTTCTCGGGACTGTAAGCGATATTGCTGAGTTTGTAAACGAGATTATTAATTGCATATATTAAGTGACCAATTGGCGTTCGAACTTAGTTTGAATTTTTTTGGACATTCATCATTATTGCAGTGGACCCTTCATATTCCCCACAACACTTACTATAAGTACCTACCTACCTAAATAATATTATGTCCGTGTTAGCTATTTATATACCTACTAACCTACTCGTATATCATAGTTTATTATTGTACTACCTATGTCTATATCGACCTTAAGTAGATACTCAATATCATGAGATTGTTCTCGTCTCAATGTTATTTTTATAATGCTTTGGATGAATAATGATTATCAATATATTATTATAATCTTAGATTAGATTGTGGCTTATGTACGCAACTCACGAAGCGGATTTACTAAAGCTTGCTTCAGTAATAGGTACTCTTACGTGCGATGCGTACATATACACAAATCCTTAACGTGTACAATGATTTATTGAAATTCTTCTTTTTTGATATTCTAAAATTATGGGAAGGAAATAAAATCGAACAATAAAAAGAGAAAGTTGTTTATGAACCACGTCTAACCGCACTGTCCGTGTTGAACATCGAATCTATTACATATTGGAATGCCCCGTGAGAATTCCATGATATACCCCTTATTACGAGTGCTTTACAGTTACTGTCTACTGTATAGATAGAGATTAGAGAATCATGGGTCCATAGAATAAGAAGATTTTATTTATTTATTTAACTTTTTGCACTTCACAAACAATGTGGTACATAGGCGGACTTAATGCCTTAGGCATTCTCTACCAGTCAACCTAGGGTGGTGCAGAGATAATTGATGGATTTACCTGCATGTGTGTAATATTATGCACAACCATAAACATTCATAGGACGCGCCATATAATTATCACATAATTTTATATTCCCTGAGTTATATTTTTACAGCCAACCGACGATACTTAACATTAGAAGCAGAATTTAACTATTTTAAAAGAAACCAAAGAATGTTTACTACTACTTTTTCAACTTTCGCTTTAACTACATTCAGTTCACCTTGATGCGAATTGAAAATATTACATGCGTAATAAATTACTATAAATAGCGATAATTGTTAATGTGGAAACACCCGTAGCATTCAGTGGTATGAAACAGGTTACAAATAGCGATTTACGTAACTGATGTATCTAGTGGGAATGAAGTGTTCTGCCGCTTAATCTAATAAACAAAGGGTTGCAAAGGGGTTGTGATTGCTCAGTCGAATGGGAATTATTCGCGTATCGGGTGCGGTTCGACGGTGGCGGCGTGCACCGATACCGTGCGACAATCGTCAAGTAGAAAGGTATTTAGACAGCTAATGCGGGCGGGCCCGTTCGGTTGTCCTCGGTACGTGACTCGACCGGCCGGCCTCCGTACAACCTCAGATAAGTTCCCGCCCGCCTTTGATGGACCTTTTCAATTACTCCGTGCCACCGCATCCACATTCGCCCCAGCAAATATTACGAAACGTTTTTTGTGCCCGATGAATATTCGTCGCCCGGTTTACGTGACTTATGTAGGTAGACTAGTTAATTATGGAAATTCCTAGCACAAACAAACCGTCAATATTTTAGCAAATATTTGCATTGGTATTCGTAACGTTCGAGTTTGATCGATGCCATAACATGTAGGTACGTATGCAAAATCACGAATTCAATATGCAGGCTGGGCAGGCAGCTTACGCTAGAGTGGCTATCGGACCGGTCGCCCGCTTGGTCACTACTACTACTCTGACATTTATTCTGAGAAAAAAAAGCATTCAAAGATTTTACTGTTATCTCCATAAAAATTTGAAACCGTTATTCATTTAAATCATTTATGGTTGGTGTCATTCTAATTTTGAAAAGAGGCGATTTGAAAAAGTGGTTAGAGTTATGTTTGCGGTAACGTGTTTTTTCTGGCGAAGCCATGTAGTTTCGAAAGCGATGTTATGCAGTTTTTAACCTGTTCCGCGCAGGTGGCGGAGGGCCTACGTAAGTTTAAGTAAACATACTGTACATAAGGTTCAGGAAAAACAAATCGTGGTTTATATGTAATAGGTACCTGTGTTGCAACGAACCTTAATAGGTAGTATGGCTGTCTACGTCAATATTAATTTCCAATTTGCGTAACCGTTTCCTGCATTTTAAGATTACTTAAAGTGAATTACACATGTTCTGAGATCATGTATTACGAAATTTCTAGTGATTAGCATTAAAAAAGTTTTATAATGTTAATTACATTAACGATTTACACACATCAATTGAATATTACTCCATAAAACAAGATTTTATTCATTAATAATCTTAGTGTACATAGAGTCGCAATTGTACCTAATATCATTTAAAATTAAATATAATGCTATTAATCAATTTCCATGTCTTCAATTATAGATTAAATAATTATGTCATATAGGCTTTTAAGGATAAATATAACCTATTAGATTTAAAGGTACTTATATACATAATATTTATTATCAGGTATATGTTTATTAATTACTAGAGGACGCCAGCAGCTACGCCTGCAGTTTTTTTTAATTTACCCGTTTTGGCCGATCCCGTGGGCATTTCGAGAAATCCCTTCTTAGTGCACCCCTACGGTCCCCAAGGCACATACATGCCAAATTTCAGCTTCCTACGCCCAATAGTTTCGGCTGTAGCGTGTCTGTCAGTCAGTCAGTAACGCAAGGATTTTATATATTAAGATAACAGTGATTGATAACAGTATCGATATTTGACATTACCATTTTGCGAAATTCCAGATTGAAACTGAATAGGTAGGTAATAATTTAATAATGATTGCTAACATACATATAGGTAAGCACGTGATTAAAATTCACTTATAAATTAAACCTGATATTCATTGGAAATAAGAATTTGTCGGATGTTAGGCACTTAGGACCGTTATATTATGCCTATTTAAAGTTATGTGTTTACACAATATTTCAAAGAACAGGTCATTAAAATATACAGGCTTGAATTTTGTAGTTTTCTCTTCCAATAAATATAATTCACGATAAATAAGCTTAAATTATACCTACACTAATTAAAAGCCAACATCTGTAACAAATTGACGAGCCGATAAACATTAATTTGAACTTGTGACAGCACGGATGGTGCTTTATGGTGGCCAACTTAACTCTGCCCATTAGCTAGGTGTAAGGTGCTTAGTGTAATAAACTGTGTTTTGATAAACTTGTGGGATGAAAATGAACATTATTGGAATGTATTTACGGATACTGTAAAGCCTTCGTTCATTATTTCAATGCCTGAATAATAAATTACTCGTGAATTGTGATATAATTATTTCAAAGAATTACCAACCCCTCCGGATTGGTAATTCATGACGGTCTTCTTGCCTTGCAGAATGAATGCCTTTCAAAAGAAACAAATTACTTTACTGAACATATTGAAACCAACATAATTAGGATCTTCGATAATATAAGAATAAAAATTTAAGTAGAAAGCAGTTTCCTGTAAAAGCGGGCAGCGCAGCAGTACTTGCAACCTGACGCCCGCGCTGAGCACGCAACCCGACACTCGAGAGAAATGTCTCGACAACATCCCGATACAAACATACATAATATACACATACGCTTTAACATACATAGTTTAAAGTTAAGGAACTTATTGTAAAACATGGACTCAATCTCAATATTGATCGAAGAAAGACTTAATCTGCGAGTTAACTGCTTGGATTTTTTTGTTGTGTGGAAAACCTTGCACATGTTCTTTCATACATTAGATTGCCAGCATATACTTTTCCTAACTCTTTTCTTACTTGCAAATGTATTAGCTGGGAAAATCTTCAAAAGCCTTTCGAAAACATCTCAACTATGGACTAAACAGAATATTTGGTGTTTGTTTTGTTATGGGTCCTGAATGACCTCTCTTGATATTCTACTGCGATTAAGAATGTCATTCAGTGGCTAAGATTAAAGATATTGAAATGTAAAGACGTGATGCCTATCGGTTTAGAAGCATTTCTCAAAGACAGTTCAAAGCAATAATATTTCAGGAATGCGAGCTC
Source organism: Euclidia mi (assembly GCA_944739405.2). Lineage (NCBI taxonomy): Eukaryota > Metazoa > Arthropoda > Insecta > Lepidoptera > Erebidae > Euclidia > Euclidia mi. Next base: position 43,046,726 of record OX123187.2, read on the forward strand.
TAGAGGTGCTCATGTGAATACACACGGTAATAGTTACAAGTGTTTTCATACAATAGGCTAGTTGACGATAAAATTTTACAAGTCCGTCTTTTAGATTATTCAAAAATAAGCGATACGTATTTTTTTATTTGTAAATTAAACCAAAAATGACCAAGATATAGCTCATTAAAGTTACGTATAACGTCACGCCGTGCTGCATTTTTTCGCACGGGGTGACGTCACACGTAACTTTAATGGGCTATATCTTTGTTATTTTTTATTTAATCGAAAAAAGAAAAAATACGTGTCCAATATTTTTTTATAATCTAAAATACGGACTAAATAAAATGTAATTATTTTGACCCTGGTAACTACCCTATTACATAGTCAAGTGTGGTGACGGATTAAGAATACGGAATGTCACCACCCTATATCATCCCATGGGTGTCGTAAGAGCCGACAGACGGAGCATATTATGCAGAGAACAGCACTGTAAGAGCAGGAAAACTTGGTAGGTACAAACCCTATACCACCCCTTTTGGCCAGCGTGGTATAGTAGGCCAATTCCTCCTTTCAAAGGGGAGGCATAGTCCAGCAGTGGACTGTTAAAGGCTGATGATGATGATGACATAGTCAAGTGTGAGCTCGCGACTCGGTACGTTAATACATATATTTGCGGTCCCAAAATGTCCACGCTTGCCAAATACCGATGCGATGGCACGTTTCACACATTGTCTAGTCACTACACTAGTAAGCAAAACTATGCGGTTTATTTTAGAGCGGTATATTTTAAGCATCATAATATTTTCTTTCATCTTCTTCTTAGTAGGTCGATGGCGATCCAAATCGAATCAGCCCAAAACTTAGCTACTAGTATGGCATTTTCAGTAGCGTCCATAAACTCCTGTAACGTGCAGGTATAAGGGCACGCAGAAACTCTCATTTCTAACTTTTATTATTTTAATCTTATTGTCTTAATTTAAAGACGAGATGTTGCTAGCGTTATTGTTATAAAAAGAACATTTAGATCCTAAAAACGAGGTGTGCTCTTAAGGAGAGTTCCTAAGTTAGAAAGAATATTTGACATAAAATAGATACTGATTCTCCATAGCGTCTGCCACAAACATTTATGACTCTAGATCATTAATAAATTGTAGAATTCATTTTTAATTAAATTAATTATTTCGTAATTGCCGTTCTTTTACCTCGCAATTTAAGATAATAAGCAAGTTGAAATAATTATGACAATGCAATAAAGATGTTACAAATATAATGACCAGTCATTGATTTTAATATTATTTAATACATGATTGCCCTAATAACTGTAAAACTACGCCAATTTAATTAAGAGAGCAATTAATTGCCAATCCGGAATGAAAAATACATTTTAACATTTTCAACCTTTCATGATGCGTACCATAAATAATCGGATTGATGCTTTATAATATTTGATCGTAAAGTGCAACTGACGGCTGCCTCATTAATTTAAAAGCGCTTCGGATTACATGTTTCAGCCAACAAGTATTACGTATACGTATATTACACATGATGTGCCGGTGATATATTAAATAACGTTCTAAATAATATTATGCGAACGAGCTTCAAGCTTAACACATGCGGAATAATTATAACGGCAGAGTATTATCTCGGAATAATGAATAAATATCAGTTTGCATAAAAATAAATATTTACAACGCGCAGTTCATTATTAAGATCTGTTGCTGTTTTCATTTAAAACTACTGTTGCACAACCTCCATGGCGTAAAATGCGCCAAGCACTCTTCCTTTGATAAGCTCGTCTTTATTTAATTTATTTTATTGTTGAATTTTCTATTGTATAATGATACCACTTTGCATGGTAATGGTAGAATAAAACGTGAACATTTAACAGGTTGTATATATTACCGCAAATATTTTTCGTGTGGGTTTTTTTGCGTCATAGGACCAGTCCCTAAAACATGTTATTTGTTTTATTGAGATGTTTGGTATTTTAACTGTCCATCAAAAGTAATAGTCAGAATGCGATATTAGTATGTATACCTAAATTCTATTTAATAAAAAATATTGAACCTTCGTAGTGTCATGCGACGCCACAAGTAAATATTTGGGGCCCAAGCACGGTGTTCCGAGTTCTGAACACAATTACATAAGAAGAAAGTGATAGTGTGCATATGTGTTTGTATGTGTGTGTAACTGTAATGTGTTTGAATATATAACTTAAGCGAGTAAACGTCTTTACTACGATATGTTGGATGCTTTCACCTTAGATAATAAGTCTTAGATTTTAAAGAGATATCATAAATGAGAATGCATATTTTTATTACCTACTTATTGTTCCTAGACGAGGTCTTGAAATCGTAGTGTTTATGTTAAAACCATCAAGTTCAGGTATTAAGTTTATAATAATGTTTAAAATACGTTAAAATGTTGGTTCTGTAAGGATTTCAGGAAGGTGTATTCAAACGGGAAGGAACAATGTTTAAAATAGTAGGTACCTATATTTTTTTATTATTGCGCAGCTTTTTTCCAGCTTTCCGAGCGGTCATTTGCTTCCCCGAATATAAAACCAAATCACCGTTTTATGTTAAGCAGACATCCAGTTTCTTACTGTCAATTTTTTAAGTCTTTTTCATTATTATACAGATTTAAAAGACAGGTACAAGTCGTGGAATTAAAAACATTTATTTATTTTTATTACTTATTTATTTATCTAGCCTGTTATTTTTAAATTAGGGAGAATAGGCATAACCGCTATTTAGCTAGCCAACTCTTGAACAAGAAATGGATTTCTTTAAAGTATGTTATCATCAGTTATGACTAGCAACGGACAAAGGCTAGTTCTCAAAACTGCACGTTAAAATTGATTACAATATCCATCTTGAAAGGAATTACGCAGAGCTCGGTAACCTTGTTGATCATAAAGCGATAACATTAATTTGAGTTGTTTTACTAGTAGTTTGATCCTACTATGAATTTATGTATTACTAGCTGTTGCCCGCGGTTTCACCCGCGTCCTGAGGGAACTACCTACTTCGCGTGCCCGGTTAATTTATAGCCTAAGTTACGCCTTGGTACATCAGCTATCGGCCAGTGAACGTCCCGTCGAAATAGGTCCAGCCGTTCCAGAGATTAGCGAGAAGCAAACAAACAGCCAAACAGACAAAAATTAAAAAAAAAATACATTTCGGTATACCTAAGTATGTACCGTGTATACATCCATATGTATATGCATTTAGTAAAAAGCGGTCATTTTAATATTACAACCAGACACTCTAAAAGTTATTTATATGTATAGATTATCTGTTAGCTGTGGGTAGTTTTTGCACCACAGCTGCTACAGTCACGCAACATCAACACCGGCCGTACGATCGCCTGTGATGTTACCTATAAAAAACCTTACATCCGTTATCCACAGTGCGAAGTTTTTTTACAAGATATTCACCACTAACCTACATAGTTATAGAGCGGATATTGGGTTGTATTATAGTTTCGTTTCGTAAGGAGTGTGCGTGAGAAGCGGCCCTTATAAAAGAGTTCAACGCACGTCGACGCGCATTGTACGTAGCCATTCGCGCGAAACGAAACCTACATCCAGAATGGACATACGCATCCACTGGATATGGTGTACTTAACTGTCAATGTTAGTTTAGCACGGACACTATGCAATACGAATTAATGGTCCTCGATCTTCGTTTTATAGGCAGCGTTACAGCATGTAGGTCAACATAACGATAATACGACTATGGAGCTAAAGAAGCTATTAAGTTTATATAAGTTGCCCCACAGCACTGTATTAGTCCTGTAGATTCATATATGAAATGACCAGGCCTGCCTAGTTGGTAGGGCAACGTATGAATAATACTTAATATGGTAATACAACTTTTAAGTTCAAGTATAATAACTATATTAGCAGACAATGAACCCGCGACTATAACCGGTGAGATTCGAACGAAATGAAAGGTCAGCCAATCGAACTTGTATGCATATTCGATAAATGAAACGCGATTGTTACAAGCTGTCAATAATTAAAAGTAAAATGTGAAAAAATTGCGAAACCTTAAATATCTCGACTTGAGGTATTTATACGCTTACTTAACTATAACTTAAATTGGGGTAATGGCTACGAAACTAACTTGTTCTCACGGTTCGAGAAATGAAATCATGGCTCAATACATGGTTTTACTATATAAGTGGGGACTACATAAAAATACCAATTAAGTGGAAAAGGCTGTGTATAGCTAGCGAATGACGTGTCTCGCCTACGCTGATGAATACAATACGGATGTCGGAATATGTGGTAGGTATGCTAATACACTCACTTATCGAGGGCGGTGCGACCTCCGGAGACAAACTTGCGTCCCCTCGCGACAGCTATGTAGGACACTACACTGACCAGACGAAAAGAAATCACAACAATAACACTTTCATAGAACATTCACTACACTAGCAAGTCTGTAATGAAATCGTTTAACTCAACTGTTCTTGTGGCAAAACGCAAAGATCAGAGAGGCACGGTGTTATGTATCTTCAATATTTAGCACATATGCGATACAATACGCGGCGTAAATGCATTTTGATGATTCGGAGGCATTGCCTCGTTCGGAAGCGAGCGCGACTCAAATGTCAGACACAGGCGGTGCGCAGGCGCAGAGTCGCCCGCGCCCAGCCGCGTGACGTCACTCCGGTATTCAAAATGGCGGCTCGGAATTCGAGAGCCTACGTGTAGCGACAGCAAGAGCAACCAGTTTGTCACGTCGCGCGCGGGATTGGAATATACAGCGTCAAGTTAATTGTTACCTTTGGTTTTTAGAGCATAATTGGTGCTCATTATTTATAAATAGCCGGTAACTTAAATGGCTACTACACTTCGGCATTACATGTAAGACAGGTGAACAGATGAATATAACATAAACGTATTAACGGTTTTTACAATTTAAGAAACAGTAATAGCTCAACTCAACTGGCGTCCTTGCTATGCAAGGCCATTCTGGTGTTTATTTATTATACTTGTTTATTTATAATAGCTAACTGTAAATAATAAAAAAAACATAGTAGATAAGTATATTCTACGATTCTTGTCGTCACATAAAAGGCATTTTGGCATCATGTAGCTCACCTATTGCAGAAAGAAAATTTTAGAACTTCTGTTAATAACTAGAGTGCTGTAGGTACTTCGTCAACATTATTAAGGGAAAAATAAAACTGTTCGTCACCATCATTTTCATAAGCATGTTAATTACATACTATTGATATATACTTAGATTTCGAAAATAATTTCCCAGAGATGTAAACTGCAATTATAATAAGGATTTGTATGGTAATTTCAGAACTTCCAAGTATTACAATACAGTTGCGATCCAAGACATTGGCTCTGGACCCTGGTCCGCTTTCCTACAATAACGTAGTACAGAACTATGTATACTAAGTGTGTGAACAGAGCATGCTTCGTTATATAGTTACTATAGTAAATGATAAATAATAAGAAAGTCCATAACTCGCAGGGTTCAACCACAAATAAGTAAAAAAGAGCCATCTGTTTGTGCCAGAAAACGTCGAAACCGATGTTACTTCAACCGATCTTAACTTAAAAAAAACATTGGATGCTGCACAAAATGGTGTTATAAAATGAGGGAAATTCGTTTCTTACTTCATACCTAAAGTAATATTGAATTACTCTGTAGATGTTTACGTTACGTTGACTATCACGGACTGCGTAACAATACTGAGCAGTCGTAGGGTAGTTGAGCTAGTTCATATGACTAGCGATTTATGAAAATAGAACAACCGGAACTTCAGCCACAATTAGTGTTACTATAAACCAGAGAGCGCTCAAGCTCACTGTTCCAGTTCTCGCGTATAAGTACAAATTCAACACGGGAAGAATTTCAAACCAAAATAATCTAGAAGGTGTAATGTAGAATCACAATACAAACATTACGGGTGTCAGCTATCATGAGCTTCATCCACGAGTGTTAGCACTCCTAAGTGTGTCGAGTCGTGGGCAATTTGTATAGATCTCATAAAATATGGTTGTGACGTGACGTCAGCGGTTTAAGCTCGCTAAGTGACATCTACTCGTGCTGATAAACGGAACTCGAGCGAGTAACATATGGAGCTTGAGCGAGAAACATACGAAACTTGCACAACTCACACGTTAGTTTGTAACGCACGTACGACCGTTTAATTATACCCGACATTGCATAAACACCTTTTAGACCAACTATGTACTGGTCTTTTACAGAGTTCATTATTAGATGTTTATTTTCTACGTGTTTACACTTTTCTCTTGGCTGCATGAAACACATCAGAGTAGCAATATTCGTTTTAGCATTCTAACATTTTTTAAGATTAAACATGATTTGTTGGCTAACAGAATTTGTAAGCGATAATCATAACTCAATAGATATAATTTGTGTATTAAGTTACTTCTTCCGTTCAATTTTTTTATGTAATGACCATGTGTATAACTAAGTACTTATATGAAATAGGTACACATTTACGAGTATTATGTTTGTACTGAATTTGATATTTAAAGCTATTATTTTCTTTCTCTCTTATTAATTTAAGACGCATACCTGTGTAATTACAAACTTACTCAACCTCACATTTCGCAAAGTAAATTCCAATAATTTGCAACATACGCAATATCTGATAGATTCTGATAAAAATTGTTGAGCAAACTTTTTTTTAATCACTCGGTACCAAAGCCCCTTTCACTGTCACGAGACGGTGGGACGTCTCACTCGTTCATTACTACGATGAAAGAGAGAGATGGTGTGTAAGGCTTTGTATGCACTTCTATTACCGCATTTAGCGCTTAGTCGACGTCGACTCACTCGACTCGAAGTCGAGACGGAACTGGGGCACGGGCTATTTGTAAACTCGACTCTTTGTACGCGTTAACGACTAGTTTGTGACAAAGACGTGATTTTATCGGAAATTCAAATTGAATAGTGTCTTGTATGGAATAAAACGTTAACGTTGAATTTGTTTCGCGAAAAATAAATATTCATGGAGCACGGATAGTGGAGACAACATTATTTGATCACACGTTAACGTTAAAAACTAATATTAACATTTGTCTGGTTGAGGTTTAGTGAGACTATTATTTAGTTACATGATTTTTCATGAGTTTCAGGAGGATTAAAGCTTTGTTGTGTGATGCGGTGTACCTACTGCGTATACCTACCTACAGGTGTTATTGTATTAATATCCAAGAAATATACTATAGTAAAATATTCTATAGTGGCTTTCTTGGAAATAAATATCAATATCAGGTGTCTGGTTTTCTTGAAATTGATTTTTCGTTACGGTCCAGAGAGTTCCTGTTTGTGAAATTTTCAAAAAATTGTTCATTCGTAGTTAATTATGTACATGCATGTGACTTTATAAACAAATAGTAAAAATAATTATAACAAAAGAAAATGACAAAAAATAATCGAATTAATTTTCACAGTTTTCATTATTGGTAAATCATATACATACATACATACATAGACTCACGCCTGTTTCCCGGAGGGGTAGGCAGAGACTACGGAACGCCATTTGCAACGATCTTGACATATCTCTCTTGCTTCATTCACTCCCATCAAATTCCTCATGCATGCTCTTCTGTTAAATCATATACAGCTAATTATAACATAAGTTTTAAACGCGTTTAATTCTTTCACGCTACGACGCACATGCCTAAATGTGTGTTATGATTTTAAGAATGAATACCTCAATCACTGTTGCTAGAAATTGCAGCTGCAGTGATCCATTTTACGGATATTTCGACATCAAACACCGTAAGCCACCCACAGAAATAGACAGATAAAGTGGATCTATTCGCAGTCGGTCAGTGGCCACATCACTTCTAATAAGTAGTGCCTTCTTGCTTGATTATTACGTATATTTGTTTTCAGGAATTGCAAGAAATATAAAACCATTTTGACATTTTATTACGAGTATAACAACTACTAAAAAGAAAGACTGTCTCCATGGTCCAGTGGATAGCGTATGCGACTGCTGATCGGAGGTCTTGGGTTCGATTCCCGTGTCGTGCAAAAGTGTTATTGGGTTTTTCCGAATTCTCAGTAGCAGCACGGAGTTTGGTGATGTGCCCGGTAACGATAATAGGCTCGTCCCCTATTACGTGGGACTTAAAAATTCATGGCGAAATGTGGGTGTAATATTACACCTCTGCCTACCCCTGCGGGGATACAGGCCTGAGACTATAAAAAATAAAAAGAAATATAAATATAAAAAATATAACAAAAAAGGAAATCTCATTTAAACACGGAAAATTATTGGTACAGCAACATCTGGCTGCACGAATCATTTTAGCAACATTCGGTAATTTGTACACCTGTCACTTTTTTAAAGGCTACAGATATGGATAGGTACGGTAGAAACTTCATAATTATAGTAGAATACGGAAAACCGTGAATATTACCAGCTGGTAATAAAACGACTTTAAAACATGGAAAATACAACGAAGCTTGTAATAAAACAACTTTAATACATGGAAAATACAACGTCTAACTTTATAAAATAGGTAAAGATTAAAAAGTTTAAATTACAGCAGTCTTTTCGATGAAAATTTTCTTACGTGCGATCTATCCTGCTTGATAAAAAGGCGCAGTTCACAGGATTCTACGGTTTGAGTATTTCCAGATGTCTTATATGATCTGCCTTGGTTGCAATTGCAACCGTTGTAGAAGAATGGTTAACTTGCTTAATAACAATAAACATAGCATAAAATGTCGAACAAACAGTAAAATAATATATATCGCGTTATTTCTTAGGCCAAGTGTAATAATAACATTACCCTGATTATAAACGAGATATAGTTATGATTACGTGAGACCTAAAAATTCATGGCGAAATGTGGGTGTAACATTACACCTCAGCCTACCCCTTCGGGGATACAGGCGTGAGTCTATAAATAAATAAATAGGTAGTTATGATAAAATTATGAACATATTATATTGTGCCAGCTTACAGCTCTAGACCTTACCAAACAGCGGCTCATATTCTCAGAAGGTTTGAAGTGGTGAAATAGCTACTGATGTTGAAACAACATACCTAATAATATAACATATAAGTACAACAGCTAGTAGTTCTGGAATTTATGGACTAATTAGTTCAGGGAACACGGGAATAATATTTAGAGTTGTTGAAGCTTACTGGAACTTAGTAATGTTCAGTAGGTGTTGGTAAACAGCTTCAAGGGAGTTTGTTCCTACTTAGATCGGCTTTCAGCACTGTTTGCAACGTAACGCGTACTCGACTGAGGTGTGCAGAAATATATAAACTGATATTATTTTGTAATGAAGAGAAATTTAAATAACAGACTGCCATGCAGAGCGTATCGGGTTCGAATCCACGGAGCGCACCAATGACTTTTCGGAGTTATGTGCGTATTGAATTGTTAAATATCGCTTGTCCCGTACCTCGGAGAGCACGTTAAGCCGTAGGTCCCGGTTGTCATGAAGATCTTTGACAGTCGTTACAGGGCGTCAGTACCTTCTAAATAAACTGACATTAGTCTAAACCATGGAATATTGCTATCCCTTTGGGTTGCGGAGGTCAGACAGGCAGTCGCTCTGTGGAAAAGCTATTATTCGGCCAAATCCGGTTAGACTAGTAAGTGGACCCCAGATTGAAACTGGGATAACGCTAAGAGAAAGAAGAAGAAATTTAAATAGGAAGCGTCTATTTATGGGGTGAGCGGAGTAATTATTTTCCGATGGTAGGTAAATGATGTTGTATAATATACGGTGCGGTCGCGCATGCTGTACAAGGGAAGTAGGTAGATGAGTCCACGGTTGGTTTAAAGTGCGTAAGCTTAACATGTGTAGAGGGTCGCACATACTCCCTCTACTAGGGTCGAATCTCAACATCGTGTGGTCAAGAGACTTAACTTCAGTGGTCACTGCTACAGAACCTGGTTACAAAAAAATTGGCTTATTACGTTTTTTGTTCATGTCATCATTTTATTCAAGAAAAGTGCACGTATAGCTTATTGCGAAAGAAATCTCTTTAAAGACCGCCATTGCGCGAGATTCGCAGAATATTTCACATGCTATGCGTGCACGCAAAATACCCATATCTCTTCACTTGTGTAATAAAAACAGTTTTTTATGTCTTCCGATCTCAGTGGAATTATTATGCCACGAGCTACCTTACTAGAACAAAAGAATATCTGGGCTCGGAAATTACAATTCGTTTATCTCAATAATGCCCAATAACATTGTGCCGATCAGAATCTTTATATTGTTTTTTTCAATACCAAGTAGGTCAGGTATTGTTTCTGATACAGAAAGCCTAGCCAAAGATAAACTATGGTACGATAACTTGAACACTACATTATTTACGTGGCGCAGTCAAAGCTCAACTTTTGATCGATGTCGTCAATAGTTGTTTGAAAAATCTAAAATGCTTTATAACGTTTAATTAGTACTTATGACTCTCTTTTGTCTTCACGTACCTTTAGTGCTTAGTGCTTTCCAAAAGTGATACCCACTGTAGTGACCAATATTTTACTTTCAAGATTGCCAACCAAGTTTACTTGGTGCAAAGGAATTAAACGATTAATTAAAAACATCGTTGTAATCTGTTATTCAAGAAAAAACACAGGAATCTGTATTTACGTATGTAAATACATATTAATTATGGTTTCCTTCATACCAAGAAATCTTCATCCTTTTCGCAGACATGCAGTATCCGTAACGTTCGAAGTAACATGATAGATGTAAGTAGGTAAGTAGCAGCGAGACCACGACATGGCAACGTTTAAATAAGTAGCATTACTTGATAGTAGTTGTTAGCACGCAAACATTGTACCGGCTCATTAGCCGATCTATTCACACATATGCATAAATTTACACCTGTAAACCGGCCTGTATAGATTTCAGGTCAATTCTTACGAGATAAGAATTTGTGTCAAAGATCTACTTAGGTATATTATTAAATACTACTGTGTTACAGACTAAGGGTCTGTAACACAGTAGTATACAATGATTCCTCGAAATTCCTACGGGATTGAAAAGAAAGAGATGAATTTTAATAAGTAATAATGTGCTGGCGTAACTGCGATCATCTTCTAGAGTATAATAATAAAGTAAAGGCAAGTTTCAGTTCAGTCGCAAGCTTACAACACAGGTTACAAGGCGTTTACTCGGAAACCTGTTGAAATAAATACAAATAATTAATTGCTTGCAAATTATTGACTTCCTAAGTTATAAAAGAACGAATTAAGAACTTGGTAAGAGTTTCTTTCAAAAATGGTTTCTGTCCCATGAAGGGGAAATGTTATTCTATAAGTCGCCTTTACTACTTGGTACCAAAATACATAGGGATGGATACATCTATGACAATGAATTGGTCCATGATGTTGTTTTAGGTCTTTATTTTATAAAAGTTATAATAGGCGTACACCATTTTCAAAGTACACTACCTTTTATTTAATCGCGCGTATTATTTCAGGCAGTCAGATCAAACAGCCGTGTATTTTCATTCTCTGTTCGCGAAGTCAAACTTTTGAATCCAATTAGGCTCAGCGACGAGAATTATCTAAGAGAAGGAACACCTGTTTCACTATTTTTATAATTATTATATTTCTAAAATATTATGAACTAGCTGTCGACCGCGGCTCCGCCCGCGTGGATGTCGGTTATCGCGATAAAAACTATCCTATGTCGATTCTCGGGTGAAATATTGATCTCTTAACAAAAAATCCTCATCATACTGGACAAATACTGCTAAGCCGTCTAAGCCTGCTAAGTCTGTATATGTTATAGTGCAGTTGAGCTCTTATCGTTCCATCATCGATTTTTATAAGTCAACAGAAAATGCTCATCTGAACAACTTTGCCAAAGACGACAAGTCTGTAATAGTGAAGCTATGCTCTTGGAGTTCCACATCAGATTTTCGAGATCTTCAAATTTTAATCTCACATCAGAAAATGCCCATCAGATGTAAGTAACGTTTTTTGCTAAACCGCAATTATTCATGTCTTATAGTTTCGCTGGACTGTTGTGGTTCTACATCAGGTGTTTCACTTTCCAAAACCAACTAATAAAATATATGTTGCCCAGACCTAATAGCAATACCTATAACAAAAAAGTTTCATTCAAATCCGTCCAGTAACTTCGGAGATTAGTGTGTACAAACAGACAAACAGATAAACAGAAAAATAATAAAAAATATATTTTAGTTTTTTGTTCTAATACTGTTTCTGTTTCCCTGAGTTTCTTTTTTGGAAATATATTCAATGTACAGGAATACCTTTTTTACTGTCTTATCTAATATATAAAATTCTCGTGTCACAGTTTTCGTTCCCATACTCCTCCGAAACGGCTTGACCGATTTTGATGATTTTTTTTGTGCTTATCCGGTATCTATGAGAATCAGTCAACATCTATTTTTCAAAAAAAAAAAAATTTTGCAAAGCAACGTTTGCCGGGTCAGCTAGTTATATGTATAATAGATAATAGATATAGACGTTTTGTGAGTGGAATTTGAAAACGCTAAAGTCATAATCAGGGTCTGTCAAATCATATCACTTACACACGTCTTCTAAGTATTATTGTAATCGGTCTTTGCTTAGAATAAGTAAATAAGAATTATATTATAAAATAAAAGAGAAAGGCCCAATTTCACCACTACGATAAATTCTAGATAATTTAAAAGGCAGATAATTTAATAGAAATATATAGTAAGATATAATTTTGAATTTTTTTCTTTCTCTCTTCTTACAGCCATAATTATCCTAATGTCGTACCACGATTATTTCAAGCTGATTACTTGAAGCCCGCCTTGCAGTCGGCCCAAATTCGACAGGTATTAATGATAAGCACAAGTTATTGGAGTTTACTGATGGTATCGTATAATATGAATATATACGATACCGTTTTTATGAATTATGGAGCCATCCATCTATCTAAAATAAAGTGTCAGCTAAAATATATTTATAATGAGCCGCTTACAACAATTTAATAAAAGAAGCAATAAGCACCCGAGGATTATCATAATATTATTTAGCTTAGCCGAATACAATTTTAAACGAAACTAGTCACGCACGTGTCACTGACACAAAACCTCTTCACATATTTTTTTTTCATTTAGAGTTATTAACAAAATCATTGACAAATTGTTAACGTGACGATACTGACGATTATCATTTTTCAACGCCATTGGTAATTGGCTGACACTGAACACGACTTTGTAATTTTTTTGTCTGGTTATCCATTAGCATTACATATTTCAGAATATTGTAAACACGATATATGACCCAGGCTATTAAGCCTAGTATTGTTAATCTTAGAGACTATACCTACAGTCTGGTTTAGGTACTGAAGAGCTAAAATATTAGCATCACAGCTAAAAAGCACTTTATAACTGACGAGTAATTCAAACACGAGAGGAAAGTCATGAGTAAATCTGTGTTAGTTTCATTATGAGATAAAATATGCTTAAATTAATTCGCTACATTTAAATAAAAATAAATTTCTTTTCTTTGAACGTCAAATATTTAATTTTAATCACCTAATCTTTTCCGTTCCGTCAAAGAGCTTGCAACCGAAACATAACACATTACCGCCACGAAATTTTAAATTATAACGTAAGCCATAACGACATTCTATTGTTTACATACATACATACATACATAACGTCACGCCTTTTATCCCCGAAGGGGTAGGCAGAGGTGTATTTCTACACCCACTTTTCGCCAGATATACTTTAGTCCCACGTAATAAGGGCCGAGCCTATTGCCGTACCGGGCACATTTCCAGGCTCCGTGCGGCTACTGAGAATTTCGTGACAGAAAAACCCAATAACACTGCCCGACCCAGGAATCGAACCCGGGACCTCCCAATCCCACGCGCACATTTATGCAGCGAGACCAACGAGGCAGTCATATAGGGTTTGATGTCGAGTTTTCCGTCTCTACGCAAAGATGGTATTTGCATCGTGTTATCCCTTAGTCGCCTCTTACGACACCCACGGGAAGATAGGGGGTGGTGACACTTGTATTCTATGCCGTCAACCACACGGCAAATGGGGAAAAACCAATAAGTAAATATAATGTAATGTACTGTCGAGGACACGAGTCATCTGTATTAGCTAGAACTGTATCACAGGAGGTAGTCCCTCTTTACAAAGATGTTATTCGAATATTAGAAATATAACAATACTAGAGGACGCCAGCAGCTACGCCTGCACATTTTTGTAGATTTATCTGTTTTGACCGATCCCGTGGGTATTTCGGGAAATCCCTTCTTAGTGCACCCCTACGGTCCCCAAAGAACATACATGCCAAATTTCAGCTTCCTGCGCCCAGTAGTTTTGGCTGTAGCTTGTCTGTCAGTCAGTCAGTAACGCAAGGATATGATGATTATAACTTAACTTTACATAAAGTGCAACATAATTAAATTTGAGTCTTACATACACCATTGTATACTTAGGTGAACAAAGTGTAGGTATGAATAGAAGTTTAATTAAGCTGTTGTTTAATAAGTAGATATCTAACTTTAATATTTCTAACTTCTGTAAATTTATCTACATCATCCGTCATATCTAGTAAAGTCCAAACTTTTGGTGCCAGAAACTTGACATTGGTACTTTAGGTGACTTTTATAACGAAGGTCCCCACAAAGAAAGGATTTTCTAATATTTCTTCCTAATGGGCTTAGATAAGTGATAAAAGTTTATATGAAGCACTAGCACTATGGCAATGCGCGAAACAGCAAGTAATAAATATATGTTTAAAACAAGTTGGTTTATGTTTATTAACAATTCACCAACAAGTTACGTATTAATGTGACGAAAGTCGGCAATTAGAGACGCTGAAAGCATTCACGGTGACACTTTCATGAGCAGTAAGTCAAGTACGGTCGAGGTGACGAACTAACGACGGCTGTAGAACGAACTGTGCGTTTCTAAGTTCAGTAATAGCTCCGAATTACACGCATCATGGCAACGCACCGCAAAACCACTTTCTACATTGTGTATCGAATATTACTCTCTAACATTGTCTCTGTTTTACGCTACGTCGACCATAATTTGAGCATTCAAGTAAAAAGTAAAGCTCTATCAGTAGTTCTCCTCGGAATTCTGTAATAATATATATTTTCAGAGAGCAGTCAATATTCCTCTAATATAAAATTAAACTCAAGGTTTTCAGTATATACGAAGAAATAAACTTCAAAGGTAGTAATAACTCTTTTTATTAGCATATGAGGTGTATTCTTTGTTGGAAAACCAATAAGTAAATATAATGTAATTGTACTGTCGAGCACACGAGTCACCTGTATGAGCTAGAACTGTATCGCAGGAGGTAGTCCCTCTTTACAAAGATGTTATTCGAATATTAGAAATATAACAATATTATAACTTAACTTTACATAAAGTGCAACATAATTAAATTTGAGTCTTACATACACCATTGTATACTTATGTGAACAAAGTGTTTGAATATACGTTTAATTAAGCTGTACAAGGACTTAGCTAGACCTACGAGTGGTTTGGTTCATACATATCCATAATAATCATAGATTATGCCATCGAGAAGACTATTGCATTTATACCTATCTATAGTATATGTTCATATCTAACTTTGCAAAGTAAATGTAGATTTGACTCGTAACGGGATTCAAACTCGAGATATAGGTAGGTATCTAAAAAAGGTAAAGCATTCCAGACGACTAACGGCCATTTTCAATATTCGAACTATAGATAGATCTAGTAGATTTTAGATTCGTGTTTGACATATTTTGTATGGAGCTTATGTCAAAAACTGTCAAAAACGAATCTAAAATCTACAGATCTATCTATAATTCGAATATTGAATTCCGTAGTAAAGCACCACAAGTAGAGCCAATCCAAAATATATCAATCGAAAGTTTTGAACTTGTAAACTAGGCCTGTCTAATCCGAGTAATCCGACCAATTAAGAGGAACATTTTGGCGAAATTACCGACAAAAACAAAACTGTAATTGGCTGTTAGTGTGGCTATCATATCATACTGCTACATCCCTGATCAGACCAATTACCGCATGATTTGACAGCGTAATGTCTTACGGAATAATGTTATGGGGTACAGCTGCTGATATACAGACTATTTTTGTCATTCAAAAAAGGGCCATACGTGCAATTTATAAGTTAGGTGCTAGAGATTCTTTACGTAATAAATTTAAAGAAGTAGACATATTGACAGTTGCATCGCAATATATATATGCTAACTTAATGTACATTAAGAAAAACTTAATTCTATACCGCAAAAATAGTGATTTGCACAACGTGAACACAAGGAATAAGCATAAACTGGTGGGAACTAACTACCGTCTACATAAAGTTCAGAACTCATTTGCGGGGATTGGTATACGATTTTTCAACAAATTGCCTCTTGAAATAATGAATTTACCCATGCACAAATACAAACGGACAATTAGGAACTTTCTTTTACAAAGGGGTTATTACACTATTAAGGAATTTTTAAATGATAAGACACCGTGGGGATAGGCTTGTTTAACTCACGATTATTTTATTTACATGTTAAGTGGAGGTGCCTCGTGAACACATGATTTTTGCAGGATTTGGATATTTTTATGATTTGTTGAATGTAGTTTAACATTATTTATCTCTGATCATATCATTGTTCACTTGTCACCTTCACAAAATTCTTTCTACATTTGCATTCCTTCACGTGTTCCACTAACTTATGTTAATAATAACGATCTGGAAAATGGAGGTAATTGGCGGTCATGGTCAGTATACCAATAGATTGTTTCTTACTTCTGGTTCGTATACCGTTGTCGTCATGCTCACTAAAATGTCATTTCTTGTGGTGGCGTCATGTGTCGGGTCATCCCTTTCCCTCTAATATGGCGAGAGGGATGATGGCTGGCACATGCGTCATACTCGTGAACGGGTGCTACTTGCGATGACTGGTCGATGACGGTCTTGCGGGCTGGTATTAGATTTTAATATTTAACTGCATCATTTCCATCATGGTTCTGATCACTTTCGCGGATTGCCTGCATTATTAGGTATATATAATGTAAGTGGATGCTCCTGTTTCACCATGTCTATTCTGAGAAGGCTAACCAAAAGTATTATGCTTGAGTATTATGATGTACAGTAAATATATACAAGTGATATAGAAGGTGTAACAGTTGCAGCACCTTACAAAATGTAAATTGTGTATTATGCAAAACCTGGCGATGAAAAAGAGTGACCGTGAGTTTTATTGCCCGTTCTTTCTCATGGTTCTACCTATTGCTTTGCGAACGTGGCAGTAAATGTAAATGTAGAAGCATACAGTAATAATGTTTTAAATTTGAGTATAAGTAATTATTTTATAAATTTATTATTTTGACGTTCATAAGCGTCACATTGTGACCCAAATGAATAAAGGAAAAAAAAAAAAAAAAGATTGTAAGAAAAAATATATCGTTAGCAGAAATCTTGTAACAAGGATATATCAATTTAGAACTTGGATCTGTACTCGATAGGCGTAAATTACTGATCATTAATCATAAACAGGTTTCTATATCTTAAAAAAAACTTCAGTTTTACGTTTTTATCTCGCTTCCCGTTATTTTATTTTTGATTCATGCTAACATGAGTTTTAATCAAACGGTATTTCTGCGAATGCATTATCTTGTTTAATTTGATGCCTATTTTTGCTGGCATAATGTATATGTCATGTTAATGTGTGCTGTTTTGTTTTTTTTAGTTTGGATAAAACCTATTTTGTTGTATATTGTTTTTTTGTTGTTGCATGGATAGCGTAGTGGACTGAGTAGCCGTCTCGCCTCCAAACACCATACTGTACTGTGGGTTCGATGCTCAAACGGTACCATATTTTTTGTGATTTACAAATAGTTTCGAGTCTGAGATCGAGACCGAGACTGTACCGAGACTGAGAGACCGTGGACGTTTTTTGAATGAAAAATGAAATAAAAGTAATTTTGTAGACAGCCAGTGTTCTTGTTGGAGTATACATGCGTGTTATGAGTACGTTCGCGAACCACATCTCTCGTTGTTGCAATTTTGATTTGTTTCATATTATTTCATAAAGTGTTGATGTGATTCTCGCTCCTTTGTTCTCGTATTCTCGTAATCACGTACAATTTATAGAGAACGCGAGTTCTCGAATAAGTGCGCCTTCTAGGAATACGCTTTGTACGCCAAATTGTAGGTGCTCGGTAATTTATAACTTCTTTTAATTAAAACAACAGCCACTCTTATTACGCTGTATTCTTGTTACGTTTTGTATTATTTTACCTGTGTGAATTGGCTTTATTTTGACATAATGAGTTTCTTTCCAAAAGATAATTGAGCTACTACGTCTTCTTTTGTACCCTATGTAAAATCTTTGTAGCGGTGACAAATGATATATTCCTAAAATTAAAATACTTATTTACAGAAATAAATTATATTGCACATCTTGTTATCATCCCACATCATTCTTAATGCCAGTAAGTTAATATAATATTGAGAGGCGTTGGAATATATTAATTGAGCACATTAATCAAGAATCAAGTTTATAGCAATACTTACAACACCTGGCAATTATTATTATTAACTTAAACAAATAAATAAATATCTCAACCCACAAAACGATATGAAATTGAAATATGATACATTTTATTTAGGTTGTAGTTTGAATTGATTTTATTTTTAATAACTCCATTAACCTATTCTCATTGACATATTACTTTATTATTTCTTTAAATTTAAATGAATAATAATAAAAGTAAATATTATTTGGCGGGAAAAATATTTCCAATTTTACTGTATGTCTAGTAGTATTTACGAATAAATATATTAGCTAAACTTAAGTTTCATAAAGATTTCAATAGAGGAGAGATTTACCTTGTAAGCATATTAGGTAAATCTACCTTGAATAGAACTAGCGTCTTAGAAGAAACTTGTAGGTTCTCGTGTCTAGGTAAAATATTAATGTTCTTCAAAGGAGAGTAGCAAAAGGAAATCTTTGATATATTTTTTGAGTTTTATTTAAGCTCCGTTATATTAGTGAACGCCGTTATTTCTAAATCTTGTTTCACAGATCGCTATTTAGATTAAATATGCATATCATGCAAAGCTCTAGTTGAGTAATCTAATACTGACCTTAGACACTTTTTGCCTCGAAAATGAATATTATCAATGTGACGATAGAGACAAAAATGATGTCGCTATTCTTGCGGAGTAATAGCAAAAGTATGTAGAAACGGAATAATTAAAAAAGGAGAAATACATGTAAATGACAACTAGCGGTTACCCATCTGTGTGGTGATCTCTGCCAACGTTGCTTTATATTGCCTCTCGATTGCAAACGGCAAGTCAAATTACGTTGTCGGCGCTGATACATTTTAGACAAACAGTACCTATACAGTAAATAGCTAGACACATGTTTCTCCCAATTTACTCTACTTTACTCGCTCTTCTTCTTCCTCAGCTAGCCAATGTCTAGTCACTTCTAAGCGTTTTTCCTCTCAAGAAGACTTCACGATTACGCAACAAGGTAAACGATCAAAAAAGGAATCGAAGGATCTCTCTGACTCTTTGATCATGTCCCTGTTCATATTAAAAAAGAGAATACATTAGTATTGTCTAACCTGGTACGTGCTCATCATTGAAGGTAACCCTGACGGTATGGGGGCGCGGCATCCGCGGCGTGAATGCGGCTGCATACCGGTGACCGCCGAGCGGGCGCACCGAGCTGGCCACGAGAGCGCCGTTCCCGCCAGAAACCTCAAGCTCCAGGTGACCGGGACCGGCCATACTGACGTCCACTAAACACACAAATAATATCGGTCAATATTGTTTTCAAACATGATGATAAGCTACTCGCTTTAAACACCTTATTTCTGAATTTCAAAGTAAGTAAAGTAAGTATTTGAGATTCGCGCGGTCGTTATACAGTCAACTAGGTTAATTGTTTATCCTTTTTGATAGAGACTGCGCCCAAACTAGAAATAAGTCCTTAGGTGACGTGGTACTTGATGAATATTGAAACAATGGATAGAAGAAGCATTCAGTTTCGCTTTCGGCACAATTTCTGTAATGTGTAGGTACCTACCATACATTTTTTGTCCTTTATACGATATAGTCGTCCAGTTTCTATTGGGAGCAGTTATTTGACTCAGCAATGTTTAAAGCTAGATAATATTATAATAATCGATTACGTTAATTTTGGGCTTTTTATTAACATTCTTATTAATATTTGATAACTCAATACCGATAATAGCCAAACCAAACCTCAATTCTTTCGTAAATATCAAAAAGGAAAGGTTACATTTTGTGGGATGGTTGTCCCTTGTGACGGGATCGAGACCATTTAAATTAAAGCAAATATTAATGGTTTTATTGATTGATTATATTGGCATGTTACTTCGCCGATGTTTCGGAAAGTCGCCGCCATTAACTCTGCGTAATAATCACGAAAGAGATTGATGAGTCAATCAGATACGTCCGGAGATTTTACATAAATTCTAAATACAGGACGACCACTTTTTTCTGTGTATTTGTTAACGTTGATTTCTACAATGAATTGATCGATAGTTTAAGCAGTGGTGAGAAAACTACCTCTGGGCTGCACTATTTTTTGTTCATTTTATTTTTATCACTTGACAACTTAAATAGGCAAAAATTTCAATTGCAATAATTTATGATATTCCGGTTCTTTAGTAGTCACAGTGACAAGGTAGGACACCTTGTCACTGTGACTAAAAAGAACTTACAAATTATACGTCCTTCATGATTTCTCAATTTGAACAAGCAGTTCCCAAGTTAAACGCATTCAAACAAATAAATAATTATTATAATGATGCATCATTGTCATATTATAATCATGATGTTGTGGTGTGGCGATGAGATCATTTTGCACAAATAGCGTAGTTGAGGGCGTCAGCTGTAGTGAACAGCAATATAAGCTTCTATATTTAAAGTAATGTTTTGTCGATATTTTGTATAGGCATCAGTTTTCTACATCTACACTAATATTATAAAGAGGAAAAATTTGTATTTTTGTTTGTTTGTAATGGATAAACTAAACAACTACTGGACCGATTTTAGAAGCTACATTATCTGCGAGTAACATAGGCTATATTTTATTTTAGAAAAAAAGGGGTCCGTAAGATATTAGGGTTTTTCGGGTACGCGAAGTAGTTCCCTCAGGACGCGGATGAAACCGCGGGAAACGGCTAGTTATAAATAATTAAACAATGTAAAATAAAATTGGAAACAACCAAATGCTCTGGAAAATTTTAATTCAAAATAATGCCTTGAAAACAAACGACACTTTCATAAGTCCGTAGGTACCTATATCATATTAAGACAAGAAAGCTATAGCCATTTTATAACTGGACTAGAGGATGCCCGCGGTTACACCCGCGTTATTTAAGGCTACTGCTCTGCTTCTGTCACTCATAGCGTGATGTTATATAGCCTATAGCCTTCCTCGTTAAATGGGCTATCTAACACTGAAATAATTTTTCAAATCGGACCAGTAGTTCCTGAGATTAGCGCGCTCAACCAAACAAACAAACAAAGTCTTTAGCTTTATATATTAGTATTAGATACAAAGCATTTCTATGCTTGATTTTAGTTTTGCAATTTGGTATTTGTGCGGTGACGTTATAAGGAATTGACGCAACTTATTATTATAAGTACTCAATGTTGAGGAAGATTTGTTGAAATAAATTGATCAAATACTTTAGTGAATTTCAAAATTAAAATAAGACAGAAATTATTATATATTTATACTAATGATTGCATGGCTTTTAACATTTATGGTAGATTTTCATAAACTGTAGCAGTATGCATACTTAATATCCGATGTCAAATAAAAAAACCTGCATCATAGCCGATCCATTCTTTTAGGACCTACCATGGAACAGACAGAATTATTATATAGCTTTACAGAAATCAATCAATATTATAATTCCACTCTTTTTTCGTCGCGGACTATCATATGGACTTATGGTAAATTTTCGGCTCGTCCTAATATTTGATTTTTCCATGGATTTGCTTAATAGACATACATATTCGACATAGAGTCTATGGAGTTTAGTGAGTTTATCCCAAAGGAACCGTTTACAAATCGGCACAAATCGGTTCAAACTTCAAACTCTGTACCGTACGCATCCATGCAAAACGTAGTTATAATTGCATGCGATTATGATGACGTGAAGCGTTTACAATGCGTATGAAATTACGGCCGAGCTAATTGTCTGCAGTCTTTAGGTAACTATTAACTATGTACACTCTGTTCCTGTTGTTTCATGTTTACGGTTCAATACCTAGAGAAGCTATGTTAATAAGCTGTGACTGCCGTTTGTTTTAAGATATTCCATCTTAAATCGACGACATGAAGAAGATGTTTTTTGTTTGTTTAAATCAGGCACTACGTACCAAACAGAATTGAAAATATTATTGCGTTTGACAGATCCGCTATAATAAGTGGAGGCTATAGCATAGAGCATAGATATTTTAGGTGCTGAGTAATAAAAGAACGCTTAGTACGAAGTTCCTAAATGTAGAGTCACAGAAATTATACAGAAAGCGAGTGTGGTCTTAAAAATATTTATTATTATACCTACTTAGTAGGCAATTATAAAGAACCATAACTCGACCGATGCCTGAATTAAACTAAAATATTAATACGTAAGTGGTAGAAGCAATTCAACTTACCTATAAATTCAACTGGTTGTCCTACGACTCCTTTATAACTTGGTTTTACAACTATTCCTTTGGCACCTCTACTATTATCCCTTTGTATTGGTCTGCAAACAAAAACTGTCATTACAACGAGTCACAAAGTAACCCGTAGCCGTAAAGCTTTTATTATAAACTATTAAATGTCTAATTACACAAAAGTTATTCAATACAAGCTCTCATGAAAGGTACAATAAAAACAAATGATGTTCTCGAAAGTATAAAAAATATTTTGTTGCATAAAATTAATTCGTTTGAATAAAGTAGTCTGGATAGTTCTCGTGAAGTACAGAATTTATGAGATCGTAGAACTGTCTCCTGTGTTCAACGGTATTATATTTTGTGAAGACTAAGGACAGGTACTTATCCCGTTGGTTCTTTCATTTGGAACTTTTATCTCGCGTAGTGGAACAGAAGCATTCAGTTACATTATAAAAGAACGGCACTGTCATCTTCGACTTACTTTAAATTTTCTGTTTCATTGTTCTCAATGATATCTCCATTCCAGTTAATACTTTCAGTTACTGTTCTCTACATTTCTACTTGCACTTTAAGATTTCGATACAGTTGTCGCGAACAGCCGACTTAGGAATTGAATAAGAACATTTTACTTTACAAACTAAGACTGAATCTTTTCGACTATACCACTAGCGATATTATGGATAATACAGTAATAATATAATAATGTGTGCGACTTTTTTGTGTTGTTTTTTTCTCAAAGTTGCAAATTATCGATGAATTAAGTTTAATGTGCGTAAGACTGAAATCTCTTTATCCAATTATTTAGATATATCATTTAGATATATCTAAATAATTTAACAATGTATTACAAGTATGTAGGCATTGAAGCATAGGTAATCTACAGAAATGTCTACACTGAGCAATAGGCTTAGTAGAGTCTCAACTCTCAACGGCTGCCGATATAATGAAATGACATATATAGGAAAGGGTACGTTCTATACCAACTAGGTTTGGTTGGTGTCAAATGTGGTTGTATGTAGTAGGTATACATACCTGAAACGTCCGTGCGCAGCGTCCGTCTCAGAGCGGGCCCCCCCGGCCGGGTCGCGGGGGGGCCTATTGGATAAAAAAGACTGCTGCTGTTGCTTCTCCTCCACGCTGCTGTACGACGAGTCCCGGACCACGTACGTACTCTCTCGTACCTCGCGCTTAGTAAACTCTTGCTGCAACAAACAAATATTATGACTCAGCAAGGAGAGAAAGGGGTTGAAACAACTCTCTAGAGCATTTTTTCTTAAAAAATAAACGACTCTTTAGAGGTTTCCTTAATAAAACTTTCCTTTACCAGATTCAAGCCCAAACACAGAATCGTAAATAAATGTTTTGACTGGGTGTCTTATCACATATACATATCGTCACGCCTTTTATCCCCGAAGGGGTAGGCAGAGGTGCATTTCTACACCCACTTTTCGCCAGATATACTTTAGTCCCACGTAATAAGGGGCGAGCCTATTGCCGTACCGGGCACATTTCCAGACTCCGTGCTGCTACTGAGAATTTCGTGACAGAAAAACCCAATAAAACTGCCCGACCCAGGAATCGAACCCGGGACCTCCCGATCCCACGCGCACATTTATGCCGCGAGACCAACGAGGCAGTCGTATAGGGGTTTGATGTCGAGTTTTCCGTCTCTACGCAAAGATGGTATTTGCATCGTGTTATCTCTTAGTCGCCTCTTACGACACCCACGGGAAGATAGGGGGTGGTGACACTTGTATTCTATGCCGTCAACCACACGGCTTATCACATATTTTATTCTGAAATAAGCGCGAGAACTATTAAAGTATACGCAACATTCCAATAATTCAAAAACTTAAAATTGCGGAGGAAAGACGGCAGTCTCTGTAGGAAAAATATTTTTCTGTAATATTTGTATACATACACTAGAAAACAGAACCCGGAGTCCAAGACGAAAGTGGGATGCGACCGGGATTGTGATCCTGCCGTTTTGCCGAAAAGATTTTGACAAAATTTCATTAACCAAACAAATGTTAGCAACCTTTTTTTATACCATTGCAATATTTCGAATGATTTTAGTATGCATATTTTTATTTGGTCAAATTTTTACTCGGCAAAATATTACCAAGCATAATGTCATTATGGCATTTGGTCTTTAATCAAATGATTTATCACAGCAAACAATCTTCAGACAATAAACGTTTGGTGATATTAGTTTATTTATGGAAGTAGTTAGAGTAGGTAAATTATTAAAAAAATGGTAAGGTTAGGTTAGGTTAGAACTGTGACCTCCTACGCACGAGCCGAGCGAGCGAAGCGAGCGGTGCCGCGGCAGCGGCCGGCGAGTGCCAGAAACGACTTGCATTAATATAAAAAAGATATTGTTTTTAGTAGGTTACCCGGAACTGAACTATTTAGATTAGGATAATTATTGATTTTGCGTAAAAACTGTTATTCCAACTGAAATATTTGACTAAATAAAAAATGTTAAAAGTACTAGTTGGTAAACAAGTTATAGTTTAAACGTTCATTTCCCAAACATTAGGTTTGCGTTACAATTTTTTGTGAATAGATTTTTTGCTAAGTAATAATTTGGCAAATTAAATTACGCGAAAAATTTTTTGGTAAGTGAAAATTTGTCAAATTCCTTTCGGTCAAACAAGGGAGACCCGCCCATACTATCCTAGTCAAATAAGCGTCCCCCCCGTGGGATCTCAACCTTGTTGTGGTGGGGGGGCTTAGTAACCGTGGATTTGATTTTCACCCACGGTGAAGCTAAGCGGGATACCGGGAGGTGACGCTCCACTGGGCTTCCGTGAGGCCTGCGTAGGATGCGTCCATAGGTGCGGGTGCGGGGGACAGTTCTGTCTGTCCCTCGCAGTCGGGTGCGGTCGCGGGAGGAGAGGCGTGTCGGTGTTGCGTTTCCGCGCGCCCTATCTCCCGCGACCAAATGGGGGCGCACCATCGTTGCGTCGCGGTGGGGCCGCAGAGGAGGAGGAGATGCGGTGTTGCGTTGCCGTCCTCCCTATCCTCTGCGGCCGCTGGGTGTTTTGGCGGCGGAGCCCAACACCTTCATCCGCCGCCAAGGGGGTTTCGTTGGGCGCCCGCCTGACCATCTGGCGGGCCAATACCCGTCGGGGGTAGCGAGGAATGCTTCGGTGAAACCCTACCCTCCGACACATGGGTACATGAGGAGCACGGGTTGGTTTTTAGTCAGTAAGAGTCTGACAGTCCCCTTCGTCCTTCCCCCCCAGGGCGAAGGGACTCCATGAGGATTTACCAACCCGACACCAAAAAAATAAAAGTCAAATAAGCGTCGTATATTATCTTATCATAAATGATTATTTAATGTGTGCAGAATGACCCACAGTGAGTAAAGCTCGTGATCTGTAATCAACACGTCAGCAACGGTCTAAATGACATTGCTCTCTCGGGACGCTGTGATGAACAAACGTGCTGGAACAACGATCAATAGACATTACATTTACTGAAATTGTTGAATACGTGTGAGAAAATATTACTTTCAAAGACATTAATAAATAGCCTTGAACATTAAGGTTTTGATATAGAACGTTTTTATTCCAAAATGTAATGATATATTTTTTATTCTTATTTTAAAAATATGTAGGTAACGTAGGTACCTCTCTGTCTGTGATGTAGTCAATAACTATAAGAATTCCTTCTCTCGTTAGGATGAATGATATCAGTAAGTATGTTATTACTATAACAATATTTTATGATTGGGAGATACGCATGATATCGGCCTTATGTACATGTACCAACTATAGAGGCAGGCAGCTAGGCCCACACATTTCTTTTTAATTTATCGGCTTGCCAGATCCCGTGGGCATTTCGGGAAGTCACCATTACACTTCCTAAGAAACATAAACAGCTTCTTACGCCAAGTAGTTTCGTCTATTAGTCTGATTCTGGTCTGATTTTATATATGTATATACAGATAATAGAATTGAAAGAATACAGCTTTTATTCAACCAATTTTAAGTTTTTTGTTGTGGTTAATAAGATAAAATGATATTGTGAGCGAATACAAAAATAAAAAACAATCCATTATCGCGTTGTAAATGTGAGATCCCCTTCCTTCATTTCCCCCTACAAAAATATATATCATTGTTCGACATGCCGACATACACGTAATTACTGTGGGGTCAACAGTTACGGTCGAGTGAAGCCGGAGCTAACCATCCTCATGGGAAGTTGTCCTATTGTAGCGAGGGATAAGTGACTGGCCATAAGTGCTATAACCATGGGAGTCACGCACGCTGTTTACATACTTGAGACTTGTTCCAAACTTACACTTGTGTTCGAAGGGAACTAAGTTCTCGCATGTTACTTGCGGCATCCCACACATTGTGATTCGTATATGAAGTGTACAGAACGTAGTTGCCAGTACTAAACTTAATTTTAAACTCAACACTAGTCCTGTTCGTTCGTAGTATTCACATCGGCACCTCTCTATTCGGGATTACATTCTATGGGACGCCTACAAGTTCATAACACAAGGATTTGTTGGATTAAACTTTCATACGTAAAGTTCAGCTGTGGTATTTTATTTTATATTCTAAGTTGTAATCCGCCCTGCGAAAATACTTACAATAAGTTACAAGTTCTATTAACGGTGTAAAGCTTTGAACGTACGAGTTTTCTTGTTTAATGTATTTAACCTATATTTGATTTTTACGTGACCAGAATATTTCTTTTCTTGAAAATCTTTATACCTAGTACAAGATATTTTGCATGTTTGATATCTAACTGGTTCGCAATGAATACAATTATGGCGATTAATAATATTAGACATATAAGAAACTAGAGGACGCCAGCAGCTACGCCTGCATTTTTTTAAATTTACCCGTTTTGACCGATCCCGTGGGAATTTCGGGAAATCCCTTCTTAGTGCACCCCTACGGTCCCCAAGGAACATACATGCCAAATTTCAGCTGCCTGCACCCAATAGTTTCGGCTGTAGCGTGTCTGTCAGTCAGTCAGTAACGCAAGGATTTTATATATTAAGATAAGATTATTTCATGAAAAGCTTTTTGAATTTCTTTATTGACAATATTGGAATATTTCGAACCTGATGTGCAACTACTACTTATTTTGAAATCGATAGTACTTACTATCTAAATTGCTACTAACTAATAAGAACTATGATCATAATTAGTAAGCAACACCACACTCGTTTTGATTTTAATCAAAACAATTAAGTGAAGGAGCTACCTACTTATTAAAGTACCAGATAAGTAGTTCCAAGATTTCTTTAATTATGGTATCTTAGAATTCCACAAGACTGAAGGCACTGGCCAGTAAATAAATTATCTTCAAAATTAAGAATTATGCCTCGAGATTATAAAAATTGTTTTAATAAAACAAGGATGATTCTTAAAACGTTTTTCTGGTACAATGTTAGTAACATTTTCCAAACTCATTTTCCTTTTATATTTTCTTTGTAACTTTTGAGGAAAACGATTTAAGTAGTGGATATAAGCTTTTATTTTGTGGAGATTCATATAAATATGTACTTACGTGATAAAAATAATATTTTGATCGGTTTGTTTTGTTAGTTGGGTTACGTTTGGAATTACCTTTTTTAATTAATAGTTATATAGTACCAGCGATCCGTACTGGCCTCACTCGGCTCGTATTATACTATTAACACAAACTTTAATAAATTATAGATACAAAGCTGCCTGATACAAACCGCATGTGAATATGTTCGGTAGAGTTTATAGCAAAAACTTAAACTAAATATAAAAGAATAATAAATATAAAAAGACAGACACAGTAGGAACATTGATTTATAATAATGATATAAAAAAAAACTTTTATTTAATATGTGTAGGTAAAGAGTGCTTACCCGACTCGAGTATGTTTCCGAGTCCTTGTCATCGGCCAACCGGTCGAGTTGTCTATTGAAGGAATCTCGCGACAAGTCGCTGAACTTGTTGAGTTGTGTGTTGCGCTTAGTTTCGCGGTCCAGGGTGCTGCCGTGGTACCGCTCCGGTGGACTGTTGGGTGACTCGAGGCTACACACACAAACGTACATAATGCACCACATGTAAATTAGTGAGGGACCGCAGACGATTACAAACGGGAACATGCTGTATGTTGCACGTTTATTTACTTGTGGAATGAGATGTAATACTCTGATGAGAGTGAATGCGTTTAAATTAAGTTGTGTTGTACATATGTGTCGCTTGGCAAAAGTATATTAACTTAGTACATACGCACGTATCGTTTCGCAAACGCATATTGACACAGATTAGTGTTACTTCAGTAAATAGTAGCATCTTAATAAATTTCGACCAACCAATCTAGCAGTAAAGTGCATTTTTATGAAGAACATATTTGATAACCTTTAAGGTTATAGCACTCTGCACGGCACCATTGCGGCGCAGATGCAGCACGATGCTCTGCCTCGAAGATGTAAGTACCTACGTATCGGCAATGGCGCTGGCAACGCGCCTTTGCCATATAATATTAAAGTTATAAAATATACGACACAGCTTACAATGACAACTTAACCACTGGGTTGGAGCGGTGCTGTTATTTGCCTGCATAATGTGCCATAACCTTAATTGAACATGTCATTATTCATAGATCGCAACGATTAATCACTTCTCGTCATGTAACCTTTGTGAGAATATTGCTAATATCGTACCTGTTAGCGCTCATCATTTGTCTTGTTTTCTCCACACTCTCCCTCTCCCAGTCTTTTCGAGCCTGATACGGTTTCCCGCCCGGGTCACCTGTGCCTGAAACAATTACTTTGTTTATCATAGGTACTGTAGGAAGCAACTGTACCTGTGCCACTTGTTCACCAGCAAAGCTACCAAAATATCTTCGAGTAAGAGTGGAAATTGTTATTCTAGATCTTTCAATTTAAATGTAATCACAGTTGTACTAAAATAAACCACACTAAAATCCGTAAACGGCATTTTAATTTTAATGGAAACCTTTAAGCTGGTAATCAACCATCATATACTTCCAGCTTTAAGAGCTTTTAAATAGGGATAATATTTAATAGGTGATATCGTATTGAAAAAGTGAAGCCAATTCAAAAAGGTTATTCTGGTTAGACACTTATTTGCATACCGTTCGGTATTATATTGGTCAGCTGTCAGATACAAATTCGGGTCGTTGATATATAGTCAGTACGTTATCTCTTACGAAGGGAAAGCGTTGCCGAGCTTACTCCGCGAAATATTACGCATATAAACTGAATAGTTAAATAAATCCCAGAAAATGTTTTATCAAAGGTCGTCGAATCGTCTACAACACTGTTGATTTTGACATAATTTATGTCTAAATGAAAAGTGTTGTAGGCGAATCGGTTGATAATAAAAAAAATCTCAAGTGTTTTATAGAATGCAGTAAATACTAAAGTTAAGAACGAAAAATAATACGTTATACTTTAATGAAGTAGCTCGTAATGCTAGAGCAGCAGTTACAGCATTGTAGTTGCCATTATATACTAATACGGAGCCCCGCAAACCTTATTGTGGTCATATACTCAATTTTGAGACCGTTCTACGCTAGGCGATGTTAAATGTCATTATGTTGTTTCTTTGGCTCCTCCGAGAACCGGAGATTCCGGCAATATCACTTCTTGTACTTTTGCCCAACCAAAAAAATATGTTTTCTGTTTGTCAAGTAAGTAAAAGCTATCTTCATTCACTGAAATTTAGTTCAACTTGTCAGATTATCGTACTTGGACTTCCAAGTCTTCTGCGCTCGTTCTCGAGGGAAGAGTATGGGCTGCCCTGGTCGAGGTTATCTTGAGAACCGCTGTATGAACTGTACATCTTGTAGTTGGACCGTTTCTCCACGACTCGCTTTGTTGACGTCACGGGGCTGTAGCGCTCTATGGGGCTGCTTACTCTGGAAAGTTACAAACATGTGGTTAGCTGACATTGACACGGTTGGCATTGCCTAACCTATGGAATATCAGCATCACTAGGGATCGTAGATGTCAGACGACAGTCGCACTGTGGTAAAGCTCTGTCATATTTTGTAAGATTAGTGAGTGGACATCGGCTTTCAAATCGAAAACTCGCAATAGGGACAACGCATGTATTGGTGAGTATGATTTACATGATGGATAACTTGTGAACTGTGAGTATAAAATGCCTCCAGTAAATAAAAATAAACTTAAATGGAGATGTATTCCTAGGTGACTCATAACTATGTGATACTGATACCTATGGTTGCCTGCTTTGAAGCAAATAATCTGTTTCATTATAATATATTTGTTATAGTTATAGCATACAAGGCTTTAATTAATTCAGTGATAGCTCTGTTGGATCTCCGCCAAATAAGAGTTCTTGGGTTAAACCACACGACACACACCCCTGAGATTTAGAAGTTATGTCTGTACTAAAAAGTTACTACCCCGCGATAATTGTAAAGCGAAATATAGCTATAGTATCTGTATGATCCACAATGGTCCCAAAGGTATGTATCTAACGTCTATATTCCTACGTCCAATTGGAATTTGGTACGCGTGGTCGAGTATAGCTGAACTCCCATTTCATAACGAATGAATGGGACAGACGTTTGTAATAAGGAGATTCTAATAAAAGTAAATGAATGCCGTAAACTTAATGATGTGTGTTCTGTGAACGTGAATTAGTATCTCGATAGTCAAAGATTTTACTGTTTCAGGAGTTAACATGTAGATTGCACAAGAAAGAGCGAACAACAACGGTAACAGAGAATTAATGACTTTTTTGCACTGTTTTACTACTTACTCTAAATTGTACTGATAAGAATCTTTTTTTTATAGACTCACGCCTGTGAATATTACACCCACATTTCGCCATGAATTTTTAGGTCCCACGTAATAGGGGGTGAGCCTATTGCCGTTACCGGGCACATCACCAGACTTCGTGATGCTACTGAGAATTCGGAAAAATCCAATAACAATTTTTCCCGACACGGGAATCGAATCCGGGACCTCCGATCAGCAGTCACATACGCTATCCACTGGACCACGGAGGCAGTCGGTAGCGATAAGAATCTAACTACAGATAATCGTATTTAAAAGAACAATTCTGTCTATTCTGGTTATATTAGAAAAGTCTTGGACCGATCAAGACGACGCTATAATGATGATTATTTTACATAATAATCATCATCGATCGCATTCGCAAAATTGTACTCTGTGTATCAAAAAGATAGTGTCAACAGAACTGCACGAACTCAGTGTCGATAAATTCAAAATCAAATAAAACATCGTAATATTCTAGTCCAGCCATTTCATTTTATCATAGTACTGTAATCAAATCCATTCCAGCTGTCGATAGTCAATAAATCATACAATTGTTTGCCGTAATCCATTTTTGTAAAAAAACGAAATTTTATTCCAGCTACCACCGCAGTACGGTGTTGAGTTTATGAAAATTGATTAACATCATAAATATGTGCAGACTTCGGCGCAGGCTTTAAATACAAATTAATTAATTAGCATTCGTTATGCAGTGATATGATATTATACAAATGCGTTGGTGCATCGATTGCGGTTGAGTAACACGTACCTGTTAATTGGACTGGCTGTTCTGTTCAAAGGGCTGTCTTTTCTGACGAGGGGGCTTGTTGTTCGGCCGACTGGACTCGTCGCGCGGTACGGACTGGTCGCTCGATACGGGCTGCTAGCTCTATTGACATCCAGCCGCGATCCATTCCCCAAATGTTTCGTTGTTATCGGACTCGCCGTTCTGTTTCTAGGGCTCTCTGAGCCGTATCTCGTGTATGTGTCCTTTTTTGTCGCCTTTGACGTTGAGTACGCGGAATCAGTGACGTCGTAACTTTTCTCTTTGACGTCGGAGCCGTAAGAGGATTTGTAATAATCGGTGGAGTCACGTCTGTCCTCTCGACGGTCTATTGAGCTCGTGCTGTGCTTCGTAGTGTTCGAATCGTATAGATTGTACTGGTTCATAGGACTTTCCGATCTCAAACGAGTAACTAGAATAGAGAGAAAATATTTAAGTCATAAATTAAAATGTAGAGTTATCTATTTACTTTGTATTCTTACTAGGATTACTCGCGGATAAAAATATCTCGTTGTCGAATCACGCGTTTCAAACGATTTCTTCGGCTTTATTTTTTTTCATTTTCTACAATAAAAGTACCGTAACTTTCTGCTTAGTAATTACTACAGCTTAAGCTTTTTTATTTTTTGTTTTCACACTTTCTTTATGTTTCGTGTGAGTGTGTGGCCAACTTGCACTCACAGGCAGATGCCAGTGTTCAATTAGTTTTATAATAGCTTTTTGTATTATTGCCCAACAGTGGGATACGTTGAGAGGCTAAATGAAAAAAAAATACACATAGCTACTACAAAATTGCCAGTGCCGTTTACAAATACAAAAAGTATCTACACCTATGGTCGTTACCTGGACTAGATATCCTCGCGTAAGCCGGTGAGGGGCTGGAGCTATCCCGGGGCTTCTTGGAGCGAGAGCCCACGCGGAACATGTGTGGCGAACCGTGCACGTCGTACCCGTTGAAGTATATGTAGAGCTTTAATAACACGTAAAGGTTTTAGAACAAAAAAGTGAACACATTTCAAGATGCTTTTATTACCGTTATGGCATCGACAGAAATTTATTATATACTATAATCTTTTTGCCTACAATATTTAATAACATATTCCAGCTAACATCTTTCAGAACGTCAAAAAATATAAAATATTAATAATAATGTCAGTTAACGCGATTAAATAAACTCAAACCTACTTACAAATCGCAAAAGCTTAAAAGTCTTTACTTATTTGGTCTTCAAACTTTGAATGGCCCTTGTGTTTGAAGAGATCGTCAAGTTGTAGACTTGATATCCGGATTGAGAAGTTTATTATTAGAAACGTCTGATAGATCATTCTGAGTTGCAGCCCCTGCCTTGCTTCCTACTTCGTCTAACCAACATTACACGTAGGAGGTGAATATAGCAACATTTATATTTAATAAACCTCTGCCTGGTTTTTCAGATATGTCGTCTTGAGCCTACACAGTTATCATTCAAGATGATGCCTTATATCAATAATAATAATAATAATAAAAAACATTTATTGCATCAAATATGGTATAGCACATAGGTGTTACAAAATTATATAGTTCCACATACTTGGCCGCTACACAGCATGCAACAATCGTTTAAAAGACACATTATAAATTAAAAAAAAAATCACATTTATCACTAGACATACATTATTCCAACAGGTAGTAATTATTAAAATCTATACCTCACTGAACGCTCCAAGTTATAAAATTTGCATCTGTTTTCTTCTAGAAACTCTTCAACAGAGTAATAACACTCCTCAATCAACCAATCACGCAATGCCGTGCAAAATTCGTTGTATGGAAGTGATGTTATAGCACATGGTAAACAGTTGTAAATTAATGGAGCCATGTAAACACAGCTTTTCCTGAAAAGTTCCAACTTAGGAACCGGGATTTCATATTGAAATTGGTTAATTTTCCGTTTATTCACATTATTCCTACCTTCAAATAACGAAGAATTGCATCTCAAAAATTTTGCGATTTCATATATATAGATACTAGGAACGGTTTAAAGTTTATGTGATGTAAATATAGGCCTACAAGAATCGCTCCAATTCATATTAAACATTGTACGGATACACTTTTTTTGAGCAATAAATATTCGCGATATGTCAGTGGAGTTTCCCCAAACAACTATACCATAACGGATTAAAGAACATACATGAGCGTGATACACCATAAACGCAGTTTGTCTAGATGCGATATCTTTGACTTTTCTTAAGGCAAATACAAATCTATTAATTTTAGTGCTAAGTTCTTCAATATGACACTTCCATGTTAAGTGTTCGTCTAAAATGACACCTAAGAACTTTGTACTATGTAGTTGCACTATATTTTTATTATTTAGAACTACTTTAATCTGTATATTTTTCCTTTTATATGTTTTAAAGTTGATAATATTTGTTTTAGAAATATTGATCTTTAACTTATTGATATCTAACCATTTAACCAAATCACTAAGAGTATCGCCTATAACTAAATCAAAGTTCTGTTTTTCTTGCTCAATTATAATAGTGGTGTCATCAGCAAATAGAACACTTTGGTGTTTAACTGATTGAGGTAGATCGTTTATGTAGACGAGAAATAATAACGGACCCAAGATGCTACCTTGGGGTACACCACGGGGGTTTACTCTAGGTTCTGAATCAAAATTATCAAGTGTGTGTGATATCATATTTAACTTTGTTACCCTGGTAATTTGTTTTCTATCACTTAAATATGATTCAAACCACTTCTTAGCAGGGCCGCGAATACCATATTTTTCCAATTTATTTACTAGTCTAAAATGATCAACAAGGTCAAAAGCTTTGCTTAAATCTAGAAAAAGGGCACACGGAGATCTATTATTATTTAAACTGTTTATAATAGCTTTCACTAATGTAAATATTGCTAATGTAGTAGACCTATTTTGCCGAAAACCAAATTGTTGATTAACTAAAATATTGTATTTATCAAAAAAATTAAGTACCCGCTTATACATAATTTTCTCGAACACTTTTGATAATGTTGGGGTCAATGATATTGGTCTGTAATTGTTAACATCTGTTTTTACGCCTTTCTTATGTAACGGTTTTATCAATGAAAATTTTAACCCATTAGGAAAGCAACCAACCAATGATATTAGAAAAGTCGTAGATACGTTACCTACGTAGTTATCAATCCGTAGAAACGGTACACTAACGCACACATCGATAACTCCATATTTTATTTTAATTTCGGTTGACAAGATGTGTCAGTTTCACTGACGCCGCCGGCTCGCGACGTCACACACACATATGTCCGAATTGCCAACTGGCTTATGTTTAGCGTCCTGCTTTTAGGACGCCTATAACGTATCTACTTCTTTTTACTTGTAACATTGTTGCCTTATATCCTCTTATTTACGTGTGCGATGACATTTTCCTCAAAGGTTGCGACATGCTTCTTATCACTACATTAAATACGGTGTTTTAGCAGATCATATAAATGTCAATCTATTTTCAGCCACTTTGATTGAACTTTTATTTTATACTTTATGTTCTTGAGTACTTTTATCGTTTGATATTAAGTAATACCGTTTTTAAGTGAATTTATTTAGCCCAATTCAGTTCATCTACGACATATAATTCTTCATACTTCAAGGAAGATCCATAAATGTAATGTAAGTTAGAAATACCTAATAATGGATGTCACTTATTTTGATATCTTGATTTTACTATGATAAGGTTGACGAAGCCCCAGTTTTAGAGGCGCCTAATAATAAACTTCCTTCGGAGTCGCGAGCAACACAAATAAACCCCAACAAAATAAGTCACTATTTACAACTTTCTAGTCGTGTTAAAGGTTTGAATTGAACAATAGTATGATTTAAAATCATTTCGAACTTTGTCACACAAATCTTACACTTTACCACCTCTGTTTTAGACTTAAGTACAGGTCAGTACTTACCCTATGTTTCCCAGGGGCCTTAGGCATAAACGTAGCGCGGTATTTGGTGGCAGAGAGTTTCTCCAGCGCGCACATAACACTACGCTTGTCATGTACGATGTCTAGTTGCAGGTCTCCCTTGACACCGCAGCCGCTAGTGTCCAACTCGAAGGAGTGAGGTTTGAGGGGCTCAGCACCTTCCAAAGCCCCAGCGCTTAGCCGTACTCCGGCCGGGTCGAACACTTCGCATGTGAAAGGTCCTCCCTGAAATCAACGGACCACGATATACACAAAATTATATGCACATATGAAAGCGTTGATTGTTTAGACATTTATCTGAGGTTGTTGTTTATATGTATAGGGTTTTATATAATATGGAAATGTTTGACAAAAGATCGTAGGGACACTCGTGTTTTCATATTATTATTATTCCTTGGCGTGTTATAATTACCTTTGCAAATTCAATTTAACAATATGAATTAGAGTAGCCTGAAAGGTACTTGACACCTACGTTGATTACTGCATGAGAATAAAATCGAACAAATCACATGTACATACATGTTTTATCTATGTAACCCATCTTTATGAGTAAATTTATATGTGTACTACTTCCATGGCCTGCCAAGGACAATCGTAAATTGTAATACTTCTACTGCTACTAGAAGTATTTCAAAGATACTGATTTTAGAATCGTACTACGACGTCCAGTGAAATTATTCAATACAGTATAATTACCAATCCGCTAACATCAATCGGATGCCAATTATAATACCTGTCACAGCACAATATATCGCTATTATAATAAGCTCTCTGTAGAGTATCTAGATCTACTTGGTAATTGCAATCATATTGATACAGGAATACTTACTCGCAATATTCGGAGATAATATCTAATACTTGTAATTGAATATTAAAAGCTAGGAACACAAAAGGTGTTCAATGAGCTTTCATGTATATTAATATTTTCTCTAAGTGATATTATTAGGAATTCTTTAACATGTTTAATTATGTACCCCTTGACTAAATTTATTTTTATCCATCTACTTTCATTTTGATACAGAGATTTCCTTGTAGTAGGCTGATAAAATAATATTTTAAATTGATTTAATTGCCTATTTTCAGGTAACCAGATAACTGAGAAATAACCCAGACCAATATTTATTATGCGGAGTAGCAGATAGAGCCATAGACCCCTTGACGAACTAATATGAAATGTATTTCGTATTAGTTCGTCTAGGACTGATAGCCGATAAAGATAGTTATAACTATTACTTACTTGTATATGATCTCCCTTATAGGTAATAGCTATAGTCCACATCCCCGCCTCATCAGGCTGGAAGGTGGCGCTGGAGGCAGTAGTGCCAGGCGCAGACGGCGGGGGGTGACGAGCTTCCAAAGCTACTGCGCGTCCGCTCGGCGAGTGCGCTGTGACGTCGATATCCTGTCTTCTTGGTGCACCTGCAACAAATTCCATGTATTATAATCTTCTGCTGATGCCCATTATGCATCCGGAAAGGTGCTCATGAAGCTACTAATTGGGTACCAGGCGGTCAGCAGTGATGAGGATGACCCAACCGGAGATGGCAGGATGACTGAAGGCGACTGGCCCGAGATTGCAAAGAGCAGAGGTTTATGAAAATCCAGAAGAGAGTTTTTGAACTGGCCAAAGATTGCAAAGGGTATAAGGGATTTATGGAAATCTAGTGGAAAGGCCTTTGCCTGCCAGTGAAGCACCAAAGGCTAATTAAAAAAAAAAATATCTGCCTTATGTATTCAACTGCTGGACTTAAGGCTCTCCTCATTAGCTTCAAAGTAGCACTGGTGACTCAATAGGAGGTTTTTGCCTACAATAGGTATGTCGCTGGCCAGTTGCTTTTGCATAGGGTTTGATGTCGTATTTTACGTCTCTTCGCAAATATTTGATATGTGTGTTTTACCTAGTTACCGCTTACGACACCCACGAAATGGGGTAGCGAAATTTTACATTCGTAATCCGTCACCACATGGCTTTATGTATAATTTATGTTAATCAAGCAGGGTTTACTTGGCTACCTGAGCGTGGCCGGCTGCCAAACGTCACGTTAGAGAATAGTCATTACCATTATTGTAGCAGTTGGCAAATACTTGATCGTACCTGTATTAATACCTAGATTAATTCCGCCCATCCATTGAATTATACTGAACTATAACATTTGAATATGCTATTCAATTTATGTCAATAATAATGTAATAACATTAATCATAACATCAGAAATTAACTAGAGCTTGTAGTACGGCAACATGAAAACTGATAAATATAATTGGATTTTGTTAAATACATATCATAGATAAATTACACAAAGAGTAATAATCGTCTAAATCACATAAATATTTTTTCTGTGTGTAGGAATCGAACCCTTATCCTCTTAGCAGCTTAGCAGTCAGTTTCACTAATCACTATATCAGTATAATTTCAAGAATATTTTCATGTTTAATCATAGTCAAAATGTATTTTGTATGAGTAGAAATTGGAAATACTTCTAAATCACAAGGCATTAAGTTTATCTAGAATTAATAGTTGCTTGTAATATTTAAACACATTATATCCTACGTCATCCTTATATAAGACCATGCCATAGAGGCAAAAAGGACATATAATATGATATTTTCTTAATAAAATACAAACCTGTGGCACTGACTAGTACTTCCACGATACTTCCTATGGCACACGGCGCCATGCCCGGTGGCGGGACGGTCACCAGCCTCGGTAGCACTCTGAAGAAGTATCGCCCGTCCACCCTGTAACAATTGATACTTTATATATTGTTTCTTATGGTAGAACCACAGCTTAATGAGTGCTAGATGACACTAGCATCCCTTTACGAAGTTGTATAAAAACTTAAAATTTAGCTGCCATATGCAGTGCGATACCATTTTCTTTATCTGCATATAGTAACGCTTTCACTGTGCGTTAAGTAGGCTTTTCAGTAAAATCTAAATATATAAATAAATCAATATGTTATTGTAATCAGCAAATAACTGCTGTTTATAATCTGCAATAACATTCCATACAAATATACCATGTAATTGTTAAAATGCACCTCATGAATCTTGTATTAGCATGTTTAAAATAAGATAATTGCGTCGATAAATGCCAACTAACGCATTGCACATACCGATCTTGTGCGTCCTACGTGAGTCAGTTACGCGATTGTATAGACAATAAGCATTTTATTACCAACCTTAGCTATAAAATTCATAATTTACCTGATGTCATCAACGGCGAGGACAATTTCGTGCATTCCAGCGTGCTCAGGAATGAATTCGCCGGCGCCTCGGACGTCCAGCTTGAGCCTCGACTCTTGCTCCAAAGGATTCACGATATACACCTTCACTTCTGATATCGATAAGTCGTTGGACACGCTCTCTATCTTTATAAAAGTCTGAAAATAAGGAAGCGTGTCAGTGTTGCCCTCCATTATTTGAGCAGCTGCTACGAAAATTCAAAGTCAAAGAAGTGGTTCAAGGCGTAACGTGAATATTTTTATTCAACCATACATCACTATTGCTATCAGTTGTAGATAGGTACGTAAATTCATCGAAAATCCTCCGATAATTTTCCGTTCCTCATTAATCTTTTTTCTGTCGGAAATATCAAACAGGGCGACATCCTGGAGCAGACATCGCGCATCGGGGGATTTTTTAAGGTTTCCGTTTATCTCATCTGAAGTAAAGACCCGTGAAATACAGATAAATTTGCGATCTTAATCTCATAAGACGCACTGATGTTCTAGCTTTCGGAGCTTCCGACTTTTATTAATTTGGGAGAATACCCGTTTAAAAACGAAGTAATTTATGCTAATGTTGAGGAATAAATGAGATTTAGTATACGTTTAAGCGTTTTGGTAAAAGCTTTCCTATTCACGATCCACTTAGTGGTATTTAGCATGGTAATCAAGCAATTTTGAAAAGAGATTATGAAACGATGTCACTGGGCGATATTTAAAATGTTTACGATGCTTTAACTGCATGATGACTACAACATGATAATTTCTTTTTCAGTATTGTGATAACGCTAAGAGGTTTATTTCAGTGATGACTAGCCAAAATAAAGTAAATCATGAATTTCTTCTAACACGCATCGTTATTTTGTGTCGGTAAGCGATTAGATTCTAAGGAGAGACCCTTGTCTGGGTATTGAGGCCACTGCCTCCACGTGTAGACTGTTGAAGTTATTATTATTATTTTTTTCGGAAAACTAAGAGCTGTCTTAAAAAGTAACAAATTGCTTATAGAATATCTAAAGGCTAATTAAAAGTTTTCACCAATGGTTCCTAGCTATACAATAAAAGTTAAGGATACGAAAGTGCACAAGATAGAACAGCAATTTGTGTATTGTTTAAACAAGTAATGTCGTTTATTGTAATGTTTTAGGTTAGGTAAAATATTAAATGTAGGAATAGGAGGATGCATTTTAATATCTAAACGGCATCGCAATTTAAGTCGTTGTTTCATAAGTTACCGATAATGTTTAGTTGTTATTCACCATATGGCATAAACATACTGTTCGTGTAACGTACAGATTTGAGTATTATTTTTTGTTTTAGTTGCTCCACTGAAAATAAATACCTTGTCGCAGGGGACTTGATAAGCATTCCATTAAAAGACATAAAGTACACCCGGATTCGAAACAACAAGTTCTAGATCATACAAAGTTTTGTTTTGTATGGGAATCGAACCCACAACTCACAGCGTAGTTATAAGTAGCGGCCCAGTTACAAGCGGTGAGGCGACAGATTACACCATAAGTATATTATGAAGCAGGGAATTTACTAGACAGACGTGTCCATAGGCAAGTCTATATACATGTACGCCGGACCACGATGGTCAAGGGCTGGCAGACATGTCTGCACACATTCGTGTGAGCATATTCATCAAGAACATTCCTCGCTTTGTGTACTTACAGGTTCACCGACTCTTCCAGAGGTAGAATCAAGCGCCACACGTAGCATGTCGTGTACAGGCGGCCGCGGTGGTATGTTCCTGAGGTTCGTCGCCCACGTCATCACTCCGAGGTGGTCCACCTCGCTCTGGCTCATGTCCTTGGCTGATAATACTGGCTGGATACCTGATGATAGAAAATAAGCTTGATTAGAATACTTACCTATATTGGCATGTCGAAGCAGTTATGGTTAAGGAAATAAAAGTATTCGCTCCTGCTTGCTGCACGTCTAATGTTCTGATAAACGTTCCTTGGAGTTAATACATGAATCGAGTGGCATATTGGGACAAGTTATGATCGATGTTATTTTTATGTATTACGTGCATAATACAACCTAGGGCCCCGCTGGATAGCCGAGGCGATTTACTAGAATTTCTATCAAAATAGTTGAGGTACTTTGGTTCTTCTAAGTATATTCGTGATGTAACATTAAACAAGCAAAACATTGCCACTAGTTTTTTCGGTCTAGTTCGAGTGGCCTCGCTTGATCGATACATATATGTAGGTACTTTCTACAGAAGCTAATTATGGCTTCATTATTGTGCTAGCATTATCCCAGTTTTATTATTCAAGTTTTGGAACCTGAGGTCCTAATCGTCTTTATAGTCTTACTAATTTGGACAGAATATTATCTCTTTCACAGAGTAACAGACGCGGAGGGCAGACGGTAGGTCTGCCGGCGCAAACAAAGGGATAGCTAGACTAGGACTTGCCGTAAAATCTGTCAAAGTTCTATGTCCTTACTTTTCATATGGCACAAAACAAACATAGTCTAATTTACAGATCGTTACACAGCTTACGTTCGATGTCTTAATATCATAGAAAAACTATGGAAAACACACAGTTTACAGTTAACATTTACCTGCACGTTTGAGGAATATCCATAACGTTATCGAAGGACTTGAGAATTCTGCCAACGAGGACTTTTTGTACCATGCCATGCATGTGTTCTGCCTAGTGGACTATGGCCTAAGCCTTCTCATAATCAGAATAATCCTGAGCCTAGCAGTGAGACAGTTTATAATCAAGGCTGATGTTGACGCATAAATTAACCTATGTTTCATATAGTAATTTGTACTTTGTACAAACGTACAGCCGGATAAACAATTATTGTAATAGTCCATGTTTTCGTACTCAATCATGTATTACATATTATTAGTTAAATTACAATAATAGTACCTACGAATCCAAATAGAATACTGATGCATTTTATTACGTTATTTGTCGGCAGGCGTAAACGGATCGGTTATAGGCACGACTACTGATTTGGTAAAGCGAGATTGGATATTTCTGTTAGGAAATTGCTAGATTTTGCTAGTTTATGGAATAGATTAAATATTTAATACAGAGATGGTGAACGACTGTGTATAGGTATATAAGAGAAATCAAGCACGGAGAATTGATATAAATATGTGCCGGCCATCTTGTCATACCTTAATAACGTTTGAGACTTTTTGTAAAGACACCTGTGTACGTATGCATGATAACTTCGTTCTTTTATTAACTCTGGTATCAAAGTTTCTGGGCCACCCTAAGGCCTTCCAAGTTGCCTAATGAGTCTTGCCCTGAGATAAGAGCTGGTACTGACTGCTATACCTGCTCTTCACAGCATGGTAGCTCTTGCCTGATGTAACGCCAGTAAAACGGTCACCCAGCCAAGTGGTGACCTGTGCTAACGTTGCTTTACTTTGCCGATCTACTACGAACGGTAAGTCAAGTGAGGCTACAATCACTTCATGGCAATACAGAGCTATAAGACACAATGAACTGTCTGATAAACGTGAACGCTTGGTAATCGATAGGTATTGCAACACCGACCACAATCGATGGGATACTCTAATTTATTCGTACAGCTATGGATCCTACTTAATAGTTAATTGTGTATAAATCGTGAAAATGTCAATGATATTGTAACTAGTAACGGTTTATTTAGAATTCGATTTAGTTGAACTCTATTGTATAGTTTGAAAAAGAGTAGGTATCTATAATTTAATATTATATCTACTTAGAAAGGTGCGTAGTTTTTGCAGGTTCAATATTTCCTAAAGAACACTAGCAGCTTGTGATATTAATGTTATCACTAACCTATATGCTTGACAACTCATTGATTAATTCAATAGGTTGCTTGTTTCATTTATTTCTGAAAGTGACTCAAGACGGTAATGATTATGATTTGAATATGACCTAAGTAAATTAACATCTCATCCACTATACCTACTGTCGCCGCTAATGTTATTGAAATTAAATACTCACATTATTATAATAAAACAAACCATACCATTCAGTATTGTAAGCTATTCATAAATAAGTAACCACGAATAAGGTATTCAGACACTATAACATCCACGTGATAACACTTCCTTAAAATCCCAATATAATATAAGATTTACGATTTCAATTTAAATATTTTATTGATTTGTAGCCACATCCTTGAATATGAATTGACATTTTAATATTTTTAATAATCAACTAATGTCAACAATAATTTAAAATATACATTAACAGATGTTGAAAACCATTTGACCAATTAGCTGGGTTTAGTTCGACTATGTAAATGGCGTAGTGGTTTAAGCTGTCATATGATTTGTCTCTATGTGGCTACTGTGCAAACAGCACTAGATCAACAAAGTTATGGGATAAAATGGGCCTTTTTGAACAATTGTTCATTTTTTGGGTCACCCATATTTCTAATACTCTGTTTTTTGAAAAAAAAGGACCAAACGAAAGACTGACCAAGCAGATAGGTATATAAGGCAAGTGTAAATGGGACAGGACAAAGGGGAAGACCTAGACGGACGTTCTCTGACCATATCGGAGACATCCGTAAAACAGGACAGGTTAGAAG
The DNA here is from genome assembly GCA_944739405.2 of Euclidia mi. Classification (NCBI taxonomy): domain Eukaryota; kingdom Metazoa; phylum Arthropoda; class Insecta; order Lepidoptera; family Erebidae; genus Euclidia; species Euclidia mi. Next base: position 43,090,699 of record OX123187.2, read on the forward strand.
TAACCTAAACAGAAGAGCATGCATGAGGAATTTGATGGGAGTGAATGAAGCAAGAGAGATATGTCAAGATCATAAATGATATACTATTCGTTGCAAATGGCGTTCCGTAGTCTTTGCCTACCCCTCCGGGAAACAGGCGTGAGTCAATGTACATATGTATGTATGTATTTATTATTTTTACTATTCATACTCTAGAGTCTAGATGTTACAGACGTTGTGTCTTGTAACATCTAGACATCTTGTAATCCGTAACATATCTTTTAATTTAAATAAGTAACCAAGCAAGTGGCATTCCGTTGTCTTTGCTTACCAAGACGAGAAAAAGGCGTGAGTATATGTAATATATGTAAATTTGTAAGTAAATTTGAAAAATGTAATATAACTCGAAAAAATCATCAGAATTTATATTAAAATGAAGCAGCGATAGCATAACAGAGGGTTTTGTGTTCAAATCCACGGCGCACACCATTGTCTTTTAGAAGTTATGTGCGTATTAAATAGTTTATAATCGCTCATCCCGTGCCTGGGAGAGTATGTTAAGCCGTCGATCCCGACAGACATGAAGATTGTAGTCGGTACCCTTGGTTATAATGGCTTAGATTAGAACTATAGCAGTATCTGTTTGGTAGATTTGAATCATTCTTTTCGTGTTAGGTAGCCTATCTCGCATAATGTTATAAGCTAGGCTCAATAACATCACGCTATGAGCCCCGAGTACGGAGCAGTAACCCTAAATAGCGAGTAGCGAGTGTAACCGCGGTCTCAGCTAGTATAGCGTAAAACTAACGAGGATCATTATAATTATATATTATTTTGCTAGAGGCATTGTCCACGAATCACTCAAAGAGATGGAAGCTTAAACGGCTTATAAACTTGTATTGTTAGATGTATTAGGTTTCATATTCCATAGATTCACAGAAAACTAGTGTGTCTGAACGTTTGATACTAATTTATTAGTCCATCGCATTGTGCGCTCCCCTATATAAATTAGACAACGTTATTAATTATTAACCAGAATATTGATGTCAAAATAGAACATTATTTATGTAGGTATGTATGTGACTATAACATACATATTTTGTTAGCCGATTAATGATAATTGATAACGAAACTGTCAACAAACTTTACATAAATCATGAGCTCACTATCGGTTGATAATAAATAGATGATAGTAGCACAGAAAATACAAGTACACTTTTACATATAGTTCCTGTATATATGACCGAGCTTTGCTCAGTATCTTTTTTTAGGTAAATAGTTTTAAATAGTTTATCCACCCGAAAAGCCGAGCATTCTAAATTTAATCGAAACCTTTGGAGTTAATTTATTAGAATTGCTCGTTTAGGGTGGTTCCAGATTAGCGTTTTATACGCGCGTATAAGCTCGTTTTTAGAAGCGCAAGTAGGCACGTATAGGAGCGCCTTATTGGCACACACGCAACTCGCACGAGCGTTGACGTGCTTCCAAGCTCGTATAAGCCCGAGCCATCAAAATCCATGTTGACACTGACAAGATTTCACTACCGTGTTGAGCGAAAAGGCTGAATTAAGGGCCGAAATATGTCCGTTTACGGCGAGAGCTTTTTGAAGCGCGTGTGCTGAAACGACCGTACACGCGCAGAAAAATAAGCTAATCTGAAACCGCCCTTAAACGTATTAGATAATTACGACCGTACTAACAGAGTTCAACATGCGAATATATGTATCTTTCGTAGCTTGTTTGCCACTATACTATATATAAAATAAAAATAAAAAATACGACATTTCTGCAAATCTAGAACAGAATATAAATCGTTAAAAACAAGTCTTGATATTTTTATTGGCACTCAATATTACGCAGTCAATTACGAACTGGTAATAAGTAGATTTTATGCATATTTACCACTTTTAAATATATAGATAACTTATATTTCAAGGGTAAGCTATTTATAAATGTTTTATCATTTCATTTTCATTGACAATTCGAGCTTAATCGTGAGAAGATCTATAAATTGTGGATGTGCGTACTAAAACATTTAAGTGTCAGAAATGTTACGACGCTTCCGATTTTGATTGACTTTTTACTTCCTCGGAAAGATGCCTCCTCCTTCTATACAAAGACTTTTCTAAATAAATGCCAGCTTTCCACGCTACTGCGAGTATTAGAATGTATGCATGCCTGTAAGCTGTTCCTAGGGATATCATCCCTATTCAATCAATCAATTAAGGCGTCAAATCTTTTATAGATTTCCTCATTGAGGGGCCTCTTCCCTCTACGAGAAGGATATATATACCTAGTAAAGAAGGATATACATAGTTCACTGTGCTGACCAAGTTCATATTGGCAGACTTTACATGGCCTTAGAGAACTTATGGAGAACCCTAATATCTACATACAGTTTTCATCTCGATGTTTTCCTTCAATTTGACAAGCGATAATTAACGATTGGTGTGCGCCGTCTAACCCGAGGTTAACAGTCTGTTGGTCTCTCTGCTGTGCTTTTGCTGCCTGTTGTGTACAGACAGTTTTATCTGCTTTGTTTGGGACTGGATGGTGCTGCCTGTTGTGTACTGCCATTTATCTCTGCTTAGTTTGGGACAAGATGGTATTGAGTTTATGTGGTAGATAATATATATTTCAAATATTATAAATTATTTACCCATTTTCTTAGCGGCATCGAGTGCCATCTGGTTGTTCTCTTCCCAGCGCGCGGGGTCTCGTCGCAGGCGGCTGGGAGGCGGCGCGGGACCGCCTAAGGACCGGACCAGCTCGTTCGCCACTCTGCCGTCGTTCCAGTCCGTCTACCGACAACAAGTAGATTACAATAAAGACTCCAGAAATAAATGTTATTATTAACTATCATACCTACTAACATAACATAACTTCACGCCTTTATCCCCGAAGGAGTAGGCAGAGGTGTATTTCACACCCACATTTCGCCAATTAGGTTTCGGTCGCAATGGAATAGGGGGCGAGCCTATTGCCATCTACCGGGCCCATTATTAAGCGAGCGATAATTAATATTTTTAATGCACACACACACTTCGAAAAGTCAGAGGTGTGTACCGGGGCACCTGGGGATCGAACCCGCGACCATCGTCTCGGCAGTCCGTTACGTACACCACTGAGCTATCGCCGCTTTTGCTGAGCCTACCTGAGATACCTACTAAATCCATGTAATATAATAGTTTAACTTGAAGCACCGGGACCATTTTTTCACAAGTGGAATTGTTTACATGGAACAATATTTCATTTTAGGCCCAGATTGAAATTTTAGACACCACTTGTAGGTACGTACAGAGTAAACTCGACTTCTGCGTTTGTCTACCTCTCTGTTCCTACATCTAGACTTTGTATACTCCTCAATGAACTTGGATGTTGTTTTCACCACTCGGAGAATTTGTTATACCAAGGCGGCCTATATGCGATATTGAAAAATAGGTAAATAGCTTTTAGAAATATCACTTAACAGGTTAAAAAAGACAAATTGATTAAATAAAAGCACTTTATTTCAATAGTTCAACACATCAAATCAAACACATAAAAGTCTCAACGTTCGTTTGGACAGTTTTTATTTATTTTATATAAAAGCGTAGTGCCAATATCAAGAGATGAAGTGTTTAAGTTATGACGTGCCTATAAAATTGAACTGGGTCACGCTTTTCACGGAAAGCCGCATAATAAATTAACAATACGTATTATACAGGGTTGATCTCCACTGTGATTTCGGTAAACCTTTTGGCGTATAATCCAATAGTCCCATTTGCATTATAAATATAACAGGTCTATGGCAAACAACTGTAGATAAATAAAAATAATTAAATACATAACTTTGACTAAAATTACGCATGGCTAGTTATAACGCTTAATATACTCTAAGCAAACTTCACTTACTCGACCGGCCTAGTGCTAATGTATAACGATGCATCATAAATGTCAATTACGTAGACCATAAACCAAAGAGGTGGAAATTAGCTGTTAAGGCCGTATAGAACTAATCACTTTCATGGCATTTTACAAGTCGTAAACTACTCACCGTAAAGTTCGTAATTGCCCTTTCGAGTCGTGAGTTGACCCACTCTAGCGTCGATTTGAAACCTGCCGATTCTGGCTTCATGAAGTAAGACAGGTATGTCATTCCAGACAGTTCGTCTAACCATGGTGATGCCAAGTACTCCGGCTCCAAGACCATAGGCACCTCTAGCTCCCTGTATGCCAGTCTCATTGCCCGACGACAATTCTCCACAGCCTCGTGCCGATCTGTACCAAACATAATAGTTATTATCCAACCTCAAATTACAGCTCGTGTGTCGCATCAGTTACACAAGCACCCGCATTGAATACATATTGCATTCAATAAACCATGAATATCTTCATTGTTTATAGACGTCGCTATGAAGCACCGATGGCGTAACAAGCGTCTATTCATTTTATAAAATCAATTTACACGCCCTTGCGGAAACTTCAATTACTTTTAAAGACTGCTCCGAACGGCAGAATTGTGTAATGAAATCTGTCATAATCAATACTGACTGAGTTCGCGCCAGTGTGGGAAAATGCCGGGCTTGCAGTAGTCGAGCAACGCTGAGAGCAGTACACCGCTGTTCCAATCGGTTGTCAAGTTGTTGACGCGGCACTCCGGCATCGCCGCCTGCAGCCACGATAGCATCAACTTTCTGCAATCAAACATCAATAAACGTACAATTTGCCACACGTTCCCGGCTAAGCTCTGAACACTGCAGGGCGTTTATGAACTAGTTCCTACCTAACTTACAACTTTAGAAAATACCGTTTATTGAGTAGCAACAGCCGAGCAAAATCAAGTAATCGTTTCGTATCGGTCGCGTTACCGAGGTTAGGACAAATCTTTGATCATTATAGAACTTTATGTCTTCCTTCGATTGCGAACGGTTGACGACGGAAATTATGTGACGCAAGAGTAATCCTTTTTAGTTATATGTGATTAGTTTACGCACTGGCACGTAACATAATCATGTAAGGAGTAAATTACATAATCTGGACTAGGTTGATTAAGTGAGCAAATCTTGTCGGTGTTTATAAAAACTTAAGATATTAGATAAGTTCAGTGAGCGTATCCGAGCCGTGTTTATTTTAAACGTAAACTAGTGGTACGGACGGGTGCGCCCGCACCTTGTGCAGCGCTAATTGCCTCAACACCACATAAACGTTTTGTACTCTTTAGATACAGTTAGCTTTGAAGCCCAAGGTCTATCGAATCTGCATTACGTCACTACATCCTTCAACAATTGCACCGTTTTCGGTATTTTACACATCTGTTAGCTACGGTATTGTGATTGCGAAAATTTGATTCGTAATTATCATACTGTGATTTTACAGATCGAGATAAAAAACTAGGGGTTTACTTGATATATTTTTAAGGCTGATAGTTGTATTAAGTCTCATCATCATCAGCCTTTAACAGTCCACTGCTGGGCTAGGCCTCTCCTATGAAAGGAGGAATTGGCCTACTATACCACGCTGGCCAAACGGGTTGGTATAGGGTTTGTATCAAGTTTTCCTTCTTTTACAGTGCTGTTCTATATATGCTCCCTCTGTCGGCTCTTACGACACCCATGGGATGATATGGGGTGGTGACATTCCTTATTCTTAATCCGTCACCACACGGACAGGTATTAAGTCTAGTTACTCGTATTCTCTGTTTCAATTTAGTAATCTCACTATGTGTAGGTATCCCATCTAATACAAGAAAACCTATATATTTTGAGTGCATTTTAGGTATAAATTCTGGTTTATATTTACGATAGCTTATTTTACAATCTATGTAGGATATTACAATGGCCGTAACGCTAAGCTACAAAAGGCTACAGTGTAGGTCGGTCGCAATGTAAGTAAACAAAGGACCGACTCGACAGAGTTTTGCTTTGCGGGTCTTCGCAAAAAGATGAGCAAAACGAAGCCTCACAAGAATAAATAATCTTTGAACAGGCTGCTATTAGTTGGGTACATAAAAGCTGTTTTAATTAAACACTGTTACTTACAATGTTTCGCTCTTATGGACTTATTTCGTTATTCGTTTTACAAGTAAATGGGGTTGGAATGGATTTAGCAAGTTCTCTATGTATTGACATGTCAACTTAAGACGAAATGCAAGTTTAATTATAAACTGTCCAATATTGGAACACATTTTACTAAGGCTTTGTATTTTTCTTGCGTGTGAGAATCGAACTCACAGCACTCGATAGGACAATGGGCATAGCCGTTATATGACTACCGTTATTAGTCACTGCGTCATCAATGACATTGAAAATTTCAGAGATATTGTTAGGTCTATAAGTTTACAGCTATAGTCCAAAAATGAATTCTGTAATTAATAACAGACGTGAATTCTCATATTGCTATCTTAGAATTTATCTAACTGATAGGTTGCGATTCACGTAACAGATTTTTTAAAGCTAACCTAAATTTCACGAGTAAAATACTTTACCTTGGTGGGAATTTGCTTCGGCCGATTTGGTAGCGAACGATGAGTGACCAAATCAGGCCCAATATTAATTTTAGATTTCCATTTACGATATCCACGTTACCTAAAATAATAAAGGAACGATTAGTGTTACTAATTTATGCATACAGTGAAGTCTATAAGATAATATTTATATTATCCTGCCAGTTTCTAAGGATTAAGGACAGAAAAGCTTTTATCCCGTGTCTATGCTTATTTGAATTATGGTTCATATGTTATGCGAAAAAGGCAGTGGAGAGTATCGGGTTCGATTTCACGGAGCGCACCAATGACTTTTCGGAGTTATGTGCGTATTGAATTATTAATTATCGCTTGTCCCGTGCCTCGGAGACCACGTTAAGCCGTCAGTTCCGGTTGTCATGAAGATCTCTGATAATCGTTACATGGCGTCAGTACCTTTTTAATCAACTGACACTATTCTAAACCATGGAATATCGCTATCCCTTCGGGTTGCGGAGGTCAGATAGGCAGTCGTTCTGTGGAAAAGCTAATATTCAGCCAAATCCGGTTAGACTAGTAAGCGGACCATAGATTGAAACTGGGATAACGCTAAGAGGATGGTGATGATGTTATGCGAAAAATAATTACGTTGTACTGATTAAGTATATCATATTTAAAAGCATAGCCGGTAGAATATCAGTACAATACTTTATATCTCTGCCTAGTTAGGCGTGTTATGTAGGCGTGATGTCATATACAATTAGTTTTAATTATTCCTCACCTTAAAGCTTTTTATACGTCCGCTGATTTATATTCATATTAAATCTTTGATAACCTTTATGGTGTCTATTATTGCAAGTCATAAAAAACTATAATTTGTAAATCTTGGATCATAAATTTCATACAAGAGCTACTGCTGTCGCCCACAAGTCTAATAATACTATCAAATACCACGTTTATTGCGCTTTTTCTACATCTGTGGTACTGACAACAAGTTGTTAATAAAGCATAATTGGTAGAGTCACTATCATAACTGCACTAATAAAAAATGTAAAAGGGACTTTCGGCTTTCTGTACTTTTTGTTATACATTATTATTTTAGCTGATTAAAATATACATAATTATGTCTTTTCTATAAACTCAACCGTTGCAATTACAACCACAACAAAATTATACAGAGTCTAAGGCAATGTTCTCTTCACTAGATATCTAATGAAAAATCTTGGGTGCTAGTCTTGATGCTCTTTATAAAAATACCTAATAAAACGTTGTTTGTTACAAATAAAATAACTTCAGCTAGAATATCAAATAATTGGTCTTACCAATATTCACAAGTTTGACTCCGTCATCTTCAATAGCCTGCAGCGCGTTGGTGACGTTCTCTAACTTATGGTGCTGGTTAGTCGGCTTGCGGCTCCAGCCTTTCAATTTACGTCCCTGAAGCGCTTCCACTAGCGAGCATAGAACAGTTCCGTCCCGAAAATCTTCCACTAGATCGACGACCTATAGAGAGCAGGTCATCCATCATAATGAATATTAAAATAGATTGGGGCGCATTTCTTGCCCAATCAGAAATGGCTTCCTTATAAATATTAAAATATATTAATCCCCTGGACGTTATCCATCTATGTAGAGTTAGAGTAGGTAATAAATTATTACTGATGGGCACAATCAAGATAAATATTATATTATAACAAGATCGTTGTTTACTGGTTACTAAGTTTCAGCCTGTAATTTCAACTTGTATACATTGACCAGTTTCGATAACAACTATAGGACATAAAAAATCTCATACCGCACATCTTGTAATATACCTAAATCAGTTTTATTATAATATTATAGCAGTATTATAACGAAGAAAAATATGGCCAAAAACTAAAAGAACATCAGTGTCACCGCCGAAAGTATATCCAGTGCGCCAAACATGCAGCTAAGACTTATCGCCATCAATCACAATGACTTTTATCTCTCTTCGTAAGTAGACATTGTGAAATGAACGCTGGCATCTTTTTAGACAGCCTTATATTTTATTGTGTTGCAAACTGCAGCTGTATCTTCTAAGAAACAAAGAGTGAGTTAATGTTTATGTTACTTACCTTTATATTCATTGGTTTAAGGGTTTCGTTAACCCAATTCCTGAAGGTGTTAGCTTGTATCTCTACCCAGAGGTCCTCGTGTCCTTTGATGGCCATGCCCTTGGCGGCGGTCCCCTCGGGGCTCCGCGCGGCCAGGCCGGCCTGCGTGATGCGCCCCGCCGACCCCTCGGCCGAGTGCGCCCGCAGGCCCTGGTGCGTCACTCGCATCCCCTCCATCCTCACGTATTACCAACTAATCAAATAACCCCGAACTATTTGTAATATCACTTCATTTTCTTTGGCACCACACATCGTTGTCATCTGGAAAGATAATTGACTCATGAATATTTAAGATCGGCTAGCGGCTCCTTGATTCAACAGAACGATCTAAAATAATATAAGGAAAACGCCGCAAAGGTTCTGCGGTAATTTATATAGATGTAATCTCATTCGACGAGGCCTTGTATTAGAATTATTCGCTGGCTACAGAGACATTGTTTTATAATGCACAACGTTGCGGCCACACCCACTCGGTAAATAATAAATATGCGATAAACGTTTGAGCTTATTAGCGTTCTGTTAGTGAAGTAAGGGCGACCTCCGGCGATACCACGCAACTTATTTCTTGGTGACGTCAATGAAGTCGCTACGGATCTGGAGTTTTAAGCAGATTGATGACGCATTGTCACTTCGACTTTGATTGATGGTTCTTTCCGACAAAACCTGACGAGAGTGCGCCGCTGTGAGATACATCGGATACATTAAATAAACACGTTACATTATATTACGAACAACAAAGGGGTGTTTTTTGGCAGTCGTAACGACCATCAGACCGTTTCGATGAGATAATGAAATAAATTATGAAGATTTTTACATCAAAACAAAGCCGGCTTAATCTGCTTACGTGCACATTTGGGAGTATTAAAATGATGTAGGTAACATTGTACTCAGGTATCGTAATGATTTTATGATGTTCCAGTTATAACCGGCTCATTGAATTAGGGAACCGTTTGACCTGGTTTGAGAGACTTTTCTTTGGTAACAGGACAGATATACGGTAGAAGTTAACCACAAAATGATGCGGTTACATCAGTACAGAAATCCGTTAGCTTGCTTCTAGATCACAGTATCTGACAACGTAACAATACTAAACTATGCAGTAGGTAAAACATGATTTGAACAAAATTCGTATTCTGTTCACAAAAAAATATCTAGATGGAACAAAGATCTTTGACATGAGAAATTAACAAAATTACCATTGCTGGTTTTTGCAAACGCAATTACTATTTAAAAGCCAAGTGTTTTTTGTAACTACAAAAGTTAGAAAAAGGTTAAGTATTATTGTGAAGAGCAGGTATGAAATTTGCTCTAACACTTATCAATGTCCGATGATCAAAGCAAGATTTAACAAAACATTACAAATAAAATGTACATACTGCGATATCATTTAAATTTGAACAGTTGTGAGGAAACCAAAAAAAGAACAATATTATACCGGTCTTCCACATGCTTGATTTTTTTATATCCACTATAGGTAGATGAATATTTTTGTAAAAAAAAAAATATTGTTATTTTGTACGAGCTGCGCCCCATTTGCTTTGGCGCTTTTTGAATACGTTTTATTGATTCAGTCAGTAAAAATAACAAAGAGATTTAGCTATTTTCACCAAAATAAAATGAATATTCGTAATGTTATATTATTTGACTAGTTATATTTGGACAATTGTCTTTTTTGGTGAATTATTAGTATTTTGAAAACGTTTTGATAAATTAAGTTTTTAATAAATATATACCTAATAATTTCTAAACAGACTAAGTAAATATATTCAACCCAGCACGCGGCGGGCGTTTAGAAGTCGGCATATTTCACGAAAGCGCGCTAGGCCGCCGTCATGTGTATCTATAGTAGTAATTACTGGAAAGATAGTGGCTTCAAATATCCTAACGACTGTTCAAACGTCAGCCTATTGTTTATCCTTCTGGGTAAAGGAGATCGAATAACAATCACTCAGAAACCTCAGTGAACTAGTAATAACAACCCTTAGGTTTGGAAGTAAAAGCTTGAGATGCAGTAGAAATTGGGCTAGGATATGGAAGATAAGAAAATTCACATGACGTTTATTAATGCGTAGCTAAAATTGCTGTTTTGTGCTATTTCAAGGCGTTTAGTAATTTGCAGGAAAGCTGAGGCAAAAACCTACATAGGTACGTACTTCGACTACTGTTATTCTGTTGGTTACTGACGAAGGTATGTTAATGCCGAGTACTGCGCGTATATCGTAGGACCTATAAGGCGCCGCTGCAATTATTCGCTAAGGATAACGTTCTTGCGTTCGTCGCAAAATTTGCTCACAGTTTAAACATCACATCGCTTGGCATTCGCTAATTAGTCGCCGGCTCTCGTTTGCAAGTACGTCTCCAGCGACACGAAAAGTCACGCGGTTTTATTTGATATTGCAAACGAGAAGACTGACAGACGGATAACTTCAGCACATATGATCTATCGATACCTATTGTTTTTCTTCTATTCGTTTGAGCGTGTAGCCGACTCTAACATTGCCTTTAATTTGACTTCACGATTATTGTCATGTCATTCAATAAATTAAAAAGAACATGACAAACACTGCCTCGTTGGTCATCATCATCCTCCTTGCGTTATCCCAGTCTTAACCTGGGGTCCGCTTTCTAGTCTAACCGGATTTGGCGGAATATTATTTTTTCCACGGAGCGACTGCCTGTCTGACCTCCGCAACCCGAAGGGATAGCGATATTCCATCTTTTAGACTAGTGTCAGTTTATTTTAGAGGTACTGATGCCCTATAACGACTGTCAAAGATCTTCATGACAGCCGGGACCGACGGCTTAACGTGCTCTCCGAGGCACGAGACAAGCGATAATTAACAATTCAATACGCACATCACTCCGAAAAGTCAGTGGTGCACGCCGTGGATTCGAACCCGATACCCTTTGCATGACAGTCCGTTGGTATCTCTACTAGGCTATCGCTGCCTAAACACTGCCTCGTTTAGGAAATTCTCAGTAGCAGCACGGAGTCTGGTAATGTGCCCGGTACGGCAATAGGCTCGCCCCCTATTACGTGGGATCTAAAATCTCATGATGAAATGTGGGTGTAGGGTATGTAAGAGTGCGCGGTCGATAAAAGTACGCATCAAACTTTACGCCAACTCTGTGCGAGATTTGCGGCAACCTCTAGTTCTGTTTAGGTTCATCAATGGTGACGGTTGCGCTGTCGAAAAAAAATGGAATTCGGTTACAAATCGAAGCCACCAGGCAATTCAATAGATTTTTGCTTATTTTGATCTAATTTTGATGCGACTTGCATGGATTTCGGCTCCTAAACTATTATTTGAATAAGAATATTTATTAATTATCCAAGTAACGTATGTACTTGGCTAACCGTTTCATTCGAAAAACTTCGCACATCTTTCAGTAGATGGGGCAGGTGGCTAAATATCTTTGTGAAGGGCGAGGTGTATAAGAGTGCGCAGGGTGTGTGTGTACAAGATTGCGCGCGCACTCTTATACGACATTTATTTTCCGCGTGTGGGTTGTGAGGCAAATAAAGTGTAATTTTACAAACTAAAGATTTTTCGTGTATTATCAGATCGCCAGTGATGCCAATCATAAAATGCAGCCCCTCGACTATAGCACTCACACTACCCTAAAAAAATACTATGTCAATTAATGTGAAAAATGGTTGCGTATCCATCCTGGCAGAGCAGTCACTGTGTTTCAAATGGTTGGAATTTTTACACCAGCATACTTAAAACCTGCAACACTATCATGTACAGCACAAATGAAAGTTACTGGCATTGAGCCTTACGATCCCGATGTTTTAACCGAAGCTGATTTTTTAGCAAGTTCAGGAACAGACAGAGACCTAGTGTCGTCTGCACCTGTGGTTTCAGGGCTAGACCCAGAGCCTCAACCACCAAAGAGTGGCGCAGTTGAAGTAAACTCGTCATTTATTAACACACCTACAAGATACACCTATTGATGATGCGCGCACTCTTGTGCAACTCGCCGCGCCCTCTTGTACACCCGGATGTATTCTTATACAGCCGGGTGTACAAGAGTGCGCGAAAGAAGTATAAAAAATGAAAATCGCGCATTTATTTTATATTTCTTCAGTTCACACTTTAATGAATGTCGTTAATGGAATTCTTTGTTCTATAATTTGCTTACAAATATATATAGATTATAAATAAATAATGTTGATTTTTCTAAATATGATATTTTATTTTTCATGGGGCCTCAAAGTTAAAATGCGCAATCTTACACCACCTTACCCTAATATTACACCTCTGCCTACCCCTTCGGGGATACAGGCGTGAGTCTATAAAAAAAATACATGAAACTTGTATTGTGTCCTGCAAAGCACGTTATGACTCTGCTATAATGTCTCATCAACAATGACCCATCCAAGTGATGACCTGTGTAAGCACTGGTTTACTTTGCCGATCTATTTAGTATGAAAAAGCAAGTTAAGCTATGAGCGCTATTTATATTTCAATATGAGTTGTGGCTCAAGAAGAAATTATCTTTACAAATAATACAAAAATAAAATATTATCAGGTAGAAAGGTTGGTCAAACTTGGTTATTGGGACAAAACCACACACTCATACTGGTCTATGCTTCAATTATTTATTTCTGTAAAGCTCTAGAAAACTCGCCCGCGCATAAACATTGACATTGATGGTAATTTTGGTAGGACCACTTGAGACATTGAAGGTAATTTTGGTAAGAGATCGCAATGAAGTGATGCAGACAGTGTTTACAGTAGGGTGTGGTATCGAAAAAGTCACTGAATTGCGTATTTGAATGTCGTTCAAACATATATCTACTATACCTCTACATGCGAAATAAATTTGAGTATTTTATCTGTGTATAATTATGTTTTTGAAGTATTTTATGTAATCAAAGCTATATATATTAGGACTTAATCAGCCCTTTAACAGGACATACCTAGACATTTTAATATTTGCCTGCACGTTCTCCTATCCTATTTTTCTGCAATTAAAATAAGACGTAGACACAGTCACTGTGTCAGGGAATCAGTACTAAAACTACCGTCTATATTTAGATCGTAATAGTTACTAACTACATAGTTAGTTAGCCACTAACTAGTATAACCTGAATATGACTAACTTTGAACGAAGGGATGTCGTAATAGTTTTCTACCTAATAGTGTACACGTTTTCAAACTTTTAACACATACCAATATTTATGTAGCGGGTTAATATAGCGTAATTGTAATAATATCAACCTTGTTTATGAACTTTCCCTCAGCTGGAAAGTTCATAAACAAGGTTATGAGAAGGTTTAGGCCGTAGTCCATCACACTGCTCAAGTGCGGGTTGGCAGGATTCACATGCCTTTCGAAAATGATTATGGAGAATTCTTAGATATGGAGGTTGACTTACGATGTTTTAAGCATTTAGCAAGAGATAATTAACAATTTAAAGGGCACTCAAACTTTGAAAAATCGGTGTTGCGCGCAGTAGCTTCGATCCCGAGTTCCTTTGCGTGGCAGCCTATGAGTATTGCCACAAAGCTATAGCCTCTATATCGCGTGCTTGCTCAAGAGCCATTCCCATACCTAAGGGTTGAGATCGACCCTTGATAACTTTGGCGTTCATCGTCATCAAATAAATAATACTACCACTTTTCACAAAGCCTTGATCAATGGGCGCGTTTCGTTCCTACTGCCGCACCTACGCACTGCAATGCAAAGGTTAAAAACAATGTTCTAGTTACAATATGGTTACCTAGGAAGATTGATATGCCTTTAAAATTTATACAACATACATGATTCTTATCGAACTTATTAGATTTATGTGCTAATCTGATTACATGCGAACCTTGCGTAAACAATTAATAATTCATTGAACTAGTCCATTAGCGATAAGTTAGTGGAGAGGAGAGGCAGGAGTTTGAAGCGAACGAATGGGAAGATAAATATTTCAATGTGAATATGAAAATGATCTTGTTGCATTGTCTAACTATATAACCCTGCTGATGTGGTACGAACTAAAGGAGTACGAATCGAAAATGCCGTCGTATCAATTCAAGAATATTCGGAAATACTCTTTTTATTTGTATGCATCTGAACAACTGCTAGATATTTTAGTCACTATAAAAACTGACAAATTATTGTTTTATATCTGACTAGAAGACGCCAGCAGCTACGCCTGCATTATTTTTAAATTTATCCGTTTTGGCCGATCCCGTGGGAATTTCGGGAAATCCCTTCTTAGTGCACCCCTACGGTCCCCATGGAACATCCATGCCAATTTCAGCTTCCTGTGCCCAATAGTTTCGGCTGTAGCGTGTCTGTCAGTCAGTCAGTAACGCAAGGATTTTATATATTAAGATATTATAATTCTTCGAAAACATCTGTATAACGCAGTAAATTTAGCACTTATATAACTGGAAATAATATTAATTGCAAGAGTCGATAGGTTCCTAAAGAATGGGCCGATCTTTTTGACTTTATATGTTACATTCAGGACATGTACACTTAGTAACACATAACCAAATAAATTTATCCATTGTTCGTTACAGCTTCCTAAGTAACATGTCTGCGGTATTTTTATCCAACGGAACAAAAATTATGACAATAAACACTCGTGGGAGTATTGTGTTGTAGCATTCTTTAATTAGGTAGGTATGGCTCTGGCACAAAAAGATATTCAAAAAAAGACGTTACGTAAATAGATATTAGGGTTACATCCTTTAAGTATATCAAGTCTGCGTTGATTCTAAACTGAAGACATGGAGAGCATTGTCTCAATATATCTGACATTCTTCACATTCTGATTATTGGCTCATCTTGTATCTATGTAGACAAATATACGTAGACAGCTATATTGAAGGGTGCTGTCCAATGCCTGTGCGCTTAGTATAATTATAAGTAGGTAGTTCTCATATCACCTTGCTACTTATTTAGGTTCACTGATTGGCCCGTTCCAAGTTCTTCACCAATGAGAGTGTCGAACATAGTAATCTTGTCGCTCGCGTTAATCTAAAATAAACCCATACTAGGTTCTCAGTAGGGCCTCACGAGCTCTCATTCTCTCTGACATGCAAGGGACAGAGGGTTAACTTTGTTTATGGGTAATTACGAGCCTTCATCTTTACTTTTTGTTTACGACACGAGTAAAACTTGTAAGGGTTTGGCATGTCTTGTAACAACGTCGTTTGAACTACTCCTTGTTGTAAAGTCCGTCAATGATGGAGTTTATCACGTTTTATAAGTCATGTTAGTCTTATGTTCCAGCGGTATTATATACCTTTAGGAACTTCATTAAGTTGTTTTACTATAAATATTAATGGTTAGGCACTACACAAAGTAAGCTACGTAAAACAAACACGCGAGAAAAGAATGCTATTCTGTGCTAAAATATAATTTTATTTATTAAAAGAGATTTTGGTGGACAAAAGCAGTTGACAACAACACTTCCGTCTGCTGCTAACTATTAATAAGAGTAGAAAGATATTTTTTTACAGCGTCTCTAACGCCTGTATCCCCGAAGAGGTAGGCAGAGGTATAATATTACACCCACATTTCGCCATAAATTTTTAGGTCCCCCGTAATAGGGGCGAGCCTATTGACGTTACCGGGCACATCACCAGACTCCGTGCTGCTACTGAGAATTCGGAAAAACCCAGTAACACTTTTGCCCGACCCGGGAATCGAACCCGGGACTTCCGATCAGCAGTCGCATACACTATCCACTGGACTACGGAGGCAGTAGAAAAATAAATTAATAAAATCCTCCTAAACCTCTATTCACTCAGTAAAAATAAAAATATGTTTTGATCTTCTGTTACATAACAAATAGTTTTACAAAACAGGCAGTATAAACAGCTTATGCTCGTTTGTATTTTTAAGGCTGATCTTGCCTTTGAAGCGATTAAGGGGGAACAATGGCTTTGACAAGATAATTGTGTTTTGTTTTATGTAAAGAGGAAACAAGTCGATCCATGCGTTCGGAAGTCAACTGTACATATCACATGCTATTTGCCTATATACATTAAACTGACATACAATGCAGGGAAGGAAAATTGATGTTCTTTTTTATTGTTCCACTGCAGTATTTCCTGTAGTATGCCTATACCATGTATAATTGGTATATATATCATATAATAAAACTTCTGAATATTCAGGAAGCATTAGGTAGTATTTTGCATCTATTATAATATGTTATTGTTGTATATGTATGTATGATTAATAATTTTAGATGTGTATTTTTAGTATGTTATTGAAATATTTAGTTATAGATTTAGTTACATAGCTACACCCTCGTCACAAAACATCTAACAACATTCCTGTCCATCCTAATACCTGGAAGAAATCGCCTTTGGCGATAAGTCCGCCGATTGTACATACATACATAAATTGTAATTTAAATTACTTTAGAAATGTACTTTATTTTAGTGTACAATAAAGAATAATTATTATCTATCTATCCATCTATCTATCTATCTATGTAATATATGTAGGTATGGGCGGACAACATTCCTTTAAATTTGTTACTTACAATTATAGCTTTGCACACATGACTTTCAAACGATCCGTTGATTAGCCGTTCCTTAAAAAGTAAACTACGTCCTTCCCCAGATTTAAGCTCACTCCAAGCCGAAACCGGTTCTGCTTAGTCAGACATTAATCTACCTGTGTTAAACAGACTACCATTACCTACCAAACCATTGTCTGTTTAAAATATAAGAACGTTTTTACTGCAAAAGTCTTTTGGCGACGATAAAATTATTTCTCCTATTATATGCCAATAAATTAGCTACGAATGACGGATGGAATAGCTCGGTTTCGCAGGAATTCAAATACATATATGAGCCTAAAATGCTCCGACGACAACTTCGGTGGTACATTAAAGACCACAAATCATATTTATTATTTTTATCTAATAAGTCAACAATAGCGCAGTGGAGTGACTGATAGGCTGCTACGCAGTGGGTCTTAGGTTCAAATCCACGGCATGTGCCAATGATGTTTCAAAGTTAATTGCGTATTAAATTGCTTGCAAGCGAAAGAAAACATTGTAAAGTTACCTACATGTCTAAGAGTTCTCTATAATGTTCTCGAAGGACATGTAAAGACCGTGAACCTGTACTTAGCCAACGTGATGGACTATGATCTTACCCATCTTATAATAATAATAATAATAATAAAATATAATATAATATTCTACCACATTCACACAACACCATCTAGTCCCAAACTAAGCAGAGCTTGTACTATGGGTACTAGACAATGGATAAACATACATATGTATATACCTACATTTTTTTTTGTAAATACATACATATTACACAAAGAAACACCCAGACCAAGACTAACATCCATGTTCGTGCACACAAATGTTTGACTTGAGCGGGAATCGAAACCGCAACCTTCGGCGTAGCAGTCGCTTACACTCCCGCTACACCAACCGGTCGTCGAATTATTGTGAGCAGGGGCCCATGCCCAACAGTAGGACAATATATGATACTTATGATATTTTATCATTACACGAGCTAATTGCATTCACCTATTTATTGCACTTCACCTACCTGCGTTAAGCAAATTGAAAACAATTTACTAGCAAAAAATAAATGGAAGCTTAAAATAGTAATATATTTTTACTGTTGTAAATGCTACGTTACCATTGCCTATCAAATATCACATGCAAATAATGCCCTCGTCGTTTTATTAAAAAAACTAAACATTTTAAATTGAAAGGTTCGTGTGTCCAATTTGCTTCCATAAAGCGCTGCAAATTTCGCTCGTAAAAATGTTTCTCTTTATAATAGTGGATCACTAATATATTTTACGCATCGGATCCCGTGGAGAGGAAATAATATTGTCCATAAAATCTATATTTTTGAGCCTGGTTTTCTCTTTATACTGACATGCCTTCACAGAGTAAATAAAGCCTGATAGCCGTTAAGGCAAAGGCTCTCTGTGGTTTAAATTAGTTTCAGTTTATTTGAAGATCTTTATAAACTTAGAGCTATTGGAAACTCAAAGCATGAAGGATGTTACTGTTTAATGACACCTATTTTAGGAAATTAGATATAGAGAATCGCGCTTTAGTTCATCATCATCATCCTCCTAGCGTTATCCTAAGGAGAACCCGGGGTCCTCTATCTGGTCTAACCGGATTTGACTGAATATTAGCTTTTCCACAGAGCGACTGTCTGTCCGACCTCCGCAACCCAAAAGGATAACTACTCGTATATTCCATGGTTAAGACTAGTGTCAATTAATTCACAGGTACTGACTCCCTTTAAAGACTGTCAAAGATCTTAAAGACAGCTGGGAATGACGGTTTAACGTGCTCTCCGAGGCTTAACACGCACATGGCTCAGAAAACTCTTTGGTGAGCGCTGTGCATTCGGCCTTCCTACCCTCTGCATGGCAGTCTGTTTGTATATGCACTAGGCTATCGCTGCCTTTTTTTTCGCGCTATAGTGCACGTTGCGGTTCTGAAGTGGCGACCACAAAGCAAGGTGGACCGACGATCTGGAAGCGGGAAGTGATTGGATGCGGGCGGCGCAAGATCGGTCTGTGTGAACCTTGGGGAGGCCTATGTCCAACAGTGGACGTCCCTAGGCTGACATGATGATACATTCCTCTTCAGGCATTTTATAACTTAGTAAGTAGGTGAACTAAGTTTAAGTGCCGAAAGCTTATAAACGAACAGAACAATCGCGAATCAACCAAACACTTATCTTAGAATCAATCATAACATCTAAAGAGAACGATTCATTTTAAACGAGGCGGAATCTCGTTAAGCATTGATAAAATACAATACATAAAACGTATATTATGATCGAGCGAAGCCTTACAAAAGAGTACAATCATTGTACTGGAGGCTGGGGAAGCGTGGGCCGGCGCGTTTAAATTCGGCCGCTAATACTTGTGTGATATTTGTGTATATAAAATTCTTGCGGTACTGACTGACAGATAAGCTACTGCCAAAATTTTGCATGTGTTCCTTAGGGACCATAGGGGTGCACTAAGAAAAAATTTCCTGAAATAGGGACGATGACTGGAATTAAAATAGATTACAAATGTGTGTTACATTTTTATCTAGTAAAAAATGCTAAAATAATGGCAGTTCCATTTATCAATTATTTTTAAAACACTAGTTAACTACTTAACTTGACACCAAACAGTTATGACTTTACTACTACTACTAGGGTATTGTATTGTCTGTGCTACTACATACTGTATACAAAATACTTAGATAGAAATAGTTTTTTACGTTTTATTAAAATTGCCTTATTTGACTAGTTGTCATCATCCCTATTCCCACGGAATCGGGAAGAACTGGTTGAATTAAAAAAATGTGCGGGCGTAGCTGGGGCCTTCCTCTAGTTCTATTACAACGAACGGTGGGCAGTACTCGCTACCATATCACAGCTGATACGGCGTCATCTCTATTTTAGATAATCTACTGACGACATTACGTCACTAAATATACACATACTTAATACATTATTTTGCTCAACTTAAGATTGCCGTACCGGTTCGGAATCGCAAGTTAAAGCTTCTATTTAAAGGCGGTTGTGGTATTACCGACTCCGGAATCAGAGACTAAACTGAGAGGGTAAATTAGGTTTCTAGGTTATCTTAAGTAACAGTTAAGGCACAATGGCCTATAACTGAATATCGCCGTAACTTTGATTACCACAAATTTGTTGAAATGGACAATACCTATGGTTTATTAAAACTGCATTGATTTACTGCAGTAGCGCAAAACATGCTCAAAACATATTCCCAGATGTTTCATAAACTATAATTAAGATACATGATTCCTTTTCTTCTGATGTTTGAGGTATTCTAAAGTCATATTTTATTTAGACTTCAGCGCAGTCTTTTAAGTTAAGAAAAATATTCACATATAGGTACATTGTTTTTATATTTGTACTTATATTGAGTTGAGATCTAAATCTCTTGTACGAGCATATGTCACTAAACTACTTCTAAAACAACTGTTATGTTGAAGAATTTTATTGTTAAAAGAGCCTCACTAGGTAGTTTTGATTTATAATTAGTTTGCGAAAAGTGGCGCTATTGTTCATTTACAACAGATAGCATATATACCACAGCCGACAGAAATGTGAATAAAATCTCAAGCAACAGCTACTTTTATATCAAAACATGAACGTTACGAAGACACGTAATAGCAAACGAATAATCATTAACGCATAGAATTTATGTTAAACAGTTAATTGCTACTCATCATGAGGTAAACTGGTCTTAAGAGGACGCTGAGTCATATAATCTAGCGTATATACTATTTCTTTTATGGGCAGAGTTAATAGTAAACATTGTGACTTGACTAGGACATCTAGATTTCCATACGGTTAGCGCAGCAGGTGTCCTTGAGATCTACCTTGTAATATTTAGATCGCATCTTCATGGTAAATGTCTACGTGCTTAATGTTACTGGCTGGCATTTTCATGGCTTTACTTGGTATTTGTAAGTAACTTATGTTGATCGTATACTTAACTAGTCTTCGCCTGTGGCTCCACACGCGTGAGAGTCGGTCATTGCGATAAAAAGTCACTCTCCAGCCTAAATCATACCATTATATATCTCCATTGGAACGTAAAAAAAAGGACAAACATACTTTCGCATTTATAATAATTTTAAAGATGAAGTGATACAGGAAAATGGTTTGGAGAATCCAAAATATGGAACGCGTAAAATTCATTGTACAAAATGTATAAGGCCTATAATCTTTTTTTAAGGAATGTGTGGAGATCGTTGAATTGAACAAGCAGTTAATCAGCCGTACCTAAAGAATATACATAAATGCAAACCTACATAAATCTACTTGTCAGTCATATGAACTACGAAATCTTCGTATGAATTAAAAAAGTAGCTCCTAGTTTTCTATCTGTGTTACTGTTCTATGTTGTTTTAGTTTGGTATCTAAAAAGTATTATGAAAGTATGTAAAGATTACTATAGTCACACATTACTATTATGTGACCAATGCAATAACGAGATAGTGTGCTAAGGTTTTGAGTGTAGTTAATGCACCACATCGTCACTCCGCGAGCATTTATTTATACCTTCTAGACCATAATTCACACACACATTCATGTACACAAAACACATGCTAGTTGTCTAACGAAAATCGTAGCTTTTATGGCCGGAAGGTATTCTACATTTTTCTGAAAACTAACGCCTGCACTACAAAACAATTCTCATATCCCGAGAGGTTGTATAAAATGCGGAGTGAATTTACATGTAAACCAGAAATGTAACCTAAGCTTTATATTTAGTAAAAGGTGCAAAATATCGACAATGCCTTTTTCGTATTTTCATTCAGAGCGGTGTGCTAGAATTATTGTGTGGATTTGGGTTAGATTCTTGAGTGGTAAAAATGTTTATATGGCGTCCAAAAATGTTTTGTAAATTTCCTATTAACTAACATACCCATACTTGTCAGTTGACATAAGACTTACAAACTGACAGTTAAGTAGGCAAGATTCCACTGATGTGCTGGGAAATTTATTATAATAATTAAGTTAGTGTCGGTAATTCGTTCGCGATTATGTTTGCGCTGTATAATGAGGTGTATCCCTGGTTTGGTATTATTAAAATTGTGCCAACATAACATTTAATAAAAACCTGGTAGCCAAATACTTTTTGCATCGTTATTTAAGATAATTATTGTAATCAAGTACCCAAAAATAGAATATAAGTTTTATAGGTACGAATTATTGCGAAGTGGAAAGTTTTATCGAACTTGCCAGTTATTCGTTACCCTTAGAATGTATTAAAGAAATTATTGGATACATTCTATTAATCTGAAAATCTCTTTTTACGGTAAAATAACTGAGTTGCGAGACTTGTTTTTTTGACAATTGTTGTTTATTATGAGATTATTATTGATACAGACTTACTATCCATTTAAAAGATATAGTTACATAAGTGCACGTATCACTTACTAGTTATCACATATCACTTTGTATCTTTGCATAAATCTACCTGACGTACACATTCCTCCGTAAGTTAATAATTAAATTAAGTCAGAAGGACGCGGCCATGAGGCGACATAGCTAACGTCGCGGCGTCGCCCACAGTAGGGCGGCGATTTGAATAAATCATACGTGATGACTATATCTTAATTCATAGAAAAAATAAACTGATATCTTTCGGCCTAAACAGAATCATTCACGTTTTTTTTATTCTATTTGTCACTGCCAAAACAGGTTATCTAAATCAACATGAATCTATTTTAATATGGTTCTATATTAGGAATGGGACAACATACAGGTGATTTAGAATTCGTGAAATTCTTTTACGTAATTTATTTGTTACTAGGAACGTCAGTGATAGTTTGTATATCCATTCTACCATTATTATAAACGCGAATGTTTGTGAGCGTGGATGGATGGATGGATGGATGTTTGCCACTACTTCACACAAAGGCTACGGAACAGATTTTAATGAAGCTTTGGAGTAATATCGCTTATAAATCGGGTAAACACATGCAGTGGCGATACCCTAGTAGAGATACGAGTGTACCACTAGCTTTTCGAAGTTATGTGCGTAAAAAAATATAAATTTAACACGCACATCACTTCAACAATCTTATATACTTAATAATATAATAATCTGAAGAGTTTGTTTGTTTGTTTGGTTGAACGCGCTAATCTCAGGAACTACTGGTCCGATTTGGAAAATTCTTTCACTGTTAGATGGCCCATTTATTGAAGAAGGCTATAGGCTATATAACATCGCACTATGAGCGACGGGAGCGGAGCAGTAGCCTTAAATAACGCGAGTGTAACCACGGGCATTCTCTAGTAGTTATATAACTGTAGACTGTACCTATTACTGAAAATAAGAAAATTTTCTTCTTAGGAAAATCTAACAAGTCTCCATCGACTGAGCTTCGAACGCAGTCCCCACAATTGCTAACAAATATGTCCTGCACCCAATCTTATAACACAGTTCCATCGGGTTAGTTACAGCAGGCAGCTTACGATCAGCTGATTAAACAGAGATAGACAATTAACGTCAATCTGAATGCGTGTAATCTATCGCATTAATTCGTTTCACACGGTCACACGCGCCACTGCTTGATGTTGTATGTAGCCCGGCTTTTACTGTCGTGTGAATTCAGTGTTTATTGAAATCTGTGCAAGCAATTTTTGAGTAAAGCCTACATTTATTTTGCGATGCTATAACACTCAGGTAGTACATATTAAACTACGACGTGCAAATTACTTATTATAAAAATTATTATTAAATAAATTATAAAAATTACTGATTGATAATTTTTTGATCGAAAATTGTGTGCAAATTGTAATAAGTTGTCGAGGTAATGGGTTTGTAATGGGCTGGGCCGGGACAGCTTCTGTGAGAAGATGCAACCCTATGGGTCATCTTACTGAAGATCGACGTAATATAATAGGAGTGTTTCTACTGCGGCGTTTCAAAGGCGTGTGGGAGAGAAGCTTCCCGATAGATATCCTCTTTTACTTTCATTTAACGGAACAGAAAGGAGGAGGAATTGGTACTGATTTTAAAGGCTGAAATAACTTCAACGTTTCTTTAAAGTTGGCATCACAGGCGCCAATGATTACAGTTTACACTTTAAGAAGACCGCCCTTTGCCAACCTCGTTGTATATAAAAAGAGTTAATTTGTAATGAGTGGACACTGCCTTGCGTGAAAATGTTTATCATACGTTAAACTAATATTATAAAAGGTATCTGTGTTATAAAAGTTCGTTACGTAAATCTAATCTTAATATATAAAATCCTTGCGTTACTAACTGACTGACAGACAAGCTACAGCCGAAACTAATCGGCGCAAGAAGCTGAAATTTAGCATGTAACATACATGCTAAATTACCTTGGGGACTGTAGGGGTGCACTAAGACGGGATTTCCCGAAATTCTCACGGGATCGGGCAAAACGGGAAATTTGAAAATATGTGCGTGCGAAGCCGCTGGCGTCGATTAGTATAACATAAGACGAGATGGTTAAAATATTTCAAAGAGATGCAATAAATAGCATCACTATTTACTTATTTATCGACTTCGCCTCGTCCTTCACGGTGTTCAAGTAATAACGGTATTATGCGGTAATCATCACGTTCGCCAGTGAACGCTGCATTAGTTAAGCAGGAAATGACTACCATGATCGCAAATTACCGTAATATCCACAAATACCTCTGAAGATCTTTGAAGTTAATTTCACAAGCGTAGAATCATATCAACGCAATCACATTGTTATAATCGCAGAGCAATCCGAAGAAATAAATCAAAGGCAACTATTAATGTGTCAAATATTTTAACGTTCTAGTATAAGTACCACCCAAAGAGAGTGTAGCTGTTAATATTCTAAATAGGTACAAGTTGATGTAAGACACGTCATTTTAGATTTGAAGAGGACATCTAAAACGGTACTATGTGGTTATACTTAATAATGAAAATCAGACATTCAGAAGTAACTCAATGTTATCTTATTAAACTAATATTAGGTATGAACTTGCAGGTATGTGAGGATGGAGGGATTTTTGTTACTTTTTCACGCAAAACAACAGAACGAACTATGATGAAATTTCGTAGTAATATAGCTTATCCATAAGAGAAGCAGGTGGGCCGCCACCTTTTGGCGCGATAACCGATCTGCATGCCGGCGGGTAAAAGGTAGTAATATCATATGCAAAAGAGAAGCACATGGCCTTGCCGCTGTAGGGCGCCGAGAACCTTTACGTTTTTTGGGCTGGCTTAGCAGTCGTAAACAAAGCATTGTTTAAATATGTTCAGTACTGGCGCCTTATTCTTTGGAGCAATAAATCCCTTATACGAGGGTCAAACTGAAAGTTCTTAGAAAATCAAAAACTGATTACATTAGCCAGTTATTAGTTTTATTATATCTTTTCAAAATATTGTCCATTGACGTCAATACACCGCTGCATGCGATGGAACCACTGGGAAAAGCACTTTGCCCACTCGTCCTTAGGGGTCTCTTCAATGGCATCGCGATACGCAGCCACCGCTTCTTCAGCATTCATAAACCGCTTTCCTTTAAGTTTTTCTTTAATTTTTGGAAATAAATAAAAATCACAAGGCGCGAGGTCGGGGCTATACGGCGGGTGACCCAGTAATTCAACGTTTGATGTCGCCAAATAGTCGATCGTTCGCTTGGCGGTGTGCGACGAGGCGTTGTCGTGGTGAAGGAGGATCCTACTGCGAGGTCGTTTCTCTCGAACTTTTTCCAAGACAAGTGGCAAACAATTGGTAGTGTACCATTCTGCAGAAACTGTTTTTTGATCCTCTAACACAATTGTTGCGAAATGACCTATCCTTCCAAAGAACGAGGCCACTATTTTTTTTCCCGCACTTCGATCTCTCTTCACTTTAGTTGGCAACTCCTCGAAAGGAAACACCCACTGAGCAGATTGTCTTTTGGTTTCAGGATCATAACAGTAAATCCAGCTTTCGTCACCTGTTAGTATGTCGAACACAGCATTTGAGTCACCTCCGTTAAATCTTTCAATCATTTTACGGCACCAATCCACACGATGGAGTTTTTGAGCCTTAGTCAAATTATGAGGTATCCACCGGGCGCAAAGCTTCCTGACCGCTAAATGTGCGTGGAGGATTTTGTGCACTTGACTCATACCGATGCCTAAGCTTGTCCGAATCTGCTGATAGGTCACTCTTTTGTCAGTCTCTATCATACGCCGCACAACACAGATGTTATTTTCAGTCGTCGCCGTAGAAGGCCGTCCCTCACGTACATCATCAGTGAGATTAGTGCGACCACGTTTAAACTCATTAAACCAGTTGCAAAACAGTCGCACGAGATGGGGCTTCATCGTGAAAGGCCAATCGTAGTCTATCATAACTTTCTTGTTGACTTAAATGACATCGAAAGTCATAAAAAATCATTGCACGAAAATTTTCTCGTGTTAAATTCATGTTGACGTGACACAGACAATTTTCAATTTGCCGCCAAATCGTAAAACAAATGACAAATGAATGAAATATATACTCAGTAATATTGGCAAAGAGTTCTATTTTCAAATTTTAGAATATTTTTTTTATTATATTGTTTATAAGTGGCCAGTTCTAAGAACTTTCAGTTTGACCCTCGTATAATACACTCTAGTAGTTCAGAATACAGAACGAGGTAATCGTAAACAAAGCATTATTAAAAAGAAGTTTTTAAATCCGTTAAAAAATGACGGTGAAATCGATAGACATAAAAAATACAGGCGCCGAGGATCCCTTTTTAAGTCGGTTAAAAGTCCTCTTTTATCTTAATTTATCAATTATTTTCGACATAAAAAATTGCTTACGGAACTAAATATAGTTTTTTACTACATAGTTAATGTAGTTCATTGCATGTATATTACACAAAAAGGTTAGTAGTGGGCCGAGCGGTATTGGGTGTCGATGAGGCTGGTCGCACCACCCACTGAGCTGCGATTTGAATCAATTTATGGCTTGCGGTATACGGATCCGATTATAATAATACGCACACTGTGTTCAATTGAGCCTCAAATGACACAATTTAGTCCTGAAACCGTTTAAATAGGAGCACAATACACTATCACAATTTGCTTTGAAATTGTTTTGGTTTTGATACGAATACGAATTATTCATGTCATAATTGTCATAATAAATATAAATTATTTAAAGCAAAAAAAATCGCAGGTAGTAAAGAAAAGAATTCTATAAGTAAATAAGATAAAAAACGAAGCTAAATTGAACATATGATTAGTATTTGATGACACAAATACTGCTACAAACGTATTTTAATAATTGCTAACGAACGTCGCATCGCAAGCTTGTATAATTGATTAAAGAATTAAATATTCTTAGGATTGCTATGGTTTGGTGATTATACTATATCATCATAATCATCAGCCTTTAACAGTCCACTGTTGGACTAGGCCTCTCCTTTGAAAGGAGGAATTTGCCTTCCATACCACGCTGATGGCCAAACGGGTTGGTATAGGGTTTGTATCAAGTTTTCCTTCTCTGATAGTGCTGTTTTCTGCATAATATGCTCCCTCTGTCGGCTCTTACGACACTCATGGGATGATATGGGGTGGTGACATTCCGTATTCTTAATCCGTCACCACGCGTACCGATTATTACTATAGATAATAGTATATAATAGTCCGTGTGGTGACGGATTAAGAATACGAATTGTCACCACCCCATGTCATCCCATGGGTGTCGTAAGAGCCGACAGAGGGAGCATATTATCCAGAGAACAGCACTGTAAGAGAAGGAAAACTTGATACAAACCCTATACCAACCCGTTTGGCCAGCGTGGTATAGTAGACCAATTCCTCCTTTCAAAGGAGAGGCCTAGTCCAGCAGTGGACTGTAAAAGGCTGATGATGATGATACTTAATAATAAGTTGGAGATAACTCTGTGGAGATAACATTTATTCGTGCAGCGTCAAAGTGTCGCTTCTAAACGTCGACGGACACCGCTATAGTTAGGCTACACCGTGGTTAGGCTCCGAACGCATGTAGGAGAGTCTCTGATACAAAGAGAGAGAGCCTTTGCAAGAGAAAGAGGATGATAATATGGGTTTCCACAATAGAGACAAAATAAGCTTTGCGGCACTGTCTCGTAGGCAATATACCATTTTTGCGCTTATTGCGTGCGGTACGCTTGGCCGGCATATGGTTTATCAGAAGTTAGAAAACTCATTAAAAGTAGTACGGAGTTAGGTTCTTTACTGCTTTAGAAGTGCGCCTGGGTATATAGCATATAGAGTAATAGTTTTGTGGGATACTAACACTAACATAGTTGAAATAAAGTATGTATCTTATCTAGGTATACCTACAATATGGAACTATGTAGGTATATTGTAAGTATTACTTAAATACTTAATTATAACTAGGTAAAATATGAAGTTTTCATTTATTATTAGTTATAAGGCTTATCAAGGCTGTGTCATATACTCGTAAGCTTAATACTAATAGGGTACAACTTTGGAAATTATGTTAATTCATTATTTGAAAGGAAAGTAGTGTTTTCACGTAGTGGCTGAATAGGTAAGAGAGGTCGAGCTTGTCCTTATAATCGCTTATCATCAGATCACGGTAATAAGAACATCTCGCCAATAAAATTTACAAGTAAAGGAAACCTAATTAGCATCTCAACAATAAAAACGAATGGAAATAATAACTACCTATATTACTTTCCTTATAGAAAGTGCACTAAATCGTATTAGATCATTATTTTTATTCTTATTATCAATCGTGCTCAGCAGCTTATCATTTTTGATCAACATCACGCAATAAGAAACCGTGTTAGGTAGGATCGCACGCAAGTACGTTCCGCACGCAACACAAGTAGCCTGAAGTCAAGGACAAAGCGAATGGATTTAAGACTCTAAAGCAGCAGCCCGATATAAAAAAGGATTTCACCGAAGTGCAATTTATGTTAATACGTGGAATGCATACGTTTCATATAGAGGATGACTAGGCAGAGTGATTTCTATCTTATGGTGCATCCACTTCACAGTATCTTTTTGATGAGCAATATTTCAGAATGTTGAATGTTGAGCACACCATTCTGTAACAAAGCCGTGGAGGTATCCCCATAGATTTTTGCTTAAAGACATACCATGTTTAGCCGTGGTGAAACCATTGTCTTAAAGAAATATCCAATTACAATAAGGTATGATGTGTATTTTTATTTGTTAACGTCTTTATGAAAAACTCTATTTTAGCAGTTAATACGCTGCTTCAACTTATAGGTATTGGAATAATAAGAAATTTTGGTCTAGTATCTGCAAAGCTAACAACTCCTTCAGTCTTTCTGTATTTTCTTATTTGCTAAAATATCAACGTAGTGATAACACATTTAAATATTCATATACCTAAAATCAATGGTAACAACCATGCACCCATTACACCCCCGTAACCTACCCATCAAAGTCCTAATCACGCCAAAATTACCTTATCCCGCTGCTTTCGATTTGAGCATTATTCAATCCGTCACGCGCCCCTCATTTCCTTAAATACATATCACACAGAGTAATATATCACAATCGCAGTAACGTATATACGTCAATAAATAATTGCAATAGCGGCGTCTTTATCCTTTACATACATAATGTTGTTTTATTCGCTCACACGTACGTGATACACGACAGAGATTGATCACCACAGGTTTTGGTACAATAATCACCAGTACCTAAGTACACACGAGTTCTTATTGTACTCAAGTTTTGTAGAAAATAATAAATAAATAACCTACATTTTAAGACTGCCTCCGTGGTCCAGTGGATAGCGTATGCGGCTGCTGGCTAATCGGAGGCCTCGGGTTCGATTCCCGGGTCGGGTAAAAGTGTTACTGGGTTTTTCCAAATTCTCAGTAGCAGCACGGAGTCTGATGATGTGCCCGGTAACGGCAATAGGCTTGCCCCCTATTACGTGGGACCTAAATCGGGGATACAGGCGTGAGCCTATATAAAAAATGAAAGAAACAGTATTTGCTTCTCCTACGTTAGGGCACGGATATTTGCATGGAAATATGGTAGTTAAAGAGCGAACAATCGTTGTTGTAGCTCGCGCATATCTTAAGAGTTTTCTGATGGAATAAAGAAAATTTTGTCAACATCCGTCCGCCTCCGCTTTCAAAGTTTCTGTATTGATGTTGCAGGTGAGTGGTGAAATTAGCCAATACGCAGTATGCAATAAAGACATAATTATTCTGATTCCTAGAAAACGTTTTTGTGTTATGTTATTTAAAATGGGTTATCAGCAGCTGCTATTGGAAATAAATATCTGTTGGATAGCCTTCGGTAAATGAAAGACACTATACATGATAAAGCACGCATAAAAAATTATAATGTTTGCTAAAACTTAGCTTAACTTATCAACACCTTCAAGTTAGTTTCGAACATAACCGAATATTCACCGAAACAATTCTATGCTGCACGAGACAAACTACGACAGAACTGTTTAGGCATAATATTTATGATAAAACACACACTCTGTCTGCAACATATAATTGATCTGTCTAAAAATAAAATTAAGAAATATGTGGACGAAAGTTTCGGAAAGTTTCCGGACTCAAGTCAATTAAATTTGAAACATTGCCTTACCAAGTCAATATTAGAAGAGAAATATATTTAAATTAACTGAAATTTTACTCCTTATTTATTGTTTCTTCCAATCGAAGGAGTCTAGGCTAAATCATTGTCTATAAGGAGGTAATCATTAGTCTAGCGCACATGGCTTAGGCCACTTGCAAACTCTAAGCTCTACTAACAAAACCAACAGATAAAATTTTCTTCTATCGATTTTTCAAACGCCAAGGTGATTGTTTCTTATCAGCGTATTATTGAAATTACGGGTTCCATGCGGATTCTTTACGTAAATTCAGAGACCCTTAAAAAAGTCCCTCTGGACGCCTTTTGGTTTCGGCGCCTTTAGAGAGTTTAGATTAGATCAGTCATTGTTATCTCTACTTAATGTCCGTCTATCTTAATTCTTTCACCTATCAAAATGATTTCATTTATTTTGATGGTTCAACAAATAGAAAGATTTTGTAACAGTATGAATGTCTCCCTTTATAGTCGTAAAATTATTTTAATCATAAATTTATTTCCTCTTTTTTGTTGCTCCATTTGTAATCGACGTATTTTTAAACAAACGATCATCTCGTTTGGGGTAAAATATTATAAAGCCTTCTTTAGTAAGTGCCAACATCTTAAAAGGTACTCATTGTTTATACATATTTCTAGTTTTAGATTCTGCGATGCTGTCAGTAAGGGTAGGATATTTTCCTTCATTTTATTTGAATCTTATAGTAAAGGCATAAACTTAACGTAACATTAAAGAAAAATAGCCTCGTATATGGACCATTGTATTATAACGGATAAAGATCATGTGTTACTGAAGACTCATTAGATAATTTTCAATGCCACATCCCACTTGGGAAGTGGCACGGAAAATGTGTGTGCTGTACTATAATAATGTATTTTATAATAAAAAATACGTTTCACGTACATATCTCTCTCATCTCATTTTAAAGCCTGGCGAACGTGCTATTTTATACTGTATGGAGTCCCTTGGCACCAATATGCTTAATTTATAGTTTATCAGACATGTGACCGAGATTTCCAGTTAAGTTGAATTATAGTTAAGACTTAACCATCCTATAGAAATTTGTACTGGTTCAAAGTCCCGATAAAATTACCTGTTTGTGAAGTTCTATTTTTGTAGGTATACCCATCCAATCTTATAGGTAAACATTGCTACAATGTTCTTTAACATTTGTCTCCAGTACAACGTATATTGTTATAGCAGTGTATAAGTACACATGTAGAACAGACTAAACATAAGTAAAAAACTAAGCTAATAAAATATGTCAACACACAGCTACAGAAACCGTTTGTAAAAGTAAACTCAAATCCCATGTTTCTCTATTCTAAGCACACAATATGGCATAATATATTATTACGAGAATCGAATCCAAAACCTCGCGATTTAAATAGCGTATGGTCACGCTTACGCCATCCACCGGACAAGGCGAACTTACATAACTCAGAAAACAAACATCCATATGACATTGTAAGTGTTTGTTTACATACACATTTATATACATACATAATACACATATTTAAGCAGATTATTACCATTGTAATAGAATTAATGTAGCGTCAAATGTGTATGTATGTTATGGAACGATAAATAACGTATATTAACAGTTATGTGTGCATCCATCAAGCGACGGGGACGGGTAGGAAGCGAAGTATTCTCAGCTGACGGTTCCGTTTCGTCAGTGAGAGCGTAAAACACGCAATTTTCCTTCGCACATAATTTTTTGTAAGGCGAAAACTGTTCTTGATTATCTATAATTTTCACAGACTGTTAGTTGTAAGGAACACACATTTAATAGAGTGTGGATACTTGATATGATCGCTGAGCATATGAAGATATGTACGGATGGCTGGCTAAGGAGTCGCTAGTTTTCTCGTTATCAATGTGCACGGAACATAAATTGCGTGTTCCCCAGATAATTGATAAAAAAAAAAGAATTCTTCATACATATTTGTTGTTCCACGTTGTGCGTAATTCAGTAAAAGCTATACATTATACTTAATCAATTTATGGACACAAAAGAAGTTATATAAGTCGAGAGTGAATGGGACAGGAGGAAGGGGAAGACCTAGACAGACGTTCTCTGACCAGATTGGAGACATCCTAAAAAGGGACGGGTTAGAAGTACCCTTAACCGAAGAGCATGCATGAGAAATTTGATGGGAGTCAATGAAGCAAGAGAGATATGTCAGGATCGTTGCAAATGGCGTTCCGTAGTCTCTGCCTACCCCTCCGGGAAACAGGCGTGAGTATGTATGTATGTCATCAATTTATCATCTTAATTCCACTTTTTGTACCATTTAATAAATGTACTCTGTCTCATGTACAATGCGGATCTACCTATTAAGCATATGCATTAATGGGGCATTACTGGCGAAAGGCGACAGAAAACTTGAGAAGTAAGTACTACTTACATTTCTATTGGTTCTACACCGGTTTTACCGTGGTTATGAGACAACAACCGCTGTCATCTTAAAAATATAATATTATGAGCTTTTATTAAACTATAAGATACATTTAAATTTTATTCAAAGTAGGTTTTTTATTTCAGGTCTAAGAATAAATTCTATATCGAGGGTGGCTTTGCAAACATACACTGGCTGAAAACCATTCAGACTCGAAACAACAGTTACGGTCTCAGAGTGAGGATCAAACCAGCTAGGCAGCCGCTTTAGTCACTATAAGTACCATACGTGTATATAGTCACCTTTATAGAGATTTTAGTTAATAAAAGGCTTCATTATACATATCTCTTTAATTAACCGTCACGCTTTTAAGACCTGTGGGAGTGTTCTATTGTTAGATAATTTTAAATCCAAACAAGTAAAGTTTTATAGACGATACTATAATCTACAGTTTTCAAGAATATTTCACAGCTGGATTTCCAATCGATGTGTATAAACAGGGGTTTTAACTTGGAGCGGAAAAGGTTGAAATAAAATAATGACAATTTAAACCACACACACCTTTTTTTCAAGAATTCTGATTAATATCTGATTTCTGAGTCTATCAAGATTAATATATCTACTTTATGAAAACTGCTCTTTATATAATAACGAGTCGGCAATAAAACTTATAATTTGCTCTAGAAATTAGGTTAGTACAATATTTTATAATCTTTAAAGCATACGTTGTTGTGTGTATTAAACGTCGTAGCATGCCGCTAGGCATAGGAGAGCACTACAGAAAACTTTAATAAAAAAATATGAAAGAAAGGATTAAGATCCAGTCAACTTGCAATCTTAATATATAAAATCCTTTCGTTACTGACTGACTGACAGACACGCTACAGCCGAAACTATTGGGCGGAGGAAGCTGAAATTTGGCATGTATGTTCCTTGGGGACCGTAGGGGTGCACTAAGAAGGGATTTCCCGAAATTCCCACGGAGTCGGCCAAAACGGGTAAATTTAGAAAATTTGCAGGTTTAGCTGCTGGCGTCCTCTAGTATATTATACAATACGGCACATTAAGTAATTATGGCTGGCTCATAAATAAATATATCAAACCATTAATTCTTATTTATCATTGAAATTAATTCTAAACCACATTTAAAGTACTTTATGTTTTCAAAAGAAAACCCTATTGTTTCCCTTCAATTAGTAAATGCCTTAGTCTTCTACAATTTGTTTTCTTGTTGTGCTGCTAGCCATCGCCTCGTTCCTAAGCAATTAATACTTAATCACGAACAGTAAAATTATTGAAATTTACAGTACCATTGGTAATACATAAATTAAAGTGAAGAGGACCTCTTAAATATCTGATGGTACTTCGGCAAGCTTTGCTGAACGTTAAATAATAGATCTCTATTCTCTGTTCATCGTACGTACATAATCTCCAACATCTTCAAAGAACTCATTACAGTGCACTCATCCAATGTGGTCATTGTCTATTATTAATAAAATACGCCGGTGACGTACTTATATTACAATGGCAAGACTACAGACGATTTTAGACTTCTATATTTATTATTCTATAATGGTTTTAAAAGAAGGAATTTTACTGGACAGCCAAGCCTTAATACATTATACGCTATAGGGATACGCTGCAGTACCTAGCATACTGCGTAACATTGCAGTCAGTATAAGTTTTATAAAAACCTTAAACCACGTTTGTCAATCTTATTGTCGAAACTTGTGTACTGTGTACTAAAAAACGGTTTTTCAGTGATGCACTTTGTGAACACGAAATAAGGTGTAAAATCATTTACGCATACACGTGAGTTTTGACCATTTGCGCGTTGACTTCGTGCATTACTTAATCAATATTTGTCATTACTTTATTTTGTGGGAGAACTGGTTTTAAGGTAACTGACTCATATACATTTCATCTGAAATATATAAGCCATTTGTTCTATTTAAAAGACAAGTCTTTCTTTCTTTGACTTCTTTGTATGGTCATATCTGGTGTCGCAGGTTGTAGAGTCCTCGAAGGCTTTCGACATGGCGTAAGGATCCTGTGTTATGAACTGAGCCAGAAAGTTTTACAAGCCTTCTAAAGCAAGATAGTGGTTTCATCTAAATCCCATGATGAGCAGTTACCTAAGGTAAAGGCTCCTTATGCCGAGGTATTTCGTGACATTTGGAAGCAAGCAGGAAAAATAATCATTTGTAAATATTTTAGCCTATGTAAAAATATTATTTCAGCTAAAATGGACATTAAATTTTGTATAACTTCTATTATTATGTGACTTTTCAAAAGATTTATTCATGAAAAAAAAAATAGTTTTATAGCAAAGTCGATTTTCCCTAATTCCGAGGTATTTTCAGGATTGAAACCTAATACCGCGGTAGTCGGTTCCTAATTCCGAGGTAGGATAAAAAGGAGTTAATTGGTTCCGTACAGCAATTTTATAAAATAAATAATAATAGTAAAATAGTAGTGCTATTTCTTAAAAATATGCTCTTACTCTAGTCACAAAGGAGTTTTTAAATAAAATAATAAATGTTTTAAAAAGTTTGATAAAATTTCAAGTAGATAGTTTACTTATTCTAAATTATTAATAATACGCATATTCGTTCATATAAAATTTGAATATATCTTAGTAGGTACGTATCAAGAAAATCCAAAATGCGGCTAAGCGCAAACGCTAAATTGTAGCGGGGCGGCCGGCGCGTGTATAAAGGATTCCGATATGACGCGAAAGTTTTGGTCTAAGGAACCCTAAAATACTATTTGTGGTTGCCATACCTCGGTATAAGGCTCTATGGAGATCCTTATACGGAGGCATACCCTTCATATTAGGAGCTCATAGAGCCTAACACCGAGGTATACAAAAATCCTACCTCGGAATTAGGAGAAATTCCTGTAATTTGTAATCCTAATTCCGATCCATAAAAATTCGGCCGAATAAATAACTTATTCAATTCTTACTGGTACCAACATTTCTGTGATTAAAAAGTGTTAATATCAGTCAAAATCTGTACAAAATAATTACATTTTATTAGACTAAACAGCTACTTCTTATTTAGGCCTTTCAAAGAAAATGTTGTTTTCTGGATCATATTTGACAACATTTAATAAGATTTCTATCCAATAAAACATACCACGGAATTAGGATTTTACTTCGAAAGAATATTAATAATTTTAAATGAACAAACGCCTCATAAAAAAAATATTGTATTAAAAGTAATAAGCAAGTGAATACGGTGTTGTGTTTCTCTTATTACCGATGGTACCTCCGAATTAGGAACTACGCTTAAAAAACGTACCCTAACTCCGTGGTATTTTGTTTTATATTTTTAGATACTAAATCAATTTAAAACATAAATTATCTTGATAATTTTGGCAAGTAAAATAACACAAAATACTGACAAATTGCTTACCTTTAGTACCTTATGTTAAAATCACAACAAAAACTTACGTTAAAAAAATGAGCTCACTTACCTAACAGGATCCGTGTTTGTATGAAAAAACCACTCGCGTCGACACCGTGGCAGAGACTGATTGATTTTAGCTAGTTGCTTCGGGGTTACACTTACGAACTTCACGTATGTAAGCAAGTTTGAAACATGGAATGAGTGCATCCTGTTTTTAAGTAGTTACATCATAATATTCAAAAAATAAGAGCGAAAACAAAAATACCTCGGAATTAGGAGCCGATTTTGACTAACTCGGTATTAGGACCCTTTACCTTATTGATTTTATTTTACCTTTCGATCTGTTACAAACTACAAAACAGGTTATGCTATGCGCACTACGTAACGTCAAATAAACTGAGCTGATCATAAGTAATCTCTGAACGAATAGAAACGTAATAAAGAGGTATTTGATTCAGTCTACCCGTAATCAATGCGGATAAAAATCGGCCGAAACGTTGGTTAAAAAGCTTACATTACGAGCACTTACACAAGTATCAGATGAAAATTAAAAATATAGTCTTCTTTAAGACATCTTGTCTAGCTAGAGCTGTGGGGAGCTTCAAACTCGGTGATTCTATGAAGAATTTGAAATTAAGTATTATATTGAAGTTAAGTACATATTGTAGCTTATAAGTGATAGACATAGCCCAAATAATTATAAGCTGGAGTTGCAGTGGGCTGGTCATATTTGAAGCAAAATTGACAGCCGTTGAAGTAGTTATATTCTAGAGTGGTTAGCAGCAGTGGTTGGAAAGTGGGACCAGAAAATCATCCCATTGTTGAAACTTACACCTAGACACTGCTGGATATAGGCTCCTCCGTTCGTGGCAACTACGGCGAAGTAATGATAATGATGGTGAAGACATCGTTTTATTTTATTGTCGCTAATTTTCAAAGGCCAAGACGTATAACGTCGCCGTACTTTAACAGCTAGCAACTAGTAAATAGCTTCTAATATATAACAATTACCTATCCACAATGTAAAACTTTATGAAGATGAGCCATTGTGTGGACTCTATACAGAATTTCCTTTATCGTTTTTCTTAGAAGCCAGCGGGAAATAGGCTTCCAGGACATATCTGAGCATAAAAGACGTGACAAGAAAGACCTTTGTGGTATATCCCGATAAACTACAAAGAGTCATGAGAAGACATTTTATTTGAGTATATTTTTATATTAGTTCATCTTAAGTTTAAGATTGGTTACCACATGCCGATGCCATGTCTATGGATTTGGCTCTACCAAAGAGCTCAGATATTTACATAGAGGCGCATTTCCTATGGGCGCTATTAAGACAAACTTTTTGTGACCCAAATTGCCGCTTTGCGGCGTGGCAGTCGCACTGTGATAGCTGTCTCTACGATAGCAAGAGAGACGAACGTTCCTCCTGTGTATCTTAACTATGAGAGCAAGAGAGACGGAGAACGACGCCAGCGCCGCCAACGGCGCCTACTACGAACTAAACTGGTGACAGTCCCCACTTGGAATCGGCACACGAAATCTTTAAGAAATGCGCTTCTATGTAAATATGTATTCATTGGCTCTATTACTCTTACTAGAGACAT
Organism: Euclidia mi; assembly: GCA_944739405.2. Lineage (NCBI taxonomy): Eukaryota > Metazoa > Arthropoda > Insecta > Lepidoptera > Erebidae > Euclidia > Euclidia mi. Next base: position 43,128,765 of record OX123187.2, read on the forward strand.
ATATTTGACATAATCTCTATACAACAATTTTTCCATTGTGTAAATCTCTAGTAGCCAAATCCATTGATAGATAGCATATTGGAAACGGGCGTACGAAAATAACGATGTGCAAAGCCTTTAGGTTGACTTAATATTTTGTGGATTCATATTTATACTATGTAACATTCTCTTCTTTCGTGCCATACAGGAGCGATGTTACGTTAACCAATGCGAGCGGAGCCGCAGGCGAATGGTTGTTCAATATTTTAAAAATATTTTCACCACAGCAGCTCAAAGATGCCGCTTTTGCTGCGAGACAACAGTGAACAAAACGCGATTTTGATTCGAGCGTGAGGCAAAGTAGCTTTTTAATTTTTCAATCTTCAGTGCCACGAATTGACATTGTTCAGCCATAAATTTGGAACATTCGAATTTTACTGTGCTCTGTCTCTTTCACGTGCATATAAAAAAGCGAGTGAAAAAAACAAACTCCTTCGAAATTCGATTTTGGAAATTCGACCTTAAAGAAAACACGTTCGGAAACGCGTTATACCCTAAAATTTTAAGATATACAAATATCTTTTTAAATAAAGAAATTTGTTGTTTTTTAAATGTTATTGTTTATATGTTTAATAAATTATTGGATTTTAATAAAAATAAATCTAATTAATAGTATAAAATTGGTATTTAACCAATACATTTTTATTTGGAATTTCAACAATGATACATTTGAAAAATAAACATCAGGGACGCGGTATCAAAACGCGATTTAAAAAAATAGCGGGAATAAAGTAAATATGTATCCATATAGTCTGTGGTAAACATTTCGCTGATGCTGATAGGGTATAGCGTAACGTGTTAAATTATATTTTTATAAAATACTTCATCTAAAAAGATGAGTGAAACTATCGATGTTGACTGTACTTTAACACCAGAAGAGTTAACAAGTGATTAATGCAGAATTTCGTTTTCAATTTATTCCTGTTAATTTTTATGTCTCCTAAGTAATGTGTCCTCACTGCTGTGGTGAAAAGTTATGTGTGCTACACGAGAGCAAAGTTTTTTGTATCTCGTGCTGTTGAGTCCCTCACCACGCTCAGGATTCTAACTTTGATTCACTCGCTACGCTCGTGAATCAATCATAGAATCCTTCGCTTGCTCGTGACTCAAAATCAGCACTCGAAACAAAAAACAACTTTGCTCTCTTGTTGCACAAATAACTATTTTCGCAATACTTAAAACGTCTCTATTAAAAATTTAAATCTAATTTACCAACAACATCTCAGTAATGTTTTATTAAGAAAATGTTAGAGCAAACTAGGTGAAAAGCAACGCACCAATTAAACGCCGGTGTTAATGTTTTCACCAATAAATTATGTCAAGATCGATTAAATCGCTTCGGCGTTTCAACCAATATCGGTGAGACAGACCGTTCAGTTAGTTAAGTACCTACTGCCGATACAATCGATTAAGTAAGAGGCATTTAAACCTTTAAAAGGGACAATTAAAGATATTTTACGCACCTATATTTCGCTAGCCGTTTGGATTTTACTGGTCGCAAATGCAGAATTTACTAGTTTAAAGCTTACTATCAGATAACTTTAAGAAGATACACGTTATGGGCACGGGAAATCAGATCCCGCCTCATTATCGTAATAAGCTTGAAAGCAACCTTTTTCGATAAAACTCACAAGGTTCTATAAATATGTAGATTACACGTGGTTCAAGTTTATTTATATCACATTTCTGTGACTTACTATAAATCACAAAGAGTACTCAAGCCTTAGAGTTTCAGTTTATTGTTCGTTTATTTTCCAATCTCTCTTACAAAATACATAAAGGTAACAATAACGGCCTTATTTAAGTATTTTTCTTGAATTGTGTACATAGTAGGTGTGTGTACAAAAGGAATAAAGCGGAGGGGTGCTAAAATTGTATAATTTTATTTTTAACAAGCGCCCGGCTAACGTCGTGGGTGCTTGAGCTCGACTGCCCCTGATAATGTGCGAACCGCCGACGTAGAAACACCTATCTATACATCGTGGGTATTAAAAACTGATATAACACCTCTATGGGCCGCACTTAATAGATTAACGCAGTGAAATCGGACAGGGTGAGTGGAAATTTGCTATCGCTCGCAGTAAAACCCACACACGACATTGAATACTATGCAAACTGCTTAAGAGCCATACTTATTATGTTTAACCAACTTATTAGCATTAGGTGAATGTTTAGTATTTATCTTTAATGTCAAAACATGTTTAACATCGTAGGTTTCATTTATGAGGCATTTATTTTGAAAAGTTGTACCCTTGTGTGACTGTAAAAATAAGCATAAAATATACTAGAGGACGCCAGCAGCTACGCCTGCATTTTTTTTAAATTTACCCGTTTTGGCCGATCCCGTGGGAATTACGCAAAATCCCTTCTTAGTGCACCACTACGGTCCCCAAGGAACATACATGCCAAATTTCAGCTTCCTGCGCCCAATAGTTTCGGCTGTAGCGTGTCTGTCAGTCAGTCAGTAACGCAAGGATTTTATATTTATAAAGATAAGTGAAGCTTCATCTAGATATTAAAGTATATCGAGATTTTCACATTGGCAAATACAGAGGTGAAGATAAAATAGAATAAATTTGTATGCATGACGTTGGACCTCGGCTTATGAAATAATTTTAAAATAAACATGTCACACTTTAAATATACTATGAATAATCTCTACAACTGCCACTTTGTATCTCTTACTTGTGTCTTTACTTTTTGTGTGGCGAAACTCGAATTTTCAGATTGGCAATCATCATTAACTAAAAACCAAATCATATGATGAAATAAATAAATAACACAAACATGTAGCGACTCTAATTCTTTTTAATTTCTTATGTTGTTAATTAGTCATCTGTAGTGACGTCGTTTAAGACTATTGTTGTTTAATTTTATCTGTACTTTAGTCTTAACTCGGGCTCTTTGTCACACAGTAATATTCATTAATCACTGATTTATAATAACCTCACGACACGTGTCCAGGTGGGTGGAGTGTGAACATGTCACAGAGTGATGTCATTAAATCGACACTTCGTAATATTTGTCACTTTCTGCACTTAGGACATACCTATTCGGAATGCGCAAGTTTCGATGACATACTGGTCCATTTAACTTATGTTATGCAAGCGACAAACCGGTCAGCTGCAATAATAGCAAAGTCATTCACAAATTCAGATGCACCTGCCTTGTCTACTACGACCTCATAGTATGCAGATCACTATCAACGTCGTAAACATTACCCCCAATAAGGATTTAAGTCAATTTTGACAATGCCATGATGCTGATGAATGCTAAACTCGGCTGCACGGCTAACTTACAAATGCCCTTGTTGATCGTAAAACTCGACTTAAAGTACAAAACAAAGTATTTGACGCACTGTTTACCTCATTGGTGAGTATCTAGAAGCACATCACTTATAGTTTCTGTCACTTCACTGTGTTAGCACTAGTATTTGGTTTGTTATGAAGGATTTAAGCACAGTTGTCGTAGTGTGTTGTGTAAGCGCGTATGGGCGCCGAGCATGCGCGGGCGAGGCACTAGCCGCGAGGAGTGACGGAGGCAGCAGGTTGCGCGGGAGTAACGCCCCCCCACTACCCCTCCGCCTCCCCCTTTCCCCCCTCGCCTCTCGTGACAAGGCTGCCCCGCCGCGCACAGGTATTCCGACTGTGACGACAACGTGCCCATTTATGTCTTTGGACATGGTTGATGGCCATAACGGCCATATGGTGTCTTGCACTCGGCGTGATTAAGTTTTTTCAATGGAATTCAGTAATAGTTGTGAATTACGTCGAGCTGTGGGAAATAGTAAATTGTCGAGAATTACTCTTCTTACGGATCGTTATATGGTGCTTGTCATAATCCCTTGTAGTATGTTATGTAATATATCGACATTATATGTGTATAGTGTACAAAATATTACTTAAACGATAAATAACAAGCGCCTTTTGACTCTCTCATTCATTTGATCTTCATAGCGCCATTATTTTTGGGATGTTTAATAAAATCAACTATCTGCTTACTGATTGAAAACCGTAACTAAATTAAAAATCGATAACAACCATAAGCAGTGTTACCAATGATCGATAGTGCCGCAATATAAGTAATTTGTATGTAGATCATATTACAAGACATATTATATGTTTGTTATCATACAGATCGTAAAACGAGCGTAATAAAATATTGTTGGAAACGGTTAGCGTCGCGTCGTACGAATAGAAAATACTTTCAGAATGACTCTATTTAGCTTTGTTTATAGCATTTTTTACTATCATTTATTACATCAAACATCTATTTATTAAAATAGACGTTTGTTTTTTGAAAACGTTTTCGTTTTCATCTCCGTTGTAGGCAGAAAGAATCGTGATCATTATAATATTTTTGATAAACATTCCTTCTTTGTCGACATTTCATTAGTGCTTCTATCTGTGAGATATTATGCAAGATGATCGAAAAAGTCGCGGGCGATAATGTTTGGTAACAAATATAGCTACGAGTTTAGAATGGATTATGGATAGACTGGCGCTGTGTTATCTGATTATGAAATCTGTCTGCAATGTTTCATATAAATAAAGTAATTATTTCAAGTAGTGCTGTAAACTGCATTAAATAAGATAGGTACTGGGCAAGATCAGATATCAATCGTAACGAGGACGTTTAAGAAAAATGTTATAACTAGTTCTTTCTCATTAGTGCAATATTTTTTAAGTAGGCTGTTTTTCTCTGGGGTTAAATTAATGGTGGCCTATAGTGTTACGGCGCTCTATCTCCATTTAACATCAGGCTAAGGAAGCCTGTAATAAAAATCGTATTTCTAACAAAAGCAGCAACAAAATTGCTCTATAAAATGAAAAGTGCTAGAAAAGCTCAAAAACTAAACACGCTCGGATTAGTCTACATTCCTAACTAAAAGTCCTTAGTTAAAGGTGTAGCCGCGCTGACGTATGTGAGGTATGTGATGTAATAAATAGTGAGTTGAACGCGAGAGCGAGGTGTCACGGGCGCCAGCGAGTTATTGTCAACCAAACGAACGCGTACAAGTGTACTAAGTAAATATTCCTACAATTTATTAATGTTTGTTGTGTAAAGGAAAGGAAAATGTTTACGTAATTTATGTAAGCATAAATTATTAATACACCGCCCTCCGCAAGTGCGTGCAGCTATCTGTACAAGAGTTAAATTGGATTCAAGGGTCGCACAAGGTTTAATTTGATGCGGGTCTGGTCGACCGGGACCCTTTATGTTAAAGAGAATTTGCCGATTTTAAATTCTTCGCAATATTCCGACGCTTTGACATCGCTTTAAAAGGCTCTACACAATATCTTTTATAAAATAAGCAAGAGTAACGTCGCCATTGTATTTATATATAACCAGTATATTTGTAAAGGAAACAAGGCATCAAGTAGAGAATTCATAAATATCGATGGTTCATTTCGTCGAGAGGTCGGTATAACGATACGTTGTTGTTTCAAATGATAAAGACGCGTGCGCCAGCCGCCAGGGCACGGATGTAGAGAATTGTCAGGCGAGGCAGGAGCCCGAGGCTCCTAACTCGTGAATAAATTTGAATGAGTGAGCAGAGGGCACGGCGACATTTGGCCTACAGGCCACAGGTGCCGACTCTCTATGTTTCCATAAAATTGCGTCGCCGAAGGTAAAGAAAATCTGCGCGACTTTTACAAAAAAAGAAAATACTTACCCATGAATGAATTTCCTTTTGATGGCTGTTTTACGACATCTAATACATCTGACCGAATACTGTCCGTTTTGTTTGTGTACTACGCTCGGGATATTTGAAATGGAGCGAGTCATCAATAAAACCATGAATGAGTTAATGGCAACTGGAGTATATTGACATAAACGTATACGAATGTAGATTTCTGTGATACAATCTAACTTGGGAACGCTAGAACTCCAATTGAATTTTCGTGTTTACTGGGCGCAGGTGAAATGTTTCAAGAAAATTTTTCAATAAATGAAAAATGGAATTGGTTTGTTGCCGGCTACCGTATACACTAGTCGACATCTTTTCTATTTCAGATTTTCCCCTGTGGTGAAGCAGAAACGTGCATAAATTATTTGTGTTTTACACTGGAAGTAAATATTAAATATAATGTAGCAATGACATCACATTGCAGATAATGTTTGACTATACTTTTTATGTTGGGTAAAATATGTAACAGAATATGTGTATTTCCTCCTTGGTCCAGTAGACAGCGTTTGCATCTGCTAATCGGGAGGTCGCGGGTTCGATTCCCTGGTCGGGCATAATTGTTACTAAGTTTTTCCAAATTATTACACCTACATTTCGCCATCGATAGTTATAAAATTTTTATTTTTTCAAATTCTCACTAGCTTAAAATTCGTAACATTAGTGTCACAACAATACTCGATTCGATTGATGAATCGGACAATAAAAAAATAAAGACAGTTTTGAGCTATCTATATAAATTTTGATTTGACTGTGTTAATAAGGTCATGGCATGTATTAATAAATTTTGAAAGAAAATTTTATTGTTGTGTGTATGTAGGTAACCTTTTACCTACATACAGAATGACAAAATATCTAGAAAATGCAGATATTTTACAATGTAAAATATCTGCATGTGAGTATAATGAGTGAACGTAGATAAAACATTTTGAAGTTGTACACATGTCAATTAACTGACACTAAACTGACATTTTATTATCATGAGCAACGATAGCTCAGCGGGTGGTGCCTTATATGTGCTGCTACAACTACGCAAAGAATCTTGTGTTTGAACCAATGGTGGTACGCACTATCTTTTGGAAGTTCGGTGCGTTCCTTTACAACCTTTTGAAGTCTACTGGACTTCTCTTGTACTCAAGTTTTGTGCGTATTTAATGTAGTTGACACCTTTTGTCCTAATGATCCTAGAGAGCCGTTACAAGTAAATATACAAGAAATATGTACAGCAAGATCATCCAGACTCGAAACAACTGTTGGCACGTATGGAGATCGAATCGTAGAACTTTCAGCCTAAGCCATTACGCCATCTGAGTAAACAGATGGCGTAATGGCCATAGCAAAGTCAAAATTTGATGTGAAAGCGAGCAAATGTTGCCCGCAACCGGGATAACGCTAGCAGGGAAATTATTATGTACCTAATTAAAATCATTCTTAACGATATTAATAACTATTTGTTTGTTGTTGCGGTAACGTCTTATTTTCCAGAGCGCTTTTACTTTTCAATAGTAGACCGTTGATATAAACATAGCCCATTACATTGTTATGTGCTGTACAATCTATACATACGCACCCACGAAAAAGGATGAATTATTCGGCGGTAGCAAAGAGGCCGGAGCTGCTAACTAAAATGCAGCAGGACTATTCTGTTCGCTTTTTTTTAAAGGTTACCGAGCGCCGTCTTTTATTTGTGTTCTAATTAAACGCGTTGCGGTTCTTACAACGACGTAGCTTCCAACAGGCGTGTTCTAGCTTCAATGAGCTCGGGATCAGCGTGTGGTTTGCGCTCGGCAGCTAATAAAAACTGCCAAGTTTCCGTGAGAACTGTAGTGGTCGACAGAAAAGGCTTTACTGAGCATGTGCACCTATATTCCAAAGTGCAAATAGGGCGTATAATCTAGGCTGCGCTAGATGGACACTTGTTATTCGAAGTATAGGTATAGTTCTTTGTTTTTGTTGTTTCTGCCTGAAGTCTCTAACGTATAGAGCGTGTAGCGTGGGTAATATAATTTTCAATCTATGTGAGCATTTTGTGTTAATATATATACCTATATTATAACTACACAGGGTCACTACACCTTAGTGTCGAGTATCATCAAGGATTATTCATGCATTTGGGAATGTAGTGTTTTACGCATTCGTTTTTAAATTTTTATGCCACATACCAGTCGTAAAATGACGTCAATAAAATTGACATGTGTACGTTTTGAAAATATTTTAACTTCATTCACACATTATTTAAAAATATCTGAATTTTCTACCCATTTTCTTTTATATGCCTACACGTAGGATATAAATTTCATTCAAAATTTTTCAAAAGCAGAGAAAATTTTGGAATCATTTTGGTGGTTAGACGCTCGAAAAGCCGAATGACCACATCTTCCTGTTACATTGTATATCATCTCCAATTCCTCGTAGCGTCAGGTTTGCCTAACAAAGATGAGTCATAGGGGTCGGTTCTGATGACCGGTCATTGAATGATGTCACCACTATTCACGGCCGAAAGACATGTGAAAAGCCGTTGTTGCGTACAGATAAACAGTCATACATTTTTGTAAATACTGATGAAATGGTTTTACTTACGTGTTTAAGTAGGTTTTTGGTTCGAGAACATATGTATGTACAACATGATTTACACATTGTTTGATAAACCGTAAACGTGACATCATTTCACGACACTACTGATTGCGTACAGCCATCATCATCGTCGTTCTAACACAAGTTTATAATCAAAGTTTTAACGTCACCCCGGTTGCATCAAAGACTTGGAGCCTGGGTCCAACAGCTCTATAGCTGTTATATTCGGTAGGTAATATTCGGTCATATACCTATGTATATGACCGAATATTAATAAATCTACTGTCCCTTGAAGCTGTGAATATATATAGATAGAGCCGTTTATGCAAATTTTCGCAAATATTCGAAACTCAAAACCTACAGGGTACTTCCCGTGAACTCAGAATCTTGAAATTTGGTACGAAGCAATTTCTTATAGCATGCATTAAGGAAAAATTGCGAAAACCTTAAATTTTTAGTTACACCATATCATAAAAATATTTTTAATAATTTTAAAGTTATTACCATTTTCTCACGAACGCTTAAAGGTATTAAATTGAAATTCATATCAAATAAGTACTCAGGTCTATAAAACCTTGAAGCTGTAACAATATCAAACTTATATGTCAACGCAATAAAAAGAAACAGCAATTTAAGCCGCATATTTTTTCGCAGCTACTCGCAAGGGAATCAAAACCTTCAGGGTACTTCCCGTGAACTCAGAATCTTGAATTTTGGTACGAAGCAATGTCTTATAGCACAAATAAAGGGCAAATTGCAAAAAGCGTAAATTTTTAGTTATATCATATAAAAAAATATTTGTATTAATTTTAAGGTTACTACCCCTTTTCCTCATGAACGCGTAAAGTTATTAAATTGAAATTCATATCAAATACTCGGGTCTATTATACCTTTAGGCTGTAACAAAATCAAACTTCTATCTCAAGGCAATCAAAAGAAACAGCAATTTTACAATATTTTCAAACTCGCAACCACTGGCAAGGAAATAAAACCTACAGGATACTTCCCGTAAACTTAGATTCTTGAAATTTGGTACGAACCAACGTATTATAGCACAGATAAAGGAAAAATTGTGAAAACCGTAAAGTATTAGTTACATAATATATATATATATATATATATATATATATATATATATATATATATATATATATATATATATATAAAATTAAGTTACTAGCCCTTTCATTATGAAGGCATAGAGGTATTTAATTAAAATTCATATCGAATACTCAAATCTATAATATCTTTAAGCTGTAACAGATTCAAACTTCTAAGCCAAAAGATACAGCTGTTTATGCCGCAAATTCTCGCAAATTTTCAAATCTCACAAGGGAATCAAAACCTACAGGGTACTTACCGTGAACTTAGAATCTTGAAATTTGGTACAAAGCCTTTTTTATAGCATAGATTAAGGAAAAATTCCATAAATGTAAATTTTTCGTTATATCATATACCTTATAAAAACATTTTTAAAATTTTAAAGTTATTTAGAACCCGGCGTCCGCTTTCTAGGCTTACCGGATTTCACTGGATATTAGCCACATAGCGATTGCCTTTCTGACTCCGTAACCCAAAGGGCTAGCATATTTCATGGTTTAGACTAGTATCAGTTTATTTAGAGGTAGATACTGACTCCCTATAACGACTGTCAAAGATGTTTGAGACGGCCAGGATCGACGGCTTTTTAAAATGTTCTACGTGGTACGAGACGATAATTAACAAATCAACACACGCACATAAGTCTGAGAAGTTAGGGGTGTGCGGCATGGATTAGAACCCGACACCCTCTGCATGGTTGTCTGTTGGTATCTCCACTGGGCTATCGCTGCCTTTTTTCATCATATGGTTTAGACCAGTGTCAGCATATTCAATTATAGCGAGCTACTGTCCGGAGCGCGGGAACACTATGCATAATAATTTTATCCAAAAGTATTCGACTGTTACACACGTGCCTTCCACGGTTTTCCATATAGACCTTGTGTGAAAACTTATGAGTTTGTACGTATCTTTAACCATTATTAAAAATTAACTGCTGCTTTTCTAAATGACTAAACAGCATAGTATTCCACAACACTGCTGAACATAGCCCCAAAGGTTTTCCATAAAGACTTTGTGTAAATTCTGAAATGAGTATGTAATTATGTGTGTGTACCTATCTATAATCATCATTAAAAATAATTGGTGATCTCTCTAAATGACTAATCTGCATAGTATTCCAAACCACTGCTGTTGCCAATAGACCGAAACGTAAGAGAAAGCGTATGTAAATCATAAACCGTTATAGAAACTGTGATAAAATCGGTGTAAAATTTAATTTCGATATTGACTGAAAGTTTTCAGAGATTCAACATTTTTCAATAAAGAGAGATTTTATATAGACGGAATATCTAGATTAAGAATAACTTTTTAGATAATACAGACTTAGGGCAGTCACACACGACGACTTTTAGAAGCGATTCTGACGCGCATTTGTAGCTGGCTTCTGTATCACTACTATTGCGTGCATCGCGCATCGGTAGCTACTCCAACGCACGTCGGCATAGCTATTGTATAGAAACAAACGCGCGACGGCATCGCTACTGGATCGTTACAGACGTGCGACTGCATTGACAACGAATGGCGCATGTTTTACCTCACATCTTTTTTCACGGTAGAGCCTTGTTGATTTCAGCATGAATGGGCCGGCTCGACCGGGGAAGTACTACCCTCCACAGAAAATCGACGGAGGCCTTATCCCCTATTCGTTCTCCCTCATCCCACTCCTCATTCTATCCCTTTTCCCAACCCCAAAGGGCGGCAAAGCACTTGTGACTCCAGTGGTGTTGCTTGTGTCCATGGGCGGCGGTAAGTGCTTACTATCAGGCGATCCGTCTGCTCGTTTGCCGCCTACTACTATAAAATGTTGACTCTTTAAACATTGCGTTACGTTACGTTGTGGCCGCTTATCACTTCTGTAAAAGTAACAACAAAGGGAACATCATCAATATGCTGTCGGCTGACTACATCTGGCAACCAGCCCTTTTATATTGACACATGAACTAAAGTTGCGGTGCAAATTTGACGCATTTGGATCACGTCTGTCTTTTGACTGAAGCGCGTCAACATCATGATGCAGCATACAGAATCATGGACATATGTACAGGTGTACTGCTATCGTAGCATCGCGTCTGTTTTGCGTGTCAGTGTGCATCCACCATTAGATTTTGAGTAGGTAAACCAAACGATAGCACTATTAGTAATTACAAACAAAGATTTTCCGTTAACATGCTTAAAATAGATTTTAATTATATTATTCCTTTATAATTTATTTATAGACTCACGCCTGTATCCCCGAAGAGGCAGCCAGAGGTGTAATATTACACCCACATTTCGCCATGAATTTCCAGGTCCCACGTAATAGGGGGTGAGCCTATTGCCGTACCGGGCACATTACCAGACTCCGTGCTGCTACTGAGAATTTCCTACCGGAAAAACCCAATAACACTTTGCCCGACCAGGGAATCAAACCTGAGACCTCCCAATCATACGCGCACATTTATGCCGCGAGACCAACGAGGCAGTCAAAGTTCAAATATGTGACGTCAGTTTAATAGCCAGACCTGTAATAACACCTACTTTCCTAACAACTAATTACTGTACGCACGTGGACCTCATTTGCCCCTGACACCCGTATAAATGTTATATTATAACGAGTAATTATAGGAAATGGGTTTAGTTTTGTCCATACAATATGCACGTGAAGCTGCCAAATTAATTACAGTTTTGAAATGGTTCTAACAAACCTCCATTAAATTGGAGTGGCTTACTTTAGGCGCTACCGAATATCCTGAAAGCGCTGTTAATTTGCAACTAAAGCTAATTGCACTTGAATAGTCTTGGAAGATTTTGAGCAAACTTGTTCTTATTTTATACTCATTTTGCACTGGTGTCTGTGTGGATTGACATTGTTGCAAAGCGCCGTTGCTTTACGTCTTTTGTTTAATTTATATTTCTCACTGTGTATGTACATAAACTGGGATTACAAATGGAACACTAATGTTATTGGATATCTGGTTGCGTTGTGCTATGTCTCTATAAAAATGTACTATTTATTGTATTATGTATTTAATAACAAATTTAAAAACAATACTTGGCAAATGCGATGTTAATAATACCATATGCACTGTGTGCCTCTAACGGAAAGTTTGCTGGTACTTTGAATATTCACAAAGCTATCTTTAAAAAGGTAAGCTGAAACGTACAGTTATGACGTCAAAAGCTGCACTCGCTTTAAGAAAATGCTACCAACCACATACGTCCACAACTATTGTTCAAACACTCTATCAACAAAAATAGTAATGAATACTACACGATATTTACGAGTATAACTGCATCTGGTTGTACTAACGAATCCAGTTTCCATGTTGCGGCACTGCATTGTAATGAAAAGCGGTTTTGTATGCGCTATGCAGATGGGCCAGAAGTGAATTAAAACTTGTGCCTGGTCGCGACCGATGCGTCGGTAAACTGATCAACGCACAATTACTCGGTCCGAACTATGGACGTAACGGTTTTACTGCACCGTGTTTTACATCATTACGGAGGCCTATTGTTGAAAATAAATCATTCAAAATATTGCACATTTGGGGTGTGCTATAGTATTACGCAGCTGCGTTTTAAATAGGACCATAAAATGATGTTTCATGACTGACTAGCTTCTGATGCTTACCTTGGTAGACGGACAGGTAAGGATAAGTTTTAGTTTGGTGAAGGCACGGAAGTCGTATTGGTTGTAGTAGCCTTACACGTAGACTACTGCGCATCATATTATCATTCACTTATTAAAATAACGCCAAGAAAGGCGAATCTACCATCAACCAGAGCAGCCTTGTAAGTATAATATAAAACACGTATCCTTTGTTAAGCCAAACCAATTAAAATTAAACCAACATCACAGTCAGGAAGGTGTGTTATTGTATGAAATAATGAAAATAAAAGTGGGTTATGTTTTATAACACAATAGTGTGGAGCGGCGAGTTAGGCGTTCTTGTTAAGAACCCGTGTCAAGTGACTGAATTGCAATTTATTGCTTTCTCGTTGTTTTTCATAATTTATAAGATTAGCAACGAGGCGGCGAGACCATTATAAATTTCAAATAAGCTTGATTTATATCGTTACTGTTGAACTAATGTTTTAATTACTATTTGGATTCGTTAGTCATTCAACTTGCTAATTGGCGTTAAGTAAATGTAGGCGTGTACATAGTTTGTATTAGAATGTTGTGGAGTTTAATGGTGATATTATGTCGATGTTTACGCGAAGGGGCTTGGTGATATACAAATAATAAGATTCGGTTATTTCGGTAATGAAATAAAAGTTGATCTAAGCAAATTTCATACAGGATAATCTACTAACGTAAAACACGAAAGATACTTGTTATCTCCTACTTGTATCTAGTCATAAATCTGCAAAATTAAATTCAACAGCAACAAATTTAAAGAACAAATAAAAACAGACCTACACTATACAATTCTTGATACAAGGAGGTACGTATATAATTCAAGGAAATTCATACAAGTTGGTTAGCGTACATTGCCTTGCACAGCGGTGGCACATTAACTTTAAACATTTCGTTTTATAACTGCACACTTACTAGATTCCAACGTAAGCAACTTTCAGTTAATTTACTAAGTAGTGCAATGTTACCCTCAGCTGAATGTAGCCTCTATTGTTATATTTTGTTATCATGCCAGTGTCGAGTTTAGCAAAAATGTATGAAATTAATTCGTGAAAAGTTATTGCGTATGTTTTTATAATTTTATTTATCTATTTTAGGGCTTTAAATAAACAGCCAGTAACGCAAGGATCTACGCATAAAATCCTTAAGTAAATGACTGTTCAACAGACTACGCTTAGCCAAAACTATTGGGCGCACGAATCTGTTCCTTGGGAACCATAGCGGTGCACTAAGATGGGATCTCCCGAAATCCCCACAGTATCGGTTAGAAACGAAATGAAACAGCTGCAGGCTTCCTCTTGTTTATTATATGACATTAAATCATGTGAGGATGTATTTCTTTATCTGCGGAAAATAATCAGACACTTTATTTTGGAAAATAATGTATGTACTCTATCTACAGATAATTTGCAAGGTTTACCGGTCGAAGATTCCTCCATATAGACAGAATTATAGATATTTTAAGTATACCGCCCTTTTTTTTAAAGTGCGCCTCTGCCTTGCTCCTTTTATTATAAACGATTTTTAATAATATTAGTGACCTTGAACAGTTAAAACACCCTTATTTTTTAATTAGTACAAAAACTTTAAGGACAGATTATCGAAGACATTATTATCATATACGTGACGTAAAAACTTCATAATAGCTATAAATAGCACAGTTATTATCATTTGTTTATTGTAGAAAATCTCACTTAAATCATAGACATATTTTACAATTCATTCACTAATTCATTGATTGTATTCCATACTGCTCATTCGCATTCTCTCTGTCGCACTTATGATGTAGGTAACCTTAGACAATAAAATGAAAAAAAAAAAGAATAAGTTATGTACTTACTTACTTTATTTAATTTTCTAAATTCTAACCTGTCCTTCATACTTCATCCGGGCTTAAGAACGGCAAAATTTACCTTTTTACAAGTAATAAAATACGTAGGTATGTAATTAGAAAGCAAACAAATATCAAAATAAAAGAAGATATTCTGTAATAAAAGAAAAGAGTAATTTTGACGTACTGGACATAGGCCTCCTTCAAGGTTCTCTACGTAGACCGATTTTGAGCTGCCCGCATCAAATTATTATTTACTTAAGTAGGTATTATTTACTAAACTTACAAGTATTTTCATTGTCCTTCGAAATGTCCACCACCACTGTCAATACACAAACGGGCACATTTTATTAAATTGTTTTTTTAACGAGAGAAGTACGCTTTTGTCTTTTCACTTCGTCAAAAGCGTCCATTATGCGCTGTTTTAATTGTTCGCCCCCTATTACGTAGGACCTAAAAATTCATGGCGAAATGTGGGTGTAATTTAACACCTCTGCCTACCCCTTCGGGGATAAGGCGTGAATCTATAAAAAAAAATTCGACCCTAACCGGCTCACTTTTGTACAGCCACAAAAAGAAGTCCATGGGCGTGAGGTCAGGTGAGCAAGGAGACTAAGTTACAGGGCCGCCTCGACCAATCCACTGGCTTCCAAACTCTACCCTGTACAAACGCACAGATGCACTCGCGTTTCCTTCACTCAAAAAGTACGCACGAAGCATAGCTACATACTCCCGTGATGTGAACTGATAATCCATCGCGTCGGGCAAACGTGAACAAACAATTAACTGTTGCGGCGAAAAATGGATGCGCTTACTTCCGCTAACAATTTAGCACTGTTTGTCGCATCGGGGCGCGGCGCGGGCGCAGAGAGATAGGGGGAATTTATCAATGGAGCAGTTTACTTCTATTACTACTCATAGTACTACACATAGGACGCACGTCGGTCATAGTTCTAGTTATGCATTTACCAATTATTACGTATTTTTGTGGACAGTTTTGGGACTTAGTGTTTTTATTTTTTACCTACTCAAATATGATCAGTTAAAGCTACTTACGAGCCCCGTAAATTTTTTTGTACTTATTAAAAAATTGTGGTGTATAATTTCCTTTTCCTTTTTTGCTGTCTAACAGTTTTCATTACATTGGACGATCGATACAAGACGTTTAAGCGGTTGAACTTTTGGCTCTATACCAAATAAACTTTTATGGCATTTTCAAAATTTTTATGGTACTCCTTGTTATTGTCAAATAAAATTCTCTCTTCGAGATTTCATAAAATTACTTGGAACAATGTGTGGCTAAAAGTATTTGCTCCACCCGTGCGAACGGGGCAGATAAAATTATTGTTCTTTAAATTTGATAAGCTTTGTAAACAGTGCACTGTTGAGCATTCCTTATGTGTGTGTATATCGACGGAGTCGGAGGTCCTTAGATATTCCAGAGACACAGTGTCGACCACTCGATACTACGTGATTCGCTTGGAGAAAACGATCGGCAAACACTTCCGTGGTTTGTAGGAATACATGTGCTCGGGAGAAAGAGAGGACATGCTTAACCTGCACTTTTAACATACACACGTATGAGTTGAGAGCTTGGCTTTAACATGGGAGGAACATGTTTGGGTTGTCTAGTCATCTGTAGCATTGAGCTGAAGTTGAAGTGCATTTGAATAATGGTATGCTGTTCTATTTTCTTTTTTATAATCAGTATTATTGTGTATTTCATCATCACATTGTTTTATGATCAGTCTCACTGCTGAGCACAGGCCTATTCTCATGATGACAAGGGTTAGGCCAAAGTCCACCATACTGCCCAAGTGCTGGCAGACTTCACATTAGTTCAAATGCAATTTTTCTACGATTTTTCTTCGATTTTTCCTCGATTTATTTCCTTTACGTTTTAGCAAGCGAATTTAATACACACTTAACTTCGAAATATCATCTTCGTCGGAAATGGTGCGCGTCGGGAATTTGAACCCGAGACACTCTGTGTAACAGTGCGTTGGTCTTAGGATCAGGAGCAGTTTATCTTATTTTTAAATAATTTTTCTGTTTCTGAATATTTTTTGTGCTCTGGGATAGCAATTATAAGATAAATATGTAATTCTGGCATGAAAAGCTACAATTTATGCTGCTTTAAACCTACCTGTAATGATTTCGGTATAAACCTTATTTATTAAATGGCGACAAATATTTTAAAACTAAAAATGAATTACCTACTACATATTTTAAATGTGCAGATTAAACCCTTTCATTTAATATCCATCACGGCATCTTTTAATCGTAGTCATAGTACAAAACTATGTATGTATGATATTGATTTATATTTATCATCATCAAACATAATCACTTAACTAGTAGCTTATAAAGTCAATTTCTGCTCTATTTCATGATAATACTGAGAACAGATGGACATCCATATCATAACAGATAGCAACATCAAGTAGGTAAATCGTATGAAATCCGGCAAAACACAACTACAAACAGTATTGTCATTTTTAGTACCGACTGTAGTACCGCGATACAGAGTTAAAATTATACGAATATCATTCGTTGCGGCTGTGGCGTCACGTTGCAGTACTATAGTAGCTTGATTCAGAGCAGCGACACTGCACGGTGGATGGCTGCTCGATCATTATAACTTGCCCGTCGTTCACTGCGAACGGGACCAGATAATAAGCTACATATACGGATAGCAAATAAAACTTATGCTGTGCACTGCTCGAACTTTTGTTAGTTTAGACAGCTACATGCTGAAACTATTGTGTTTATTTCCAACGATATGTTCGACATGTTCAAGGTGATATGGTTATAAAAATATAAAAACTTCAGAATCAACTCATATCACTTGGGTCTATCGACATTTGCAATATTTGATTGAAAATCAATAAACACTTTTAACCAGAATAACTGTCAGATAACTTAAGAGAAGCTAACATTTTATCCCCAAAAATTAAAACATTATTATTATCTTGCAGTCAGAGAACGGATAAAAGTAAATGTTAGACCTATATTTTTTTTTGGGTTCCTAGAAGCTAGTTTCGGTCCTGAAATAAATATTATCTTTCTAGAATGTCTAAAAAGAGCTGCATACTAAATGACTAATAAAGTAAAGAATACGCGATTAACCTAATTATTATTGTAAGCAAAGACATCTCAGCTCACGCATGCTACATGCGAATACAGTAGTAACAAGTTACGTAAGTGATAATGTAAGTGTGGCAACAATAGCTCATATACTTGCGCCGTAATCTCGCTATTGCTATGAATAAAGTCGTTCGACTGACGGTAAAGTTGCGTTTGCATTTACGACATTTTTCATTTCTTCGCCACAGTGGAATTAACATTTTTATGGTTTGACAGCAAAAGGCATAAAACCTCACTCATTAGACAACAGTAGGGACCTTTACGCTTTGGTGCGCTATCGAAATTATAGTCCCCGATTTCGCATCAAGTTTCAAAAATTAGCGACGGGGAATATTCTTTTTTATATTCCTCTGTCTTTTTAATACATGTTTTATGATTGTCTTAAACATGGAATGAAGGAGGTTGTAGTGGCGTCTAATCTTTGCATCCAATCGTTCACTTAACAAATTTTATGACATTATTATAAAACTCGATCCAATCAAGACATAATATTGACATTAATGGATGAAAAGGCAAGGATCTCAGTAGTCACGATGATCGACGAATAGATGAGAGGCATAACAAACAATTAAATGTAAATCTCTTGTCGCTCTCGTTAACTAATAATTTGTACATTTTAAGACGAAACTGGCATTTATTTCTTGAGCGAAATTGTTTCGTAAATGGGTATACTTGTTGAATTGGTTGCACTCGAGCCGGTAATTTGTTTTGGATTTGTGGCGTCGAGCGAGGATGGCGTCGGAGGGTGACGGCAGACGGGGCACAAAAATCACAAAGCCGCCCATTATAATGGATTTAGGAAGAAATTGTCGCGCTACTGTCCGGACAACGGAATACGGACACTTGAATTAATGAGATTACTCCACAAATCCTAAAATATTTGTTTATATATAATATTTGTTTCGGTTACCATACCCAGACGGGGTTCAACTTGTCGCGTACGCCGATGATGTTACAATCCTCATTGAGTCTAAATCTCGCGCCGGCATCGAGGCTTCGGCCTCATGCGCCTTGGAACTCATCAGCCAGTGGGGCCAGCGGAACCGGCTGGGCTTCTCCCCCTCAAAGTCATATTCTATGACATTGAAGAGGAAGATGCCTGGCCGCCCGCCGACCATCAGACTCAATGGGATCTCAGTCAAGAGCGTGCAGTCGACAAGGGTTCTGGGTGTGGTAATCGACTCAAACATGTCCTTTCGGGAACATGCAGAGTCCATAGGGGAACGTGCCGCAGCAGCATTCGGAAAGATGTCGCGAATATCCGCCTCCTCCTGGGGTGTGCGTTATAGGGCCCTCAAGGTCCTATATCGCGGCACCTATGCCGCGATACTGACGTACGCCGCGGGGTGTTGGTGGAGACGAACGACCACGTTCATGGTCAGGAGCGTGTTGTTGAGGACGCAAAGGCCTGCGCTAATGTTACTGACGAAGGCCTACAGGTCCGTTAGTACCGTGGCTCTCCCCGTATTGGCGGGAGTGCTACCAGGCGACCTCGAGGTAAGCCGGGCTGGCAGGATCGACGATTGCCGACACCTAGCCAGAGACGACTTTAGGGCCGAAAGCAGACAAATTTCGCAGGAGGCTGTTGCCGCATGGCAACAGAGATGGGAAGGTGAGGAGAAGGGTAGGGAGCTCTATCGGTTCTTCCCGGACGTGGCGGCTCGGCTCAAGTATACTTGGGTCGAGCCGGACTATCAAGTCTCGCAAATTCTGACTGGTCACGGATGTTTTAGGAAGAGATTGTTTAATATGAAGCTGTGTGAGGAAAGCGTGTGCTATTGCGGCGAAGAGGACGAATGCTTGGACCACATTTTGTGGCGGTGCCCCCTTTATGAGGACATTAGACGAAAGATGATAGATGGGATTATCAGTCCTGAGGGCCCTCCGTTCTACGCCGAGCTTGTGAACTCCGAAGCGAACTTCCGGCGGTTGAGAGACTTCGCGCATAACTGGCACAGGACGAGAAGAAGCCTCGAGGAGAGTGAAAGGACCCAGGCTGACGACGGAGCCGTCAATGTATCGACAGCTGTAATTACAGCGCCTAGCCTACTCGCATAGTAGAGCCGCCCCTGAATGGGGAGAGTGGCAAAGGGACGAAATTTGTAGGGAGCCTGCAACGGGCGCGCGGGAAAGAGCATACAGCAAGTACCGCGCGTCTGTCCCATGATTCGGTCCATATACCCATACGGGTGGTGGGACCATGAGGTGGAGGAGGGAAATCCTAAAATAGCTGGCAAATGTATTCTGAGGCTGAAAACTTATTTGCTGTCACAGTTTTAAGTGACGAATTTAAGAAGTACTGGTAAATTTCGTTTTAAATTAAATCTTTTGGCGCTTTTTAAAAATATATAGATATAGCGGCGATAGCCCAGTGGTGTACGTAACAGACTGCCGAAACGAAGGTCTCGGGTTCGATCCCAAGGTACCCGGGGCACACACCTCTGGCTTTTCGAAGTTATGTGTGTATAAAAATGTTAATTATCACTCGCTTAATAATGTGCCCGGTAGTTGGCAATAGGCTCGCCCCCTATTACATTGGGACCGCAAAATAACTGGCGAAAAGTGGGTGTGTAATACACCTCTGCCTACCCCTTTGGGGATAAAAGGCGTGAAGTTATGTTATGTTATCATTAGTGGCGATACAGAGAGCGAAAAACGATTGTAACATAGAGTCAATGGTATTTTTCTAAATAATATCATAAGAGTTAGAGAGTACCCAACAAAGGCATGAGAGGCTTTTTGGCATATACCATCTTACAAAAATGTGACGTCCTTATATAGCCAACCCTGTAGGTATACATACCTACTTTCCTAACAACTAATTACTGTTATTCGCACGTGGACCTCATTTGCCCCCGACAACCGTATAAATGCGATATTTTAACGAATAATTATAGTAGAGACGCCGGCAATCTTCTTGAACACTACCATAGACCAAAAGAGCTGCGCAGTATCAATTTTACGTACAAAAATGCCTCCTGCTTATGCATATTGGTCTATGGTAGTGTTCAAGAACTTTGCCGGCATTTATAAATAGGTTTAGTTTTCTCTATACAATATGCACTTGAAGCTGCCAAATTAATTACAGTTTTGAAATGTTTCAAACAAACCTCCATTAAATTGGAGTGGCTTATTTTAGGCGCTACCGAATATCCTGAAAGCGCTGTTAAATTGCAACTAAAGCTAATTGCACTTAAATAGTCTTGGCAGATTTTGAGCAAACTTATTCTTATTTTAAACTCATTTTGCACTAGTGTCTGTGTGGATTGACTTTGTTGCAAAGCGCCGTCGCTTTATGTCTTTTGTTTAATTTATATTTCTCACTGTGTATGTTAATAAACTGGGATTACAAATGGAACACTTATTATATTGAATATCTGGTTGAGTTGTGCTCTACCTCTATAAAAATGTACTATTTATTGTATTATGTATTTAATAACAAATTTGAAGGCGGCGGCGGTAGCACAGTGGTGTACGTAACGGACTGCCGAGACGATGGTCTCGGGTTCGATGCCCAGGTACCTCGGGCACACACCTCTGACTTTTCGAAGTTATGTGTGTATTAAAAATGTTAATTATCGCTCGCTTAATAATGTGCCCGGTAGATGGCAATAGGCTCGCCCCCTATTACATTGGTACCGAAACATATCTGGCGAAGTGTGGGTGTGTAATACACCTCTGCCTACCCCTTCGCGGATAAAAGGCGTGAAGATATGTATATGTATGTAACAAATTTGAAAAAAATACTTGGCAAATGCGATGTTAATAATACCATACCTATGTACTGTGTGCCTCTAACGGAAAGTTTGCTTGTACTTTAAATATTCACAAAGATATCTTTAAAAAGGTAAGCTGACGACGAAAGCTGCACTAGCTTTAAGACAATGCTACCAACCACATACGTGGACAACTATTGTTCAATCACTCTATCAACAAAAGCAGTAGTGAATACTACACAATATTTACGAGTATAACTGCATCTGGTTGTACTAACGAAACCAGTTTCCTTGTTGCGGCACTGCATTGTAATGAAAAGCGGTTTTGTATGCGCTATGCGGATGGGCCAGAAGTGAATTAAAACTTGCGCCTGGTCGCGACCGATGCTTCGGTAAACTGATCAACGCACAATTACTCGGTCCGAACTATGGACGTACGTTTTACTGCAACAGTGCAACCGTGTATCACTGTGGTTCATTATACTGAAATTAACAGGGCTAATGACGTCATTACGGAGGCCTATTATTGAAAAATAAATCGTTTAAAATACTGAACAATTGCGGTGGACTATACCTTTAGTATTACGCAGCTGTGTTTTAAATAGGACCATAAAATGATGTAGCATGACTGACTAGCTTCTGATGCTCACTTTGGTAGATGGAGAAGTAAGTATAAGTTTTAGTTTGGTGAAGGCACGGAAGTCGTATTGGTTGTAGTAGCCTTACACGTAGACTACTGCCCATAATATTATCATTCACTTATTAAAATAGCGCCAAGAAAAGCGAATCTACCATCAACCAGAGCAGCCTTGTAAGTATAATATAAAACACATATCCTTTGTTAAGCCAAACCAATTCAAATTAAACCAACATCACAGTCAGGAAGGTGTGTTATTGTATAAAATAATGAAAATAAAAGTGGGTTATGTTTTATACCACAATAGTGTGGACCGGCGAGAGAGACGTTCTTGTTAAGAACACGTGTCAAGTGACTGAATTGCAATTTATTGCTTTCTCGTTGTTTTTCATAATTTATAAGATTAACAACGAGGCGGCGAGACTATTATAAATTTCAAATAAGCTTGATTTATATCGTTACTGTTGAACTAATATTTTAATTACTATTTCAATTCGTTAGTCATTCAACTTGCTAATTGGCGTTAAGTAAATGTAGGCGTGTACGTAGTTTTTATTAGAATGTTGTTGAGTTTAATGGTGATGTTATGTCGATGTTTACGCGAAGGGGTGATATACAACAAAGATTATTCAGTTATTTCGGAAATGAAATAAAATATTGATCTAAGCAAAATTTTTACAGGAACTTTACTAACATAAATAAACCAGTCAAGTTTGAGTCGGACTCGCGCACCGAGGGTTCCGTACAAATCTGTAGGTATATAATAATAGCTTATTATTTTCCGAGTGACTAATAACATAAAAGATGACTAAATGTTTGCAACTAATAAAATAGGTTGCTAGCGATTAAATATTTTCGCGACTATTATATTAAATAAGATTCAAAACTAAGGGTGTTATAAAAACTTAAAACTAGCATCTGCGTTTAGGTAGCAAATAAACTATACAAGTCAATTGAAATAATAGCCGAGGAGCTATAAATAATGACTTGGTGACTAATAATATTAGTAGGTAGGTTATGTAAGGTTTTCTTGTGACCCTGTACCCAAAAGTAGGAGCCCTGCAGAGCAGGGCTCCGTCAACTTGGCTTAAAAGACTGAAACGTCTTATTTACTTACACGAAACACTTCATTTAGACAAAATCATTTGGCGAATATTTAAATTTGTATTATTTATGAATGTCCATTTTCTATTTTTTATTCATCATCAAGTTTCCGCTTAGATACTAATTCAGTTCCCAAAAAAAAGCTGCTAGTTTAAAATAAAACGAAGCTTATTACTGACTTATTAATATGCTACATTTAACTTATTACGATACTCCTTATTAGCTGCCAACCCATTATATATGGTACCCACTCTAATTATTTTTGAAATATTATATAATTTGAAATATATACATGCATACTATAATAATTATTTAAAAAAATATATGATGTAACCAATTTAGGGATTTCAAATTTTTTGCTATGTGCTATAAAACGTAGCTTTATGCCAAATTTCAAGATTCTAGATCAACTGGAAATACCCTATAGTTTTGACTCGAGCATTTGATATGAATTTCAATTTAATACCCCGGGCTCTTGAAGAATAGCATTTTTAAAATTATTAAAAACATCTTAATTATATGATGTAACGTTGCCTCGCCAACGAGATCAATTTCGCGGCACAAATGTGCGCTTGGGATTAGGACGTCTCAGGTTCGATCCCCGGGTCGGGCAAAGTGTTATTGGGTTTTCCCGTAAGGGAATTTTCAGTAGCAGCTCGGAGTCTGGTAATGTGCCCGTTACGGCAATTAATAGGCTCGCCCCCTATTACGTGTGACTAAAATAAATCTGGCGAAATGTGGGTGTAGCAATATGCCTACCTCTTCGGGGATATAGGTGTGAGACTGTGTATGTATGTATGATGTAACAAATTTTTTTTGGTTTTCGCAATTTTTCCTTTATCTGTGCTATAAGAGTTTGTTTCGTGCCAAATTTCACGATTCTGAGTTCACGGGAAGTACCCTGTCGGTTTTGATTCCCTTGCGAGTAGTTTTTGTTTTTTTTTTATATGATGTAACTAATACTTTACGGTTTTCGCAATTTTTCTGCTTGAGATAGAAGCTTGATTTTGTTACAGCCTAAAGGTATAATAGACCCGAGTATTAGATATGAATTTCAATTTAATAATTTAACGCGTTCATGAGGAAAAGGGGTAGTAACCTTAAAATTTATACAAATATTTTTTTATATGATATAACAAAAAATTTACACTTTTTGCAATTTGCCCTTTATTTGTGCTATAAGACATTGCTTTGTACCAAAATCCAAGATTCTGAGTTCACGGGAAGTACCCTGTAGGTTTTGATTCCCCCGCGAGTAGTTGCGAGAAAATATGCGGCTTAAATTGCTGTTTCTTTTTATTGCGTTGACATATAAGTTTGATTTTGTTACAGCTTCAAGGTATTATAGACCTGAGTACTTATTTGATATGAATTTCTTTCTTTTTAGCGTTCATGAGAAAATGGTAATAACTTTAAAATTATTAAAAATATTTTTATGATATGGTGTAACCAAAAATTTAAGGTTTTCGCAACTTTTCCTTTATGCATGCTATAAGAAATTGCTTTGTACCAAATTTCAAGATTCTGATTTCACGGGAAGTACCCTGTAGGGTAGGAAAAAATTGCATAAACGGCCGTATCTTTTGATTGCGTTGGCTTAGAACTTTGATTTTTTCATAGCTTCAAGGGAGAGTACATTTGACTATTTGATATAAATTTCAGTTTGATACCTCTACGCGTTTCTGAGAAAAAGGGTCTTGACAGACGGACGGACAACAAAGTGATCCTATACGGGTTCCGTTTTTTCATTTCGAGGTACGGAACCCTAAAAACTAAAGATACTTGTCATTACCTACTTGTATCTAGTCATAAATCAGTAAGTCTATAAATCAGCAAAATAAAATTCAACAGCAATAAATTAAAAGAACAAATACAAACAAACCTACTAGTCCGGTCAATATAAACATTTCAAATAACAATAATTTCCGGAGAGCCAAATATTGGTGGAGAGCTAGGGTTTAACACTATAAATAAAGTCTTAAGAGTCCCCATCGATCCCATGTGTGCTAAAAAAGTTATTCGGGGTCAAACGTCAAAATTTGAGGTTATTTGGATTTTTCTCGAAAACGGTAAGTTTTATCAAAATAAAACCTTACCAAAAGTTATAGACCTTAAAATTCTCTACAAAAATGGTATTAATCATTTTTTCCTAAGAGTTACATGTAACTCTAATCATTTTTTCCTAAGAGTTGGGGACTTTTAAGACTTAATTTGTAATGGTAAACCTCTCCACCAATATTTGGCTCTCCGGCAATTATTGTTATTTGACCAGTATTTTTATGTCTAAATTGACCGGACACTATATACTTCTGGCTACAAGAAGGTACGTATTTAATTCAAGGAAATTCATACAAGTTGGTTAGTGTGCATTGCCTCGCACGGCGGTGGTGCATTAACTTTAAACATTTCGTTTTATAACTCCAAACTTAGGTACTAGATTCCAACGTAAGCAACTTTCACTTCTGTTAATTTAATAAGTAGTGCAATGTTACCCTCAGCTTAATTGTAGTCTTTATTATTATACCTATTTTGTTACCTATATTATAGGTGTCGGGTTAAGCAAAAGTGTGAATAGTTATTGCGTATGTTTTCATAATTATATTTATCTACTAGCTGATTCCCGCGGTTTCACCCGCGGTTCACGAGGGAACTACTTCCCGTACCCGTTAATTTATAGCCTAAGTTACTCCTTGGTACATCAGCTATCCGCCAATGAAAATCCCGTCAAAATCGGTCCAGCCGTTGCAGAGATTAGCAAGAACAAACAGACAGACAGATAGACAGACAGACAGACAAAATTAAAAAAAAAAATTTGGTATATGTACCGTGTATACATCCATATGCATTTAGTAAAAAGCGGTTATTTTAATATTACAAACAGACACTCCAATTTTATTTATATGTATTGAATTTAGGACTTTAATAAAACAGTCAGTTACGCAAGTATCTACACAGAAAATCCTTAAGTAAATGACTGTTCAACAGACTACGCTCAGCCAAAACTATTGGGCGCACGAATCTGTTCCTTGGGAACAGTGGCGGTGCACTAAGATGGGATCTCCCGAAATCCCCACAGTATCGGTTAGAAACGAAATGAAACAGCTGCAGTTTTCCTCTTGTTTATTATATGACATTAAATTATGTGAGGATGTATTTCTTTATCTGCTGAAAATAATTAGATACGTTATTTTGGAAAACAATGTATGTAGGTACTCTATCTACAGATATTTTGCAAGGTTTACCGGTCGAAGATTCCTCCATATAGACAGAATTATAGAAATTTTAAGTATATCGCCCTTTTTTTTAAAGTGCGCCTCTACCTTGCCCCTTTTATTATAAGCGATTTTTGATAATATTAGTGACCTTGAAAAGTTAATATAATTTCCTTTTCCTTTTTTGTTGTCTAACAGTTTTCATTTCATTGGCGGATCCATACAAGATGTATAAGCGGTTAAACTTTCGAGTGTAAAGCCAAATAAACTTAAGCATTTACTAAATTTTTATGGTACTCCTCGTTATTGTAAAATAAAATTCCCTCTTCAAGATTTCATAAGATTTCTTGGAACAATGTGTGGCTAAAAGTGTTTGCTCCACTCGTGCGAACGGGGCAGATAAAATTATTGTTCGTTTAAATTTGATAAGCTTTGTAAACAGTGCACTGTTGAGCATTCCTTATGTGTGTGTATATCAACGGAGACGGAGGTCCTTAAATATTCCAGAGACACAGTGTCGACCACTCGATACTACGTGATTCGCTTGGAGAAAACGATCGGCAAACACTTCCGTGGTTTTTAGGAATACATGTGCTCGGGAGAAAGAGAGGCTATGTTTAACCTGCACTATTAACAAACACACGTATGAGTTGAGAGCTTGGCTTTAACATGGGAGGAACATGTTTGGGTTGTCTAGTCATCTGTAGCATTGAGCTGAAGTTGGAGTGCGTTTTAATAATGATATGCTGTTCTGGTCTCTTTTTTAAAGTCAGTATTATTGTGTATTTCATCATCACCTTGTTTTATGATCAGTCTCACTGCTGAGCACAGGCCTGTTCTTATGATGACAAGGGTTAGGTCAACGTCCACGAAGCTGCCCATGCTGGCAGATTTCACATTAGTTCATATGCAATTTTTCTACGGTTTCTCTTCGATTTTTCCTCGATTTTTTTCCTTCACGTTTTAGCAAGCGAATTCAATACACACTTCACTTCGAAAGGTCATCTTCCTTGCAAATGGTGCGCGCTGAGAATTTGAACCCGACACACTCTGTGTATAAGATAGATATGTTATTCTGGTATGAAAAGCTATAATTTATGCTGCTCTAAACCTACCTGTAATGATTTCGGTATAAACCTTATTTATTAAATGGCGACTAATGTTTTCAAACTAAAAACAAATTACTACGTATTTGAAATGTGCAGACTAAAGCCTTTAATTTGATATCCATCACGGCATTTTTTAATCGTTGTCATAGTACAAAACTATGTATGTATGATATTGATTTATATTTATCATCATCAATTATAATCACTTAACTAGTAGCTCATGAAGTCAATTTCTGCTCTACTTTATGATAAGATACTGAGAACAGATGGACATCTATATCATGACAGATAACAACATCAAGTAGGTAAATCGTCTGAAATCCGGCAAAACACAACTACAAAGAGTACTGTAATTTTTAGTACCGGCTGTAGTACCGCGAAACAGAGTCTAAATTATACGAATATCATTCGTTTCGGCTGCGGCGTCACGTTGCAGTACTATAAATCGTATCTTGATTCAGAGCAGTGACACTGCACGGTGGATGGCTGCTCGATCATTATAACTTGTCCGTCGTTCACTGCGAACGGGACCAGATAATAAGCTACAGATATGGATAGCAAATAAAACTTATGCTGTGCACTGCTCGAATTTTTGTTAGTTCAGACAGCTACATGCTGAAACTATTGAGTTTATTTCCAACGACATGTTCGACAAATTTTAATAAGGTGATGTGCTTATATCAAAACTTTAGAATCAACTCAAATCACTTGGGTCTATCGACATTTGCAATATTTGATTGAAAATTAATAAACACTTTTTAACCAGAATAACTGTAGCGCTCATAGCGAGACTTAGCTTGTCGTTCGTAACAGATCGGCAAAGTTAAGCAACGCTTGCACAGGTCGCCACTTGGATGGGTGACCGTGTGTGGCATTTACATCTGAGCGCTACCGTGCTTCGGAGGGCACGTAAAACCGTCGGTCCCGGTGCTTGTCTAAGGATAAGGATCGTTAGTCACTCACACGAAAAACAAACTAACAAAACCAGAATAACTGTCAGATCACTTAAGAGAAGCTAACATTTAATCCCCTAAAATCATAACATTATTTTTATCTTGCAGTCAGAGAACGGATAAAAGTAAATGGTAGACCTAACTATATTTTTATTGCAGTTCTTAGAAGCTAGTGTCGGTATTGAAATAAATATTATCTTTCTAGAATGTCTAAAAAGAGCTGCATACTAAATGACTAATAAAGTAAAGAATACGCGATTATCCTAATTATTATTGTAAGCACAGACATCACAGCTCACGCATGCTGTATGCGAATTAAGTTTCGTAAGTGATAATGTAAGTGTGGCAACAGTAGCTCATATACTTGCACCGTAAGTTCCCTATTGCCATGAATAAAGTCGTTCAACTGAAGATAAAATCGCGTTTGTTGAATTAACATTTTTATGGTTCGACAGCACACGGCATAAAACCCCATTCATTAGACAACAGCAGGGACCTTTACGCTTTGGTGCGCTATCGAAAGTATTGTCCCCGATTTCGCATCAAATTCTAAAAATTGGGCAAGTGCGAATCGGACTCGCGCACGAAGGGTTCCGTACCATCATCTGTGAAAATTGGTGCGCTATCGAAATTATAGTCCCCGATTTCGCAACAAATTCCAAAATTCAGCGACGGGGAATATTCTTTTTCATATTTCTCTGTCTTTTTTATGTATTTTTTATGATTGTCATAAACATGGAATGAAGGAGGTTTTATTAAACTTTGCATCCAATCGTTCACTTACCAAATTTTATGACATTATTATAAAACTCGGTCCAATCAAGACAAAAATATTGACATTAATGGATGAAAAGGCAAGGATCTCAGTAGTATAGGAGGCATAACAAACAATTAAATGTAAATCTCTTGTCCCTCTCGTTAACTAATAATTTGCACATTTTTAAGATAAAACTGCCATTTATTTCTCGAGCAAAATTGTTTCGTAAATGGGTATACTTGTTGAATTTGTTGCACTCAAGCCGGTAATTAGTTTTGGATTGGTGGCGTCGAGCGAGGACGGCGTCGTAGGGTGATGGCAGACGGGGCCAAAAATCACAAAGCCGCCCATTATAATGGATTTAGGAAGAAATTGTTGCGCTACTGTCCGGACAACGGAATACGGACACTTGAATTAATGAGACTACTTCACAAATCCTAAAATAGATGGCAACTGTATTCTCAGGCTAATAACTTATTTGCAGTCACAGTTTTAAGTCACGAATTTAAGAAGTACTGTTTAATTCCGTTATAAATTAAATCCTTTGGCTGTTTTGTTGATCTAGGTGAGAGCTTTTTAAAAACTATGTAGATACTTATAAAAAATCGTGGAACTCGTTAGTAAGATTTAGAGACTACCTGAACAGCTATTTAATTTATTTTTTATGATATCGTCACAAAGACGAGAGAGAGAGCGAAAAATGGATAAAAAATAAAGACGATGGCATTTTTCAAAATGATTACCTATATAATATCTTTATGATATTATAATTTAGAGTTTATTCTTGGAACTATTTTTTGGTTTAAAATTTACCATTATTCAAAGTTCAGTCATCGACAAGTTTCTTGCTGCGTAGGTCCTCCAAAGCAATATAATAGTTAATTTGGTTATAAACTTAAATATACCACTTACTTACTTATATATTTGGTTTAGTAATGTACATTACCAGTGATTTGTTTGTTGAATGTATTTGATTCTTTTATTCCTGTATTTAAGTAAACATCTACTTTAAATCAAGTCCTAAACTCTCAACTCAGACTCAATAGATTACCCCAAACCAGATTCTTGGTAATCTATTTAGTAAACTGAGTAAATATACATTTTAATTTGGCTGTTGGATATATGCTTGATGTTGTTGACCCGAAACTCGTTTAGTGGGCGTCTTTGGTAAGCTTAGTACAATTTACCTACACCTATTGAAAACAAAATACCTACTTACCTATACAAACTTAAACAGACAATGCTGTTTAAAATTCTCAACTTTTGGAAAGAGTAGGTACAGTATATTGAACAAAGTCAATACAATAATATCAAACTGTGCCTATAGCCCTTATAATACAGTATAAGCAGTGTTATTAAAATCCCTAAGCCACTAACACCGGAAGCGCCTGCCACGCGCCGCATGACGCTCGCAGTCAACAAATTGCCTTCGGTTAGGAGCCACCATTCTCATTGTGGGCACGTCTCATCAGTCACACTGTGTCACCCCACCTATCCGCAATGGTATTAAATGATAATTAATATGACAAATGTTTTGACACGTTTCAAAGGCTGAGTCGCATTGTCGTTAGGAAACCAACAGTCTCGATGTTATTGTATTATTTATTTGAATAATAATATCTTACAACTCAGACATGAATATCTGATTCCATATTAAGCAGAAATTGTACTATAGGTACCAGGTAACTGATACGAGTGATATTATAGATAATTGACACTCAGATACAAAATAAAAAGCCCTCTTATCACGTAAGGATTTGTCCCGAGTGGGTATCGAACCCATGACATCCGGTCGATTTAGCAGTCAGTCACGAATAGGAAGTGGAATTAGTTATTTACGTAATTTAGACCAAATTCATATACTGGCGTCCGGCGTTCACATTCTAATCTGACGAGATTTGACAGAATACTTATAAGATTTTACACAAGGCAAGCCTGCCTCCATATATCCACCGCTACTAAAAATAAGACTCTGATGGTAGATATCTACTATCAGAGTATTTGAGTATACTGACGTTACGTAACGATTCCATAGCTTTGCGTGCCAGCCGGGACCGGTGGCATCATTTTCTCAGAGGCATGAAGGTATATGATTTTGCTATCCGGACACTATTCTATAAACTAGACGGTAACGAAGTTGCTTAACTTCACGTAAGTACCTACTCATCATTCGTGTAATAATGAATCAGCCACAGGCTACTCAGATTTTAGCAAAATAACATTACATATTATTCTGAAGTAAAAATCATGTAACGACTCTTCAAAGCTGTTTGTTGTTTGTTTTAAAACATAATTTCCAGTATAGGTTATTTCTTTTGAAACCATAACATTTCGCAAAAGAAATTAATGTTGTCAAAGTTCGTCGAGACCTCATTTATTTACGTTTGCTGTAAATTAAGGTAAAAGTAAATGTCTCTACAAATTAAACATCAACTGAGTCAGTAATGTATAACACTAAAATAAAATATAATGCATCCGTAACTGCCATTAAAATACGTGGTGTTGTATCCTTTATGTACTAGGACGTCATTTTAACACAATACTTTACCGAAATATCTGACACGAATACATAAAGTGAAATTCACACTGAAATAATCATCATCAATCAGAAAGGGATACAAAAAGCATAAATACATACAACACAAAAAATATTATAAAAACACACCCATCGGTAATACAGATAAAAATAAATAATACACAATACAATTATAAAAGGTCCCCTGCATGCGACGAAAAAGGATCTAATTCAGCATCAAGCCCTGTTCGTGATGCATGCCAAACCAGTATAGGCAGGTAAGTACATCCAATAAACATAATTATTATTATGTTAATATTCATATACCTAAGTGAAAAAGAAAATATGTATTTGTATTTAAGCACATACATATTATTATATCCTCTAAAGAACTACGGCTCATCAATGTTAAAATGCATGTCTACATCTTAAAGCAAAGTCTACCTTAATAACAGTGGGCTGACACTAGCAAAAATATTTTTTTTCTCTTGTGATTGGTAACTCTTGGCAGCATTCAGCACTCTTTATCATAATTATATTAGTATAGAAACAGAGCTATATTTTCACACTGCACTTTCACATTTTCCTCGTTCTTTTTTGCCAACCTATCGATCTCTATCAAGCGCAATTATACACCACTCTTTTGTAGCTCCGTATTGTTTCTTAGAATTAACAACACTAAAGTAACCTAGGCCCTAAAAGTCACTTTTTCATCTGTCCGTCGGAAGCAATTCATTGGTTGCAGAGGAATTACAAATATTTTCATAAGAACATATTATTTGACGACCAGAACTATGGTCATGCGTTTGCACTCGGTCTAACGTAATGTATATATTGACACCTAATCCCTATCAATTATACAGGAACATCATTACCGCCACAATTAGGTTATCAAATTATCATGCTACGCAAATTGCACGTATCTAGTACCTATATAATTATGTGATGTGAACACTGTCTATTTGTTGTCAAAACACACACGTGCTCCACCCCGAATAACATAAAATGGCACCATAGTTATCGGAAACTTAATTTTGATTGACTGACACAGAATTAAACTTAATTTACCGAACATATTAACTTACATAATGAGCTACTTCGTATGCGAAATTAACCAATAATGTTAAGGGCACACGCGATATCCATTTTGTGGTTAACTCTCAAAATACGATTGAACATTTTGAGGTAAAACTGGCGATGACTGCTCAAATTCATAACAGAAATGATTGGTATTTAGATTCTACGCCCACATTTGATGCAGGATCAATACCATTACCGGTTTACCTCTAACAAATAACATCAGCATGGCGGGAATTTCCACAATTTTCACACCGATTCGGAGAAATAAAGGTCGATTCGTCACTAACAGGGATAAAAGGCGGAAACGCGTATAAAGGGTTGACCCCGTAGTATTTTACTGATCGCTGTGATATGGTGCCACGACGTCATTGTGAAAATGTCTTCTCCACTAGACAACTCTGCAGCGCTATATATGGTTAATATTGTTCAACAATAGCAACAACAAATATTTTTTATACATGATCATCTTAATATCTCTACTAGGTTGTTAATGTAAATATTTACATTAACAACCTAGTAGAGATATCAAAAGACTGCTATGCAGAGGGTATCGGACTGGAGTCCACGGCGCGCACCAATGACTTTTTGGTAAAGTACGTAAATCCCAAAATGTACTTTCAGGCCCTTCAATATTTTCACAATCTGGATCAGGAGACACGCACCAAATTCCTTTTTGGCAAATTTTATCTCAATTAAAACATTTGGTTCCGATTATTAAAAGAATTCCTAGTAGGACAAGACCATCAGTGTCAAAAAATTGGCTGAATGCATAGGTCTTGTCGTAGGAGAGAACTCAACAACGGCCTGGGAGCAAATATTGACATTTCCATATGGGATTTTACATGTTGATAAAAATCAGGCAGTCCAAAATTCATTGACAGCCCAAATTAAGTATAATTGTCAAATTTCGGCCAACACTTTAGACCCTAAATTCACGTTATACAAGCATAAATCGCTCTATCAATATGTGGCATCCAAATTAAGAAGGTGACATACGGGGCGCGTCTAGACTATTATTCAGTAGTGATGTGGTGGCGCCTTGCTCTCCAGAGACGCTTGCGGGTCTGAAAAGCAAGCATCCAGCGCCCATTAACAATCTCTCCTTTCCTGAAGCTCCCAACAGTGATACAGAACATCTGATCACCACGGCCAAGGACGTGTTAGCAGCAGTTTGCTCCTTCCGGAGTGGCTCGCTAGGTTGCCTTGATGCCTTGACACCACAGCATCTTAAAGATCTTGTGTGTGCAAGTGCGGGGGTAGCTGGCGATACACTTCTGAAGGAATTGACTGCGCTAGTAAATATGATGCTCTCCGGTAATGTGCACGATGCCATCATTGACATCTTGTATGGGGCGAATCTATGTGCCCTTAACAAGACGGAAGGTGGCATTCGTCCCATTGCCGTGGGTTGCACATATCGGCGTATGGCAGCCAAGATATGCTGTAAATTTTACAGCAGGGAGCTATAAGAAAAATTCCAACCCCTACAACTAGGTTTTGGTTCCAAAGGGGGTTCGCAGGCTGCCATACATGCCCTTTCCACGTACCTTGAAAGTGGTGATGGAGAGGTTATTTTGAAGGTTGACTTGAAAAACGCCTTCAATTCAGTGAATAGGGAGACTTTGTGGGCACAAGCAAAATTAGAAACCCCCAATTTTTTTTAATTTCTTTGGCAATGTTACGGGTATCCTACAAAATTATTATATGAAGACAAGCTTTTGGAATCCGCAGTTGGATGCCAACAAGGTGACCCTCTTGGACCAGTAATTTTTAGTTTAGCAATACACCCCATTATTCAGCAAGTAAATTCTAAATTTACCGTATGGTATTTAGATGACGTGACCCTAGCAGGCGATGCAGACATAGGTTAGGTTTTGGCCGCTTATAACTTCTGTAAAAGTAACAACAAAGGGAACATCATCAATGTCCTGGCAACTGACTCGTTCTGGCAACCAGCCCTTTTATATGGACACATGTACTAAAGTTGCGTTGAAAATGTGACGCATTTGGATCACGTCCGTCTTTTTACTGAAGCGCGACAACATCATGACGCAGCATACAGAATCATGGACATATGTACAGGTGTACTGCTGTCCCAAACGATAGCGCCATTAGTAATTGCAAAGAAAGATTTTCCGTTGACATGTTTAAAATATATTTGAATTATATTATTCCTGCGTACTTATTATAAACCTCTCATCAGATGACAAGTGTCTTTAACATAATCAGTGGTGTATCCACGTCTTTTTATAGTTACCGAGTTTCTTGGCATTTCTCGCCGCATTGAAAACGCCTTTTGACCAATCGCCCTACAATGCGTCGCTCTTGCAAATATGTGACGTGGGTATAATAGTCAGACCTGTAATAACACCTACTTTCCTAACAACTAATTACTATTATTCGAACTTGGACCTCATTTGCCTCCGACACCCGTATAAATGTTATATTATAACGAGTAATTATAGTAAATGGGTTTAGTTTTCTCCATACAATATGTACGTGAAGCTGCCAAATCAATTACAGTTTTGAAATGTTTCCAAACAAACCTCCACTATGAGTTGGAGTGGCTTACTTTAAAGCTTTAAAGCTTTTGAAAGCGCTGTTACATTGCATCCAAAGCTTG
This sequence comes from Euclidia mi, assembly GCA_944739405.2. NCBI lineage: Eukaryota > Metazoa > Arthropoda > Insecta > Lepidoptera > Erebidae > Euclidia > Euclidia mi. The sequence continues at coordinate 43,164,471 of OX123187.2, forward strand.
CACTTGAATAGTCTTGGAAGATTTTGAGCAAACTTATTCTTATTTTATACTCATATTGCACCGGTGTCTGTGTGTCTTGAATGACATTGTTGCAAAGCGCCGTCGCTTTACGTTTTTCCTTCAATTTCTATTTCTCACTGAATATGTTTTTAAACATAGATTGCAAATGCAATACTTATGTGATTGAATATCAAGTTACTTTGCCTCTAAAAATGTACTATTGTATTATTTATTCAATAACCATTTTAATAACAGCATTGACAAATCCGTTGTAAATAATACCATAATAATATACTGTTACTGTACTGTTGTCTTTAAGGGCAACTTTGCTGGTACTTTGAATAAACACAAAGTTCTCTTTAAAAAGGTAAGCTGAAACGTACAGTTATGACGTCAAAAGTCGCACTACACTTAAGACAATGCTACCAACCTATGCGGTTGGTAGCATTGTTTTGTGGTGTCGTGGACAACTATTGTTCAAACACTCTATCAACAAAAGCAGTAATGAATACTACACGATATTTACGAGTATAACTGCATATGGTTGTACTAACGAGTCCAGTTTCCTTGTTGCGACACTGCATTGTAATGAAAAGCGGTTTTGTATGCGCTATGCGGATGGGGCAGAAGTGAATTAAAACTCGTGCCTGGTCGCGACCGATGCTTCGGTAAACTGATAAACGCAAAATTACTCGGTCCGGACTATGGACGTACGTTTTATTGCAACAGTGCAACCGTGTTTCACTTTGGTTCATTATACTGAAATTGATAGGGCAAATGACGTCATTACTGAGGCCTATTATTGAAAAATAAATCGTTTAAAATACTGAACAATTGGGGTGGACTATAGCTTTAGTATTACGCAGCTGTGTTTTAAATGTCATAAAATAACTATTCATCAAAAGCTCAGTTAGATCGGGCCCACAATACTCGACGCAGTGAAAATGGAAAAACGTTAGTTAACCACCGCGCTATCGCTGCATCGCTGCATCGGTACTATCATATTATCATTTAAATATAAGTTAAGGTAAAGAAAAGAAAGGCGTACCTACCATCAACCAGAGCAGCATTGTAAGTACATATAATATAAAACACGTATCCTTTGTTAAGCCAGTCCAGTTAAAATTTAGCTAATATCACAGGCAAGAAGGTGTGTTATTGTATGAAATAATGAAAATTACCGTGGGTTATGTTTTATAAGACAATAATGTGGAGCGGCGAGTGAGCCGTTCTTGTTAAGAACCCGTGTCAAGTGACTGAATTGCAATTTATTGCTTTCTAGTTGTTTTTCATAATTTATAAGATTAGCAAGGAGGCGGCGAGACCATTATAAATTTCAAATAAGCTTGATTTAAATCGTTACTGTTGAACTAATGTTTTAATTACTATTTCAATTCGTTAGTCATTCAACTTGTTAATTGGCGTTAAGTAAATGTAGGCGTGTATATAGTTTGTATTAGAATGTTGTGGAGTTTAATGGTGATGTTATGACGATGTTTACGCGAAGGGGCTTGGTGTTAAACAAATAAGATTATTCGGTTATTTCGGTAATTAAATAAAAGTTGATGTAAGCGAAATTTCATACAGGATAATCTACTAACGTAAAACACGAAAGATACATGTCATCTCCTACTTGCATCTAGCCATAAATCAGCAAGTCTATAAATCAGCAAAATAAAATTCAAAAGCAACAAATTAACCGCTTGACCGCTAGCGCCAATTCGCCTCATTCACTCGACCGCTCACGTTCTAAACAAAATGTCGCGCGCGCCGCTCGCCAGATGGACGTGCTAGCATAAACATTTATTGTTGATAAGTCGGTAACATGAGTAAGTTGAAGTGATATTTTTCTTCAACCTTATTAATGACTTATTCAAGTCATATGAATTCTTTGTTGATATTTAGTTTCTAATTTATTATTCTTAGCAGCGAACATTGACTATCGTTGAAAAAACACTTTGTGTATTTTAAACAGGATTATTTTAAAAAGTTTATCGATGACATACATATTTTATGAGTTTTCACTGTAGAGGGATTCTATCTACACCGAATTAAATAAAAAAAACATGTATCATAGTATAAAAATATTTAATTACACGCATACGATTAGCACGTAATCACGGAGCGCGCGAAACAAAGAGTGGCACTTGCCATTATTTTTTCGTTCCGGGTAAACGATATTAAGACTCGCTTCGTGTTTTTAGCATGAAGAAATGTTCAATGATTTGAATAGAACAGAGAAAAAGGATTTTAAACATTACGTAATAGAAAGAAACAGTAAATTCAGACCGAGTATAGTGCTGTAACCAAAAAGGGGAAAATAGTCACTTGTGCGCGGTCTACGGCATTTCGAAAAAGGGAGAATAGTCACTTGTGCGCGGTCAAGCGGTTATAAGAACAAATACAAACAGTCCTACACTATACAATTCTGGATACAAGAAGGTACGTATATAATTCAAGGAAATTCATACAAGTTGGTTAACGTACATTGCCTCCCACGGCGGTGGCGCATTAACTTTAAACATTTCGTTTTATAACTGCACACTTACTAGATTCCAACGTAAGCAACTTTTAACTAATTTACTAAGTAGTGCAATGTTACCCTCAGCTGAATGTAGCCTCTATATTTTGTTATCATACCGGTGTCGGGTTAAGCAAAAATGAATGAAATTTATTTCTGAAAGGTTATTGCGTATGTTTTATTATTTTATTTATCTATTTTAGGACTTTAATAAAACAGTCAGTTACTCAAGGATCTACACATAAAATCCTTAAGTAAATGACTGTTCAACAGACTAGGCTCAGACAAAACTATTGGGCGCACGAATCTGTTCCTTGGGAACCGTAGCGGTGCACTAAGAAGGGATTTCTCGAAATCCCCACAGGCAGGCTTTGTCTTCTCTTTATTATATGGCATTAAATTATGTGAGGAAGTATTTTTTAATCTGCTGAAAATAATCAGATACTTACGTTATTTTGGAAATTAATGTATGTAATCTATCTACAAATATTTTGCGAGGTTAACCGGTCGAAGATTCCTCCATATAGACAGAATTAAAGAAATTTTAAGTATACCGCCCTTTTTTAAAAGTGCGCCTCTGCCTTACTTCTTTTATTATAAACGATTTTTAATTATATTACCTAGTGACCTTGAAAGGTTAATATAATTTCCTTTTCCTTTTTTGATGTCTAACAGTTTTCATTTCATTGGACGTTTCCGTACAAAACGTTTAAGTGGTTGAACTTTCGAGTATAAAGCCAAATAAACTTTAGCATTTACAAATTATTTTTATGGTACTCCTCGTTATTGTCAAATAACATTCCCTCTTCGAGATTTCATAAAATTTCTTGGAACAATGTGTGGCTAAAAGTATTTGCTCCACCGTGCGAACGGGGCAGATAAAATTATTGTTCTTTAAATTTGATAAGCTTTGTAAACAGTGCACTGTTGAGCATTCCTTATGTGTGTGTATATCGACGGAGTCGGAGGTCCTTAGATATTCCAGAGACACAGTGTCGACCACTCGATACGCGATACTACGTGATTCGCTTGGAGAAAACGATCGGCAAACACTTCCGTGGTTTGTAGGAATACATGTGCTCGGGGGAAAGAGAGGCTATGTTTAACCTGCACTTTTAACATACACACGTATGAGTTGAGAGCTTGGCTATAACATGGGAGGAAAATGTTTGGGTTGTCTAGTCATCTGTAGCATTGAGCTGAAGTTGCAGTGTATTTTAATAATGGTATGCTGTTCTGTTTTCTTTTTTATGATCAGTATTATTGTGTATTTCTTGTTTTATGATCTGTGTCACTGCTGAGCACAGGCCTGTTCTCATGATGACAAGGTTTACGCCAAACTCCACCTTACTGCCCAAGCTGGTAGACTTCACATTAGTTCATATGCAATTTTCTACGATTTTCTTTGATTTTTTCCTCGATTTTTTTCCTTCACGTTTTAGGAAGCGAATTTAATACACACTTAACTTCGAAAGGTCATCTTCGTCGCAAATGGTGCGCGCCGGGGATTTGAACCTCTGTGAGACACTCTGTGTAACAGTGCGTTGGTCTTAGGATCAGGAGCAGTTAATCTTATTTTTAAATAAATTTACTGTTTTTGAATATTTTTCTGCTCTGGGATAGCAATTATAAGTTAGATATGTAATTCTGGCATGAATGCCTATAATTTATGCTCCTCTAAACATACCTGTAATGATTTCGATATAAACCTTATTTATTAAATAGCGACTAATACGTAGTAATTCGTTTTGAGTTTGAAAATATTTTCAAACTAAAAACGAATTACTACGTATTTGAAATATGCAGAATAAACCCTTTCCTTTGATATCCATCACGGCATCTTTTAATTGTTGTCATAGTGCATAACTGTGTAAGTATGATATTGATTTCTATTTATCATCATCAACCATAATCACTTAACTAGTAGCTCATGAAGTCAATTTCTGCTCTACTTTATGATAAGATACTGAGAACAGATGGACATCCATATCATGACAGATAACAACATAAAGTAGGTAAATCGTGTGAAATCTGGCAAAACACAACTACAAACAGTACTGAAATTTTTATTTTTATAAACAGTACCGACATTTTTAGTACCGGCTGTAGTACCGCGATACAGAGTCTAAATTATACGAATGTCATTCGTTTCGGCTGCAGCGTCTCGTTGCAGTACTATAAGTCGTAGCTTGATTCAGAGCAGTGACACTGCACGGTGGATGGCTGCTCGATCATTATAACTTGACCGTCGCCGCGTCGTTCACTGCGAACGGGACCAGATAATAAGCTACAGATACGGATAGCAAATATAACTTATGCTGTACACTGCTCGAACTTTTGTTAGTTTAGACAGCTACATGCTGAAACTATTGTGTTTATTTCCAACGACATGTTCGACGAATTTTAATAAGGTGATATGGTTATATTAAAACTTTAGAATCAACTCATATCACTTGGATCTATCGGCATTTGTAATATTTGATTGAAAATCAATAAGCACTTTTTAACCAGAATAACTGTCAGATCACTTAAGAGAAGCTAACATTTTATCCCCAAAAATTTTAACATTATTTTTATCTTGCAGTCAGAGAACGGATAAAAGTAAATGGTAGACCTATAGTTTTTGGCGGTTCTTAGAAGCTAGTGTCGGTCCTGAAATAAATATTATCTTTCTAGAATATCTAAAAAGAGCTGCATACTAAATGACTCATAAAGTAAAGAATACACGATTATCTTAATTATTATTGTAAGCACAGACATCTCAGCTCACGCATGCTGCATGCAAATACAGCAGTAACAAGCTACGTAAGTGCTAATGTAAGTATAGCAACAATAGCTCATATACTTGCGACGTAATTTCGCTATTGCTATGAATAAAGTCATTCGACTGACGGTAAATTCGCGTTTGTATTTACGACATTTTTCATTTCTTCGGCACAGCTCATGTTGAGGTGGACTGTAGTTTTTAATCTTCCAAAGGAATGAAACACCTGGCTTGATGGTGAGTTGATTTATTTTGATCAGGATCGGCTTGTTGCTTCGGATTTCTTGAGAGAACTACTGCTGACTGAACTGAACTACATCGGTGCAACAAACCGTCCTGCTTATGTTCTATTTTACAGGGTGCAAGTAGTGAGTGGATGTGAGCGCAACGCATTCGGTTCGGCCAATCACAGCGCTTCGTCCGAGTTTCACTTGTGGTGGCGTTCGGACAGGTTTCGACATGTTCAAACCTGTTCGATCGTGCTCGCGTCCACTTTACATCGTCATGTTTTAATTTCTTATTTACTATGGGATAATAAAACAACCTTAATCGAATAACAATAAACATTTCCCTACTCTCAAATCGTTTTTATTGAATCATCCTTATATCTACTTAAGTCTACTTATATATTCATATTTATTTACATTATTTATGATCATTACTTAATTATATTACAAAGCTACGACGTCCGTAACATCCTCCCCCCGGCGCAGGGCTACCGTAGCCTTATCTTCCACGCAGAGGACGGCGAGCTTCGTCGTGGGACGCCGTAGGATGCCTGCTGTAGTCCTGACGTCGGCTGATCGCACCTTGCCGTCTGGACCGACGTATGTAGTCTCCACGACGCCTCGGGGCCACGTCCCTCGTGGCAGTGTGGGGTCGATGACGACAACCAGGTCGCCAACGCGCAGAGGTCGTCCTCGGTCGTCGGATGCCCCCCTGGGCACCAGCGTCGGCAGGTATTCATTTACCCAGCGTCGCCAGAAATGGTCGGCGAGCGCCTGGGCAGCTCTCCACTGTTTTCGGCTGACCTCCTCGCAAGGCCCAGTATAGGGAAGGCCTGAGGAGGTCCCGATGAGGAAGTGGTTCGGAGTCAACGCCTCCGGATCCTTGGGATCGACGGAAACGTGGGTGAGAGGCCGAGAGTTTATAGAGTGTTCGGCCTCTACCATCAGGGTCAGCAGCACTTCTTCTTTTAGCGCCCGCTGATGCAGTGTCGCCCCCAACGCCGTTTTGACAGAGCGTACTAATCGTTCCCACGCTCCCCCCATATGCGGCGCCCCTGGTGGTATGAACTTCCACTTCATTCGGTGTGAAAGTCCGAAGTGGGCGAATTCTTTGGCCCATTCTTCATAGGCCGTGCGCAGTTCTGTGTCTGCTCCTCGAAAATTGGTGCCATTGTCGGAGTACATTACTCGGGGCCAACCTCGTCGTGCTGCCATTCTTCTTATGGCCATTATAGCCGAGTCTGTCGACAGACTCGCCACCAGTTCCAGGTGAACTGCCCTGGTCACCAGGCAAGTGAACAGTGCTCCCCAGCGCTTCTCGTGTCTTCTTCCTATGACCACTGTCATTGGCCCAAAATAGTCGACTCCGCAGTGAATAAAGGGTCGCTGCGTCTCTGTTAGTCGTTCCATCGGTAGGTCCCCCGTGACTGGTTTTACTGGTGTCGCTCTTCTGATGCGGCAAAGTTGGCATCGCTGCGCTATGGCTCTTACTGTAGGGCGCAGATTGATCACCCAGTACTTTTGCCTTAAGTCGTTGACCACGCGTTCGTTGTTTGCATGGCCGGCCCTTCGATGGGCGTCTTCTATTAGCAGTCTGGTAAACGGGTGCTTGCCGTGTAATATGACCGGCTTCTTCTTCATGTCTGGAACCGCAGCGTGCCCGATTCTCCCTCTCACTTTGAGAATCTGGTTTTCCAAGTAAGGGTCCAGTTTATACAGGCTACTGGACTTGGGCACTGGTCTTCCTTTTTCCAACAGTCTTATTTCTTCTGCGTAGTCGTCGAGCTGCGCTTGTTTCACCCATGTCTTCTCAGCCTTTTCTATCAGGTCGACGGTCATCTGGCTAGCTCGATTTTTGTACTTTTCCTTGAAGAGAAAGAGTACCGCTGTAGTTCGTATCAGCTTCTCATATGAGGAGAATCTGCTTATGTCGGGCAGATGAGAAGCGTGTTTCTTTTCTGTGACTACATAAGTCACTTCTTCCTCTTGGTCTTCTTTCCTGGCTTTCTCTTTCGGCCAGAGTTCTTTTTCATCATATAGAAATTCAGGCCCGGTGAACCATCTGTCTTCTGGTTTCATTTGTAGTTTATAATTAGGGCGCGTTGCATCATCTGCCACGTTTTGTTCCGTGGGCACCCATCTCCATTGATTGGCGTCGGTCAACTCCGCTATTTCGCCCAAGCGGTGTGCCACGAAGGGTGTGTACTTGATGGCATCTTTTTCTATCCAACGCAGAACGGTTTGTGAGTCCGTCCAATACGTCACGTTCTTGGGCTTGTCTCTATGCTCTCTCACGATTGTTTCCGCTAATCGTGCGCCGATCACTGCCGCTTGGAGTTCGAGTCGAGGGACGGTTACTGGTTTTAATGGTGCGACCCTTGCTTTTGCCGCAACCAGGCCTACAGTCACTCTTCCATCTGGTTTCAGGATCCTCCAGTAGGCGGTCGCCGCGTATGCTTGTTCACTCGCATCACAGAAGACATGGAGCTCTATGTCGTCTTCAGAGCTTTTGCCGTAGCATCTTGGGACTCGCAGTTTTGTGGCCATGCTCAAACCTCGGAGCCATTCTTCGAAATGTTGTGCGTCTTCTTCGGGAATCACTTCATCCCATCCCACTCCGTGTCTCCACAGGTTTTGAAGTATGATTTTACCCGTGATAGTAAAATGGCTGATGAGACCGAGGGGGTCGTAGACGGCCATCACTGCTCCAAGGGCTTCTCTTTTCGTCGGCGCTCTGTCTCTCATCCTCACTTCAGGTGCTAGACGGCTAAGCCCTGTGTTGAAGCCTAGTTCATCTTGATCCGTATGCCAAAGTAAACCAAGTGTCTTATCGGAGTTTTCCTGTCTCTGACCAAGCTTCACTTCGGCTTTGAGCACTCGTTTTTCTGTAGCCACGTTGTCCACCACATTAGGCCTGTTAGAGCACCATCCACGGAGGTTGAAGTGTGCATTCTCATGTATCTTCATGACCTCTTGTGCTGTTCTTATAGCTTCTCGCTCTGTGGCGAAGCTATCGACGTAGTCATCCATGTAGTGGCTCGATGTTATTGCTTGCACAGCGTTGGGGTATGCTTGTGCGTATCGTCTCGCGTTGGCATCTCTCACTGAGTGCGCGATGAACGGCGAGCACGATGCCCCGAAGATCATTGATATCATCTTGTACTTTTTCGGCGGCTTATCACGCTCTTCGTCTCGCCAAAGAAACATTTGAGCTGCTTGGTCTTGTGGTCTTATTCTTACTTGGAGGAACATCTCTTGAATATCTGCTGTCACGGCTACCTGACGTTCTCTGAATCTGAAGAGGATTCCTGGTAGCGATTTCAGGAGGTCAGGTCCCTCTAGTAAGTGATCATTGAGGCACACTCCGCTGTATCGGTGCGCCGCGTCAAAAACCAGCCGCATCTTTCCCGGCTTGTTAGGGTTCACGACCGGGAAGTGTGGCAGGTACCATATCTTCTTGCTTCGTTCCTCTTGTCCATCACACTCTTGGGCATAACCTTTATCGAGGAGGTTTCTCACTTGAGCGCGATACTGTGCAGCGAAATCCGAAGAGGCGTCCATCTTTTTTTCTATCATCTTTAGTCTCTTCACGGCACAGTGATAATTATTGGGCATCGGAGCGTCTTCATCTCTCCATGGCAGACCCACTTCGAAGTGTTCACCAACCTTCCTCATTGTTCGTTGGACCACGTCGATTGCCTTTTGGTCTTCTGGTCTGACTTTCTTTGCCAGGGAGACTCCAAGGGCATCAATCCTGAAGTGTGCTTTCACTATTTCTTCTACGCGCCGTACATCTTCTGTCTGTTTGTTCGCAGACACGTCGTAGATATGAAGCACTAGTTGACCCTCTTTTTGAGTCAACGCTGAGCGTGGCGCCGTCCCATGAATTACCCATCCCAGTTGGGTATACGAGGCCGCAGGCTCATTCTTCTTGCCCATGCGTAGTTTTCGCGTCACGATCAGGTGCCAATTGTCCGCACCTATCAATACTTTCGGTGTGGCTTCGTCAAAGAATGCGTCCTTTTGCATGTCTCGGAGGTGTGGATATTTGAGTAACATTGATTTATCTACTGTCTGACCATGAAGTCGTAGATCCTTCATCGTTCGTGCGCGTAATTCTTGATAGTCGCCGTTCTGACCACGAATTTGTAGTTTGACCTCTTGACTGTGTTCTTCGTGTGGCTGTGAGGTCACTCCTTGTATTTTGAGTGAAGAAATTGGCCCTTTCACTTGGATACGGCGTGTTAAATCCTCGTCGATGAGTGAGATCGTCGATCCTTCGTCCATTAGCGCGAACGTGGTCACTTGACCGCCTGGTCCTTTCAAAACGACGGGGCACATCTTTAAGAGTACGCGATGCGGCGCGTCGCTGCTTGCTGAGACAGTCATCACGGACTCCGCTGTCGGTTTGGCATCCGTCGCTTTTTCTTTGGTGTCTCGTTGCAACATCTCTTTGTGGAGCAGCGCGTGATGCGGGCGGGTACAGTTTTCTTTGCCACACCGCTTAGCTCGGCAGTGCTCTCGCCGGTGGCGATTATTCAGACATTTAAAGCAAACTTTCTCCGTTCGTGCCCATTCCCACCTGTCGTCGACACTCATCATTGAAAACTTGGCGCACTTAGGCACATCATGGTTCCCAGCACAACACAGACATACTTGTTTCTTTTCATCTTCTTTTTCTGTCGTGGCGTAAATAACTTCTCTGCCCGCTTTCCTTTTTGTGCTTGCTTGCACCACATTTTTCTGTTCTCTCTTTGGTGCGGGCGTGGGCGTCGGGTTTGTGAAGGCGTACTTCATTGCACGGTCAGCCTCCCGCATCAGGAACCGAGATAATATCGTAATTTCAGGCTCACGTGACGTTTCCACTGCCTCAGAAGCGTAGTCGCACCACCTTGATTTCACGTGCGGGCTTAATTTGTCTACAACTTCACGCACTAGCATCGGGTTCCACAAGTATCCGCGGTTGTCCATATTGGTTAGCACACACACTATGTTCTGTAGCTTGACTGCGAACGAGTTTAGTTCACTTGCCACACTAGTGAGCCGAGGCAACTTCTTTATGTCCTCCGTCACATGGTCCATTAATATCTCCGGCCTTCCATAGCATTGTTCTAGCGTCTTCATAATTGTCCGTGGGTCAGACGCAGAGTACAGGAGTGCGGAGACTGCTTCCCTTGCTGGACCTCTGACGCAGTTCCTCAGTCTCGCTAAATTTTCCATCGCGGTGAATTTGTAGACACTCGATGAATCTTCATAAGCTGCCTTGAATGGCAGCCATTCCGTAGCTGCTCCGGTGAACACAGGTAGCTCAGTCACTTGTCGTGGCGGCGGGTGTACACGCATCATTTTGTCCAGCGTGTCGGCCAGTTGTTCGATGCCTCTTCCTACTCTGCGTTCCCCTCTTGTAGGTGAACGTGAGATCGAACGTTGTCTCCTGCGTGGTATGGCAGGCGTTGTAGCGTCGACACATGTGTTCGGCTCTGCGGCGGTTCGTTGGGCGGCGGGGTGCGTCGGCTGAGTTCTCTCTTCGGTGACTGGTGGGTGGGCTTGGTCAATACTTTGCAGCCACTCATCCACCCTGTCTTCACTCCTATGTCTGGAGCCCTCTTCACGAGCCTCTGCCTCTGCTTCAATCGCCGACACTTCATACTCGAACCGTTTGTTTACTAGGGCCTTTTCAATTTCCAATTGCTCGTTCCTAATTGCAGCAATTCTTTTTTGTGCCTCATATTCCGCTAGTTTTACTCTTGCCACATCACTGCTATAAGATCCCCTTGATCTTATCGTACTTGCGGTGTCTCTCATTGACCTATTTGCCGTCATTGTTCTGACAGAGTCCTGAATTCTTGGCTGGAACGACGTGCTTGGAGTGACGAGTTGTTCTTCACGCATTGTTACGCTCGCGATTGCTCGACTCACCGGTACGTGGCGTGGAGCGGGTGCGGTAAGCGCGGCGGACGCACCAGACGGTGGCACAACTCCTCCCGTCGCGGCGGTGGCGGGCGGTGCGGTCACCGACACAGCGGCGATGGGCGTGGCACTGTCGATTCCACTTGCGGGCACTTCATGTTGGACGCGCGGCAACGCGGACGCAACGGTTGAAGGTGATCTCGGCGGCTCTTCGAATGTTCGGCGACGTCGGCTGTCGTAACCCGATTCTGCCTCACTCTCTTTGGCCGCAATACTCCTAGTCTTCATTTTTTAGGAACACTGTACTTGCGTATTTTCTTTGTCTTCAACTCGTCAGGCGAACGATGATCCGACTGTATCCGGCGAGCGTAGGACCAAACTGTTGAGGTGGACTGTAGTTTTTAATCTTCCAAAGGAATGAAACACCTGGCTTGATGGTGAGTTGATTTATTTTGATCAGGATCGGCTTGTTGCTTCGGATTTCTTGAGAGAACTACTGCTGACTGAACTGAACTACATCGGTGCAACAAACCGTCCTGCTTATGTTCTATTTTACAGGGTGCAAGTAGTGAGTGGATGTGAGCGCAACGCATTCGGTTCGGCCAATCACAGCGCTTCGTCCGAGTTTCACTTGTGGTGGCGTTCGGACAGGTTTCGACATGTTCAAACCTGTTCGATCGTGCTCGCGTCCACTTTACATCGTCATGTTTTAATTTCTTATTTACTATGGGATAATAAAACAACCTTAATCGAATAACAATAAACATTTCCCTACTCTCAAATCGTTTTTATTGAATCATCCTTATATCTACTTAAGTCTACTTATATATTCATATTTATTTACATTATTTATGATCATTACTTAATTATATTACAAAGCTACGACGTCCGTAACAGCTCAATTAACATTTTTATGGTTCGACAGCAAACGGCATAAAACCTCACTCATTAGACAACAGTAGGGACCTTTACGCTTTGGTGCGCTATCGAAATTATAGTCCCCGATTTCGCATCAAATTCCAAAAATCAGCGACGGGGAATATTCTTTTTTATATTTCACTTCCTTTTTATACATTTTTTATGATTGTCATAAACATGGAATGAAGTAGGTAGTATTGGCGTCTAATCTTTGCATCCAATCGTTCACTTAACAAATTTTATGACATTATTATAAAACTCGGTCCAATCAAGACGAAAATTTGTCAATAATGGATGAAAAGGCAAGGATCTCAGTAGTCACGATGATCGACGAATAGATGGGAGGCATAACAAACAATTAAATGTAAATCTCTTGTCCCTCTCGTAAACTAATAATTTGTACATTTTTAAGATACAGCTGCCATTTATTTATCGAGCAAAATTGTTTCGCAAATGGGTATACTTACTTGTTGAATTTGTTGCACACGAGCCGGTAATTAGTTTTGGATTGGTGGCGTCGAGCGAGGACGGCGTCGGAGGGTGATGGCAGACGGGGCACAAAAATCACAAAGCCGCCCATTATAATGGATTTAGGAAGAAATTGTCGCGCTTCTGTCCGGACTACGGAATACGGACACTTGAATTAATGAGACTACTCCACAAATCCTAAAATAGCTGGCAACTGTATTCTCAGGCTAATAACTTATTTGCAGTCACAGTTAACTGACGATTTTAAAAAGTACCAACTGTGTAATTTTATTTTAAAATTAAATATTTTTATTTTAAAATAAATCAACAAGAGTTGATTTAGGTGTGAGATTTTTAAAAATTAAGCAGATAAAAGTCGTAGTAGTCATGGGTAACATTTAGAGACTATCATTTCTGTCGACATAGAGAGCAAAAAATGCAAAAAACAACTATGGATAAATAATAGTATTATTGGGTGTATATTTGGAACTATTTTTCGGTAGCAAAATTGGCATTATTCAGCGTACTGTACAGTCATAGACAAGTTTCTTTCTACGTATGTCCTCCAAAGCAAGATAATGGTTTACTTGGCTAGAAACTATATCAATCAGTTAGTTTTTTAGTTTATATAATATACATGACTAGTAATTTGTTTGTAGAATGATTTTGATTTTTTTATTCCTGCAGCTAATTAGGCCTCTACTTTACAACAAGTCCTCATCATTTTGAAACCAATCAAACTTGATTCGTTTAAACCAAACTCTCAACTCAAACTCAATAGATTACCCCAAACTAGATTCTTGGTAATCTATTTAGTAAACGGAGTAAAGATACATTTTAATTTGGCTGACGGATATGCTTGATGTTGTTGACCCGAAACTCTTTTAGTGGGCGTTTTTAGTAAGGTTAATACAATTAACCTACTGTACACCTATTAAAAACAAAATACTTACCTATACAAACCTAAATAGACAATGCGGTTTAAAGTTCTCAACTTTTGGAAAGAGTACAGTATATTGAGCAAAGTCAATACAATAAAATCAAACTGTGCCTATAGCCCTTATAGTAAAGCAAAAGCAGTATTATTAAAATCCCTAAGCCGCTAACACCGCAAGCGCCTGTCGCGCGCCACATGACGCTCGCAGTCAACAATTTCCCTTCGGTTAGGAGCCACCATTCTCATTGTAGGCACGTCTCATCAGTCACACTGTGTCCCCCACCTATACGCAATGGTATTAAATGATAATTAATATGACAAATGTTTTGACACGTTTCAAAGGCTGTGTTGTCGTTAGGAAACCAACAGTCTCGATGTTATTGTTTTAGACTAATGATTGGTCTCGCTCTGCGTATAGCGAAGCGATACCAATCATTTGTCTAAGGTTATTGTATTATTTATTTGAATAATAATATCTTGCAACTCAGACATGAATATCTGATACTAAATTAAGCAGAAATTGTACAATTGTAAAGCAATCAAATAGCTTTACCTATAAGAGTAGGAATTTATGATATTATAGATAAACTAGAGATTGCCTGCAGCTACGCCCACATTTTCTTTTAATTTAACCATTTCTACCCAATTACCCGTGGGAATTTCGGAAAATGCCTTCTCAGTGCACCCCTACGGTCCCAAGGAACATACGTGCCAAACAGCTCCTTGCGCCTAGTTGTTTTAGCTGTGCATTGTCTGTTAGTCAGTCAGTAACCAAATAATTTTATATATAGGTACAGTGAGATGACACCCAGGCACAGAATAAATAACGTTCTCATCACACACATTAAAATTTATTGCGTTGAACTTTGTCTCCTAATGAGACCTCGTGGAGACCTCACAACATTATACTGACGTTTGCTGTAAATTAAGTTATAAGTAAATGTCTCAACAAATTAAACGTCAAAAATGTCTCAGTGATGCAGCACTTAAAATAAAATATAATGCATCCGGAACTGCCATCAAAATACACGTGGTGTTGCATCCTTTATGAACTAGCACGTCATTTTAACACAATATTTGAAATATAATTAGCTAACATGAGTACATAAAGTGAAGTTCACACTCAAATAACCATCATATCATATCCCTACTTAACTGAAATTGAAAAGATTTACATTTAAGCACTGACCTTCTCCTCACACGTCGTTCTCAAAATGACTTCGAATAATCAATGCTAAAACGCATGTCTAAATCGTAGAGCAAAGTCTTGCTTGATTAGTTGGCTGACACCTGCAAAAATGTGTTTTACTCTGATTAGTAATTCTTGGCAGCAAGATCAAGGAAACAAACAAGCTCTTCAGTTAGATTTTATTAATATAGAAATAGATATATATTTTCAAATTGCGCTTTTGCATTGTTCTAGGATCTTTTGGCAACCTATCGATCTCTACCAAGCTCTACCAACCTACAGAATATTCGCTACCTTTTTGTAGCTCAGAATTGTTTCTTCAAATTACCAATACTAAAGTCAACCTAAGCCTAAGCGTCACTCATTCATCTGTTTGCCGGAAGCAATTCATTGGTTACAGAGTGATTACAAATCTATTCTTGAATATATTATTTGATGGACAGTACTACTCATTGGTTTGCACTCAGCTTAATGTAATGTATACATTGACAAGTGACACCTAATCTCTATCAAATATACAGGAGCAACATTACCGCCACAATTAGGTTATCGAATTATCATGCTACGCAAATTGCACACACTAGTATATAATTATGTGATGTGAACACCATCTATTTGTTGTCAAAACACACACGTGCTCCACCCCGAATAACATTATATGGCACCATAGTTATCAGAAACTTACTTTTGATTGACTGACACATAATTAAACTTAATTTACCGAACATATTAACTTACATAATGAGCTACTTTGCATGCGAAATTAACCAATAATGTTAAGGGCACACGCGATATCCATTTTGTGCTTAACTCTCAAAATACGATTGAACATTTTGAGGTAAAACTGGCGACGACTGCTACAACAAAATGGAAAGCTCGCTTCTCAAATTCATAACAGAAATTATTGGTATTTAGATTTTACGCCCACATTTGATGCAGGATCAATACCATTGCCGGTATACCTCTAACAAATAACGTCAGCGTGGCGGGAATTTCCACAATTTTCACACCGATTCGGAGAAATAAAGGTCGAACCGTCATTAACAGGAATTAAAGGCGGAACCGCGTATATAGGGTTGACCCCGTAGTATTTTACTGATTGCTGTGATATGATGCCACGACGTCATTGTGAAAATGTCTTCTCCACTAGGCAACTCTGCAGCGCTACATAAATGGTTAATATTGTTCAACAATAGCAACAACAAATATTTTTTATACATCATCATTATAATATCTCTTGTAGGTTGTTAATGTAAATATTTACATTAACAACCTAGTAGAGATATCAAAAGACTGCCATGCAGAGGGTATCGGATTGGAGTCCACGGCGCGCACCAATGACTTTTTGGTAAAGTACGTAAATCCCAAAATGTACTGCCAGGCCCTTCAATATTTTCACAATCTGGATCAGGAGACACGCACCAAATTCCTTTTTGGCAAATTTTATCTAAATTAAACCCTTTGGTTCCGATTATTAAAAGAGTGCCCCGTGGGGCAAGACCATCAGTGTCAAAAAATTAGCTGAATGCATAGGTCTTGTCGTAGGAGAGAACTCAACAACGGCCTGGGAACAAATATTGACATTGCCTTATGGGATTTTACATGTTGATAAAAATCAGGCAGCCCAAAATTCATTGACATCCCAAATTAAGTATAATTGTCAAATTTCGGCCAACACTTTAGACCCTAAATTCACGTCTCGTTTCTCTAGAAACTTTCTGCCTCGCACCTCTAAACTGTGGAATGATCTGTCACCTGCGGTTTTTCCGAACCAATACGACCTACAAACCTTCAAAAAAAGAGCGTATTCCTTTTTAAAAGGCCGGCAACGCACTTGTGACTCCTCTGGTGTTGCGGGTGTCCATGGGCGGCGGTAATCGCTTAACATCAGGCGATCCGTCTGCTCGTTTGCCCCCTATTCCATAAAAAAAAAAAAGTCAGTCTGTCAGTAAGTAAACTGACTGACAGACACGCTACAGCCGAAACTACTCGGCGCAAGAAGCTGAAATTTAGCATGTATGTTCCTTGGGGACCGTAGGGGTGCACTAAGACGGGATTTCCTAAAGTTCGCACGAGATCGGGCAAAACGGGAAATTCGAAAATATGTGCGTGCGAAGCCGCTGGCATCGACTAGTATAATATAAAACACGTATCCTTTGTTAAGGAAGTCCAATTAAAATTAAGCCAACATCACAGTCAGGAAGGTGTGTCATTGTATGAAATAATGAAAATAAAAGTGGGTTATGTTTTATAAGACAATAGTGTGGAGCGGCAAGTGAGTCATTCTTGTTAAGAACACGTGTCAAGTGACTGAATTGCAATTTATTGCTTTCACGTTGTTTTTCATAATTTATAAGATTAGCAACGAGGTGGCGAGAGCATTATAAATTTCAAATAAGCTTGATTAATATCGTTACTGTTAAACTAATGTTTTAATTACTATTTCAATTCGTTAATAATTCAACTTGCTAATTGGCGTTAAGTAAATGTAGGCGTGTACATAGTTTGTATTAGAATGTTGTGGAGTTTAATGGTGATGTTATGTCGATGTGACTCCAGACAACGTAGCCGCAATGCGGAGTTAGAAGCAAGTCTCAATGAGGCTTATAGCAGAATTTCAACTCTAGAAGACACAATTGCGGCCTTTAACAGTACTGCTACTCACAACTTATTCTCTGAGCTCCTGGGTGACAAAATGAATGTGCTAAAAGCTCTTAAATGTAACTGTTTCAAAAAATGTCTTAGTAAGAATAAATTTAGAAAATTGTTTAAGTTAAATAAATTAATTAAGAAACTTAGATCTGGTCCTAAGTGGTCTACCAAATTGAGTCAGTATGCACAAGATAACTGTAAATTAAATAAAGAGTGTGAGTCTCTTTTATTAAAGCTTGAGGAAACAAATGAAGAATTAGTTTCTGGTAGGTTGTTATATGAACAACACTCAAGTGAGTTGCAAGCACAAATATCAAATCTACAAGCTCAACTCACTAGAACTATAATAGAACACCAGAATGAGACTCATGAATACATCTTAAAATATGAAGAAATTTCAAGAGTTGGTCGAGAAAATTTAAAACAACTTATCTCATTATCCAACTCTAATAATTACTGTTCCAGTTATACAACTATGTATGCGACTACACCTACTGAATCAATACAATTGAATGCACATGGATGTCAGTATAATACACAAAACAAACTGCATCCAGTAAAGACTGACAGTAAGAATGTAATAATTTTTTCAGACCAACTGGGAGTGGGTTTAGGGAGCTTAATTGATCATTACACTGAGCGACCAGTACAGAACTTTTGTTCACCTGGAGCTCAGTCTTGTACCCTAGTTGATAAGATTAAGAATGCCGACTTGAATACACAAACTACTGTCATCATATTGTATGGTGACAGCTCATTAGTCTCCAAAAACAGTCTCATAGAATTAATAGACTTAATGATAGATGTTAGCACAAAAATAGGATGTAGCTTTATTATTTGTGCATTGCCTTATTCATATGCTCTCACAGATGACCAAAACAGGCAGATAGGCAAATTAAATTTATAATTGTACAATAGGATATGTCATAGTGACAGTATTTTATTTTTTGACACTAATATTTTTATTAGTAATTTCTTTTTAACAAAAGATACTATGTATCTTTCTTATGTACATAGGCGACAACTTGCTAAATTATTAGCATTTAATTTATATACTGACAGGAGTACTACTAGAGTACTTAGGAATTTGGTAGATAATAGTTATACCAATAGTAGTATTGACACATCTATTAGTTTAAACTATTAGATGAGACAACAGATAGGCATTCATGTGTTTTAAACTTAGTTCATCAAAACATACAAGGCCTATCTGGCAAAGAGTTAGAAATAGATTTATTTTTAAATAAACATAAGATTGATATCTTATGTATTACGGAACATTGGTTGCGAGGTGACCAATTAATATTTAACAATCAACATTACTCAGTTATAAGTGCATTCGTAAGAAAGAAGGCTATTCGTGGTGGCTCTCTAATATATGTATGTAATAGTTTGAAATGTAAAGAACGTAAGGATATAGCTAATCTTTCTATCGAGCGCACTGCTGAGATTTCTTGTGTTAAGCTTGAACAACATATTATAGTGTGTGTGTATCGACCACCACAAAGCGACTTTACTCAGTTTGAAAGCATTATAGAGGATGTCTTAAAACACATAATTTCTAGTAGGAAGTCTATAATCGTATGTGGCGATTTTAATGTCAATTTGTTAGAAAAATCACCAATTTGTACTAGGTTAGTTAGCTTACTTAGGTCATTTAATTTAAATGTTTTGTTCTCTGAACCAACCAGAATAACCTCACATTCGTCTACATGCTTAGATAATGTTTTTTGCAATTGTCTTTATTTAAGTAAGGCTGTTTTAACTGACTTGACATCGGATCACTGCGGGCAAAAGGTTGTAATTCCAACTGATACAACCCCTAAAGTACAAGAAATTATATGTAGGCCAATGACCTCTGCTCGCCTCAAACACTTTAGTAATGATGTTGCTGCCAAGATCGCCAGTATTGACTTAACCGTTGATGATCCTAATGAATTATATAAATGCTTATTTAAAATTGTTAATGATGAGTACAATAAAAATTTTAAACTGAAGACGTTTGCAAGGAGCATTAAAGTAAAGTGATTGGGCAACAGTAGGTATATACAAAAGTAGAGCTAGGTTGTATGATCTATATGGTATGAAGAAATACAATTTTAATCCTGAATTTATTCAATATGTTAGAAATTATTCAAAGGTTTTTAAGAGGACATGTGCTTTAGCCAAATCCTTATATTTGAGCAATAAAATAAAAAAATCCAAGAACAAAATTAAAACTACTTGGAGCATTATTAACAATGAGGCTGGTCGAGCTAAATTGGTAGATAACAATTATGAATTAAAATTTAATGGTGAAATTATTACTAGGAAAACTGATGTTGCTCAGACATTTAACAATTTCTTCATAAACATACCAGTGAACACAACCAGCTGTCTAGATTCATGTCCAAGCAAAGCAGAAATGTTGGTTAGGGGCAATGTGAATGAGTGTGATGTGCTTTTTAATTTTAAATATATAGACACCAATGACATACTGAAGGTATTCAAGACGCTCAATAATAAAAAATCTGTTGACTTATGGGGCATTTCTGTTAAACTTGTGTGACAAATTAATTCTAGCTTAGCTCCATATTTAGCTGCAATATTCAACAGATGCGTAGATGCAGGAATATTTCCTGATCTAATGAAACACAGTAAAGAAATACCATTATTCAAAAAGGGATCAAAGAGCGACCCTAGTAATTTTCGGCCAATTTCTATCTTGCCTGCTATTAGTAAAATTTTTGAAAAGATTATTTTGCATCAACTAGAGAGCCACTTTCACACAAATAATTTATTTCACAGTGAACAGTATGGCTTTACTAAGGGTCGCTCCACCGTTGATGCCGGTGTAACTTTGTTAAAGCATATTTTTAATGCTTGGGAAAACTCGAAGGATGCCATTGGTGTTTTTTGTGACCTATCAAAGGCCTTTGACTGTGTGAAACATTATACACTTTTACTTAAATTGAAACTTTATGGTATTAGAGACACCGCACTCAATCTTGTTGCCAGCTACCTTAGTGATAGAATTCAGTATGTAGATGTTAATGGGAGTAGGTCTCTAGGTTTGCCAGTAGGAATGGGCGTTCCACAGGGCTCTATTCTCGGTCCATTTCTTTTTATAATATATATTAATGATTTGCCGTTCTTTGTACAAAATTTATGTGATATTGTTTTGTTTGCCGACGATACGTCACTAATTTTTAAAGTTGATCGTAATTTAAGTAACTTTGATACCGTCAATAACACTCTTGCACAAGTATTAGATTGGTTTTCGACAAAAAATTTGATACTCAACTCAAGCAAAACCAAATGTGTTAAATTCTCTTTGCCTAATGTCAAAAGTGTTCCTACTAATATAATTTTAAATAAGGAAACAATTCAACTAGTCGAATCAACCGTATTCTTAGGTATAACTAATTGTGGCGGTAATGTTGCTCCTGTATATTTGATAGGGATTAGGTGTCACTTGTCAATGTATACATTACATTAAGCTGAGTGCAAACCAATGAGTAGTACTGTCCATCAAATAATATATTCAAGAATAGATTTGTAATCACTCTGTAACCAATGAATTGCTTCCGGCAAACAGATGAATGAGTGACGCTTAGGCTTAGGTTGACTTTAGTATTGGTAATTTGAAGAAACAATTCTGAGCTACAAAAAGGTAGCGAATATTCTGTAGGTTGGTAGAGCTTGGTAGAGATCGATAGCGCGCGCTATGCGGATGGGCCAGAAGTGAATTAAAACTTGTGCCTCGCGACCGCTGCTTCGGTAAACTGATCAACGCACAATTACTCGGTCCGAACTATGGACGTACGTTTTACTGCAACAGTGCAAGCGTGTTTCACTGTGGTTCATTATACTGAAATTAATAGGGCAAAGACGTCATTACGGAGGCCTGTTATTGAAAAATAAATCGTTTAAAATACTGCACAGTAGGGACGTAGGTACTATAACTTCAGTTTTACGAAGCTGCGTTTTAAATACCTATAGGATCATAATCATTTATGATTAGCCTCGAACGTTTGCCTAGGTAGCCGGAGAGGTAAGTATATGTACGTTTTAGTTTGGTGAAGGCCCGGAAGACGTATTGTTGGATGTAGTCGCGTTACTACAGCAAAAGCTCAGTTAGATCGGGCGCACAATACTCGACGCAGGGAAAATGGAAAAGCGGTAGTTTAAACCAGCGCGCTATCGCTGCATCGGTACAATCAAATTATGTTTTTAAGTAGAGACAAGAAAATCGAACCTACTATCAACCAGAAAAGCATTGTAAATAAATAAAACCGTTTAATCTTAATATATAAAATCCTTGCGTTACTTACTGACTGACAGACACGCTACAGCCGAAACTACTCGGCGCAAGAAGCTGAAATTTAGCATGTATGTTCCTTGGGGACCGTAGGGGTGCACTAAGACGGGATTTCCTAAAGTTCGCACGAGATCGGGCAAAACGGGAAATTCGAAAATATGTGCGTGCGAAGCCGCTGGCATCGACTAGTATAATATAAAACACGTATCCTTTGTTAAGGAAGTCCAATTAAAATTAAGCCAACATCACAGTCAGGAAGGTGTGTCATTGTATGAAATAATGAAAATAAACGTGGGTTATGTTTTATAAGACAATAGTGTGGAGCGGCAAGTGAGTCATTCTTGTTAAGAACACGTGTCAAGTGACTGAATTGCAATTTATTGCTTTCACGTTGTTTTTCATAATTTATAAGATTAGCAACGAGGTGGCGAGAGCATTATAAATTTCAAATAAGCTTGATTAATATCGTTACTGTTAAACTAATGTTTTAATTACTATTTCAATTCGTTAATAATTCAACTTGCTAATTGGCGTTAAGTAAATGTAGGCGTGTACATAGTTTGTATTAGAATGTTGTGGAGTTTAATGGTGATGTTATGTCGATGTGACTCCAGACAACGTAGCCGCAATGCGGAGTTAGAAGCAAGTCTCAATGAGGCTTATAGCAGAATTTCAACTCTAGAAGACACAATTGCGGCCTTTAACAGTACTGCTACTCACAACTTATTCTCTGAGCTCCTGGGTGACAAAATGAATGTGCTAAAAGCTCTTAAATGTAACTGTTTCAAAAAATGTCTTAGTAAGAATAAATTTAGAAAATTGTTTAAGTTAAATAAATTAATTAAGAAACTTAGATCTGGTCCTAAGTGGTCTACCAAATTGAGTCAGTATGCACAAGATAACTGTAAATTAAGTAAAGAGTGTGAGTCTCTTTTATTAAAGCTTGAGGAAACAAATGAAGAATTAGTTTCTGGTAGGTTGTTATATGAACAACACTCAAGTGAGTTGCAAGCACAAATATCAAATCTACAAGCTCAACTCACTAGAACTATAATAGAACACCAGAATGAGACTCATGAATACATATTAAAATATGAAGAAATTTCAAGAGTTGGTCGAGAAAATTTAAAACAACTTATCTCATTATCCAACTCTAATAATTACTGTTCCAGTTATACAACTATGTATGCGACTACACCTACTGAATCAATACAATTGAATGCACATGGATGTCAGTATAATACACAAAACAAACTGCATCCAGTAAAGACTGACAGTAAGAATGTAATAATTTTTTCAGACCAACTGGGAGTGGGTTTAGGGAGCTTAATTGATCATTACACTGAGCGACCAGTACAGAACTTTTGTTCACCTGGAGCTCAGTCTTGTACCCTAGTTGATAAGATTAAGAATGCCGACTTGAATGCACAAACTACTGTCATCATATTGTATGGTGACAGCTCATTAGTCTCCAAAAACAGTCTCATAGAATTAATAGACTTAATGATAGATGTTAGCACAAAAATAGGATGTAGCTTTATTATTTGTGCATTGCCTTATTCATATGCTCTCACAGATGACCAAAACAGGCAGATAGGCAAATTAAATTTATAATTGTACAATAGGATATGTCGTAGTGACAGTATTTTATTTTTTGACACTAATATTTTTATTAGTAATTTCTTTTTAACAAAAGATACTATGTATCTTTCTTATGTACATAGGCGACAACTTGCTAAATTATTAGCATTTAATTTATATACTGACAGGAGTACTACTAGAGTACTTAGGAATTTGGTAGATAATAGTTATACCAATAGTAGTATTGACACATCTATTAGTTTAAACTATTAGATGAGACAACAGATAGGCATTCATGTGTTTTAAACTTAGTTCATCAAAACATACAAGGCCTATCTGGCAAAGAGTTAGAAATAGATTTATTTTTAAATAAACATAAGATTGATATCTTATGTATTACGGAACATTGGTTGCGAGGTGACCAATTAATATTTAACAATCAACATTACTCAGTTATAAGTGCATTCGTAAGAAAGAAGGCTATTCGTGGTGGCTCTCTAATATATGTATGTAATAGTTTAAAATGTAAAGAACGTAAGGATATAGCTAAACTTTCTATCGAGCGCACTGCTGAGATTTCTTGTGTTGAGCTTGAACAACATATTATAGTGTGTGTGTATCGACCACCACAAAGCGACTTTACTCAGTTTGAAAGCATTATAGAGGATGTCTTAAAACACATAATTTCTAGTAGGAAGTCTATAATCGTATGTGGCGATTTTAATGTCAATTTGTTAGAAAAATCACCAATTTGTACTAGGTTAGTTAGCTTACTTAGGTCATTTAATTTAAATGTTTTGTTCTCTGAACCAACCAGAATAACCTCACATTCGTCTACATGCTTAGATAATGTTTTTTGCAATTGTCTTTATTTAAGTAAGGCTGTTTTAACTGACTTGACATCGGATCACTGCGGGCAAAAGGTTGTAATTCCAACTGATACAACCCCTAGAGTACAAGAAATTACATGTAGGCCAATTACCTCTGCTCGCCTCAAACACTTTATTAATGATGTTGCTGCCAAGATCGCCAGTATTGACTTAACCGTTGATGATCCTAATGAATTATATAAATGCTTATTTAAAATTGTTAATGATGAGTACAATAAAAATTTTAAACTGAAGACGTTTGCAAGGAGCATTAAAGTAAAGTGATTGGGCAACAGTATGTATATACAAAAGTAGAGCTAGGTTGTATGATCTATATGGTATGAAGAAATACAATTTTAATCCTGAATTTATTCAATATGTTAGAAATTATTCAAAGGTTTTTAAGAGGACATGTGCTTTAGCCAAATCCTTATATTTGAGCAATAAAATCAAAGAATCCAAGAACAAAATTAAAACTACTTGGAGCATTATTAACAATGAGACTGGTCGAGCTAAATTGGTAGATAACAATTATGAATTAAAATTTAATGGTGAAATTATTACTAGGAAAACTGATGTTGCTCAGACATTTAACAATTTCTTCATAAACATACCAGTGAACACAACCAGCTGTCTAGATTCATGTCCAAGCAAAGCAGAAATGTTGGTTAGGGGCAATGTGAATGAGTGTGATGTGCTTTTTAATTTTAAATATATAGACACCAATGACATACTGAAGGTATTCAAGACGCTCAATTATAAAAAATCTGTTGACTTATGGGGCATTTCTGTTAAACTTGTGTGACAAATTAATTCTAGCTTAGCTCCATATTTAGCTGCAATATTCAACAGATGCGTAGATGCAGGAATATTTCCTGATCTAATGAAACACAGTAAAGTAATACCATTATTCAAAAAGGGATCAAAGAGCGACCCTAGTAATTTTCGGCCAATTTCTATCTTGCCTGCTATTAGTAAAATTTTTGAAAAGATTATTTTGCATCAACTAGAGAGCCACTTTCACACAAATAATTTATTTCACAGTGAACAGTATGGCTTTACTAAGGGTCGCTCCACCGTTGATGCCGGTGTAACTTTGTTAAAGCATATTTTTAATGCTTGGGAAAACTCGAAGGATGCCCTTGGTGTTTTTTGTGACCTATCAAAGGCCTTTGACTGTGTGGAACATTATACACTTTTACTTAAATTGAAACTTTATGGTATTAGAGACACCGCACTCAATCTTGTTGCCAGCTACCTTAGTGAGAGAATTCAGTATGTAGATGTTAATGGGAGTAGGTCTCTAGGTTTGCCAGTAGGAATGGGCGTTCCACAGGGCTCTATTCTCGGTCCATTTCTTTTTATAATATATATTAATGATTTGCCGTTCTTTGTACAAAATTTATGTGATATTGTTTTGTTTGCCGACGATACATCACTAATTTTTAAAGTTGATCGTAATTTAAGTAACTTTGATACCGTCAATAACACTCTTGCACAAGTATTAGATTGGTTTTCGACAAAAAATTTGGTACTCAACTCAAGCAAAACCAAATGTGTTAAATTCTCTTTGCCTAATGTCAAAAGTGTTCCTACTAATATAATTTTAAATAAGGAAACAATTCAACTAGTCGAATCAACCGTATTCTTAGGTGTAACTTTAGATTGTAAGCTTCAGTGGGGCGCCCAAATATCCTGTCTCGCAGTAAAACTTAGTTCTGCAGCGTTTGCAGTTAGAAAAGTTAGGGAATTCACAGATATAGATACTGCTAGACTAGTTTACTTTAGTTATTTTCACAGCGTTATGTCTTACGGAATAATGTTATGGGGTACAGCTGCTGATATTCAGACTATTTTTATCATTCAAAAGAGGGCCATACGTGCAATTTATAAGTTAGGTGCTAGAGATTCTTTACGTGATAAATATAATATATTAAGCATATATATATTGCATCGCAATATATATATGCTTAATATACATTATGTACATATATAACTTAATGTACATTAAGAAAAACTTAATTCTATACCGCAAAAATAGTGATTTGCACAAAGTGAATAGAAGGAATAAGCATAAACTGGTGGGAACTAACTACCGTCTACATAAAGTTCAGAACTCATTTGCGGGGATTGGTATACGATTTTTCAACAAATTGCCTCTTGAAATAATGAATTTACCCATGCACAAATACAAACGGACAATTAGGAACTTTCTTTTACAAAGGGGTTATTACACTATTAAGGAATTTTTAAATGATAAGACACCGTGGGGATAGGCTTAGGCTTGTTTAACTCACGATTATTTTATTTACATGTTAAGTGGAGGTGCCTCGTGAACACATGATTTGGATATTTTTATGATTTATTGAATGTAGTTTAACATTATTTATCCCTGATTATATCATTGTTCACTTGTCACCTTCACAAAATTCTTTCTACATTTGCATTCCTTCACGCGTTCCACTAACTTATGTTAATAATAACGATCTGGAAAATGGAGGTAATTGGCGGTCATGGACAGTATACCAATAGATTGTTTCTTACTGCCAGTTCGTATACCGTTATCGTCATGCTCACTAAAATGTCATTTCTTGTGGTGGCGTCGTGTGTCGGGTCATCCCTGTCCCTCTAATATGGCGAGAGGGATGATGGCTGCCACATGCGTCATACTCGTGAACGGGTGCTACTTGCGATGACTGGTCGATGACGGTCTTGCAGGCTGGTATTAGATCTTAATATTTAACTGCATCATTTCCATCATGGTTCTGATCACTTTCGCGGATTGCCTGCATTATTAGGTATATATAATGTAAGTGGATGCTCCTGTTTCACCATGTCTATTCTGAGGAGGCTAACCAAATTAACTATTATGCTTGAGTATTATTATGTACAGTAAATATATACAAGTGATATAGAAGGTGTAACAGTTGCAGCACCTTACAAAATGTAAATTGTGTATTATGCAAAACCTGGCGATGAAAAAGAGTGACCGTGAGTTTTATTGCCCGTTCTTTCTCATGGTTCTACCTATTGCTTTGCGAACGTGGCAGTAAATGTAAATGTAGAAGCATACAGTAATAATGTTTTAAATTTGAGTATAAGTAATTATTTTATAAATTTATTATTTTGACGTTCATAAGCGTCACATTGTGACCCAAATGAATAAAGGATTTTGAATTTGAATTTGTTTACGCGAAGGGGTGATATACAAATAAGATTATTCGGTTATTTAGGAAATGAAATAAAATATTGATCTAAGCAAATTTCTTACAGGAACTTTACTAACATAAATAAACCGGTCAAGTGTGAGTCGGACTCGCGCACCGAGGGTTCTGTACAAATCTGTAGGTATATAATAATTATTATTTTCCGAATGACTAATAACTTAAAAGATGACTAAATGTTTGCAACTAATAAAATAGGTTGCTAGCGATTAAATATTTTCGCGACTATTATATTAAATAAGATTCAAAACTAAGGGTGTTATAAAAACTTAAAACTAGCATCTGCGTTTAGGTAGCAGTTAAACTATACAAGTCAATTGAAATAATAGCCGAGGAGCTATAAATAATGACTTGGCGACTAATAATGTTAGTAGGTAGGTTGTGTTAGGTTTTCTTGTGACCCTGTACCCAATAAATAGGAGCCCTGCTAAGCAGGGCTCCGTCAACTTGGCTTAAAAGACTGAAGCGTCTTATTTACCTATACGAAACACTTCATTTAAGACAAAATCATTTGGTAAATATTAATAATATAATATTCAACACATTCACACAACACCATCTAGTCCCAAACTAAGCAGAGCTTGTACTATGGGTACTAGATAATGGATAAACATACATATATACTTTTTTTTTGTAAATACATACATATTATACATAGAAACACCCAGACCAAGACAAACATCCATGTTCACGCACACAAATGTTTGACTTGAGCGGGAATCGAACCCGCGACCTTCGGCGTGGCAGTCGCTTACACTCCCGCTGCGCCAACCGGTCGTCGAATTGAAATTTGAAATTTATTATTTATGAATGTCCATTTTCTATTTATTATTCATCATCAAGTTTCCGCTTAGATACTAATTCAGTTCCCAAAAAAAAAAGCTGCTAGTTTAAATTAAAACGAAGCTTATTACTGACTTATTAATATGCTACATTTTACTTATTACGACACTCCTTATTAGCTGCCAACCCATCATATATGCCACCACATCTAATACATGCCTATAATAATTATTAAAAAAAATATATGATGTACTAATTTAGGGTTTTCAAAATTTTTCCTATGTGCTATAAAACGTTGCTTTATGCCAAATTTCAAGATTCTAGATCAACTGGAAATACCCTTTAGTTTTGACTTCAGCATTTGATATGAATTTCAATTTTATAACCCGGGCTCTTGAAGAAAGGGGTAGCATCTTTAAAATTATTAAAAATGTTTTAATTATATTAGTACTATATTAGTTTAGTTGCATAAGTAGTTTTATTCTGTTGTATATATGTTATTTGTTACTTGAATACTTATTATCCATTGTGTGACTTAAATTAAATACTCTTAACTAGTACATTATATGATGTAACGTTGCCTCGCCAACGAGATCAATTTCGCGGCACGAATGTGCGCGTGGGATTAGGACGTCTCAGGTTCCCTCCCGTGGGATCTCCACCTGGTCGTGGTGGGGGGGCTCAGTAACCGTGGATTGATCACCCGCGGTGAAGCTAAGAGGGATCCAGGAGGGGACGCTCCGCGTGGGCTTGACGGACGCCTGCGCAGGATGCGTCCAATGGTGCGGGTGCGGGGGACAGTTCTTCTGTCCCTCGTAGTCGGGCGCAGTCGCGGGAGGAGAGGCGTGTCGGTGTTGCGTTGCCGCGCGCCCTATCTTCCGCGACCAAATGGGGGCGCACCATCGTTGCGTCGCGGTGGGGCTGCAGAGGAAGAGGAGATACGGCGTTGCGTTGCCGTCCTCCCTATCCTCTGCGGCCGCTGGGTGTTTTGGCGGCGGAGCCCAACACCTTCATCCGCCGCCAAGGGGGGCTTTGTTCCGACCCTCCGACACACGGGTACGTGAGGAACACGGGTTGGTTTTTAGTCAGTAAGAGTCTGACAGTCCCCTTAAAAAAGACGTCTCAGGTTTGATCCCCGGGTCGGGCAAAGTGTTATTGGGTTTTCCCGTTAGGAAATTTTCAGTAGCAGCTCGGAGTCTGGTAATGTGCCCGTTACGGCAATTAATAGGCTCGCCCCCTATTACGTGTGACTAAAATAAATCTGGCGAAAAGTGGGTGTAGCAATATACCTGCCTACCTCTTCGGGCATATAAGCGTGAGACTATGTTTAAATTGCTGTTTCTGTTGATTGCGTTGACATAGAACTTTGATTTTATTACAGCTTAACGGTGTTATAGACCTGAGTATTTGTTATGAATTGCAATTTAATAACTCTACGCGTTCATGAGGAAAGAGGTAATAACTTTAAAATTTAAAAAATGTTTTTATAAGGTATATGATATAATAAACCACGGGGAAACCACGGTAAAAAGAAACGCGCCGAGTACACTACCTCACAGGTGGCGTGGAAATGTGTGCATATCATGTATGATGTGACTCTTAGAATCGCGATATCTCTGGAATGGTAAATCATTAATACCATTTTTATAGAGAATTTTAACACGTTCGCTGCGGCAAGTAAAATCATAAACCTTCATCTGGTGCGGTGGCAGGTCGAAATGTGCCCCCAACGATTTTTCCGCCAGTGCGTGGCAGGTCTTTTTCGACCTGCCAGCACTAGGGTAGCTTAAAATGCTATAACTTTGCGAAAACATAGTGTATACGTATTTTTTTTTACTGTTAGAATAACCTTGAACCCAGCTTCCTTGGGTTTGATTCGCGCCGGAATCTACCAAATAGGAAAAGAGATATAAACCAGGAAAAGCGGCAGGCCGATATCGACCTGAACCGCACTAGAAGGTATTTTTAGCAGTGATGGGACATACCAAAATAAAGGAGTATCGATAATAAAACTGAATTTTCGTACATAAAAGAAATGCAGATGTTTATTTAATTGTGAATGTTTTGGAAACATGACACGCAAAGATGCATGTTGCATTGCCTGCAATATTTTTTAATCGTGACGTGTAGACGCCAGTCGTCCAACTCAAGTTCATCGGGTGGGCGGTACCACCAGATTTTAACCAATCGGGTGGGCGAAATGAAAGTCAGTGATAAGATTGTGTCGTGTAGACGGGCAAAACCAATTCGATTGAAAATTTGATCAGTGGTAAAATTGTGCCGTGTGGCAAGGCCTTTACTGTGCCGCCACGCCACGTTAGCGTGACTGTGTGAGCGACAGTGCGTTATGTACAAAACATGGAGAGTGAAAAGGACAGGCGCGCATTTCACACGATTGAAATGAAACAAAATTATTTAAAATCGGGACTTTATACTTAATTAATATGTTCCTATTACATAGTAAAGTCCATAAAAATGTTATAAAAGCTGAAAATTTGATACTTCACCTATTAAACACCTATTTTCATCACCATCCTCAGTATCGTGAACATTTGAAATAGGTACGTCATACTGCTAGCGCGGTCGTGAAGCGGCTGAGAGTAGGTAAGCTGTGCTAAAAATTGTAATAAATCACAGTTTGATTGGTGCCGTTTTTCGTGCTGCGATCGTGCAACTATTGTATATATATTTGATCGAAGCTTTGAAATCACCTTTCAAGCAAAAAAGAACTAGATCGAAATCGTTTTAGCACCGCTCTATTTGCGTCGGGGATTAAAAAGCGCATATATATCACTGCACTTTCGCAGGTAACCGTACATTTCCAAATATTATAAGTACTACTATAAATATACGTGTAGATAGTAAGCAAAACTTACCGCTTTTATTTGGTTTTCCATGATGTTTTGTTAAATACTTTTTATTTTTCTTCATTGGAAATATTTCCTCACTACTATCACTATCACTTTTATTTGCAGGGCGAATCACTCGATCTTCCAAAATTTCAATTTTTCTTTTATTATTTGCCATCGTCAATTTTATCGATAGCGCGCACGTCCGATAAGCTAGATAGCACAACACTAACTGGCGGCGTGTGCGCTCTGTGCGGTATCGGGTCGCCGGCAGGCCTGTTGGGTCGGCAGGCTGAAATAGACCGCCTGCCGCACTGAGCGGATATATTTCACCGCTAGTGCTTGGCAGGCCGAAAAAGGCCTGCCGTGATGTTTTTATGGAGAATACCTACATTTTTGACTACAAGCCGAAATATGTATTTGTCTCTGTCAGAACCACAGAACAGTTAAAAGGAGTAGAATGGCCTTGTGGGCGTGGCAGGCGCACCGTGCGTGTGAGCAAACGCTCATATTTCGACAAAATTTGATTTACCGGTCAACAATCGCGCTCATATTGCGACAGCGTACGAAGCTCCGCGAAAAATAAATAATTATGCCATCTTGCGCTGTTATAACGTGTAGAAAACGAAGCCAGGCATGTAATGTGGCTCGAGAAGGGATTTCTTTTCACCGGTAAGTCCAAAAACCTTAAAATACAAATGATATTTGTAATAATTGTAATTATTACAATAGTATTATGTAGTTTGTAGACAAAAATGATACTATCGCAAGCAAATAAAAAAAAATACATTGCTGGCAATACGTGGGTACCATTTAGTACTACGTAGGCGATTGCGCAATGTATTTCGTTCTCTGCGAACGTCGCGTGCGACTAGCCAATGAATACATCGCGTAGACCAGCCACTGCTACTCGAAGCGGCCGGTCGACACGTGTGAGCGATTTAGTGATGTGCTTGTGCAGATCTACTAACGTGGTCTATCGAAAACATTACAATGAATTAATTGCTTGTGGTTTACATATTTTTCAATTTGTCAACCGTTCCAACACATTCGGAAGATCGATGTGAATTTATGTTATTACTTATTTTCATCTTTTTACAGCCTAGTAGAGAAATAGAAATGCGTAACCAACTTTTGTAAAGTAAGTATGTAAATGAAATTTAGGTTGATATACGGTGGTGTGTTTTTGTGTTTGAATTATTATAATATACTAGAGGACGCCAGCAGCTACGCCTGCTTTTTTTTTAATTTACCCGTTTTGGCCGATCCCGTGGGAATTTCGGGAAATCCCTTCTTAGTGCACACCTACGGTCCCCAAGGAACATACATGCCAAATTTCAGCTTCCTGCGTCCAATAGTTTCGGCTGTAGCGTGTCTGTCAGTCAGTCAGTAACGCTAGGATTTTATATATTAAGATGATACGCGTTATGCTCGTGCTATTATTATGGTTTTTGTATTTTACTGCCGGTAAAGCTTGGAATGCGTTATGGTCATCAGCATGTTTCAGATGACTTGCCTAACATAAGTCAACATATTAATTATGCTATTTATTTTTCATGCAAGGATGTGTTTCATTTAATATATTTAACTACCTATTCTATTTTTACTAAGATGTTTATATAACAAATTCCTATCATATGTGGGGTATTGCGTAACACACTTACAGCAGGAATCGGATTAGGATTGTTCAATAAAATTAAATAATTAAAACAGCTTGTCTCACCGAGGATAAATTAAAAGTAAAAACTAAGAATATTAAAGAGGAACTCTTAGTAAAGGCTTTACCACATTTCATAGGTTTTGATATATTTCATAATATTAAGCTTCACCAATTTGACCAGTCTCCAATGAATAATCATATTATATTTTTAATAAAATCAGTCATGGAAAAATATTTAAATTTAAGATTATACTATTTGACAAAGAATGCCACCCCAGTAATATCAAAGCGTCAAGTGCTGCACAAATACCTCCACTTTACAGGTCAGTAAATAAACACCTAAGCAGGTCTTCCGTGACCAGGCCTCCTATAAAGTAGCCGAAACATCGGATTAAAATAAATAATTTAGTTTCCAGATCATTCGGTTTTTAATAATATAATAATATTCTACCATATACACACATCACCATCTAGTCCTAAACTAAGGAGAGCTTGTACTATGGGTACTAGACAATGGATAAACATACATATGTATTTTTTTTTTGTAAATACATACATATTATACATAGAAACACTCAGACTAAGACAAACATCCATGTTCATGCACAAACATGTTTG
Organism: Euclidia mi; assembly: GCA_944739405.2. NCBI lineage: Eukaryota > Metazoa > Arthropoda > Insecta > Lepidoptera > Erebidae > Euclidia > Euclidia mi. The sequence goes on from OX123187.2 coordinate 43,197,941, forward strand.
ACTTGAGCGGGAATCTCGTTTTTGTGATTAACTAAATAATATTTTTAGCATCATTATGCTTATTTTTATTATATTATTTTCTGAAAATTTTCTTCTTTTATTTCTTTAATTTACAGGGTCCGCAAAAAATATTTTGTACAATTATAAATTGAAGAATCGATAACTTATCAATTTAGTCAATCACCAGTGTATATGAGAGATAAATTGCTTTTGCACAGCACAACGTTAGCGTTCAATGTTCTTGTGTGAGTAAGTTTGACAGCGCATGGTAAATAAACGCTAAGTTTGACAGGATAAAGTCTATAATTGATTTTTTTGCACGTTCTGGTTTAAAAAATGCGAGTGTGTGCGCGACTGCGTTTCTATTGATTTTACTAAAGTGTATATGTAGTAGTAGCCGTGTGGTAGGGGCAAACTGGCGACACAGGTTCCGATACATTTTCGTCTAGAGGGCATATCTACTATAATTAATATATCTATGGTCAGAACCTTAAAAACACCAAAAATAATCGTTCCGCACCAGCGAGAGGGACATAGTTTTCTTCGCCCGCACCGGCTGTACGTACAGCGGCAGGCCGAAATCGGCCTGTTCCGCACTGAACGTGTTAAGGTCTACAACTTTGCGTAAGGTTTTATTTTGATAAAACTTACAGTTTCTTAGAAAAATCCAAAAATCCTCAAATTTTGACGTTTACCCTGAATAACTTTTGTAGCACACATGGGATCGATGGGGACTTTTAAGACTTTATTTGTAATGGTAAACCCTAGCTCTCCACCAATATTTGGCTCTCCGGCAATTATTGTTATTTGACCAGTATTTTTATGTCTAAATTGACCGGACACTATATAATTCTGGCTACAAGAAGGTACGTATTTAATTCAAGGAAATTCATACAAGTTGGTTAGTGTGCATTGCCTCGCACGGCGGTGGTGCATTAACTTTAAACATTTCGTTTTATAACTCCTCACTTAGGTACTAGATTCCAACGTAAGCAACTTTCACTTCTGTTAATTTACTAAGTAGTGCAATGTTACCCTCAGCTAAATTGTAGTCTTTAATATTATATTTTGTTACCTATAATATAGGTGTCAGGTTAAGCAAAAGTGTGAATGGTTATTGCGTATGTTTTCATAATCATATTTATCTACAAGCTGATTCCCGCGGTTTCACCCGCGGTTCCTGAGGGAACTACTTCCCGTACCCGTTAATTTATAGCCTATGTTATTCCTTGGTACATCAGCTATCCGCCAATGAAAATCCCGTCAAAATCGGTCCAGCCGTTCCAGAGATTAGCAAGAACAAACAGACAGACAGATAGACAGACAGACAAAATTAAAAAAAAATGTCATTTTGGTATATGTACCGTGTATACATCCATATGCATTTAGTAAAAAGCGGTTATTTTAATATTACAAACAGACACTCCAATTTTATTTATATGTATTGAATTTAGGACTTTAATAAAACAGTCATTTACGCAAGTTCTACACATAAAATCCTTAAGTACATGACCGTTCAACAGACTACGCTCAGCCAAAACTATTGGGCGCACGAATCTGTTCCTTGGGAACCGTAGCGGTGCACTAAGATGGGACTTCCCGAAATCCCCACAGTTTCGGTTAGAAACGAAATAAAATAGCTGCAGTCTTCCTCTTGTTTATTATATGACATTAAATTATGTGAGGATGTATTTCTTTATCTGCTGAACATAATCAAATACGTTATTTTGGAAAACAATGTATGTACCTGTACTCTACCTACAGATATTTTGCAAGGTTTACCGGTCGAAGATTCCTCCATATAGACAGAATTAAAGAAATTTTAAGTATACCGCCCTTTTTTTAAAGTGCGCCTCTGCTTTGCTCCTTTTATTATAAACGATTTTTAATTAATTACCTAGTGACCTTGAAAAGTTAATATAATTTCCTTTTCCTTTTTTGATGTCTAACAGTTTTCATTTCATTGGCGGATCCATACAAGATGTATAAGCGGTTAAACTTTCGAGTATAAAGCCAAATAAACTTTAACATTTACAAATTTTTATGGTACTCCTCGTTATTGTTAAATAAAATTCCCTCTTCGAGGTTTCATAAAATTTAAGACCTTAAAATATAAATTCACCTTAATATTTATTTCTTGGTCGTCAAACACTTTTCATTTCATTGATCTATACAAGACGTTTAAGTTGCTGAAGTTTCGAGTATACAGCCTGATAAACTTTTCATTTACTTAATTTTTATGGTACTCTTGGTTATTGTCTATGAGAACTTCCTCTCCGTGATTTCATAAAATTTCTTTGGAACAATGTGTGGCTAAAGGTGTTTGCTTCACCCATGCGAACGGGGCAGATACAATTATTGTTCTTTAAATTTGATAATCTTTGTAAACAGTGCACTGTTGAGCATTCCTTATGTGTGTGTATATCGACGGAGTCGGAGGTCCTTAGATATTCCAGAGACACAGTGTCGACCACTCGATACTACGTGATTCGCTTGGAGAAAACGATCGGCAAACACTTGCGTGGTTTGTAGGAATACATGTGCTCGGGAGAAAGAGAGGCTATGTTTAACCTGCACTTTTAACGTACACACGTATGAGTTGAGAGCTTGGCTTTAACATGGGAGGAACATCTTTGGGTTGTCTAGTCAACTGTAGCATTGAGTGCATTATAATAATGTTATGCTGTTCTGTTTTCTTTTTTATAATCTGTATTATTGTGTATTTCATCATCACCTTGTTTTATGGTCTGTCTCACTGCTGAGAGCACAGGCCTGTCCTCATGATGACAAGGGTTAGGTCAAAGTCCACCATGCTGCCCAAGCTGCCACACTTCAAATTAGTTCATATGCAAAATTTCTACGGTTTTTCTTCGATTTTTCTTCACGTTTTAGCAAGCGAATTTAATACACACTTAATTCAAAAGGTCATCTTCATCGCAAATGGTGCGCGCCGGGAATTTGAACCCAATACACTCTGTGTAACAGTGTGTTGGTCTTAGGATCAGGAGCAGTTAATCTTATTTGAAATAATTTTTACTGTTTCTGAATATTTTTGTGCTCTGGAAAGCAATTATAAGATAGGTAATATGTAATTCTGGCATGAAAAGCTATAATTTATGCTGCTCTAAACCTACCTGTAATGGTTTCGGCATAAACCTAATTAATTAAGCGGCGACTAATATTTTCAAACTAACAACGAATCACTACGTATTTCAAATGTGCAGACTAAACCCTTTCATTTGATATCCATCATGGCATCATTTAATCGTTGACATAATACAAAACTATTGCACTGCTCGAACTTTTGTTAGTTTAGACAGCGACATGCTGAACTTTTGTGTTTATTTCCAACGACATGTTCGACTAATTTAAATAAGGCGATATGGTTATATTAATACTTAGGAATCAACTCATATCACTTGGGTCTATCGACATTTGCAATATTTGATTGAAAATCAATAAACACTTATTAACCAGAATAAATGTCAGATCACTTAAGAGAAGCTAACATTTAATCCCCGAAAATTATAACATTATTTTTATCTTGCAGTCAGAGAACGGATAAAAGTAAATGGTAGACCTATTTTTTTTTGGCGCTTCTTAGAAGTTAGTGTCGGTCCTGAAATAAATATTATCTTTCTAGAATGTCTAAAAAGAGTTGTATACTAAATTAATAATAAAGTAAAGAATACGCTATTATCCTAATTATTATTGTAAGCACAGACATCTCAGCTCACGCATGCTGCATGCGAATACAGTAGTAACAACTTTCGTAAGTGATAATGTAAGTGTGGCAACAATAGATCATATACTTGCGCCGTAATTTCGCTATTGCTATGAATATAGTCATTCGGCTGACAGTAAAATCACGTTTGTATTTACGACATTTTTCATTTCTTCGGTACAGATGATTTAACATTTTTATGGTTCGACAGCAAACGGCATAAAACCCCACTCATTAGACAACAGCAGGGACCTTTACGCTTTGGTGCGCCATCGAAATTATAGTCCCCGATTTCGCATCAAATTCCAAAAATCAGCGAGGGGGAATATTCTTTTTTATATTTCTCTGTCTTTTTTATACATTTTTTATGATTGTCATAAACATGGAATGAAGGAGGTTGTATTGGCGCTTAAATTTTTCATCCAATTGTTCACTTAACAAATTTTATGACATTATTAAAAAACTTTGCCGTGTGGTTGACGGCATAGAATACAAGTGTCACCACCCCCTATCTTCCCGTGGGTGTCGTAAGAGGCGACTAAGAGATAACACGATGCAAATACCATCTTTGCGTAGAGACGGAAAACTCGACATCAAACCCTATACGACTGCCTCGTTGGTCTCGCGGCATAAATGTGCGCGTGGGATCGGGAGGTCCCGGGTTCGATTCCTGGGTCGGGCAGTGTTATTGGGTTTTTTATTCACGAAATTCTCAGTAGCAGCACGGAGTCTGGAAATGTGCCCGGTACGGCAATAGGCTCGCCCCTTATTACGTGGGACTAAAGTATATCTGGCGAAAAGTGGGTGTAGAAATACACCTCTGCCTACCCCTTCGGGGATAAAAGGCGTGACGATATGTATGTATGTATTAAAAAACTTGGTCCAATCAAGACAAAATATTGACATTAATGGATAAAAAGGCAAAGATCTCAGTATTGTAGGAGGCATAACAAGCAATTAAATGTAAATCTCTCGTCGCTCTCGTTAACAAATTATTTGTGCATTTTTAGAACGAAACTGCCATTTATTTCTTGAGCGAAATTGTTTCGTAAATGGGTGTACTTGTTGAATTTGTTGTACTCGAGCCGGTAATTAGTTTTGGATTGGTGGCGTCGAGCGAGGACGGCGTCGGAGGGTGATGGCAGACGGGGCGCAAAAATCACAAAGCCGCCCATTATAATGGATTTACGAAGAAATTGTCGCGCTACTGTCCGGACTACGGAATACGGACACTTGAATTAATGAGACTACTCCACAAATCCTGAAATAGCTGGCAACTGTATTCTCAGGCTAATAACTTATTTGCAGTCACAGTTTTAAGTGATGATTTCGAAAAGTACTGTGTAATTTTGTTTTTGAAATTAAATCTTTTGGCTCCCTTGTTGATTTAGGTGTGAGATTTTTAAAAATAAGGCAGATAAAGATCGTAATATTCATGGGTAACAATTAGAGACTACCTGAATATGTATTTCATATATTTTATGTGGTATCATTTTTGTCGACATAGGGAGCAAAAATACAAGAAACAACTATGGATAATTGTATTATTAGTGTATATTTGGAAATATTGTTCGGTCGCAAAATTGGCATTATGCATTGGCAGTGTACTGTACAGTCATAGACAAGTTTCTTCCTACGTAGGTCCTCCAAGCCAATATAATGGTTAACTTGGCTAGAAACTATAAAAATCTGTTTACTTTTCAGTTTACATAATATAAATACATGACTAGCAATTTGTTTGTAGAATTAATTTGATTATTTTATTCCTGCAGTTAATATAGGGCCTCTACAACACGTCGTCATCATTTTGAAACCAATCAAACTTTTAATAATAATAATAGTTTATTAGCACAAAAAGTGTACAGAGCTGTATACATCAACATGGTTTTTTTAAATGATTAAAATAGGTCAAACAGATCTTAAGTATACTAGTACTTGATTCGTTTAAACCAAAATCTCAACTCACACTCAATAGATTACCCCAAAATTGATTCTTGGTAATCTATTGAGTAAACTGAGTAAAGATACATATGTCGTTCACCCGAAACTCTTAGGTGGGCGTCATTAGTAAGGTTAATACAATTTACCTACACGTATTGAAAACAAAATACTTACCTATACAAACCTAAACAGACAATGCTATTTAAAGTTCTCAACTTTTGAAAAGAGTACAGTATATTGAGCAAAGTCAATACAATAATATCAAACTGTGCCTATAGCCCTTATAGTATAGCAAAAGCAGTGTTATATCCCTAAGCCGCTAACACCGCAAGCGCCTGACGCGCGCCGCATGACGCTCGCAGTTAACAATTTTCCTTCGGTTAGGAGCCACCATTCTCATTGTAGGCACGTCTCATCAGTCACACTATGTCACCCCACCTATACGCAATGGTATTAAATGATAATTCATATGACAAATGTTTTGACACGTTTCAAAGGCTGTGTTGTCGTTAGGAAACCAACAGTTTCGATGTTATTGTATTATTTATTTGAATAATAGTATCTTACAACTCAGACATGAATATCTGATTCCAAATTAAGCAGAAATTGTACTAAAGCAACCAGGTAACGGATACAAGTGATATTATAGATAATTGACACCAATATACAAAATAAAGAACGCTCTTATCACATAAAGATTTATCCTGAGTGGTTATCGAACCCACGGCATCCGGACGGTTTAGCAGTCAGTCACGAATAGGAAGTGGAAATACGTAATTTAGCCCAAATTCATATACTGGCGTCCGGCGTTCATATTCTAGTCTAACCAGATTTGGCAGAATACTTATAAGATTTTCCACAGAGCAAGCCTGCCTCCATATATCCACCGCTACTAAAAGGAATAGTTGAGACTAGTACTACATATCAGAGTATCTGAGTATACTGACGTCTCGTAACGATTGCCATAGCTTTGCATGCCAGTCGTCACCGGCGGCATCATTTATTCAGAGGCATGGAAGTGTGCGATTTTTCTACCCGGTCACTCTTCTAAAAGTCAGATGGTAAAGCATTCGCTAAACGTCACAAAACATTATACATAGTCATACACGTTGTGAAATAACGACGCACTCACAGAGTTTTCAGATTTTTGCAATATAGCATTATCATTCCGAAGTTAATCCATGTAAGGACTCTTCAAAGCTTTGTTTTAAAAATAATTTCTAATATGGTTTATTTATTTTGAAACCATCACAACAGTCTCAACCATCACACATTGTCTCAACAGAAATTTATTGCGTTTAATTTTGTCTCCTAATGAGACCTCATAACAATTATACTAACGTTTGCTGTAAATTAAGGTACATAAAATGTCTCAACAAATTCAACGTCAAAACTGTCTCAGTGATGTATAACACTTGAAATAAAATATAATGCATCTGGAACTGCCATCAATAATATAACACGTGGTGTAGTATCCTTCATGAACTAGCACGTCATTTTAACACAATATTCGAAATATAATTAGCTTACATGAGTCTATAAAGTGAAGGTCACACTCAAATAATCATATACCTGCTTAATAGTAGGGGAGCTCATGAAGGGATTTCGGGATTTACTCGCGCGCGTCAGATATTGATAGCATCCATGTCCTACGTATTTTTAATAGGAATGTTAATCGTATCGTTTGCATAGTAGACGTAGGATTTCAAAATGCAAAAAAAAGAAAATTAAACGAACGTGTCAGATTTTCTAAGGGGGTGCTAAGTGAACCTAAAGGAAATAGGTTGTCATTGAATAATCTGACGATTTAGGTGTCCCACAAACTCGTGGCCATTATTAAAAAGTTGCAAATGTGAATGAGTGAATTCACCCTTTTGAAATATTCAAGCGCGTCAGATTAAGATACATATGCTTTATCCTAACTTTTAACTAACCTTTTCTACTTAACTCTTAATCTGACGATAATCTGCAGGGATTAAGGCAACAGCTCTTTTTAAAAAAAGTTAAATGTCTCCGCCCACCAACCGCTCCCCGCACTGATGAAAAATAATAAATATACATTATTATTTTCCTTTTTATCTTTTTATTATCTAAGCTTTGCAACCCAATACGTCACTATGACGCCAATCGTCACTATGAATCCCAATTTAGCATCGTAGGCTCCCCTGTTATAAGTGAAATAGAAAACATTTACATTTAAGCACTGACCTTCTCCTCACACACACATCCTCAAAATAACTTCGAATAATCAATGCTAAAACGCATGTCTATACATCGTAGAGCAAAGTGTACCTTGATCGGATACCTGCAAAAATGTGTTTTTACTCTGGGGCCCAATTCAGCTAAATAAATATAGTCGCAATATGATGACAGTGTCATACTTACGTCACAAAAAGCGTATTCTTCTAAATTATATGATATTTGAATGAAATTGTAACGAGATCGTATGTGTCAACGACGAACTGTTTATTTTAAATTATACGATAATGACATAAGGTTATCAGAATACCGCTTTTAAATCCATTCAAAATATGATATCAATGTCATATAAAAATAGCAGAATTGGCCCCCTGATTGGTAATTCTTGGCAGCAGAATCAAAGAAACAAACAAGCTGTTCAGCTTGACTTTATTAGTATAGAAACAAAGTTATTTTTTTCAAATAGCACTTTGTATTTTTCCCAGATATTAGTTCCCAACCTATCGACCTCTACCAACCACAGTCATACACCACCTTCTTGTAGCTTAGTATTGCTTCTTCAAATTAATAATACTAAAGTCAGACTATGACGAAGCGTCACTCATTCATCTGTCTGTAAGCAATTCATTGGTTACAGAGTGATTAAAAATCTTTTCTTGAACATATTATTTGATGGACAGTACTAGTCATTCGTTTGCACTCGGCCTAACGTAATGTGTACATTGACAAGTGACACCTAATACCTATCAAATACACAGGAACAGCATTACCGCCACAATTAGGTTATCAAATTATCATGCTACGCAAATTGCACACATTCTAGAATATAATTATGTGATGTGAACAATCTATTTGTTATCAAAACACACACGTGCTCCACCCCGAATATCATAATATGGCACCATAGTTATCGGAAAGTTAATTTTGATTGACTGATACATAATTTTAAATTTTCCGTGTGGTGACGGATTAAGAATACGGAATGTCACCACCCCATATCATCCCATGGGTGTCGTAAGAGCCGACAGAGGGAGCATATTATGCAAAGAACAGCATTGTAAGAGAAGGAAAACTTGATACAAACCCTATACCAACCCGTTTGGCCAGCGTGGTATAGTAGGCCAATTCCTCCTTTCAAAGGAGAGGCCTAGTCCAGCAGTGGACTGTTAAAGGCTGATGATGGATACATAATTAAACTTAATTTACCGAACATATTAACTTACATAATGAGCTACTTCGCATGCGAAATTAACCAATAATGCTAAGGACACACGCGATATCCATTTTGTGGTTAACTCTCAAAATACGATTGACCATTTTGAGGTAAAACTGGCGACGACTGCTACAACAAAATGGAAAGCTCGCTTCTCAAATTCATAACAGAAATTATTGGTATTTCGATTTTACGCCCACTTTTGATCCAGGATCAATACCATTTTCGGTATACCTCTAACAAATAACGTCAGCGTGGCGGGAATTTCCACAATTTTCACACCGATTCGGAGAAATAAAGGTCGGACCGTCATTAACAGGGATAAAAGGCAGAAACGCGTATAAAGGGTTGACCCCGTAGTATTTTACTTATCGGTGATATGGTGCCACGACATACATACATACATAGTCTCACGCCTATAACCCCGAAGAGGTAGGCAGAGGTGTATTTCTACAGACACTTTTCGCCAGATATATTTTAGTCCCACGTAATAAAGGGGCGAGCCTATTGCCGTACCGGGCACATTTCCAGACTCCTTGCAGCTACTGAGAATTTCGTGACGGAAAACCCAATAACACTGCCGAGGGAACCCGGGACCTCCCGATCTCACGCGCACATTTATGCCGTAAGACCAACGAGGCAGTCGTATAGGGTTTGATGTCGAGTTTTCCGTCTCTACGCAAAGATGGTATTTGCATCGTGTTATCCCTTAGTCGCCTCTTACGACACCCATGGGAAAATAGGGGGTGGTGACACTTGTATTCTATGCCGTCAACCACACGGACAACCACGACGTCATTGTGAAAATGGCTTCTCCACTAGGCAACTTGCAGCGCTACATATGGTTAATATTGTTCAACACTAGCAACAACAAATATTTTTTAAATATCATCATCATAATATCTTTACTAGGTTGTTAATGTAAATATTTACATTAACAACCTAGAAGAGATATCAAAAGACTGCGATGCAGAGGGTATCGGATTGGAATCCACGGTGCGCACCAATGACTTTTCGGAGTTATGTGCGCATTGAATTGCGCATTGAACTTGTCGCTGGCCCTGTGCTTCAGAGAGCACGTTCCTGGTTGTCATAAAGATCTTTGACAGTTGCTATAGGGAGTAAGTACCTATGATTAAACTGACACTAGTCTAAACCATGGAATATAGCTATCCCTTTAGGTTCCGGGTTTGACGCTAGGTGGATAATTGGCGTAGTTTTGTTCATCTTAGGTCGTGAGCAGCAGTGGTGTGTGACCACAAAAACCAAAAGAATATGTAGCGTATGTTCTAAGTAGTACCCTCCAAGGCAGTAGAACTTGTGTATCAAAGTGATCACTTGTGCAAGTGTTACATTACTCTACAAATCAATTATTAGGAAAAGGCAAGTCTAGTCAATTTCAGTATCTACATACGAAGTACAAACGATCGAAAGGAAAATGTGTATTTTTATTACATGGTTTCTTGAGACCGTTAAGTAGAAGAATTTTATTTATAAATGTGAAATAAAAAGTCTGCATTTCGATTATAATACATTTCAGAAAATAAATCGTAAGAATGTGCAACATAAGTCTAAAAAACGACCATATTACGTAACTATGTAAAAAGTGGCCTATTGCCAACAACACAAAATATCAACTTTTTGTCACGTTAAAAATATCTAGAGTACCTCCGGATACAAAACGCTACCATACAAAATGATGATAAAAATTGGTTGTGAATAAAGTCCCACAATCAATTCGTAGATAGGTACCGGCTTTTATCTTTTGTCCTTATTTCAACAATATATCCTTTATGAATACAGGGATTTTGTACTTTTATGCTTACATATTATTATTGTATTTTATTGTAGGTAAGTCGGGCATTTGTCCTCGGGTTTTCGAATTATTGCTAAAGCACACTTTGTCCATTTTGACATTAGTGGCAGAGTAACTAAAGGGTTAATAGATACAAAGCAGTTTCTGAGCTTCTTGTGGTAAACAACGGTTTCATTTATGTATATTTTTAGAATAATTTTTTGAACACATCGCTAAACATAAGCTGCGTCGACGATTTGCCCAACATAAATAGCAGTATATTGGCAATTTAATTCATCTGAATTTTCTGTTTTTTGATCATAATATTATGGAAGATTTTTTGGCATTAATAATAATGATAAGACTTTTATTTCGGACCACTAAAATCCATACACTGTTAGTGATATAATTTGAAAGTTATTTCCTATTGTTAGTATAGATTAACCGAGAGACAAACTTTTTTAAAATTGGAGATTGAAGATTTTCTGCAACTGTTTTCAGGATGCTGTTAGGACTGCCCCTGCCTCTTCCCAGTAGCGATGCTGTCTTTTTACGTATAATAGCGTAAAAGCCATTACCGTGCTTGCGCAAACATTTCCAACGCACTGCAGTAACGAGACAATCCCAGCAACATCTTGAAGCATTAAGGCGCATAGGTATTTTGTTTCTAGAAGGACGTAAATAGCTTCTTTTAACAGCTACTCACGCACTCGAGCCCAAGACTTAAATTTGTGTGATCTGCAACTTGGTCAAAAGAGTAGGTATGTTAAAAATAAAAAGCAACCTAGCCATTCTTATCAATGTAAACGTATTTCCTAATACTAATACTCGCTAGCTTCCTTAGATACGATTAAAAGCTTTAATCAAACCAAATATATTATCATACCTGTCAAATATATTGTCATCGTTAAAACCCAAAAACTATGGCGCCAAATTATTATAATAATATGTCGATAAAGCCAGACGCCACTGCTGTCCCCTTGGGTGTTGAATGGGCGCCGAGAGGTGTTTGTTATCAATATCGCATACGTGGCGATAATAATATGTCCTCACAATATTTTATGCTGTAATAATATCACAGAGCAGTATTGATCGCGAGCCCATTTTATTCCTGGCTGTGTATTCTGGGATTCTAAGCTTTTGAAGTTATGTCCGCGCGGGCTGCGCGCTGTCTAGACACCATGGATGGAGTAGTTTTGGCTTTGAAAGCTGACTTTAGCATTTACAATGAGTATTGCAGTTTTGTTAACCATACGATAAATAAAGCGATTTTTTTCTTTTTGTATCTACTATTAAAATGTGTCAATAACCTTACAACATGAAAATAGTATATATTCATTAAAAATACTCATTTTATTATTACTCTTATCGACCATTATTATAAGGTACTAGTATTGCTTATCCTAATTAACATTAAACTATTAAGCTTAGCATATAAAAATTAATCGTCTTTATCTATTGTAATTGTTCTGTATATGTATAAGAAACTATAAGTCATCATTCATATCATCATTGTCTAGTAGGCAACTATGAAAAATATTTTTTAAGAAAAATCTAGTACAACCATATCGAACACGTTGTCTCAAACTAATATGTCAAGATTTTTAGACATAACTTTTTTTTGTCTACCGTCACGGCTTGATATCAACAAATGCGTGATAAATGCATAAGTGCTAAATCTCATGTGATCAATTCAAACAGCCAACAGCCTGTACCTTTAAATTTTAAACTATCGATATATTCACTCAGATATTCACTAGGTGCATAGGGTTCCCACCAAGAACTTAGGGTCCCAAGCCAACCTCACCTGCAAGTGGTGCACCTGCCGATCAACGGACGAGGCTCTAGCAAACAAAATATCCCGATAAGCGGCAATAGGCTTACCACCTATTACGTGGGATCAAAACACTGGCGAAAAGTGGGCGTTTAATATGCCTCTGTCTACCCCTTCGGGGAAGCGGGCGTGAGTCTATGTATGTATGTATATTCACTCAGTCCATGGTACTACAAAACAAATCACTAAGAAGCAATTAGTATTTTTATACCAAACTACAATAAGAGCTTCGCTTTCTTCATTTAAATAAATACAACACAATAAATGTATATCATTACCGTGGAGTTTTGTGTTAATTTTATTATAATTTAAATTTCAAATCCATTCTGAATGCTTTTTTAAGTACAAAAGTAGAGAAAAGTTTGTTAGAATATATAACAAGTCGGCAAATGATGTGCAAATTTCGTCCGTGATGAGACTTCATTATCATAACGTCAGCTTCATGGCTTTAGCCCTGGAAGGCGTATTTGATGCGCTCGGGACAGCCGGATTAATATTACTCTTAATAAATCCCATGGTCTGTCGTCCTGTTTGTATTTGAGACCGTCCATTCGACCGTTCAACCGCCTGATGCTAAATATTCGAAAGCTGTGCATCACGTTGATGTTTGATAATCGAAAGCTTCAAATGGATGAAATAAATGTATAATAATAATAATATGATATTCTACCACATTCACACAACACCATCTAGTCCCAAACTAAGCAGAAGCTTGTACTATGGGTACTACATAATGGATAAACATACATATATATACCGTTTTTTGTAAATACATACATATTATACATAGAAACACCCAGACCAAGACAAACATCCATGTTCATGCACACAAATGTTTGTTAAGTCCCCAGAAACATTGGATTTATTGCTGGTGCGTGAGATGCCTTTAAATAAAACAATAACTGAAAGAAAAATTAACTATTTTTATGAAAATCGGTGCAGTTCAGTGCAATATATACAGAAAAATACACATATTTGGATACACATAATAAAGAGGCAAACCGGTATCTTGATCAAAAGCCTTTAAACTCCATCGCACAAGCTTTAACGTACATAGGTTAATTGCATCACAGTGCGTTACAAGCTAGTGATAAAAAAATTTCTCACCTAAGAATCCAACTGATGCCCAAAAAGCAAATTATTGACGGTAACTCTTTAAAATAACCGATGAAAATCCTTGTGTACTTATGCGATTTTCACATATCGTAGGACATTGGCCTCTGAAAGATGAACTTCATATACATAGGTTTATGTAGTTAATGTAAGCCGAAGCACTGAATCGGACAAATCTGCGATCAGTTAGCTCGCCGCCATTCTTAATCCAATATAATTGTGGCATCTCAACCTGTTATACCTGAGATTTAACTCAGCAGCTCATTAACCCAGCAGCTATCATTGGCGTTAGTCAGATCCAGTTGTCAAGGAGTCAGCGCTGTAATACCTAAAATATGCAGTGTTACCTTATTACTCCAATAGGCTATCAATGACTCAAATCAAAAGGAAATCGTAGTTCCCTACTGCTTACATCAACAACAGCCCTACTTAGTTTTCTCTTCTAAGTAATGCTGTAAGAAAGAGATAAACTGAGATTTAAATAGGTTTAATAAGCTGTGCGACACGATCAGCACTATTATTCACATTTTCCCTTTTGTTTGCAAACTTAAACGCGTATCATGTATCGTTACTTACATATTTATGAGGTAGCACAACTTTGAATTGCAGTTCTTTACAGTTTCACACCAACTTGGAATAGGCAAGATCATAGTGATGGCACACCTTTAAGGAAGAACTGATACTTAATGTAATACTATTTTGTGTGACAGTATTTTGGCTTGTTTATACTGCTCCAGAACTTTGCGTTCGTGATGAATCGTGAGTGGCTAAATTTAAGCCCTTGGCTTAAATTTAGCCACCTAGGGCTTTAACGGAAATCTAAGTAGGTTTCAGTGTCTTAAAATAAGGCGATAAAAATATATGCAAAATATGAACCTCATATATTATTAGACCGTAAACAAGACTGCGTCTTACGTAAATTACCTACTCAAAAAGCGCTTTAATCTTAATATATAAAATCCTTGCGTTACTGACTGACTGACAGACACGCTACAGCCGAAACTATTGGGCGCAGGAAGCTGAAATTTGGCATGTATGTTCCTTGGGGACCGTAGGGGTGCACTAAGAAGGGAATTCCTGAAATTCCCACGGGATCGGCCAAAACGGGTAAATATAAAAAAAAGGCAGGCGTAGCTGCTGGCGTCATCAAGTATTATTATAATAGGACTTAAAGACACGCTTTAATATGTTTCATAATAGGTACTTAAATACACCCTTTAATTTTTTATCATAAAACATGAAAAGGAAACGCAATACATTGGTTCAATATCACTGGTGATAAAGCGCATTGTAGAGGAAGTCATTGCAACCAAGTCAAAGATATTGCTAGACATAAGGTACCAGAAACATGCGAAAAGTGGGTGGCTAAATTACTTCGTTACAAGTAAGTACCTTCAGGAATGTATAGGCAACTATTGATGGACAGTATGGACACGAAATCGATAATTTAATAGATCATATCTTAAAATAAAAAAACATCGTTAGAGTTTTCTATAAAGGTATTATAAAAAGCGCAGCATCGCAGTAACTGAGCATCGACTATCATAAAGTGAACTTCGGGTTGCAAGTCAACTTGTACCCAGACTTGAAGCCCGACGATGAAAATACCACAACGTGTTACGGTTGCCCTGGTGTGTAAAAGTAACTTCATTTTCTGATAAAGATGTCAGTGTAAAAACTATCTCATCTCATCAATTGAATTCAAATTGTTTGGTTAAGATTTGTCTATATTTTTTAGATTTTATTTAGGCAAACCTAGAACTTCTGAACATTATGTAGAGTTTCTACAAAACACATTAATTATTAAATGTCCTACGACCGATTTCGACTATGGTGACTTGTCTTTATGAGTAGAAGATTAGCCAACTGCGCGGCATATATTAGGTATAATGCACAAGTGTGTGCGCAAACACAAGTGCACTCTCTCTTCCCTTACTCTCATAGTCCGATGGGAAACCTCATGCGACACGACCGGCGAGAGATTGGTGGCAGGACCAACGGCTTTACGTGCATTACCACCACCACCACCATCAATTATATAACTTTGTTCGACCCGGGAATCAAACCCGAGACCTCATGATCGGCAGTCGTTTACACTACCGCAGGACCACAGACTCGAGGCAGTCGAAACAGGTCTCTATCGAACAACGCGCAACGGTATGTGACAAAATAGTACCTAAGCTGTTCCAGCTCAAAAATAATAACATTATGAAACTTGCTGGCTCTTAGACCATTATAATCGTTTTAATTGTCCGTTATGATTAAATTTCGGTTGACCTTTAGAAAATTTATAATCGCTCGTACTATCGTCTTAGAGAAGATAAGAACATAGTTCCAAAAGGTTAAGGTTAGTTTAACTAATTAAAGACACCGCTTATATAAGGACTGTTGATAAAATGCAAGGATACTTGAAACTTTTGTATTTTCCAATATTAATTTGGCACAGCTATTTTAGATACTCATGCAAGGCCCTTATATTGTCAAATAAAAGAGGTTGTACTTCGCCCACCGTTTTCTTGTGTTTTCAATCTTCGTATTTGTACAGAAGCCGAAAATTACAAGTGATTGTGAATATTGTAACAAAAAGATGTATATTTAATGCAAAATAATGTCAATTTCTAAGTAATTTCTCCTAAATCGTCATTTTGGCTATAAATATCAAACCGCCCTCTGTTCAACTTGATTTGAAATCGGTCCACATACCTGTCGAGAAGGTAAACACAGTCGACTGCCCAACAGCAAGCATCAACAATAATATCTTTGTTTGTAAGTGAGCGCGGTCAAGTCTCAGCAAATACCCGGGTGTCTTTCACGCCGCTGATAAAGTGTCACTTTTTGTTTTCCTCCAACACCCTCAAGATAATTTTCATTTAAGATTTTCTCGCTTTTTTCCTTTAGAAGGATTTCGTCTAAGTCACTAAAGACTGTTCTTCTGTTTGGTAATCATTTGAATACAGTGGATTTATGAGCGGCATATCAATTTTTTGGTTTTATTCATTACTGGTGAGATGCTGAATCTGTTTTTATTCCCCCGATTAAATTTTATATTGAATGCAGCCAAATACTTTATACTGACAAGTATTAATATTAGGAAAAGTAGAAAGGAAGAAAGTTGCGCTTTTTCTTTTATTTACCTTTTTTATGAACATCGAATGTCAAATTAACACGACGAAAGACGCATTTAGTTTAAAGAAACAAATTATACGAGTAAATAAACCAAACATTTAATAAAGTTATGTTTTGTATGGTAATCGAAATAGCAAAACGTTACAAATGGAAGTTATGAAAAATATATTATGATTTTGTCATCATCATCATCATATCAGCCAAACGACGTCCATTGCTGGACATAGGCCTCCCCCAAGGTTCTCCACACATACCGGTCTTGAGCCGCCCGCATCCCACCGCCTCCCGCGATCTTGACGAGATCGTCGGTCCACCTTGCGGGGGGGCCTACCCCTGCGACGTCGTCCGGTACAGGGACGCCACTGCAGAACCTTGCTGCCCCAACGGCCATCGGTTCTTCGAGCTATGTGCCCTGCCCACTGCCACTTCAGCTTGGCTATCCTGAGAGCTATGTCGGCAACTTTGCTTCTACTGCGGATCTCCTCATTTCTAATTCGATCTCGCAGGGAAACTCCAAGCATAGCTCTCTCCATCGCCCTCTGAGTGACCTTGAGCCTTCTGATAAGGCCCATAGTGAGCGACCACGTCTCTGATTGATGATGATAATGATGATTTAGTACTTGGCACTAAAATGTGAAACAACGGATGAAATCTCTCACTATGCTTATTTCAAATACAAGCAAGACTATTTCAGACTTTAGGAGCTTTAGAACTTAATGTGTATTTTTAAAACTTGTAGTCCGAATATCAAATAATGATCTTTTTACAGTATGTGAAAATAGGCATAACGAAGATATTAACTACTAGCTGTTGGTTTTTTCATGGTGTTAGTTTCGTAATCACACAATTTCTCAAAATACTTCCAATCCTTTTGTAACTAGCTTAGAGGTGGAATACAAAACTATATTCCTCAGTAGGTGTCTACCTGTCTACGATTTAGTGCTTGGCCGTAGTAGAGCGGACGACACGCGCGCGGGCCGCGCGCTGCGCCCCATTTATCTATAGTGTTGAGGAAAATATAAAAACAAATGTAAAAAGTATATGGCGTTATGTTTCTAATAAGAAAAAAGATGCTGGAATACCAGGTACTATGTTCTATGAAACTCATAACACAAATGATCCTGAAGTAATTTGTAATCTATATTCAATTTTTTTTCAATCTGTATATAAAACTTCAACATTCGATTATGGCGGATGGCAGCCTTCTGAGACGTATGCAGATAACTGTGATGTAATAAACCACATCACATTTTCATGTGATCAAGTTCTGAAAGCATTGAAGGCATTAGATATAACTAAGGGACTCGGTCCTGATGGGCTGCCACCTTACTTTTTGCATAGAATAGCCGATTATATCTGCGTTCCATTTTTTTTTCAGTTCCAACATTATTTATAATAAATGTATTACAGAGGGTACCTTTCCTAGTGTTTGGAAGCGAGCAAATATAACACCAATACATAAAGCCGGTTCCAAACACGATATTGAGAACTATCGACCAATTTCAGTACTGTCCACCTTGTCGAAGCTTTTTGAGAGGCTGGTACACAATGCAATTTATCCCATTCTTCACCACATTATATTAAACCAACAACATGGATTTGTGCAAAAAAGGTCTACTGTTACCAACTTGTTAAATTTTACAGAGTATGTATTTAATAAAATGGATCAACAGATACAGGTAGATGCGGTGTACACAGATTTTCGAATAGCTTTTGACAAGATGGACCACGAGCTTCTTCTTCACAAACTTGCATATAATGGCATTCGAGGAGATCTCTTATGCTGGTTTGCGTCATATGTGACAAACAGATCCCAAAGGGTTGTAATAAGAGGATACCAATCTGATTCTGTGATTGTTACGTCTGGCATGCCTCAGGGGTCAATTTTGGGCCCTCTTTTATTTATAATTTTTATAAATGATATAGCTAACTGCTTCAATCATTCAACATTTTTGCTCTACGCAGACGACTTGAAAATTTTTCGAACAATTCGCAGACAATCAGATTGTAGTTTGCTACAAGCTGATTTAGACTGTTTCACAGAATATTGCTCAAGAAATAAAATTTATCTAAACATATCTAAATGCGTGTCGATTACATTTACCAAAATCAAAAATTTGTTAGTTAACACTTACATGTTATTACATACAGTCCTAACTAAAGTTTCCTTTCTGAGAGATCTGAGCGTATTACTTGATGAAAAGTTCCATCTTGATCAAAATGTCAATAAAATTGTCAGCAATGCTTACCGCATGTATGACTTTGTAATGCGATCCAGCAAAGATTTTAAAAGATCTAGTACCTATACACATTTGTACAAAGCGCTCATTAGGTACCAACTAGAATATGCCGTTATAATATGAAATCCTCTGTACAAGAAATACATAGATAACTTGGAAAATGTACAGCATAAGTTCATCAAAGCAATGCAATACCGTTGCCGCCACAGTTTTATAACCGATGCAAAAGCTAGCATCAAATTACCTGACTTAAAGTCCAGACGCCTTCTTCTAGAAACCAAGTTCCTGTATGATTTGTGTAATAACCGTTACGATTGCTCAGATTTGACGAATAAGTTTTGTTATATTATTCTGAGAACAATAATGAGACGCGAAGTGCGTGGACATACTCTTTTTGCTGTATCATCCTGTCGTACAAATGCAGGAGTCCGCGCACCATTGCACAGAACCTCAAAAAATTACAACGACTATTTTACAGATTTGGATTTGTTCATGATGTCAGCTGGTCAGTTTAAAAAATTGGTCATATGCAGTGTGCATGAATATTATTTATGCAGCGATACAGTTAACTTGTTTATTTCAATTGTTTTATCTTTGTCAATATTTAGTTTTATATAGTTAAAACTCTAATTTTAAAAAATACAACAGTTTAATGTCATATCTACCTCGAGCTCAGTTCTCGGCTTAACCCTTTGACGACCAAGAGACATATGTGTCCCTAGCCCATAATTTGAAAATATATTAATAATTAAGAAGCCTATTACGAATTATGATTTTTTGTTTGTTATTCAACATATTATTAATAATTTTTTCATTGACGGTACAACCTAGGTAGTACGATATATTTTCTATAAAATTTGTAATATGACTGTTCGCTAAGCGCGCACTTGCCCTATTTCTTAAAAGTTTTTAGGAACTTCAAATTGTTTTATATTTTGTTTTTTGTTGGGCTATAATCATTGCTTGGTAAGTTAATTTATATTATATTCATTAATAAAACCATAATTTCTGTTTTTTATAGTTATAAGACTTCATAAACATAAAGGGACACCAGTGTCCCAGTGGTCCGGAAGGGAGACTATTTGTAATAAATTGTTAACTTATTCAACTGATAATTTTGTGAATTATCTTCATTTTTATTGATGTTGTGTCAGATTATCTTAGCTATTTTAATTCAAGATTGATTTAGGTACTTCTATAAATTTTGATGGATGATAACAGAGATTAAGAAGATGATTTATACCTTGACGAAAAAGGTCAAACGAGTTTGAGACAGGATCAAGGGGTTTCTGATGATGAAATTGAAGATGTGCCTGTTCAATTTCAGGAATCAATAAGTTTGGCACCTGTACCATCGACGTCTATAACTTTTTTACCCATAACTGGAGCACAAAGTAGTTAAAAAACAGTTTTCAAGTGGAACTAAGGAACATATGTACGTGCCAAATCATTTTCGTGATTTTTATGATATGAAATATAATGGCTGCGAAGTACAGATTTTCCAAATAGTTGATGCTGATTTATTGACTCTCTTTGGCATATGGAATCGTTCGAACAAATCGAAAATATCTTCAGAAAACAGCATTGACATAAGGCAAGGCACATGTACACCACAAGTTTTGGGGCATATCGTGCGTAAAGTTGATGGAAAATAAAGGAATATACTTATTGATCAACTTTCTGAAACCTTTAGACATGGACACTGGAAGACGACGTAAACCTGGATCAGCGAAAAAAGTGAAATACCCTAAAATTTTATCACATAGTAAAAATATGGTAGGAGTAGATTATATACGTCTTGATCTCATAGTGTTATGAAATATATTGCTAATTGAAAATAAAATACTATCTTCGATAATTTTTTGATCTCTTAGATATCTCAGTGAATAATGCGCATACTGTCTACTCAAAGCTTCACGATGAAATCAAAACTAGCCTGGAGTTCAAACTAGTTCAAGATGAAAAAACGGTTTCTCTGTCAGGCAGCATGACGTTCCTACTTCAAAATCAAGTTCAGTTCCCAGATCTGCCAGACGAAGACAGTTTCCAACGCACCCCATTGATAACCAAACTTCTGGAAGAGATGTGTGAGTTTATTCAATGTTTAATAGAAATCCGGAAAAATAGTAATTGTGTTGCAAAGTACACCTTTTCTAGACTAATGAATGGAAATGTTTCACTGGATTCTACCTAATTACATACATACATACATAAATTGTATACCTATCGATAAACAAACAATTTTTCTGTAATATACTTGCAGTTTACAAAACTGCAATATATATATATATAATATATACGATACCTCAAAAACTAATAAAATCTCTAAAACGTTTAATATAATTTACTAGAACAAAAGGTACCACCAACGACCATAGGGACATATGTGTCCCAAAGAATTCCAAAAAATCCAAAACATTTTATTATATTTTAAGTTAAAATTATGTTTATTTGATGCCTAATTAACAGTTTCGTATAGTTTTTATCATAATATATAGTCCCATATCCTTGTGGTCCTGAAAGGGTTAAAAAAAGAAAATAAGTATGTAAAATATGAGGAAAACGCTGTGGGTTTCACATATGTTAAATATTAGTTTTTTTTTTTATAAATATATGAGGTAAGTGCACCGGTAATGGACAGCGTACCAGTTATGAACATTATTGATTGAGTCCTAAAAAATAAGGATTCTACAACGCTTTTGTTACCTGGCAATACTTTACCACAGAGAAAAGGGATTAAAGTGTCAAAATATTGACAGCTGATGTATGTCTGTGGTTCAGTTTCAAACTGGTGGAAAGATAAACAGCGCGTGTCACCAGTGATATAATTTTTTAAGTTGTTGTTTGAGTTTGATAGCGAGGTAAGTTGCTGATGAGATTTTTTGTCAATTCAATTAAGGTAATAATGAATAAATAATAAGTTTGTGGCTGAATTAACCTCTTTTCCAAACAATCTTAATTAAATGTATTGCAAACAACAACGTGGTTTGTTTTTTTTTTCCATGACTAGTACCTGTTATTATGACATGTCCTAGTTATGGACATTGTGTCGATTACTAGTGCAGGGCATTTTTTTTAAGATTTTAGTCGATTCTAGATTTATTTCTCGAAGTTAATGAAATATCTATTTTACATGACGTTATAAAGCTTTTTACCAGTAATGGACAGACGTATTCATTACTGGGGTGTCCATCACTGGTTCATTCCATTACTGTAGGTACTACAAACAAGATCTTTCTTACAGTACTTTATTTTATGATTAATAAGAACTCTTATTTTAGAATACGTAATAGCAAATAAAATTTGTTTCTAAACAAACAATATTTTTATTTATTTGTATCTATCAAGTGTCTATTACTAGGTGTCCAATACCGGAACACTGTCCATAACTAGGTGTCAATCATTGGTGTATGACTTGTCCATTACTGGATAATTTTAAGCCAATTTTATTCGTAATTTTATTTTTATGGAAATTACTAGAATGAATGTAGCATTCTCTTATTAGATGCTAAAAAACCATAACCAACTTTATCTACAGCCATTGCAAGAATCGGCCCGCAACTTTCTTTTTTGGAAATTTTATACGTACTTCATCGACCTTAAACCGTCCATCACTGGCAGCTGTTTGTTATTTTTTTAAAACGAAAGTCATCAGCAAAATTATGTTTGTAATATTTAATTTGTTATTGTTTATTTTTTGTGAATAACACTTGTAGTCATAAGAATCACCTGTAGTTGTCCAATTATACACTTTTAAGCACTTAAAATCGTGTCTAATCTTAATATATAAAATCCTTGCGTTACTGACTGACTGACAGACACGCTACAGCCGAAACTATTGGGCGCAGGAAGCTGAAATTTGGCATGTATGTTCCTTGGGGACCGTAGGGGTGCATTAAGAACGTATTTCCCGAAATTCCCACGGGATCGGCCAAAACGGGTAAATAAAAAAAATGCTGGCGTAGCTGCTGGCGTCCTCTAGTTATTTATAAAAAATCTTTTTGTCTTGACAGCCACCACACAACACTGTCAGATCACTTAAGAGAAGCTAACATTTAATCCCCTAAAATCATAACATTATTTTTATCTTGCAGTCAGATAAATGATAGACCTAACTATATTTTTATTGCAGTTCTTAGAAGCTAGTGTCGGTCATGAAATAAATATTATCTTTATAAAATGTCTAAAAAGAGCTGCATACTAAATGACTAATAAAGTAAAGAATACGCGATTATCCTAATTATTATTGTAAGCACAGACATCACAGCTCACGCATGCTGTATGCGAATACAGTATAAATAAGTTTCGTAAGTGATAATGTAAGTGTGGCAACAGTAGCTCATATACTTGCGCCGTAAGTTCGCTATTGCTATGAATAAAGTCGTTCAACTGACGATAAAATCGCGTTTGTTGAATTAACATTTTTATGGTTTGACAGCACACGGCATAAAACCCCATTCATTAGACAACAGCAGGGACCTTTACGCTTTGGTGCGCTATCGAAAGTATTGTCCCCGATTTCGCATCAAATTCTAAAAATTGGGCAAGTGCGAATCGGACTCGCGCACGAAGGGTTCCGTACCATCATCTGTAAAAATTGGTGCGCTATCGAAATTATAGTCCCCGATTTCGCAACAAATTCCAAAATTCAGCGACGGGAATATTCTTTTTTATATTTCTCTGTCTTTTTTATATATTTTTTATGATTGTCATAAACATGGAATGAAGGAGGTTTTATTAAACTTTGCATCCAATCGTTTACTTAACAAATTTTATGACATTATTATAAAACTCGGGCCAATCAAAACAAAAATATTGACATTAATGGATGAAAAGGCAAGGATCTCTGTAGTATAGGAGGCATAACAAACAATTAAATGTAAATCTCTTGTCCCTCTCGTTAACTAATAATTTGTACATTTTTAAGATAAAACTGCCATTTATTTCTCGAGCAAAATTGTTTCGCAAATGGGTATACTTGTTGAATTTGTTGCACTGGAGCCGGTAATTAGTTTTGGATTGGTGGCGTCGAGCGAGGACGGCGTCGGAGGGTGATGGCAGACGGGGCACAAAAATCACAAAGCCGCCCATTATAATGGATTTAGGAAGAAATTGTCGCGCTACTGTCCGGACAACGGAATACGGACACTTGAATTAATAAGACTACTTCACAAATACTAAAATAGATGGCAACTGTATTCTCAGGCTAATAACTCTTTTGCAGTCACAGTTTTAAGTCACGAATTTAAGAAGTACTGTTTAATTCCGTTATAAATTAAATCCTTTGGCTGTTTTGTTGATCTAGATGAGAGCTTTTTAAAAACTATGTAGATACTTATAAAAAATCGTGGAACTCATTAGTAAGATTTAGAGACTACCTGAACAGCTATTTAATTTATTTTTTATGATATCGTCACAAAGACGAGAGACGAGAACTATTTTTTGGTATAAAATTTACCATTATTCAAAGTTCAGTCATAGACAAGTTTCTTGCTGCGTAGGTCCTCCAAAGCAATATATTAGTTAATTTGGTTATAAACTTAAATATACCACTTACTTATATATTTGGTTTAGTAATGTACATTACCAGTGATTTGTTTGTTGAATATATTTGATTATTTTATTCCTTTATTTAATTAAACATCTACTTTAAATCAAGTCCTAAACTCTCAACTCAAACTCAATAGATTACCCCTAAACCAGATTCTTGGTAATCTATTTAGTGAACTGAGTAAAGAAACATTTTAATTTGGCTGTTAGATATATGCTTGATGTTGTTGATCCGAAACTCGTTTAGGAGGTATTCCCCGAAGCACACCCAAACGAAGCACACCCAGACGAAGCACACCTAAAGTATTCCACTTTGCACACCCGTAGGTGGGCTTCAAATAAAAAAAATTAAATAATTAATTTCCTATTCCACGAAGCACACCTACAAATATCACTCGCATAGTGCAGGGACTAAGAATAAGAAATAAAAATGTCGATAGAAGAAAATATTGTTTAATTAAAATACTAACTTAAATTTCTAACATCTTTCAGTTTCATTACAATAATGTGACACAATATTTGTCATTTTTGTAATCTTACTATAAAAAATCACAGATGGTTTCATATTTGCAATAAAAAGTTGGAAAAATATCAAAAACATTGTAAATATTGTTTTACATAGAGCTCAAACATGCCGCTTTTGCTGTGAGACAACAGTGAACAAAACGCGATTTTGCTTCGAGCGTGAGTAAAAGTAGCTTTATAATTTTTCAATCTTCAGTGTCACTAATTGACATTGTTCAGCCATAAATTTGAAACATTCGAATTTTACGGTGCTCTGTCTCTTTCACATGCATATAAAAAGTGAGTGAAAAAACAAACCCCTTCGAATTCGAAATTCGATTTTCGAAATCGACCTCAAAGAAAACACCTTCGGAAACGCATTAAAAAAATATATTTGTAATAAAGAACTTACTTTTTTATATGTTATTGTTTATATGTTTAATTTATTATTGTATTTTAATAAAAATAAGTCTAATTAATAGTATAAAATTAGTATTCAACCAATACATTTATATTTGGAATTACAACAATGATACATTAATTGAAAAATAAACATCAGGGACGCGGTATTAAAACGCGATTTAAAAAAGTAGCGGGAATAAAAATTTCGCTGATGCTGATACAGTATAGCGTAACGTGTTAAATTATATTAATATATAAAATAATCTAAAAAGATGAATGAAACTAGCGATGATGACTGTACTTTAACACCAGAAGAGTTAAATCAACAAGTGATTTATACAGAATTCAATCTATTCCTGTTCATTTCTATGTCTCCTAAGTAATAGGTATGTGTTCTCACTGGCTGTGGTGAAAAGTTATGTGTGCTACACGAGAGCAAAGTTTTTTGTATCTCGTGCTGTTGAGTCCCTCACTACGCTCAGGATTCTAACTTTGATTCACTCGCTACGCTCGTGAATCAATCATAGAATCCTTCACTTGCTCGGGACTCCAAATCAGCACTCGAAACAAAAAACAACTTTGCTCTCTTGTTGCACAAATAACTATTCTTCTATCGACATTTTTATTTTTTAGTCCCCGCACTATGCGAGTGATATTCGTAGGTGTGCTTCGTGGAATACGAAATTAATTATTTATTTATTTTTATTTGAAGCCCACCTACGGGTGTGCAAAGTGGAATACTTTAGGTGTGCTTTGTCTGGGTGTGCTTCGTTTGGGTGTGCTTCGGGGAATACCTCCGTTTAGTGGGCGTCTTTAGTAAGCTTAGTACAATTTATCTACACCTATTGAAAACAAAATACCTACTTACCTATACAAACTTAAACAGACAATGCTGTTTAAAGTTCTCAACTTTTGGAAAGAGTAGGTACAGTATATTGAACAAAGTCAATACAATAATATCAAACTGTGCTTATAGACCTTATAGTACAGTATAAGCAGTGTTATTAAAATCCCTAAGCCACTAACTGGGATAACGCTAAGAGAAAGAGAAAGAGCACCATAGTAATCGGAAACTTAATTTTGATTGACTGACACATAATTAAACTTAATTTACCGAACATATTAACTTACATAATGAGCTACTTCGTATGCGAAATTAATCAATAATGTTAAGGGCACATGCGATATCCATTTTGTGGTTAACTCTCAAAATACGATTGAACATTTTGAGGTAAAACTGGCGACGACTGCTACAACAAAATGGAAAGCTCGCTTCTCAAATTCATAACAGAAATGATTGGTATTTAGATTCTACGCCCACATTTGATGCAGGATCAATACCATTACCGGTATACCTCTAACAAATAACATCAGCGTGGCGGGAATTTCCACAATTTTCACACCGATTCGGAGAAATAAAGGTCGAACCGTCATTAACAGGGATAAAAGGCGGAAACGCGTATAAAGGGGTTGACCCCGTAGTATTTTACTGATCGCTGTGATATGGTGCCACGACGTCATTGTGAAAATGTCTTCTCCACTAGACAACTCTGCAGCGCTACATATGGTTAATATTGATCAACAATAGCAACAACAAATATTTTTTATACATCATCATCATAATATCTCTACTAGGTTGTTAATGTAAATATTTACATTAACAACCTAGTAGAGATATCAAAAGACTGCTATGCAGAGGGTATCGGATTGGAGTCCACGGCGCGCACCAATGACTTTTTGGTAAAGTACGTAAATCCCAAAATGTACTTTCAGGCCCTTCAATATTTTTACAATCTGGATCAGAAGACACGCACCAAATTCCTTTTTGGCAAATTTTATCTAAATTAAAACATTTGGTTCCGATTATTAAAAGAGTTCCCCGTGGGGCAAGACCATCAGTGTCAAAAAAATTGGCTGAATGCATAGGTCTTGTCGTAGGAGAGAACTCAACAACGGCCTGGGAGCAAATATTGACATTTCCTTATGGGATTTTACATGTTGATAAAAATCAGGCAGCCCAAAATTCATTGACATCCCAAATTAAGTATAATTGTCAAACTTCGGCCAACACTTTAGACACTAAATTCACGTCATACAAGCATAAATCGCTCTATCAATATGTGGCATCCAAATTAAGAAGGTGACATACGGGGCGCGTCTAGACTATTATTCAGTAGTGATGTGGTGGCGCCTTGCTCTCCAGAGACGCTTGCGGGTCTGAAGAGCAAGCATCCAGCGCCCATTAACAATCTCTCCTTTCCTGAAGCTCCCGACAGTGAAACAGAACATCTGATCAACACGGCCAATGACGTGTTAGCAGCAGTTTGCTCCTTCCGGAGTGGCTCGTCAGGTGGCCTTGATGCCTTGACACCACAGCATCTTAAAGATCTTGTGTGTGCAAGTGCGGGGGTAGCTGGCGATACACTTCTGAAGGAGTTGACTGCGCTAGTAAATATGATGCTCTCCGGTAATGTGGACGATGCCATCATTGACATCTTGTATGGGGCGAATCTATGCTCCCTTAACAAGAGGGAAGGTGGCATTCGTCCCATTGCCGTGGGTTGCACATATCGGCGTATGGCAGCCAAGATATGCTGTAAATTTTACAGCAGGGAGCTATAAGAAAAATTCCAACCCCTACAACTAGGTTTTGGTTCCAAAGGGGGTTCGCAGGCTGCTATACATGCCCTTTGCACGTACCTTGGAAGTGGTGATGGAGAGGTTATTTTGAAGGTTGACTTGAAAAACGCCTTCAATTCAGTGAATAGGTGACTTTGTGGGCACAAGCAAAATTAGAAACCCCCATTTTTTTTTAATTTCCTTGGCAATGTTACGGGTATCCTACAAAATTATTATATCAAGACAAGCTTTTGGAATCCGCAGTTGGATGCCAACAAGGTGACCCTCTTGGACCAGTAATTTTTAGTTTAGCAATACACCCCATTATTCGGCAAGTAAATTCTAAATTTACCGTATGGTATTTAGATGACGTGACCCTAGCAGGCGATGCAGACATACCGTCCTGAGTCCCGAGTGGACCTCATTTGCCTCCGACACCCGTATAAATGTTATATTATAACGAGTAATTATAGTAAATGGGTTTAGTTTTCTCCATACAATATGTACGTGAAGCTGCCAAATTAATTACAGTTTTGAAATGTTTCCAAACAAACCTCCACTATGAGTTGGAGTGGCTTACTTTAAAGCTTTAAAGCTTTTGAAAGCGCTGTTACATTGCATCCAAAGCTAATTGCACTTGAATAGTCTTGGAAGATTTTGAGCAAACTTATTCTTATTTTATACTCATATTGCACCGGTGTCTGTGTGTCTTGAATGACATTGTTGCAAAGCGCCGTCGCTTTACGTTTTTCCTTCAATTTCTATTTCTCACTGAATATGTTTTTAAACATAGATTGCAAATGCAATACTTATGTGATTGAATATCAAGTTACTTTGCCTCTAAAAATGTACTATTGTATTATTTATTCAATAACCATTTTAATAACAGCATTGACAAATCCGTTGTAATTAATACAATAATAATATACTGTTACTGTACTGTTGTCTTTAAGGGCAACTTTGCTGGTACTTTGAATCTAAGACTACAGAACAAAGGGCAGACGGAGCGCGCGGAACACTTGCGTGAGGCCACTAAAGCAAATACAAAATTGAAAAGCGAATACAAACTCGGCTCAGTGCGCTGCGAAGCATCGCACAGTTCACACGCCACGATCAATCCAGCTTTTAAATTCATAAAATGCCGTCTTGCGTTTTTAAACATTGTAAAAGTTGTTTCCAAAAGCAAAAACGGGAAGATGGAATATATTTTTACAGATAACTTTGGATTATTTGACTGTTTTATAATATTATTTCGATAAAATTCGTATTTCTGCAGAAAATATGTAAGTGTTGCCAGTTTACGTCGACGCCGTTCTCCCTGAATTAGGGAAAATGCACTTGTCAATTGATTATGTAATAATGATGGTCATGTTAATGAAAAATACATTAACGTAATGTAAAATTATATTGTAGATTATCTTTCTTCTTATAAATATAATAATAGAATTTCCATTAGTAAGTATATACATTGTTTTGAGTTCGATCCCCAAACGATCCAAATATTCGTGTACACATGGCTCCTCGTCAAGCTTTATACACGTTGACCTTTGTACCGTTCTTATGGCGTAGGGAATAAGTATCAAAATCGTACTGCAACTGTTTACTTGACTTGGCGCCGTGTGTATATTAAGTACAGAAACAGAAATCATTGATTGCAGCCATTATTTATTTTTAATTGCATTTTTTTTGGTTTTGATTAAATTTATGAATCATAATATTCATAATTTATTGTGTGCATGACAAAATGTTTATAGCTAATTAATATTTAGGACGCAAGCCTATTGCAATTAACCAAACATTTCCAGATACTATACTGAGAATATCTAAACAAAAAATAAACAACATATTCGCCGATCTAAGATCTGAACCCCATGATTGGTATTCGTAAATATATGTAGTTGGTATTATACATATAAGTATTTCTTCTGGATCGAGGGTATTAATCACAAAACATAATCTATTTATTTCTCAATTTACGAATAAAATTAGTTAAAACTTAACTCAGTACCTACATTTAAGAAATGTATTTATAAAAGATACATTAATGGTTTCTTTTATTTGAATCATTTTCACAACAGCATTACATACTAAAAGCATTAATTTAATCCATGGTAAATTCTTCAAAACCGCAAACGAATATAAAATATGTAATATTTTTATATCCGTTTGCAAAAACTATATGCAAGGTAGTGGGAGATTATTCATAATCTGGCAACTTTACACACACATAGGCGCGCGTGTCCGTACAGTGCCAGTCGCCAAAGGTCACGCACACATAGCTGTCAACATGCCTCACTTAGTCGGACGAATACGCTCCATCTGAGTCTTAAATCTGTGATTCAAACCATAGATAATATACTAATATGGAAAATTCAGAGCGAGCTCAGAAGCTAAGCCGAAAATTCGCTATGTGTGCGGAACTGTGCTGTGTTTACTTGCTGCATCACGCACACAGACGCCATTATAGAATTGCCAGTAACAACGTATTTCCCCAAAAAATAAGGTAAATTCATAATTTTTGCATGAATATAAGTAATTGTGTATTATAAATTCTAAAGTCACACTGTCTGCTTTTTAAGTTTTTACGACTGACTAACGATGGCTAAACCAATCTTGACGAAACTTTGTGCGCTCAAACGTAAGCACTAACAAGTGCCGAGTGATTTCCTAGTGAAATGCTCTTTATAGTAGGTAAGTACATAAAAGTTTTTATGTATGTTTCTGAGAAAAAATTAACAAAAATCAACAGCGAGTACTATGTGTGCGCCTTTGCGCTATGGTGACCAAAAAAGGCAACAAGATTAAAAGTTATAATATAATTCGGTCGGTAAGGTCATTCGTTCAACAACGAAGTTAGATACGCGTACCTACATTAAGGTAGGGTCGCCTAATCGGACGCTTTGTCTATGAATTAGGAGCAAGTTGCAAACAATTTTTTTTCTCATTTCTAAATGTTATTTTCTCAGTGGACTTGGATGTAAATTATCAACAATAAAGTATACTACGGACATCTTTTTTTAAATTTTCGTAAACACTACGGTCAGTGTATGAAACGTCGTCAAAGTGACATTACATTTTATCTGATAGTCCTTCAAAAAAATTCAATGAAGCCAAAGTTCGGACTATTGTCTAATTTCAACTCTGTAGCTATGGCATTAGAATGTATAATAGAGAAATATCCGGCCTTTAGTTGACAATACTTTAATACAAACCGATTTGAAATTCTGCACGATTTACACTGAGAACATTCATTTAAAATTTTTTGTTATTTTTTTAGTCCGATCTACCCTCCTACGGCCAATAAAAGCGTGACTGAGTTTGTCAAACTTTATCGACTCTACAGAAAGGGTACTTTAGGATAGTTAGGTAAGATCGGATGTGTAGTGAAGCCAAATAATATAACTATCATTATTTTTTTAGAAGATTTTTTGATCATTAAATAAAAAAAATTGTATTAGTAAACTGAATCAATAATTTTTTATTGTACTCTTACTTACCTATATATACCAATGTACTCTGTGTCTTACTCATTTGTTACAGTCTTATGTTTGATTAGCATGTAGGTATTGTAATGTACTTATTCTATGGCATAGACAGTCTTCTTCTTATTAAAAGTCTCTTCATGCTAGCATCAAATCAGAATTTTAAATACCCACATTTTTGGTAGTATCTTAAAGTTAAATTAGAACCAGATAACACATAACCAGAAACTCGACGAAATATTCGGTAAGCTTTAAGCGAATATTTAATTGAGTTTGCTGGTTCTAATTTACCTTTAAGATACAACTAAAAAGTAGGTATTTGAAATTCTGATATATTGCTTGCATGAAGAGACTTTAGAGCTGCGCGTCCACAGCATCGGAATCGGAGCGTACGGAGCGGACGGAGCGTCGTCATTTACAAAATGCCGATGGGGTGCGTCCACTGCATTCGGATTCAGCATCGGCAATTTAGGTATTTTTAAAGCAGGAGGACAGTGACGAGGATATGGTTGTAATTAGATTAATTTTCGGAAAATATCATAATGAACATTCTAGAGCTTGCGTGAGGATAAATGGGTCGTACACGGATTGGTTTACCATCGAAACAGGTGTTAGACAGGGATGTGTAGCGTCGCCGTGGCTGTTCAACCTCTTCATGGACAGTTGTTTGCAAGATTTGAAAAATAGTGACTGTGGATTAAGGATGAATGAGTTACTTGTCAAATGCCTCTTTTATGCTGATGATCAGGTTATACTTGCGTCTTCAGCGGAGGAGTTGCAGGAGATGGTAACAATCATGTATGGTGCGTTAGAGAGGAAAGGAATGAAAGTAAATGTAAGTAAAACGAAAGTTATGGTTTTTGAAAAGGAGGAATGCGTTACGGCTTGTAATGTTATGATCGATGGACAGCGAGTGGAGCAAGTGAATGAGTTTGTATATTTAGGTACGCTGTTTACAAGAGATGGTAAGAATGCAGAAGATATTGAAAGAAGAGTTAATGCAGGTAATAGAGTGAATGGAGCTCTGAAGGCGTTTATGAATAGCCAAAACGTGTCCAAAATGGCACGTTTGGCTGTCCATAGAGGGGTGTTAGTACCTACTCTTATGTATGGTAGTGATAGTTGGGTATGGCAGAAGAGTCATGAAAGTAGAATAAATGCTGTAGAAATGAGAGCACTGCGAAGTATGTGTGGTGTTTCTTTGACTGACAGAGTAAAGAATTGTGTGATACGAGAGTGTTGTGGGGTAAAAGAAGATGTAGTGACAAGCATCGAGAAAGGTATGCTAAGATGGTTTGGACACGTGGAGAGGATGGATGACGAAAGTCTGACCAAGCAGATATATAAGGCAAGTGTGGAATGGACAGGACGAAGGGGAAGACCTAGGCGGACGTTCTCTGACCAGATTGGAGACATCCTAAAACAGGACAGGTTAGAAGCACCCTGAACAGAAGAGCATGCATGAGGATTCTGATGGGAGTGAATGAAGCAAGAGAGATATGTCAAGATCGTTGCAAATGGCGCTCCGTAGTCTCTGCCTACCCCTCCGCGAAACAGGCGTTAGTCTATGTATGTATGTATGAATATCATCATATTCTGATTTATTAGAAGATGAAAATAGATTTTATTTGCCCAATTTCGTCCCAAATATTGTCTCTCCTAAGTTGATTATGTTAATGTTCATGTTTTAGATTATAAAGTTCTTCATACCTTTCCACTAACATAATTAAAACATCGTCGTTCATCGTGAATAAGTATTTTTGCCTACAGTTTAACGTCGCAAACACGTCAGAACTTAAAACGCTCGGAATCCGTGTGCGTTCACTGCGGATGACGTCATCAGCACAAGCACAAATACCGGTCTCAGGCGCAGGAATGCCGATCCAGTGCACGCAGTTTCATATAAATTAATACAAAGCAACAAATCCTTCCGCTCCGATTCCGATCCGGTGGACGCGCAGCTTTAGTACCAGTTTTTCCCAAAACTCGATCATTGAGTGTAGATGTGGGTATCTCGTAGATTTCTGAGGCAGCATAATTAGATAACTTTTTATCTTTTACTTTCTTTACAGCTTCTTCCAAGTCATTTTCGTTATAGGTGGTCGTTTGAAGTGAATGTCTTTGGTATTTCATAGGCATGATCAATCAGATCAGTAGACATTTTCACCAGTCAAATTACTCAACTGGATTAAAATACCGACTATACCAGTACCTACTACTATATTACATGTAGATTAACAAAAATAACATCAGTGACATAACAGACCTCCGGTCTTGCCTTTGACCTCTGACAAATAGCAATCAGGCGTCTTAAATTTAATAAATTATTAACAGTAATTGATATGAATAAGATTGAGAACCATTGTATTTTTTTATGAATCCTAAGATCGGATTTTTTTGTCCGATGTTAGGCAACAGGAGGAAAGTCCGGATCTACGCCTACAGACATCTTAGACCCAAACAAAGGATACAATTCTAGAGAGCATTTGCTAATTCCCCGCAAAAATCAACTTAGAAAGCAGTGAAATGATGAAAACTTGCCAATATTTCACAACAAACTTTTGGAGGAAAGATCGGATCGCCAAAAATGTTACAAAATTGACACAGTTATTTCAAAGCACCAGTACACACGTCCTGCTCATCGCAGGCCGTACCGCGGTATACAGAGAGGGGCTAAATTTAATGGCGCAGGCAAATATGTTGCTATTCATCAAAAATGTCGCTTTATTCGCGGTAAATTCTATGCTTCCGGTCTTATGTCACATCCGATCTTAGGCGACCCAACCTTACAAGACAATACTAGACTTTAGATACAAGCCTTACAATACAAAAACGGAAAATCGAGTGCTTTTAGACGATGTCGTCTTAGCCGAGTTGACGTGACAAATTTGTCGTAGCCGATTGGTACGTACCAGCCAGCGGTGTTTGAAAGGTTAAGTTTATATATGTAACTACCTAATTCCTTTTTTTATTATTACTGTTAATATTTTCATTTTGGTAAGGAATGTGTAAATTAAACTGGGACAATTTCAAACCCAACTGGCAACACTCCGCTCGTACTTAGATTTAGTTATTATGATTCACAGTATTTGTATTATTAGGCAATCTACGTAATAAAATTTATGTCTGACCGGTGGAATGATACTCCAGCAACCATAAAATCTTTTTCTGAAGCATTGTGGCACAATAACACTGTACAATATGTTATAATTTCGATTAGGTATTTTGCGGGAGATGCTTACGCTACCGTGCGACCATGTGCGACTCGGACAACAGACAACGCGGCCGCCGATTGGGTCAAATGAACTGCGCGTATTACGTGCGCGTACTTGGTTTCTGTAGGTAATAATTCAATGCTAAAAGCACTTAATATGTCTGAGAAGATCATTTTGATATAAATAACTCTCAGGATTAATTAACAACTAGTTTCAGGCGACGGAATCCAGCAAAATCTCCGATCAGTCGCAATGTGCGTTGTACTTAGGTACCCGACTTAACCTAAGAACATAACGAGTGTTTTTATTTTTTTATAGTTTTAAACACATACATACATACATACATAACGTCACGCCTTTTATCCTCGAAGGGGTAGGCAGAGGTGTATTTCTACACCCACTTTTCGCCAGATATACTTTAGTCCCACGTAATAAGGGGCCGTACCGGGCACATTTCCAGACTCCGTGCTGCTACTGAGAATTTCGTGACAGAAAAACCCAATAACACTGCCCGACCCAGGAATCGAACCCGGGACCTCCCGATCCCACGCGCACATTTATGCCGCGAGACCAACGAGGCAGTCGTCTAGGGTTTGATGTCGAGTTTTCCGTCTCTACACAAAGATGGTATTTGCATCGTGTTATCCCTTAGTCGCCTCTTACGACACCCACGGGAAGACAGGGGGTGGTGACACTTGTATTCTATGCCGTCAACCACACGGCAATTTTAAACACAGATA
The DNA here is from genome assembly GCA_944739405.2 of Euclidia mi. NCBI lineage: Eukaryota > Metazoa > Arthropoda > Insecta > Lepidoptera > Erebidae > Euclidia > Euclidia mi. The sequence continues at coordinate 43,233,638 of OX123187.2, forward strand.
TGAGAATTATCAGATGTAACGCACGGCACAGTTGCGTGCGGCCACTAAAGCAAATACAAAATTGAAAAGCGAATACAAACTCGTCTCAGTGCGCTACGAAGCATCGTACAGTTCACGCGTCACGATCACGTCAACTTTTAAATTCTCAAAATGCCGTCTTGTGTTCTTTAAACACTGTAAAAGTTGTTCCTAAAAACAAAAACAGGAAAATGGAATATCTTTTCACAGGTAACTATTGATAATTTGACTGTTTCCTAATTTAATTTCGATAAAATTCGTATTTGTGCAAGAAATATGTAAGTGTTGCCAGTTTTTGTCGACGCCGTTCTGCCTGAATTAGGGAAAATGCACTTGTCAATTGATTATGTGATAATGATTGTCATGTTAATGAAAAATACATTACCGTATTATAAAAGTATACTGTAGATATATCTTCTTTCTCATAAATATAGTAATAGAATTTCAATTTCCATTAGTATATACCTTACATAATATTGTTTTGAGTTCGATCCCCAAACGATCCAAATATTCGTGTACACCCTGCTACTCGTCAAGCTTATAAACTTTGACCTTTGCACCGTTCTTATGGCGTAAAGAATAAGTATCAAAATCGTACAGCAAATGTTTAGCTTGACTTGGCGCCGTGTGTACATACATACTTATGGCGTAGGGAATAAGTATCAAAATCGTACAGCAACTGTTTAGCTTGAATTGGTGCCGTGTGTACATACATACTTATGGCGTAGGGAATAAGTATCAAATTCGTACAGCAACTGTTTAGCTTGACTTGGTGCCGTGTGTACATACATACTATTTATTTCTCAACTAATCGACGCCAGCGGCTTCGCACGCACATATTTTCTTATTTCTCGTTTTGCCCGATCCCGTGGGAATTTCGAGAAATCCCGTCTTGGTGCACCCCTACGGTTCCCAAGAAACATACATGCTAAATTTCAGCTTCATGCGCCGAGTAGTTTCGGCTGTAGCTTGTCTGTCAGTCAGTCAGTAACGCAAGGATTTTATATATACAGATTTACGAAGTAGTTAAAACTTAACTCGGTACCTACATTTAAGAAATGTATTTATAAAAGCATTAATTAAATCCATGGTAAATTCTTCAAAACCGCAAATGAATATAAGAATATTACATAACTATATGCAAAATACTGGGAGATTATTCATAATCTGGCAACTTTTCACACACATAGACGCGCGTGTCCGTACAGTGCCAGTCGCCAAAGGTCACGCACACATAGCTGTCAACGTGCCACGCTTAGTTGGACGAATACGCTACATCTGATTCTTGTTAATAAATCTATGCTTTGAATAAACACAAAGTTCTCTTTAAAAAGGTAAGCTGAAACGTACAGTTATGACGTCAAAAGTCGCACTACACTTAAGACAATGCTACCAACCTATGCGGTTGGTAGCATTGTCTTGTGGTGTCGTGGACAACTATTGTTCAAACACTCTATCAACAAAAGCAGTAATGAATACACCTCGATATTTACGAGTATAACTGCATCTGGTTGTACTAACGAATCCAATTTCCTTGTTGCGGCACTGCATTGTAATGAACAGCGGTTTTGTATGCGCTATGCGGATGGGTCAAAAGTGAATTAAAACTTGTGCCTGGTCGCGATCGATGCTTCGGTAAAGTGATCAACGCACAATTACTCGGTCCGAACTATGGACGTACGTTTTATTGCAACAGTGCAACCGTGTTTCACTAAAAAATTTTTGGGGTGGACTATAGCTTTAGTATTACGCAGCTGTTTTAATTAGTGACCTTGAAAAGTTAATATAATTGCCTTTTCCTTTTTTATTGTCAAACAGTTTTTATTTCATTTGACGATCCATACAAGACGTTTAAGCGGTTGAACTTTCGAGTACAAAGCCAAATAAACTTAAATATTTACAAAAAATTTATGGTACTCCTTGTTATTGTCAAATAAATTCCCTCTTTCAGATTTCATAAAATTTCTTGGAACAATGTGTGGCTAAAAGTGTTTGCTCCACCCGTGCGGATGGGGCAGAAAAAAATAATGTTCTTAAAATTTGATAAGCTTTGTAAACAGTGCACTGTTGAGCATTCTTTATGTGTGTGTATATCGATGGAGTCGGAGGTCCTTAGATATTCCAGAGACACAGTGTCGACCACTCGATACTACGTGATTCGCTTGGAGAAAACGGTCGGCAAACACTTCCGTGGTTTGTAGGAATACATGTGCTCGGGAGAAAGAGAGGCTATGTTTAACCTGCACTTTTAACATACACACGTATGAGTTGAGAGCTTGGCTTTAACATGGGAGGAACATGTTTGGGTTGTCTAGTCATCTGTGACATTGAGTTGAAGTTGGAGTGCATTTTAATAATGGTATGCTGTTCTGTTTTCTTTTTTATAATCAGTATTATTGTGTATTTTATCATCACCTTGTTTTATGATCAGTCTCACTGCTGAGCACAGGCCTGTTCTCATGATGACAAGGGTTAGGCCAAAGTCCACCATGCTGCCCAAGCTGGCAGACTTCACATTAGTCCATATGCAATTTTTCTACGATTTTTCTTTGACGTTTTCCTCGATTTTTTTCCTTCACGTTTTAGCAAGCGAATTTAATACACACTTAACTTCGAAAGGTCATCTTCGTCGCAAATGATGCGCGCCGGGGATTTGAACCCGAGACACTCTGTGTAACAGTGCGTTGGTCTTAGGATCAGGAGCAGTTAATCTTAGTTTTAAATTAATTTACTGTTTCTGAATATTTTTATGCTCTGGGATAGCAATTATAAGATTGTATATGTAATTTTGGCTAAGCAAGTAAGCTATAATTTATGCTGCTCTAAAACTACCTGTCATGATTTCGGTATAAACCTTATTTATTAAATGGCGACTAATAGTTTCAAACTAAAAGCGAATTACTTCGTATTTGAAATGTGCTAAACCCTTTCATTTGATATCCATCAAGGCATCTTTTACCCGCTGTCATAGTACAAAACTATGTATGCATGATATTGATTTCTATTTATCACCATCAACCATAATCTCTTAACTAGTAGAATGAATGAAGTCAATTTCTGCTCTACTTTATGATAAGATACTGAGAACAGATGGACATCCATATCATGACAGATAACAACATCAAGTAGATAAATCGTCTGAAATCCGGCAAAACACAACTACAAACAGTACTGATATTTTTAGTACCGGCTGTAGTACCGCGATACAGAGTCTAAATTATACGAATATCGTTCGTTTCGGGTGCGGCGTCACGTTGCAGTACTATAAGTCGTAGCTTGATTCAGAGCAGTGACACTGCACGGTGGATGGCTGCTCGATCATTAGGTATAACTTGCTCGTCGTTCACTGCGAACCGGACCAGATAATAAGCTACAGATGCGGATAGCAAATATAACTTATGCTGTACACTGCTCGAACATTTGTTAGTTTAGACAACTACGTGTTGAATCTATTGTGTTTATTGTGGCTCAGTCATTGCCCATCGGTCCTGAGGATGTCTCGTGGAGAGGCGAAACACGTGTCGAAGCATAGTCGGCGCATAGAGCGGGATACTGCACGTCAGGTATTTTCCTGGAACCCTTTCCGCATTATTCCATGTATCCCTCATCCTTTGTCTTTAGAGGAGTTCGGTATTGTCAACCTTTTTCTATTGCAATATTTGGGGTGGGCAATCCGAGGGTGCGTGGTGGGTTGCTCTTTCCTTCCATTAGGTACAATGGAGTTCCGCCAAGTAACGCCTGATTCAACCAACTATATTGTGTTTATTTCCAACTAATAGTACGACGAATTTTAATATGGTGATATTACACTTCTAAAGGGAACCTTCAATATATTTTTTAAAAATAAATAAATACTTCTAACTTAAATAACTATCGGGCCCCCTAAGAGAAACAGATTAATAGATAATAATTCAACAATAAAACAGCTATAGGACTAGTATAACGTTTTATACTTGACTAAAAGTTTTAAAAACTCTGTAATGTATCTTGAAATCAGAGAGTAGATAAAACTAAATACGGTAAATTGGAAATTTATCAGCAGTCCCTACGTATATAAAACATGTCAAAAGTCGTGGTTTACAGGAGCGCAATTTTAAGCTTCAAAATGACCTGGACTTTATCAAAAGTACCTTATAAGTTATATTTATTAATTCCTGAGCTTCACAAGCATCTTATGCAGTATTTTGTGTATTTGCAACATAAATTATTAACTTAGATATATTATTACTCATATTGCACCTTTATAAATAACAGTACGCAGTTTACAAAACAGTTTGCGTTTTAGTGTGCATCCACCATCAGAGTTTGAGTGAACCTAAACGATAGCGCCATTAGTAATTACAAACAAAGATTTTTTGTAAGCAGAAAATATATTTTAATTATATTTGTGACGTCGCATCGAGCGATGCACAACTACAGCGCTGGCCCCTACCACTTCTCCTGCCGGCCGCTCCCCTCCGAGCGGCAAATAAATATCGCGGCGCGACAGCGAATCTTCCCTTTTGAACCCTGGACGCTGCCTCAGTTAAGTGCTGCCTTCTTTTCTGGAGGACCGAAGCCTCGTCAGCCTGCCTGCCTACCCTGCCCTGAGTCTTAACTCTTGCTACTAGCTACCGGGTTTATATTGTGTAACGCTTCTTAGCAATTATATTTTGTAACGAACGCTATGCTTCTTTAATTTATCTCTCTACACACACGAATAAACGTTACACTGGCGCCCAACGTGGGGCCAATGACTCACCGCACCTTGTGTCTTATAATAATTTATCTATTGAACAGAGAGCTGCCGCTGATAACATTATTTCTAAATTTTCCGATATTTCTTATAAAAAGCGGGGTCTCGGTTGTACAACTCTCATTACTCACTCTATTGACACAGGCGATAGCCCACCTATTCGTCAGCGTTATTATCGTATGTCTCCCGATAAACAACGCATTTTGATACAACAACTAGACGAAATGTTGAAGGAAGATGTCGTAGAACCCTCTGCCGAAGTCCGTGGTCTAACCCGGTTATTCTAACCCCTAAAAAGAACGGCGAACTAAGATTTTGCTTAGATAGTCGTAAATTGAATTCTGTTACTAGAAAAGATGCTTATAATTTGCCCTACATTTCGGAAATTCTAGATAACTTGAGAGATGCTAAATACCTATCTAGTTTAGATATTTCTAAATGTTTCTGGCAGACGTTAATTAAAGAGGAGGATCGTTTTAAGACCGCTTTCTATGTACCTACTCGTGGCACGTTTCATTTTAAAAGAATGGCGTTTGGTCTAACAAACGCACCCGCAACTCAGCAACGTTTAGTCGATACTCTGTTTTACGGTCCTGAATTTGAACACAAGGTCTTCTGTTTTATCGACGACATTGTGTGTATATCGTCAACGTTTGAAGAACATATTACGCTTTTATTACGTATTTTTATTGAAGAACGAACGGACTGTCACCGAGAGCAGACGTATTTCTATTTTTAGTGCCCCGCAAATCTAATACTTCCGTTACAGTAATAAAACCTATTGTGCCGTGAACATTCTAAGGTGATTAGTGACCTTATACAAATAAGTGTAAGTGACGAGACATTACCACAGTGCGCTGCGTGCTTGCGCGGTGCCCTACTTCACCTCCGCGAGACAAGAACAATCGCCATTTTTTGACTCGCTCACACAGGTACTCTGCGTTCAAGCACTCACTGCAACTATTTACGCCCACCTACATTATTAACGTCAATGACAGGTATTGATTAAAGTTATAAACAAACAATGAATGTAACACGTTCTCCAACGACTACTCAATCCAAGTCAGACAATTTATTAACTACATGCTCAACGACAAATTATGTTACTGGTACGGGCTCACAACCCGACTTATCCAAGATAAACGAAGAACTAAGCGAAGCGCAAATAACTTACCGTAAACGTAATTTAGAACGGGTTAGGCATGATTGTCTGTGTTCCGAAGAAATTAAACTAATGAGAAGCGATTTATCGCGCGTCTCTTCTCTGTTAGAAAAATATATTGATTCAAATGCGCAAATGATAAAGGAAATGAACGCAAGTATCGTCGAAGTAAAGTATGAATTGGCCGACTTACGAGCGTCGCATGAGCAAACAAAATCTTTGATTACATCTAATGCGGCGGACATTACTGCACAAATACAAAATATTCAATCCACGACAACACAGCTTACTACTGAACAGTGTAACATAAAAAGCCAACTAACTCAGTTTGAAAACAAAATTGTAAGCAACCAGAACAAAATACAGAACCTGGAAACAAATATTAGTAAAATACAATTAGACCCCAATCTTCACAAAGTGAATTGTCCGTTAATGAACAAATATTTCGTGAAATTTAAGACCGAAATAGGAGACAAAGTAACATTATCATAAGCGGTATATCGGAGCAGATCTGCATTAACACACAGGAGAGGAGTCTTAAAGACGAATCTGATGTTTTAAATGTTATAACAAGCATAAATCCGAACATAACGAAACCGAACAAAATATTTCGCATTGGAAAGTACAGTTCCGGTAAAACGCGCGGAATAAAAGTCTGCTTCAACAATCCTGAACCAGTAATGTTACTACTACGTAGCAAGGGAAAATTACCGGACAATATCAAGTTTTACTCGGATCAAACGCCCTCCCAGCAAAAATATTTTCAGACTGTTAAAAATGAACTAGCACGCCGGACTGAACATGGAGAAACTGATCTAATAATTAAATACATCAACGGTATACCTACCATTATTAGGCAGAATTCAAAAAACTCCGATGCCCAATGAGTAATAATCATACTACAAAACCTATAACCTACCAAATAGTGCACGATTATCTGCAATTGAATACTCAAAAATCCCGCCTATCATTTCTTTACTTAAACGCACGCAGTATATGTAAAAAGGGCAAGCTTGACGAACTAAAATGTATCGTAAAAGCAATATCAACAACAGTGCACATCATATTACTTACAGAAACATGGATACGAAACGATACCCAGGCCTTACAGCTACAAATACCAAATTATACACACTACTACAACTATAGAACGGACATTAGAGGAGGTGGAGTATCGGCCTATATACAAGATGATTTAAAACATAATCTCACTCAATCTACGTATCAAGATGGCAACAATTACTTATGGGTATATATAGAGAAATTTGCGATAGAGGTTGGCGTTGTCTATAATCCTGGAGACACTAATTTAGAAAAGTTTTTGGATACATATGATTCACAATTACAAGTACGAAAACGAGCAATAGTCTTTGGTGATTTTAACATCGATCTTTTATCTAAAAACAAAACATTAAAAAGGTACAAACAAAGACTACACGAATCGGGACATAAAATACTTAATAAAGTCAACCAAGCCTATTGTACACGAGATTCAACTACAAAGAAATCCATCCTGGACCACGTAAGCACAAACTTGAACAATGAAGAATATAATTTTGCAATCATCAACTCGTCTTTCTCAGATCACAAACAAATCTATTTACAACTAAATAAGTGGAAACCCCCAAAACTACGACTAAACTATGAAACTATAGATTACAACAAATTATACATTACTATTGAATCGCATGGACTAGAAAATCCTGCAATCAGTTATGAAGAATTAGAGACTACGTTAATACAATGCATCAAAAGAAATACAACTTCCAGAACTAAAATCGTGAATCCACCACGCGAGGAATGGGTTAACAACGAAATTATTATCGGGATCAACTTAAGAAACTACCTATGGGTGCAGCATAAAAAGGATCAAGAAAATGAGACATTACTAATTGAGTTTAAAAAAATCAGACGAAATTGCTAGATTAATACAATTTACTAAAAATTCCTACTTCTATAATCAATTTATGAAATATACTAACACTCCTAAAAAAATGTGGACCCTTATAAACAATTTAGCTAACAATAAAATTTATCAAAATAGCGCTCCTTCAAAACTCATTGTTAATTCTGACATTGTTACTGGCACAAAGGAAATATGTGAACTTTTTAATAAATATTTCTCAACCATAGGGTCAGTACTTGCGGAGAAAATACCTAGAAAATTTCATGATTGTTCTAAAATATTAGAATTAAATAAACAATACGATGCCAAAAGTCACTCACTTACAACACTGCAGCCCTGTAATGCTGAAGAAATCATAAAAATTATCAAAGACCTTGATGCCAACTCTAGTAGTGGTATTGATAAAATCAGCATTAAAATTATAAAAAACTTACAAAATCTAATCTCACATGTGCTGGCAAAATGCTTTAATAAACTTATGACTGACGGGGAGTTTCCCAATTCCCTGAAGGTTGCAAAAGTATCACCAATCTATAAATCTGGACCTAAGACCGACCCTGGTAATTATCGACCGATCTCTGTACTGCCAGTCATGTCCAAAATATTAGAAAAACTTATACATAGTCGCTTATTAAATTACTTTGATTCCATTAACTTTATATCAGATCGCCAATATGGATTTAGACCTAAAAATAATACTACAGTAGCGACAATAGATCTAGTAACAAAAATCAGAGACAATATAGATAAAAAGAACATTGTTCTGGGTGTATTCATAGATTTTAAAAAAGCGTTCGATACTGTAAGCCACACATTACTTTTAAACAAGCTCGAACATGCTGGTATCCAAGGAAACGCACTCAAAATGCTAAAATCTTATTTAACTAACAGACAACAGATAGTTAAGATAAATGACGTCGAGAGTAGTGCTCTACCCGTCACATACGGAGTACCCCAGGGATCCATATTGGGACCACTGTTATTCTTAACTTACATAAATCAGATTGCAGCACTTAATCTTCATGGTCATATAACTTTATAAGCAGACGATACTTGCTTATTTTATTTTGGAAAAAACATACATAATATCATTTCACAAGCCCAAGAGGATTTAGATATATTATTCGAGTGGTTCCAATACAATTTACTATCTATCAACATTTCAAAAACATGTTTTATTATATTCAAAGCTAAAAACAAAAAGATTCCAGATCATAGACCATTAACTATTGATAACATTCCGCTCGAACAAAAACAGTGTGAGAAATACCTTGACTTAAAAATTGATAGCAATCTTAACTGGAACAACCAAATAGATTATATTAAAGATAAACTCTCGTCACTCACTGGTTCTCTCTACAACTTAAGCAATTGTATACCTAAAAATATTCGTTTTACTATTTATAACTCTCTTGTTAAATCACATTTACTATACCTAATAGAAATTTGGGGCAACTCAGGTAAAACAAAGTTGCAAGAACTACAAAGAGTACAAAACAAGATCATTAAAATATTATTTCGCTATCCACATTTGACACCTACTTATAAAATTTTTGAAGAAACTAAATTGATGAATATTAAGCAACTTTATATGTATACCACTTGTATTCTGATAAGAAAAATTTTAGACAAAAAAATTAAAACCAATTTATCATTTACCAAAATTTCGGAGGTATCTAAACGTAGCAGGCGTCGCCCTAGTTTACTTGTATTACCAAGACCTCGTACAAATTTCTAAAAGAAACATCACCTATGAAGGAGCAAATATTTATAATAATATACCGTCTAACATTAAAAATGTAAGCTCGTTCAACATTTTTAAATCTCAACTGTCTAAATATATAATAAAAAACTTTTCTTATTCAAAGTTAAATTAATCCAGTCGAGTAATATAAAAAATAAAAATGTTGAGCGGGTACCTATATAACACTACGCATTTTGTCGCTTTTCTTGTTTTAAACTACCTTACCGGCTAATGATATTACTTATTAAGTCTCTAGTGATGTTACAATTGTGTTACGTAAACAGTTCATTTTACTTACTTATCTCGGTGGCGGTTAATTAGATAATTAAACTAAATGTTATTTTGTATTCTCATGTAAGTGGCGTAATTGTCTTTTTGGGAATAAATGATTTAAACCGATTTTCGAAAAATTGAAAATGGCAAATCTCACTATAAACTTAGATAAGTGTAATTTCTTTCGGGATAAAATAAAATATTTAGGTTACGTTGTCGATTCGCAAGGTCTCCATGCGGATCCTGATAAAATTGATGCCATAATTAATTACCCTACCCCTTCTAATAAAAAGGAACTACGTCGTTTTCTGGGCGTGGCTTCATGGTATAGGCGATTTATTCCAAATTTTAGACGTATATCGTCACCTCTAAACAAATTAACCTCTCAAGGTAAAAAGGCTCCCCCTTTTTGTTGGTCTAAAGAGGCGGACCAGGCTTTTATCAAGTTGAAAGACTGCTTGTCCTCTCCTTCTATTATTTTTATCTTGTCCGGACTACTCCGAACCTTTTGAGATACACACGGATGCTCACCCACAGTCCATAATGGTCGTTATAGTAATACCGAATTCTTTTATCTTTAAAATCCTTTTTGTTTTAACTCAGTGGTTAAAACTGTAATCAACTGCGTCTCACGGGTTCGAAGTTTCTTGAATCTATTTGTTGTGCTAATCACCTTTTTTACGTTATAAAGTATGCTCGGAGATATTAATATTAACCCATTCTATTTAGCGAGCCGCTAGCGCGCTTTCTAAATAATACATTATCCCGCGCACTTAAGGCTTACTCTCGTCTACATTCGTCTCGACTACCTGCGTTGAGTTTTATGACCTGTCACTCACTCTTTTGTTGTCGCGTTGACCTTTTTGTTTTAATTGTTTTATGCAGTAATATTATAACAGATATTCCATAAACTGAGCAGCTCTTTTGTATTTTATTTAACTTAACTTATATATAAGAATTCTAAACTATTGTTTTGAAGTGTCACCAATAAATATTAACTATTTATTCAAGACTATCTCGGTTATGCTTATGTGTAATCCTCGACGTGTTTTGCATTCAAGCAGGAACCGGATTGGTTTGAATGATAGTTAGTGCACTGGTTGTGAGTGTGTCTGGCATGTGTGCGAGATATGAAGGATTTTTTTGTTGTTAAAGGGGTCCATTGAATGCGTGATGTATGAATGGTTGGGGGTTATACATAACCAAATTTCTTTTAGGTGGTGTTTGCAACTTAAAAGACTGACACCACTTCGCCTTCTCTGTTCCAGGCGCTGTCGGCGGCAGGGGGCCAGGGAATTTTTCCCCCAGGAAAAATTCCGGCCTAAAGGGGGGAGTGTGTGACGTCGCATCGAGCGATGCACACTACAGCGCTGGCCCCTACCACTTCTCCTGCCGGCCGCTCCCCTCCGAGCGGCAAATAAATATCGCGGCGCGACAGCGAATCTTCCCTTTTGAACCCTGGACGCTGCCTCAGTTAAGTGCTGCCTTCTCTTCTGGAGGACCGAAGCCTCGTCAGCCTGCCTGCCTACCCTGCCCTGAGTCTTAACTCTTGTTACTAGCTACCGGGTTTATATTGTGTAACGCTTCTTAGCAATTATATTTTGTAACGAACGCTATGCTTCTTTAATTTATCTCTCTACACACACGAATAAACGTTACATATTATTCCTTTTTATTTTTTTTGTTTTACGAGGTGGAAAATCCCTTCGGATCTCCGACTCTTGGGGGAAATAAGAGCCGGAGTATTGGTGTTTCCACTAAAAACCACCTCGAATGCCGCAATGTACCCGTGTGTCGGAGGGTGGGGCATCACCTAAGCACTCGTCGCCACCCTCCGACGGGTATTGGCCCGCCAGATGGTCAGGCGGGCCCCGAACAAAGCCCCCTTGGCGACGGATTAAGGTGTTGGACTCCACCGCCAAAACGCCCAGCGGCCGCAGAGGATAGGGAGGACGGCAACGCAACACCGCATCTCCTCTTCCTCTGCGGCCCCACCGCGACGCATCGAATGGTGCGCCCCCATTTGGTCGCGGGAGATAGGGCGCGCGGCAACGCAACACCGACACGCCTCTCCTCCCGCGACCGCACCCGACTGCGAGGGACAGACAGAACTGTCCCCCGCACCCGCACCGTTGGACGCATCCTGCGCAGGCCCCTCCAAGCCCACGCGGAGCGTCCCCTCCTGGATCCCTCTTAGCTTCACCGCGGGTAACCAATCCACGGTTACTGAGCCCCCCCACCACGACAAGGTGGAGATCCCACGGGGGGAATTATATTATTCCTGCGTACTTATTATAAACCTCTCATCAGATGACAAGTGTCTTTAATAGAATCAGTGGTGCATCCACGTCTTTTTATAATTAGGTAACGAGTTTCATGGCATTTCTTGTCGCATTGAAAACGCCTTTAAGCCAATCGCCCTAAAATGCGTCAGTCTTTCAAATATGTGACGTTGGTATAATAGCCAGACCTGTAATAACACCTACTTTCCTAACAACTAATTACTGTTAGTCCCACGTGGACCTCATTTGCCCCCGACACCCGTATAAATGTTATATTATAACGAGTAATTATAGTAAATGGGTTTAGTTTTCTCTATACAATATGCACGTGAAGCTGCCAAATTAATTACAGTTTTGAAATGTTTCAAACAAACCTCTATTAAATTGGAGTGGCTTACTTTAGGCGCTACCGAATATCCTGAAAGCGCTGTTAAATTGCAACTAAAGCTAATTTCACTTGAATAGTCTTGGAAGATTTTGAGCAAACTTCGCTGCATCGGTATCTGTGTGGATCGACATTGTTGCAAAGCGCCGTCGCTTTACGACTTTTGTTTAATTTATATTTCTCACTGTGTATGTTTTTAAACATAGATTGCAAATGGAATAGGTTGTACTTATGTGATTGAATTTCAAGTTACATTAGGTTTACGGGAATCAACGCGAACATGCATTAGGTATTTACGTACCTTATTTTGAGAATCTTCTACGCACCTCTACGCTTTTCGCACTCGGAGACGTGACATCGCTACAACAGTCAGCTTGCGACCACGGGACGTGCAACCGTCTCGAAACGTCAAGCAAAATAAGGTATGTAAATACCTAATGCATGTTCGCGTTGATTCCCGTGTATATGTATTTTCTTAAACATGCAACGCGAGTGTTTAAAAGCATTGACAAAGCCGACGTAATTAATACCATAATAACATGTACTGTTACTGTACTGTTGTCTCTAAGGGCAACTTGGCTGGTACTTTGAATATACACAAAGCTAGCTTTAAAAAGGTAAGCTGAAACGTACAGTTGTGACGTCAAAAGGCGCACTACACTTAAGACAATGCTGCCAACCACATACGTGGACAACTATTGTTCAAACACTCTATCAACAAAAGCAGTAGTGAATACTACACGATATTTACGAGTATAACTGCATCTGGTTGTACTAACGAATCCAGTTTCCTTGTTGCGGCACTGCATTGTAATGAAAAGCGGTTTTGTATGCGCTATGCGGATGGGCCAGAAGTGAATTAAAACTTGTGCCTGGTCGCGACCAATGCTTCGGTAAACTGATCAAGGCACAATTACTCGGTCCGAACTATGGACGTACGTTTTATTGCAACAGTGCAACCGTGTTTCACTGTGGTTCATTATACTGAAATTAATAGGGCAAATGACGTCATTACGGAGGCCTATTATTGAAAAATTAATCGTTTAAAATACTGAACAATTGGGGTGAACTATAGCTTTAGTATTACGCAGATGTGTTTTAAATATCATAAAATAATGATTCATCAAAAGCTCAGTTAGATCGGGCCCACAATACTCGACGAAGTGAAAATGGAAAAACTGTAGTTAACCACCGCGCTATCGCTGCATCGGTACAATCATATTATCATTTACATATTATTGTTAAGGTAAAGAAAAGAAAGGCGCACCTACCATCAACCAGACTAGCATTGTAAGTACATATGTATAATATAAAACACGTATCCCTTGTTAAGCCAATCCAATTAAAATTAAACCAACATCACAGTCAGGAAGTTGTGTTATTGTATGAAATAATGAAAATAAAAGTGTGTTATGTTTTGTAAGACAATAGTGTGGACCGGCGAGTGAGCCGTTCTTGTTAAGAACCCGAGTCAAGTGACTGTATTGCAATTTATTGCTTTCTCGTTGTTTTTCATAATTTATAAGATTAGCAACGAGGCGGCGAGTCCATTATACATTTTAAATAAGCTTGATTTATATCGTTACTGTTGAAGTAATGTTTTAATTACTATTTCAATTAGTTAGTCATTCAACTTGCTAATTGGCGTTAACTAAATGTAGGCGTTTACGTAGTTTGTATTAGAATGTTGTGGAGTTTAATGGTGGTGTTATGTCGATGTTTACGCAAAGGGGCTTGGTGATATACTAATAAGATTATTCGGTTATTTCGGTAATGAAATAGAATATTGATCTAAGATAATCTACTAACGTAAAAAACGAAAGATACTTGTCATCTCCTACTTTCTAACTTTGTAATTATAAATCAGCAAATCTATAAATCAGCAAAATAAAATTCAACCGGTACAAATTTAAAGAACAAACTCGTTGGTCTCGCGGCATAAATGTGCGCGTGGGATCGGGAGGTCCCGGGTTCGATTCCTGGGTCGGGCAGTGTTATTGGGTTTTTCTGTCACGAAATTCTCAGTAGCCGCACGGAGTCTGGTAATGTGCCCGGTACGGCAATAGGCTCGCCCCTTATTACGTGGGACTAAAGTATATCTGGCGAAAAGTGGGTGTAGAAATACACCTCTGCCTACCCCTTCGGGGATAAAAGGCGTGACGTTATTTACGTTATGTAAATACAAACAAACCTACACTATACAGTTCTGGATACAAGAAGGTACGTATTCAATTCAAGGAAATTCATACAAGTTGATTAGCGTACATTGCCTCGCACGGCGGTGGCACATTAACTTTAAACATTTCGTTTTATAACTGCACACTTACTAGATTCCAACGTAAGCAACTTTCAGTTAATTTACTAAGTAGTGCAATGTTAACCTCAGCTGAATGTAGCCTCTATTGTTATATTTTGTTATTATGCCGGTGTCGGGTTAAGCAAAAAATAATGAAATTTATTTGTGAAAAGTTATTGCGTATGTTTTTAATTTTTTTTGTTTATCTATTTTAGGACTTTAATAAAACAGTCAGTAACGCAAGGATCTACACATAAAATCCTTAAGTAAATGACTGTTCACGAGGCTACGCCCAGCCAAAACTATTGGGCACACGAATCTGTTCCTTGGGAACAGTAGCGGTGCACTAAGAAGGGATTGCCCGAAATTCCCACAGTATCGGTCAGAAACTAAATGAAATAGCTGCAGACTTCCTCTTGTTTATTATATGACATTAAATAATGTGAGGATGTATTTCTTTATCTGCTGAAAATAATCAGATTTATTACGTTATTTTGGAAAATAATGTATGTACTCTATCTACAGATATTTTGCAAGGTTTACCGGTCGAAGATTCCTCCATACAGACAGAATTATAGAAATTTTAAGTATACCGCCCCTTTTTTTAAGGTACGATTCTGCTTTGCTCCGTTTAGTATAAACGATTTTAAATAATATTTATGGTCTTGAAAATTTAATATAATTACCTTTTCCTGTTTTGTTGTCTAACAGTTTTCAATTCAATTGTCGATCCATACGAGGCGTTTAAGCGGTTGATCTTTCGAGTATAAAGCCAAATAAACTTTAGCATTTACTAAATTTTTATGGTACTCATCGTTATTGTCAAATAAAATTCCCGCTTCGAGATTTCATAAAATTTCTTGGAACAATGTGTGGCTAAAAGTGTTTGCTCCACCCGTGCGAACGGGGCAGATAAAATTATTGTTCTTTTAATTTGATAAGCTTTGTAAACAGTGCACTGTTGAACATTTGTTATGTGTGTGTATATCGATGGAGTCGGAGGTCCTTAGATATTCCAGAGACACAGTGTCACTCGATACTACGTGATTCGCTTGGAGAAAACGATCGGCAAACACTTCCGTGGTTTGTAGGAATACATGTGCTCCTGAGAAAGAGAGTCTATGTTTAACCTGCACTTTTAACATTCTTTATTATAATCAGTATTATTGTGTATTTTATCACCACCTTGTTTTATGATCTGTCTCACTGCTGAGCACAGGCCTGTCCTCATGATGACAAGGGTTAGGCCAAAGTCCACGATGCTGCCTAAGCTGGCAGACTTCACATTAGTTCATATGCAATTTTCCTACGATTTTCTTCGATTTTTCCTCGATTTTTTTCCTTCACGTTTTAGCAAGCGAATTTAATATACACTTAACCTCGAAAGGTCATCTTCGTCGCAAATGGTACGCGCCGGGAATTTGAACCAGAGACCCTCTGTGTAACAGAACGTTGGTCTTAGGATCAGGAGCAGACAATCAAATTTTAAAATAAATTTATTGTTTCTGAATATTTTTGTGCTCTGGGATAGCAATTATAAGATAGAAATGTGTTTTGGCATGAAAATCTATAATTTATACTGCTCTAAACCTACCTGTAATGATTTGGGTATAAACCTTATTTACATCTCTCATGTTCGGTAAGTAGGTTCTTATTACCTCCAAATGGGGCTTGTAAGTGACTAATTATCGCTCTAGGGTAATAATGTAGCTAGAAGAGCCCTAGGGCGGTAAGTAATTAAAAAAAACATTTCTTTCTTTCAAAAAGTTCGCGTGCATCTAACCATAATACTGGCTATAGACATCATGCATTCAGCCCAATGACCAAAGAGGTCGCTTTGCTATTCAGCCTTGTCTTCGTGTGAGTATTCAATTTCGTTCTTGAAAAAAAAATATTTACTTAATTCTTTTTTATGAAAAAAGGCGGGAATAGAAAACTTTTACTTTAAATATTGTTTGTTTTAGGGTTTTTTTTATAATTACGTGCTAATTAGGAAAAACCATGAGTTCTTTAAGTGATGAGTATATAAGCTGCACTCCCGATTCAATGAAAATGGAAGCTGAAGCAGCAATTATTAATAACTAGAGGACGCCAGCAGCTACGCCTGCATTTTTTTAAAATTTACCCGTTTTGGCCGACTCGTGGGAATTTCGGGAAATCCCTTCTTAGTGCACCCCTACGGTCCCCAAGGAACATACATGCCAAATTTCAGCTTCCTGCGCCCAATAGTTTCGGCTGTAGCGTGTCTGTCAGTCAGTCAGTAACGCAAGGATTTTATATATTAAGATTAAAATGTTTTATTCTTGTAATGCCAGTTTTTTCTACTTACCTCACAATCGAGATGTAAAGCAGAATAGTTAGCTCGGGTGTAAGCACCAATTGCACCCTCGAACTATAGGCGCCCTCGCTGCGCTCGGGCGCCTAAATATCTCGGGCTGCTATTGATGCCTTACAGCCCTTGGCTACTAATCTACTATTATTAAATCGCGACTAATGTTTTCAAACTAAAAACGAATTACTACATATTTGAAATGTGCAGACTAAACCCTTTCATTTGATATCCACCACGGCGTCACATCCACTTAACTAGTAGCTCATGAAGTCAATTTCTGCTCTACTTTATGATATGATACTGAGAACAGATGGACATCCATATCATGACAGATAACAACATGAAGTAGGTAAATCGTCTGAAATCCGGCAACACACAACTACAAACAGTATTGACATTTTTAGTACCGGCTGTAGTACCGCGATACAGAGTCTAAATTATACGAATGTCATTAGTTTCGGCTGTGGCGTCACGTTGCAGTACTATAAGTCGTAGCTTGGTTCAGAGCAGTGACACTGCACCGTGGATGGCTGCTCGATCATTATAACTTGCCCGTCGTTCAATGCAAACGGGACCAGATAATGAGCTATAGATACGGATAGCAAATATAGGTAACTTATGCTGGGCACTGCTCAAACTTTTGTTAGTTTAGACAGCTACATGCTGAAACTATTGTGTTTATTTCCAATGACAACAATTTTAATAAGGTGATATGGTTATATTAAAACTTTAAAATCAACTCATATCACTTGGGTCTATCGACATCTGCAATATTTGATTGAAAATCAATAAACACATTTTACATCTGTCATGTTCGGTAAGTAGGTTCTTATTACCTCCAAATGGGGCTTGTAGGTGACTAATTAGCGCTCTAGGGTAATCATGTAGCTAGAAGAGCCCTAGGGCGGTAAGTAATTAAGAAAAACACCATTATATTGGCAATAGACATCATGCATTCAGCCCAATGACCAAAGAGGTCGCTTTGCTATTCAGCCTTGTCTTCGTGTGAGTATAATAGTCATGAATTTTAAATAAGGCCTCCCTCACATTGGGTGTCAGTGTTCCTCGAGCGTACGCTCGGCGTCCGTTCGTCGTGCGCCCGGCGTTCACTTTGTAGTACAGAGTGAACGCCGAGCGCACGCTGGGCGTACGCTCGAGTAACGCTGACTTCCAATGTGAGGGAGCCCTTACGGCGAAGCTCAATTTCGTTCTTGAAAAAAATATTAAAAAGTTCTTTACTTACTACTTACTTTTTAATGAAAAAGGCTGGAATAGAAAACTTTAACTTTAAATATAGTTTGTTTTTGCGATTTTTTATCATTACGTGCTAATTAGGAAAGAAACATGAGTTCTTCAAGTGATGAAGATATATTTTATCCATGACCAACAAATATCACAATCTCAAACTATTAACATACCCAAAAAACACCTGTCCTTAAAATTTTAAAATTGTTCTCATTTCACTATAAATTTCAACAAATAAAATCTTTTATTCTAGTAATGCCTGTTTCTTTCTACTTACCTCACAATCGAGATATAAAGCAAAATAGTTAGCTCGGGTGTAAGCACCAATAAAATTGCACCCTCGAGCTATAGGCGCACGAGCGCAGCGAGGAAATATCTCGGGCTGCAATAGATTCCTTACAGCCCTTGGCTACTAATCTACTATGAACCAGAATAACTGTCACATCACTTGACATTTTATCCCCGAAAATTATAACATTATTTTTATCTTGCAGTCAGAGAACGGATCAAAGTAAATGGTAGACCTATATTTTTTTTGGCGGTTCTTAGAAGCTAGTTTCGGTCCTGAAATAAATATTATCTTTCTAGAATGTCTTAAAAGAGCTGCATACTAAATGAGTAATAAAGTAAAGAATACGCGATTATCCTAATTATTATTGCAAGCACAGACATCTCAGCTCACACATGCTGCATGCGATTACAGTAGTAAAAATTTTCGTAAGTGATAATGTAAGTGTGGCAACAATAGCTCATATACTTGCGCCGTAATTTAGCTATTGCTATGAATAAAGTCGTTCGACTGGCGTGGCGGTAAAATCGCGTTTGTATTTACGACATTTTTCATTTCTTCGCCACAGTGGAATTAACATTTTTATGGTTCGACATCAAACGGCATAAAAACTCTCACTCATTAGACAACAGCAGGGATCCTTACGCTTTGGTGCGCTATCGAAATTATGGTCCCCGATTACGCATCAAATTCCAAAAATCAGTGACGGGGAATATTCTTTTTTATATTTCTCTCTCTTTTTTATATATTTTTATGATTGTCATAAATAGGGAATGAGGGGGTGTAGTGTGTATGTTACCTTATATGTATTAAACTAGTAAGTAACTACCTTTATAATATTAGTGTCAGCATTTACCAAGGTATTCAATATGTATTAGTATGTTAAATTTTTTCGAGCAATAAAACTTGACTTATGAACTGTACGGACGTATTGCGTTTTTTATTAAAAACTCTCCCTAACCGTGCCTCGTCACGTGGGCACACCACATGGCGACCCTGCCAGACCCGCCATACTCGCTTCATCTTGGTTGACTCTATCGTTGCATCTGGACTTCTCGCTGATAATACCATCCGAAAAAGAAGACAAACAAGGCTATGGGGACGACGCAAAGTATAGATGAGGTGATCATTGCGCAAGCTGCAGGCGGAGACAATCACGCTCGGGCTACCGCTGAACACTTGCAAACCAACAACGTTTTATTTTTTCCTGTCCATAATATGCGCGTGTATGCTGCTGGCTGTGCTGCTGATTCTGCTACCTGTACAAGAGATGTCACACTGGCTGGATGCAGAGGGAACTGAGGAATGATGCACTGGAGCGCGTGCTGTCTCGCGTGAGCTATCGCCGTCGCAGGGAACTTCGGGATCGTGAAGATTCGGAACCGAAGGTGTGAAACATGCGTGAGTTATATGTGCGTATTAGTTAAAAAACTAGGACACTGTACGATACCAGAATACTGATTAATTATATATAATAGTTTATTGATATAAAGCATATTAATTATTAAGATAATTATGTACGGGGATTTGATTTATGATTTTATTTCATTACTATTATGAATTTAGAATTAGAACTTGCTAAAATTTACGAACAATTAAATCAATATAGAAGTAGTATTTCTAAGTTGGGTCCTCGCAGAAGGATAGGTTCTAATTTTGAGAATAAAATTTCTGAATGTAAGAATTTATATGTATATTTTAAGAGTATTTTGCATAACTTACCTAAAGAGATTTCTGGAGATATACTAATATTGTGCTCTTGTATTGATAAATGTAATGAGAAAATTTTATCTTATCAAGAAGAATCGAAAGTTTTAGTATAAGTAGTTGTAGTCAATTAAAAGCCATGGCTAGTGAAAAGTTTAGCTTCAAAACGGCTGTCAGTCTTTTGCCGAAGATGAATGGTAACGAGGAGACAACTCAGGATTTAATTGATGCGATTGAATTATATGAGTCATGTCTTGATGATGGTGATAAATAAGCAGATGTTGATAAAATTTGTTTTAAAAAACCGTTTAACAAGTGGAGCCAAAATGCGATTAGCTGCTTCTTATATTTCGGTTGATTTACTATTAGGTGACATGCGTAGGCATTTACTGACTCACAAATCAGACACTGCTTTACAGGCGAAGTTACAAAAAGCTAGACAGGGAGACAAATCTATTAAAGAGTTCAGTGAGGTCATTGAAAAGTTGTATGTCGATTTAACCATCTCTCAAGCTAATGGTGATGAACAAGCTTCTAAGATATTTCACCCCGCTAACGAAAAAAACGCTATAAAATGATTTTCAGAAGGATTAAGGAACCAGAGGTTAAGTACTATTATCTCGGCTAGGAATTTGACTTCGTTGAAGGATGCTATCAGATTCGCTGAGGACGAGGTATCCAGTTCCACTTCGGAGCATCAGGTCATGTCATACGGTGGCAATTATGCAAATATGAATTTAAATCACTTTACGTCTAATCCAAATACGTCGGTAAATAGTAACGAGAAAGGTGACCATAATTTAGACGAGTTTTTTCGTTCCTAATCAAATTTTAGTTAGTGATAGTATTAATTGGGTAACTTTAAGTTTAGATAATGTAGAATTAGAACTTTTAGTAGATACGGGGGCCTCCTTATCAGCGGTTAAGTATGAAGTTTTAAGTTTAGCTAAGTTAGAGTTACATAAGTGTGATTTAAATATATATGAAATTGGTGGCAGTTTGAAATCAGTAGGTTTTGTCTATTTATCTTTGCAATGTGGAAACATTTCTTTTAAAACATAAGTTTTACCTATTTAAAAGTTTACCATGTAAAGCAATTGGTATACTGGGTCAAGATTTTATAAAACGGTACTGTGGAGTAGTAGATTATGGGACCGATACTTTGTCCCTCAAGTGCAAGGAAAGTATTGTCACACTACCTTTACATTATTATAGCCATTCTTTAAAAGTCGCACCGCGATGTGAAGTTATTGAATACATACCGACACGTATCAATTATGATTGTGTTGTGTATCCCAAAGAGATAAGACATGGCGTATTTTTAGCTAGTGTTGTAGCAAGGCCTAAGAATGGTAAAATGCCTGTGAGGATTTTAAATACTGCCGAGGAGGAAGTGAATTTGTGCTTGAGCGAGTTAGAGGTAGACAAATTAGAGAATTATGATATTTGTAATTTTGAGAAACCGGATATAAATTTTCTTTTCTTGATTTGGTTGCTAAATAAAGAAGAGCAATTGTCTATTGAACAGATTTGTGCTAAATTTTCAGATATTTTTCATTTACCGGGTGACAAGTTAAGCGTAACTAATGTTTACGAGCAATCTATTCATTTAAAGGAGCATGCTACCCCCGTGTATAGGAAACAATACCGAAATCGAGGTTTGTTTTTTTGAAAACGTTTTCGTTTTCATCTCGGGTGTAGGCAGAAAGAATCGTGATCATTATAATATTTTTGATAAACATTCCTTCTTTGTCGACATTTAATTAGTGCTTCTATCTGTGAGATATTATGCAAGATGATCGAAAAAGTCGCGGGCGATAATGTTTGGTAACAAATATAGCTACGAGTTTAGAATGGATTATGGATAGACTGGCGCTGTGTTATCTGATTATGAAATCTGTCTGCAGTATTTCATATAAATAAAGTAATTATTTCAAGTAGTGCTGTAAACTGCATTAAATAAGATAGGTACTGGGCAAGATCAGATATCAATCGTAACGAGGACGTTTAAGAAAAATGTTATAACTAGTTCTTTCTCATTAGTGCAATATTTTTTAAGTAGGCTGTTTTTCTCTGGGGTTAAATTAATGGTGGCCTATAGTGTTACCGCGCTCTATCTCCATTTAACATCAGGCTAAGGAAGCCTGTAATAAAAATCGTATTGATAAATACGTACGGATAAATGAAAAGCGCTAGAAAAGCTCAAAAACTAAACACGCTCGGATTAGTCTAGATTCCTAACTAAAAGTCCTTAGTTAAAGGTGCAGCCGCGCTGACGTATGTGAGGTATGTGATGTAATAAATAGTGAGTTGAACGCGAGAGCGAGGTGTCACCGGCGCCAGCGAGTTTTGTCAACCATACGAACGCGTACAAGTGTACTAAGTAAATATTCCTACAATTTATTAATGTTTGTTGTGTAAAGGAAAGGAAAATGTTTACGTAATTTATGTAAGCATAAATTATTAATACACCGCCCTCCGCAAGTGCGTGCAGCTATCTGTACAAGAGTTAAATTGGATTCAAGGGTCGCACAAGGTTTAATTTGATGCGGGTCTGGTCGACCGGGACCCTTTATGTTAAAGAGAATTTGTCGATTTTAAATTCTTCGCAATATTCCGACGCTTTGACATCGCTTTAAAAGGCTCTCCACAACATCTTTTATAAAATAAGCAAGAGTAACGTCGCCATTGTATTTATATATAACCAGTATATTTGTAAAGGAAACAAGGCATCAAGTAGAGAATTCATAAATATCGATGGTTCATTTCGTCGAGAGGTCGGTATAACGATACGTTGTTGTTTCAAATGATAAAGACGCGTGCGCCAGCCGCCAGGGCACGGATGTAGAGAATTGTCAGGCGAGGCAGGAGCCCGAGGCTCCTAACTCGTGAATAAATTTGAATGAGTGAACAGAGGGCACGGCGACATTTGGCCTACAGGCCACAGGTGCCGACTCTCTATGTTTCCATAAAATTGCGTCGCCGAAGGTAAAGAAAATCTGCGCGACTTTTACAAAAAAAGAAAATACTTACCCATGAATGAATTTCCTTTTGATGGCTGTTTTACGACATCTAATACATCTGACCAAATACTGTCCGTTTTGTTTGTGTACTACGCTCGGGATATTTGAAATGGAGCGAGTCATAAATAAAACCATGAATGAGTTAATGGCAACTGGAGTATATTGACATAAACGTATACGAATGTAAATTTCTGTGATACAATCTAACTTGGGAACGCTAGAACTCCGATTGAATTTTCGTGTTTACTGGGCGCAGGTGAAATGTTTCAAGAAAATTTTTCAATAAATGAAAAATGGAATTGGTTTGCTGCCGGCAACCGTATACACTAGTCGACATCTTTTCTATTTCAGATTTTCCCCTGTGGTGAAGCAGAAACGTTTATAAATTATTTGTGTTTTACACTGGAAGTAAATATTAAATATAATGTAGCAATGATATCACATTGCAGATAATGTTTGACTATACTTATTATGTTGGGTAAAATATGTAACAGAATATGTGTATTGCCCCCGTGTTCCATTGGACAGCGTTTGCGTCTGCTAATCGGGAGGTCGCGGGCCGCGGGTTCGAATCCCGGGTCGGGCATAATTATTGCTAAGTTTTTCCAAATTCTCACTAGCTTAAAATTCGTAACATCAGTGTCACAACAATACTTGATCCGATTGATGAATCGGACAATAAAAAAAATAAATACAGTTTTGAGCTACCTACTTATATAAATTTTGATTTGACTGTTAATAAGGTCATGGCATTTATTAACAAATTTTGAATGAAAATTATGTGTGTATGTAGGTAACCTTTTACCTACATACACAATGACAAAATATGTAGAACATTTAGATATCTTACAATGTAAAATATCTGCATAGGGGAAAGGCGTACAAAATGACATAGGCGGGTCATATGACACACCACTGTTTCTTAGAATCTGTGGTTCATTTTATTCATCCAAAGACGTGTAGGGGGCAGCTTAGTTACGTATCGTAACCTGCGGGATATGTTTTTGCGCGTTACCTGTTCTGTTTTGTTGGATTTTGTTTCATAGTAAAAGTAAGTAAATTCAATTTCCATTTTGATTTCCACTGTCTCTACTTGTTGTCAATATATTAACTTAGACTGAGAATATGTTAAAATTGTTAGTTTTGATTATGGTTTTGTGTTATGTTATTACAGTTGAGGTTCTAAAACTATAAAATGGATAAAATGACATACCGCTTGGTAGGACAAATGACATACTATGTCGTTCACTATACTAACCCACTTTTTTGTTGTTTTTAGAAGGTAATCATAAATTCATCAAAGAAAAAGAAAATGCCACAGCTTAGCGGTCTTTCTGCTAACTTTAACTCCAAATATGGAAGAAACTAAAATGAAACCGGGTCTTCCGCCGGTCACCAAGAAAAGAGCGAGAAAAGTGGCTCAGGTATTCAATTTCAGCTCAAGCAGCGTTGAAGACTATTATATGAAGACGTTCCAAAGAAGAATAAATCTATCATATGCCAGCTTTGATAATAATTGCTTAGTTTTCCATACATTTTTTGTATGCCGTATTGTCCACACTACGGACCTATGTCATAGTACCTGCCCAAGGCGTACAAAACGGATTTTAGTTACAATTTTTTAGAGACTTATAATTTTGTTATTTTTTGTTTAAAGTTGATTGATCTCTTTAATTATGATAGGTAATGAACCAAGCAATGGAAATTTTGATTGTTAATGTTTAAATAATTAATAAATAAATATTTATGACTGATTTAGCGGAGAGTATGTCATTTTGTACGCCTTTTCCCTATTAGAATATGTTGAAATTGTACACATGTCAATTAACTGACACTAAACTGACATTTTATTATCATGAGCAGCGATAGCTCAGTGGGTGGGCCTTATATGAGCTGCTACAACTACGCAGAGAATTGTGTTAGAACCCACGGTGCGCACCACGGACTTTTGGAAGATCGGTGCGTTCCTTTAAGACCCTTTGAAGTCCACTGCTGGACTTCACTTATACTCATATTTTGTGCGTATTTAATGTAGTTGTCACCTTTTGTAATAATGATTCTAGAGAGCCGTTACAGGTAAATAAACAAGAGATATATACAGCAAGATCATCCAGACTTGAAACAACTGTTGGCACGTATGGAGATCGAATCGCAGAACTTTCAGCCTAAGCCATTACGCCATCTGAGTAAACAGATGGCGTAATGGCCATAGCAAAGTCCGATTTGATGTGAAAGCGAGCAAATCTTGCCTGCACCCTCGATAGCGCTAGCAAGGAAATAATTATGTACCTAATTAAAATCATTCTTAACGATATTAATAACTATTTGTTTGTTGTTATGCTACATTTTGAGTAGGTAACGTCTTTTTTTCAGAGAACTTTAACTTTTCAATATAGCCGTAGATATAAACATAGCCTATTACATTATTATATGCCGTACAATCTAAACAAACGCGGCCACGAAAAAGGAATAAGAAAATTATTCGGCCGTAGTAAAAGAGGCCCGAACTAAAATGCAGCAGGGCTATTCTGTGCGCCTTTTTTTAAAGGTTCTCGAGCGCCGTCTTTTATTTGTGTTCTAATTAAACGCATTGCGGTTCCTACAGTGACGTAGTTTTCAACAGGCGTGTTCTAGCTTCAATGAGCTCGGGATCAGCGTGTGGTTTTCGCTCGGCAGCTAATAAAAACTGGCAAGTTTCCGTGAAAACTGTAGTGGTCGACAGAAAATACTTTACTGAGCATGTGCACCTATAGGTATTCCAAAGTGCAAATAGGGCGTATAATCTAGGCTGCGCTAGGTGGATACTTGTTATTCGAAGTATAGGTATAGTTCTTTGTTTTTGTTGTTTCTGCCTGAAGTCTCTAACGTATGGAGCGTGTAGCGAGGGTAATATAATTTTTCAATCTATATGAGCATTTTCTGTTAATATAGATACCTATATTATGACTACAGGGTTACTACACCTTAGTTTCGAGTATCATCAAGGATTATTCATGCATTTGGGATTGTAGTATTTTTACGCATTCATTCTTTAGATTTTTATGCCACATGAAGTTGAAAAATGACGTTAATAAAATTGACATGTGTACGTTTTGAAAATATTTTAACTTCATCCACACATTATTAAAAAATATCTGAATTTTCTATAATTTTCACTAAATTTTTTTCAAAAGCAGAGAAAATTTTGGAATCATTATGGTGGCTCGAAAAGCCTAATGACCACATCCTCCTGTTTAATGTTGTAAAAAAGCTCGAGTCGGCGCTTTAACGCTTGAGTCGTCGCTTAAGCAGACTGCTAATGCTCAAATCGGGACTCGACTGAAGCGCTCGACGCTCGAGCAGTGGCTCAAGCGTTATAGTGAAAAAGCATTTTCCGAGCATCGGACTCAGCGCTCGGCTCGAGCTTGAGCGCGCGTTTAGATTACAAAGCTAGGGAAACTGTAAAAAAGATAGTATAATTGAAATAAGAGAATTTCAGTTTTATTTAATTATATTTATATTATTATAGTAGAAAAATACTTATTTATACATACAATATGCCATATGATCTACGCCATAAGGCCCAAATTAAATTACAAGTGTGGTTTAGCTGAACTTGCTGTACAATGCCTGACTACCTAATGATCTTTCTTAGCAACTAAGTTAAATTAAAATGCCTTCCTAAAATCATCACACACCTTTGCAACACTATAATTTTTTAACCATGAGGAAAGACACATACTGGCCTGTATATTTTCTTTACTAAGTCTGTTCCTTCTTTTAGTTATGATAAGGCCAGCTTTTGAAAATGCCACTTCGCTTGGTACACTCGTGCTTGGAAAAGATAAAATTTCGAATGCCAGTTTAGTTAAGTTGGGCAATGTAGTTTGCTTATTTTTCCACCACAACATCACATCTGTGTTCGCAGGTTTAATGGATAAATTTAAATAACCATCAATCTCATCTATAGAGCTTCTATCGCATTGTTGTTTATATAGTGAAGAAAATAATGATTTTGTGGTCTGAATTTCAGGTTTTTGATTTTCTATCCTATCTTCACGAGAAGGTGACGCATAATATTCATTTTGATACATTTGTTTTAATTTTCTTAATGGTTCCGTATTGCTTTTATTCATGACATAATTATTATTCAGACGCGGATCTAATATGGTAGCTATTTTTCTGCAAGATCAGTATTTATCAGTGAAGAGTCTTCATTTAATTTCGTAATCATAGCGTTTACGGATTTTTTTTATAAATTTACATTTCGAAATTGTTGCATGTGATCCAACAACGAGTCCATGACGGGAATAACATAATAAAAGATTAGTAATACTCACCGTACCTACCGCCCGCCACAACTCCTAACATTATTATTTATCACAATTTTTTCATCTACCCGCTTTTAAAAATTACAACGCTTGAACGCTTGAGCGCATAACTCGAGCATGAAAGTCTAAACTCTCAACGCTCGCAAGCCTTAAACGCTCAAGCGTTTAACGCTTGAGTCTAAAACGCTCCAAAGCGTCGACTCAGCGCTTAACGCTCGACGCTCAGCGCTCGTTTTTACAACACTACTCCTGTTACATTGTATATTACCTGCAATTCCTCGTAGCGTCAGGTTTGCTTAACAAAGATGAGTCATAGGGGTCGGTTCTGATGACCGGTCATTGAATGATGTCACCACTATTCACGGCCGAAAGACATGTGAAAAGCCATTGTGGCGTACAGATAAACAGTCATACATTTTTGTAAATACTGATGAAATGGTTTTACTTACGTGTTTAAGTAGGTATTTGGTTCGAGAACATATGTATGTACAACATGATTTACACATTGTTTGATAAACCGTAAACGTGACATCATTTCACGTCACTACTTGATGATCGGTTGGTGCAGCGGGAGTGTAAGCGACTGCTACGCCGAAGGTCGCGGGTTCGATCTCGCTCAAGTCAAATATTTGTGTGCATGAACATGGATGTTTGTCTTGGCCTGAGTGTTTCTATGTATAATATGTATGTATTTAAAAAAAAGTATATATGTATGTTTATCCATTATTTAGTATCCATAGTACAAACTCTGCTTAGTTTGGGACTAATAGATGGTCTTGTGTGAATGTGATAGAATATTATTACTGATTGCGTACATATTAAAATAAGCCATCATCATCGTCGTTCTAACACAAGTTTATAATCAAAGATATAACATTACGCCGGTTGCATCAAAGGGGTATTCCTGAAAGCGCAACTATTTTTGAGCGCAACTAAAAAAGCGCAACTACTTTATTCCACAAAGCGCAACCACGTCGAAAAATAGTGAAGGGGCATAACAGATTCTTAAAGGACTATTTACTATCGATAGTATTTGTAAATCGTCTGCCCATTTTTTATTTATTATATTATGGTGACCATTTTTAAAAGTACCAGGAGAACAGAAATGAACAGAGGTTAGAAGTGTTTATAGAATCTGGTAACAAATATCGATCAGTAAAATGTTTTGAAAAGTACCAGGGTAACATAAATGAACAGAAGTTAGTAGCCTAATAAAACCTGGTTTTAGGGTCATGAATCAGAAATAAAGCACTGGATGGTATAGGTAAAACTCAGGCGCACAGCAACAGCTAAAGTATACTAAAATGTCCTGTCTTATCAACTATCGATATTTTCCGTTTGTTATTAACCAGCACTATTGCATCTTGATATTTAGTTGCGCTTTGTGGAATAAAGTAGTTGCGCTTTTTTAGTTGCGCTCAAAAATAGTTGCGCTTTCAGGAATACCCCGTAATAAATACATTTACCTCGACCTCAACATACCTACCGTTAAGCAGGAAATAAGTCAGCATAGCCAAAGATATCAGAAAAGACTTCCACAACACTCAAATGAGCTGGCACTATCACTGAGTGGAACAGGAGGACAACAACATGCGAGGCTAAAGAGAAGTGACATCCCCAGTCTCAGTAACAGATTTGCATAGAGAGAAGAGAGCTCTGCAACTAGGAAACCCTCTCAATAAATAAAGCCAAACCAACAGACTTAAAGTTGGCCAACTCAGTGGCATAATGTCCTAAGACAGATTGCCATGGAGCGGAACGAAACCAAAAAAAATTATAATAATAATACCGCTTATTATGACCGTTATGATCAAAAGCACAAAACAGCAAATTCGGTTGTATTTCCAGTATACTGCTCTTTATGTTGGGCAAACCGTCGACGCAACTAATGGATATCGATGTGTGCAAAAAGTTATTCTTAAAATATAAATGAAACCGTTGTTTACCACAAGAAGCTCAGAAACTGCTTTGTATCTATTAACCCTTTAGTTACTCTGCCACTAATGTCAAAATGGACAAAGTGTGATTTAACAATAATTCGAAAACCCGAGGTCAAATGCCCGACTTACCTACAATGAAACCAGTCACAATAGGAAAACCCAGTAACATAAATGTAAGCATAAACGTACCAAATCCCTGTATTCATAAAGGATATATTGTTGAAATAAGCACAAAAGATAAAAGCTGGTACCTATCTACGAATTGATTGTAGGACTTTATTCACAACCAACTTTTATCATCATTTTATATGGTAGCATTTTGTATGCGGAGGTACTGTAGATATTTTTAACGTGATAAAAAGTTGATATTTTATTGTATTTAAGGTTTGTTGGCAATAGGCAACTTTTTACATTGTTACGCAATATGCTGTCTTTTTAGGGTTCCCTACCTAAAAGGTAAAAAACGGGACCTTATTATTATTACTAAGCCTCCGCTGTCTGTCTGTCACCAGGCTGTATCTCATAAACCGTGATAGCTAGAAAGCTGAAATTTTCACAAATTATGTATTTCAGTTGCCGCTATAACAACAAATACTAAAAATAAAAAAATTGAAAGACAGACAGACAGTGGAGACTTAGTAATAGGGTCCCGTTTTTTACCTTTTAGGTACGGAACCCCAAAAACACATTTTCCTTTCGATCGTATCTACTTCGTATATATACTGCAATGTAGCCCTTGACTAGACTAGACTTGCCTTTTCCTAATAATTGATTTGTAGAGTAATGTAACACTTGCACATGTGATACTTGTCACTAATTTGACCATGCCGTACACCAGTACAGATAGCCGAGCGCTTATGTATACAGACTGATAGAGCAAGCGGCGCGGGTTCAAATCTCAGTCCGGTGTCGTTTTTTTGCACTTTTATTTTATTTGTGGCTTTGAACAATGCCACCGGAGAGTCGCTAAGCGGATTCAAACCTTAGTGAAGAGTTGTCTTTTTGCATTTTTGGATTTTTATTTATTTATTTATGTGCCATTTTCACACAATTAGTTCTACTTCTCTGCTTCTAAGAATATATGTTATATGAGAGTAAAAAAATATAAATAAAAACTATAATGGCCAGTGATCCTGTTCAATGGAGCTGCTGTAACAATGAGACCGATATAGATGAAAAATTCATAAAATTTACAACATGTGGCAAATCTTATCATTACGCCTGTCTGTCTTTGAAAGATTCTCCAAATAAATCTGGGGGGACTCGGAACACCTGGAAATGCCCTGGTTGTTTGAACTGTGGTCCTAAATACTCCAAAAAGGACTCAACTCCTATTCGGAATATATCGAGAGGCAGTAAGAGACAAGCAGTGGATACCGCAGCATCTCCATCACAATTCCCGTGCGATAGAGATGAGATTCGAACCATGATCCAAGAGATAATTAAATCGGAGTTTCACGAAATGATGAAAGAGTTTAACAAAACTATGATTACCACAATTAACAATGAATTGGAGACCCTGAAGAAAGAAATGAGAGGTATAGTGGAATCAATGGCTTTCATAATGATAAATAGAAAAACAACATCGCGTAGCCAGTGAAACTGTACGGAAATTGCAGGCAGAAAATACCGAACTTAAAACCACTATAAGAGACCTTCTGGAGCGAATTAACAACGTGGAACAGCAATCTCGCTCTAATAATTTAGAAATACAATGTTTGCCTGAACACAAGAACGAAAATTTGTACACAATTGTTACACAACTTGCCGTACGGACGTGCCGTAAACTGTGAGATACAAGAAAATGACATTATGCACTGTACACGCATTGCTACGTTAAATTCTTCCAGCGTGCGCCCCCGATCCGTAATTGTACAACTAAGGTCACCAAGATTACGTGATCAACTCCTAGCTTCAGTAATAAAACACAATCGAGATAATCCCCAGGACAAACTTAACTGTGGGCACCTGGGTGTGGCTGGTCGTACTTCTCCAGTTTATGTTGTTGAACATCTCTCGCCAGCGAACAAATCTCTTCATGCTGCTACCAGGATAAAAGCCAAAGAAAAGAATTACAAATATGTATGGGTAAGAAACGGTAAAATATTAGTAAGAAAGACGGATAGCGCTGCTTACATTCTAATTAAGAACATGAATTATCTCAGTAATCTGGCATAATGTTGACTTAATTAATAGATATTTTAATGCATGTTTTTATAACTTTTACTGTAAAATTCAACAATTTAAAGGTTTATTACCAAAACTGTAGAGGCCTAAGAACCAAAACAAATACATTTTATAACAATCTATGTTGCATGGATTATGATATTGTTGTTTTGTCCGAAACTTGGTTAAATAGCGGTTTACTCAGCAGTGAGCTGTTTAGAGTGAGTAGATACGTGGTATATAGAAGGGATAGAGAGACGTCAAATTTTCAGCACAGTAAAGACGGCGGTGGAGTACTGATAGCCGTATCTAAAAAACTTAACTCAGCGCGTATTGACAAATGGCAAAGCGAATGTGAAGATCTCTGGGTCACAATAGATATTCCTACCACTCATTCTTCTCGTCAAATGACTCTCTGTGCGGTATACCTGCCACCACCAGTCTGTCTCTCGAGACTTGAACATTTTATTGAACACTGCAATTATGTTTTTGAAACGACTGATATGCCTATAAGTATTATAGGTGACTTTAACTTGGGTAAAATTGACTGGAAAATAGGAGCTGTTTACAGTTCATTACCTAGTACATGTGAGAGCCTTTTGGAATTCATAAACGTCAGTAGACTTACACAGCACAGTTCCATATCTAACGTCTCTGGGCGTATTTTGGTTCGTTCTATCAACAATACCATCTTGCTCTGTGGCTGAATCTTGTAGCTCATTGACCATTTTCGATAAATTGCATCCTCCGCTTGATATAACTATCTCATTCATAAAGGACTATAAACTCCCATATAATACTTTAAATACAAGACCAAACTTCTACAAAGCTGATTATAAAGAAATAAAAAAATACATAAAAGAACAGGACTGGAATCATCTCTTCAGGGATAAAAATAATGTCGACGACATGTTGGGGGTCTTTTATGATGTACTCACCACAGCTATAAATAAATATGTCCCAAAACGTAAAATGACAAACGGTCGGTATGCTCCATGGTTTAACAAATCTATCATTAGATCTTTAAAAGAAAAAAATTGACTCAGATTACGTTTCACTAAATACAAAAATCCCATGGACAAAATAGAGCTTAAATTACTTACCAAGAGATGCCAAAAAATAGCAAAAGAATTATACCAAAGTTACATGAAACGCCTAGAAGCGGAGATAATAAACAATCCTAAATTATTTTGGACGCATGTGAAAAACAAACGGAGTGGCCATAGTACTTATCCATTGACTATGACTGACGGACAGACCATAACATCAAATCCTTCAACTATTTGTGGCCTTTTTGGGAACTACTTTTCATCTGTTTATAGAGATGGTGGTGATATGGATTCCAGTAGTTGCAACTCTTCTCCGCTATTGAACTTATTAAAAAATAATAGTCAGTGTTTAGCTTATCCAGTATTTGAAGAAGAAACATTACTTAAAAAACTACAAACTTTAGATATAAAGAAAGGAGCCGGTCCCGATGGAATCCCACCATTTTTTATTTCCGCATGTGCATCGGAGCTAACTGCCCCGTTATTGAAAATATACAATGCATCACTGGCCACAGGTACCTTCCCTTTGGAATGGAGAAAAGCCAAAGTAGTTCCTGTGTATAAAGCGGATAAGAAAGATGTCATCTGTAATTATAGACCCATATCAATTCTGTCAACCTTTGCTAAAATCTTCGAGTCACTGATATGTCCGTATATCCAACGTCACCTGAATCTGTATATAAGTAACCACCAACACGGTTTTGTTGCGTCAAGATCCACCTCTACAAACCTAGTAACGTTCACGGAGTCCGTCATCCAAACATTAGATGCAAATAAACAATATGACGTAATATACACAGATTTCTCAAAGGCGTTTAATAGAATTTCCCACGGTATATTAATTTACAAGCTCTCAGCTTATGGTGTAACCGGGCCGCTGTTAGAATGGTTTAGGTCTTATTTAACTGCACGTGAATTTTATGTTGTCGTGAATGGTTTTAGATCTACAAATTATAGAATAACCTCCGGCGCCCCACAGGGATCAAATTTAGCCCCAATTTGTACATCAATGACCTTCCCGATTACTGTTTCCGTTACTCTGAGTGTTTCTTGTACGCAGACGATTTGAAGTTTGGCAGAAAAATTGAGTCCCAAAATGATAGTGACCTGTTGCAGGAGGACTTAGATCGAGTAATTGAGTGGTCCAAGCTTAATAAAATGGAACTCAACTCAAAAAAATGCAGCCACGTAACATTTTCAAGAAAAGCTCAATCAATAAACACGCAATATATGATAATGAGCAAAAAAATCGAAGGAAAACAAATTATTCGAGATTTGGGTGTATTGTTTGATAAAAAAATAACCTTTGGTTCGGCGATACACCGAAACTGTAGGGTTCTAGGCGACTTGGAGAAGGAAATGGACTGTATGCAAAGGATAGCGGGTTTAGAGGTGGATACAGTCTTTGCGAGGCGAACGCGCACGAACGGCGCACAACGATGCCTCTGTTTGAGGCGTGCGTGTTGAAAAACTATACCAACATATGCTCGGGTCGAGCCATCGCGTACGAAGCAAACGCCTCGTTTGTCTGTCTTCATGTTTGCTGCGAGGCATGTGCTACGCACAGACGCGCGCGTTCGAGCCGCGCGTGTGCGCCGGCTCATTGCGAGCAGTGCGTTGCGTTTGGACGGTTGTGTCCGCATCGCTGCTGTGATGTTTGCACGCATTATGAACGAAAAATTTGAATTATACGAAAATAACCGATTATCCAAAACATCATTATTATTATAATAAAAACAAAAGAGAAGACATATGGCATTTAATTGCGAATGAAGTAATGTAACCGTCGCTGAGCTGAAAAAAAAATTATCTTCTAGGATCTTATAGAAGGAAAAATCTCGAGAAATTAAAATATATTATAAAAGCAGCAGCGGATACGCGCACGCGATGCAAAGGTGCCATCTTGACTGCTGCTGTGTGGGTTGGATCGGCCCGAGCATGCGCTGCGCGCTGTTTGGCCCGAACAAATGCAGTTTCATTTTCGCAGTCGAGGCGTACGTGGATATTGTACGCGGCGCACACCTCGAACGTGCATGCGCGGCACCGTCGTCGGAGCGGCGCGGTGATCCGATATGGCGGACGCGTATAAAGCGAATCGAATGTTCTCGAAAGTTCTGCACTGTCTCTCGCGTCGACGTTTCGCGGCGACCAATCCGCGGAAGGCAGTGCCCCTTCTTCGGGAATGGGAGACAGGGACGGAAATATGATATCGCTCGCACTAGAACAGCATGGAACGATTGACGTTGATGCGATTAGTTATAGATAGGAAGGTAGATGGCGCTACCATATCCCCCCGGCCCTAAAGGGTTGCCTTTAAAAAAAAATAGAATTGAACTTAGCTATGTTGGGTGTACTACCGCATAACCCATCAATAGGCTAAGACAGCGATATGACAATAAAATTAATCTAAATTAACTTTAGCGAAAACTACAAACGCAATAATAGAGAAAACTACTAACTAAATACTTAAACTAAGAGGTAGGTCCAACTTCAGGCTAGATCTCACTGAGTTGGAAGCGGACAGAGACGTACAACAGGGCGCACGTAACTCCCTTTAGCGGTTTTCACGGTAACAACGCGAGTTGTACCGTCCTTGGAAGTATGCAATTTCTCTACGATGGCTAACGGCCAAGAAAGCGGCGGAGCATTATCTTGTATTATGACGACCAACGTACCCTCCTGTATAGGGGATGCAGGACTATTCCACTTGGATCTAGCCTGAAGCTGGTGTAGATATTCCGCACGCCAGCGCCGCCAGAACGACTGCACGAGTTTATCCAGCAGAGTATGTCTCTGGAGCAAGCTTGAAGAGTCTGCTTCAGGAGCCGGAAATGACGATAATGGCACTGTGTTCAGAAAATGTGCAGGGCTTAACGCGGATGGTTCTGCAGGGTCACTACTCAATGCCGTGAGCGGACGCGAGTTGATCAGTGCCTCGACTTGTGCAAGGACAGTTAAAAGCTCTTCGTAAGAGAGGATCTGTTGACCTATAAACTTGAAGAGATGCGTTTTAATTACTTTGACCATGCTTTCCCAACATCCACCGAAATGTGGTGATGCTGGTGGAATAAACTTCCAGTCAATATGATTTATGGAAAGTTCTTCCTGAAGACGAGTACGATATTCTTCCCTGAGAAACTTATAAAGGTCGCGTAAATAAGAGCTTGCGCCCACAAAACAAGTGCCGTTATCCGTGTACAAACACTGTATAGGGCCGCGCCGTGAGAGAAATCGTTTAAGGGCTGCCAGGAATGACACCGTGCTTAAATCTGTCGCAACTTCAATATGCGTAGCGCGCGTCGTTAAGCATGTAAAAATACATAGCCAGGCTTTACGGCTTTTAACACCTCGACCACGCACTGGCGTATACTGCAGTGGTCCTGCGTAATCACAACCGGTGTGTGTAAACGCTTTAGCAACCTGGTTGACGCGCTGGCTAGGGAGATCGGCCATGGGAGGGAAAGTCGGACGCGGACGAAATTTGAAACAGACGTTACATTTATGTATTCTGTGACGAATTATTCGTCGAGCGGCTAAAATCCAATACTTATGCCTAAGTAAGGACATAAGCAACTCCGGACCGGCATGGAGGTGCTTCTTGTGATAAAAATCAACAAGAAGGTCGACAACATGATCATGTCGCGGCTGAATACAAGGATGTTTGTAGTTATAAGGTTCATCCGAATTTGACAGACGACCCCCAACACGTATGACGCCGTGTTCATCGAGAAACGGCTTGAGTCTAAGGATAGCGGGAGAACAAGGTACATTGTCTTTTAAATTTTGAATGTCGTTACTAAAATGAACAGCTTGTACAACTCGTAGTAACTTCCATTCTGCGAATTTGATATCAGTACTTGATACAAAAGTCTCATTAGGTAGGTGCCTAAGAAACCTATAGACATAAACGATGGCGCGGAGTAACTTAGACCACGATGATATGCGTAGTGCGAGTGCATAGATGGGAGACTCCGCAACCTCAGCAATCACGGGATAAGAAACAGACTTCCGTTCGGGTACATCTTCGTCTTCTGCACTGTGGTCAAAGGGTTGCATGGGCCATTCTGACGGATCATGGGAGATCCAAAAAGGTCCACGACGCCACAATGGATGATGCAGAAGATTAAGTGGAGTGACACCACGAGACAAGCCATCTGCGGGGTTCTCAATACCCGCGACGTGATCGAAACAAGTAGCAGGAACCAGTTCAATCAATTTGCTAACGCGGTTGGCGACAAAAGTCTGCCAGCGATGAGGAGAAGAATGAATCCAAGCGAGCACTACTTTGGAGTCGGAAAATGCGTATAATTTATTAATGGGGTAGTGGGGCAAAACTGTGTCTTGAACCTTGCGGAGCAACTGAGACAGCAGAAGGGCCGCGCACAACTCCAGTCTCGCAACTGAAATGGTTTTAACAGGCGAGACCTTAGACTTGGCACAAACTAACTGCACCGAGTAGTTAGAACCAATGCGGACTTGCAGATATACGACTCCGCCGTAAGCACGCTCGCTGGCGTCAGCGAAACCTATCAAGTTGATGGTACATCCATCTACCAACCCAAGATGACGCGGAATAGTAACTTGATTGAGCGCGGTAAGCTCAATACAAAACTGGCCCCAAGCGGCGACAATATGGTCAGGGGGAGTTTCATCCCACTCACACTTTGATCGCCAAAGCTCTTTGATCAAGAGCTTGGCGTACAAAATTGTGGGAGCCACAAAACCCATTATGTCCCATAGTCGAGCCACTGTGGACAGCATAGTGCGTTTGGTGCACTTATCATCTGGTGGTGAGACGTCAAACCGAAAACTATCGCAAGATTTGTCCCAGCGTAAACCGAGAACCTTATGCGGTACAGACTTCTCAAACTCAATGTCTGGAGAAGCCTTATGAGAATCTGGTATGCGTGCGAGAACCTCCTTAGAGCTCCTTGTCCATTTGACAAGATCAAACTGGCCTCGCTTGAAAAGCTGAATAAGCTCTTCACAAAGCGAAATTGTTAGCGGAGCGGATATGACACTACAGGCAATGTCATCCATATACAAAGCGGAAGTATAGCATAGCATAGCGTAGCATAACGTAGCGTAGCTTAGCATGGCATAGCGTAGCATAGCATAGCATAGCATAGCATAGCATAGCATAGCATGGCGTAGCATAACATAGCATGGTATAGCATAGCATAGCGTAGCATAGCATAGCGTAGCATAGCATAGCATGGCATAGCATAGCGTAGCATAGCATAGCATGGCATAGCATAGCATAGCGTAGCATAGCATAGCATAGCATAGCATAGCTAATTAGTGCTTTATCTTACACACAGTTTTAGCACCCACCTTGATCCCTTGAGGAACAGAACAACAACAAGACGTAATACAATGAGAAGTATGTAACGTAGGTACGGTACCCATAATCATATACCCAAATACCGTCTCAATAGCGGGAGGTAAATCATGTCGCTCACTACGGACTATTTTAGTTAGTAGCAAGTGCGGAAATATTGAAGCTCCGATCAAAAGATCAATGCCTGCCGGATTCG
Organism: Euclidia mi; assembly: GCA_944739405.2. Classification (NCBI taxonomy): domain Eukaryota; kingdom Metazoa; phylum Arthropoda; class Insecta; order Lepidoptera; family Erebidae; genus Euclidia; species Euclidia mi. Next base: position 43,272,037 of record OX123187.2, read on the forward strand.
CAAACTCCGCGTCTGCTAGCGGCAATGACTCGAGATGAGTGAGTGATGCTACGTCTACATTAGCGTTCGGCAATGCGTCCGTGATACGCTCCACGATAAGCGAAGAAATGTTAAAATTAATATTCCTATCAAAACGCGAATGTATTTTAATATCTACGGAACCCTTGCAATGTTTTTCTGATCCGCCTATCCCTTTGACGGTTGAGTTCGTATTTTTAAAGTTATTCCATAATCCGAGGCGTTTGAATAACTCAAACGTTATTAAATTGGTCTGAGATGCGTTATCTAGCAGACAACGTACCATATGCGGCGACCCATTAACATCATATACGATAACTTGCGCTGTCGCTAACAGAACAGTCTTAGACGTCATACACTGCGTTTTGGCCCTGCGCGGATCATTATAGATGCGCGAGTGCCGTCCTCGCGTGCGCGTCGTCCGCGCAATGGACGTCGTACACAACGATACTTCACCCTGAGGCGTGCAGGGGGAAGGCACCGTGGCCTGCACCTGCGATGTAAGTGTGTCAAGGTTAGCGGGTTGGCTTGACAACGGGTTATCTTTATCGAAATGTAGCAATGAATGATGTTTTTTATTGCATAAGCGACATTTTGTCTTACTAGAACAATAACTTGTTTTATGTTTTATGCTTAAGCAATTAATGCAAGCTTTGTTATCTTTTACGCATTTAAAACGAGCTGTTGGATTTGAATTATTAACGGTGGGACACTTATATAAATGGTCGTGCACCACATTACTGCACAGACACTTCTGTGAATTATTACTATTAAATTCCGAACATGTTACGTAAGATTGTGGATTAGGGATCGAGTTATTATAACTATTTCGCGATTTATTCAACCTTTGTTTGTTGCTGTTAGTGTTAGACGGGCCAGGTGAACCAGACTGCGTATTATGAAATATTCGACACTGATCTTTGATGAACGAAATAAAACTATCTAGTGTAGGTATTTTATTATTGCGTTCCGTCATCTCGAATGCGCGAATTGTATCAGTGTCAAACTTTTTTAAAGCGAGTTGAAGCAACATAAAGTCGGAAAGATCTTCTAATTTTAAGTTCCTAAGAGAATTAACCGCGGTTACGAAGCTATCAATAAACAGCTGGAAATTCGCGACAGACGCGTTGCCGGACAATTTGAGATTTAAAGCTTGGTCAAAGTAAGAAGCCGCTAGGACGCGCGTGTCCGAAATGTGACCTGATAATTCTCAGCACTGGGTGTGACACCTGCAAATACGGACTGGGCCTTCGGTGACAGTTTACCTATTAAATAGTACAACCTGTCAGCATCTGTCAGAGAACCATTATCGTGCACTGTAGACTTAAAACTCGCATAGAATAACGGCCAATTTCGTATATCTCCGTCAAACGATATAATCTCGATTGGCGGTAATCTCGGTTTGCGGGCAACGGGCTCTGCTGAACATTTACCCTCCAATTGCGATTGTATACGCTTAATAACACAATAAAGATCTTCGAACGAGATGTACGCCTGATAGTTCGGTTTTTCATCAGGATTGATAGAAAGTAATCTTGCGTTATAATCGTCTAACAACTTATGAAAATCTGTTCGAATACTATCTACTGTCATACAATAACTGAGAAATGCTTCGCTATTACTGTCAGACATAGATGCGGTTTTTGAGCGTTCATAGATGTTTTGAATGCGCTCAAATAAAATATTGCGTTTTGCTTCTAAGATTGTCATCTCTTTGTCTTCCGACACGCGTGACTTCTTTTGTTGTGACATGCTTACGTAAGTATAAGCTAATGAGAACGAAACAAAATAAGAATATCTAATGTACCTATTATTTTACCTAAGTAGGCTAAGTAGCCAACACTTTAGAGCTGTGGAATTAAAAGTTGCTCGAAATATGAGATTTACAAGACAACTATGATAGTTCCAGAAATAATAATTGAGTAAGTAGGTAGCTACATAAAAGTTTACCTACTGATGCGGGCGGAAACAACCATGTGACGGTTATGTGAATATATTAGGAGTATAGCTAGGTGCTATAACTGCCGAGGTATAGCGATATAACGTATAAAAACGTAAATGAATCCGACTCGTATGGATCAAAAAAATGGTTCGGCGATACACCGAAACTGTAGGGTTCTAGGCGACTTGGAGAAGGAAATGGACTGTGTGCAAAGGATAGCGGGTTTTAGCCGCCTAGGATTGGAATGGGAGAGATGATTGTGAGTGAGTATAGGATATTCCAAGGACGGAGGGCACTTACCTTATACGGCGATCTTCTTCGTCTCAGAAGGGCAGTCTCCTAGTGGTTTCGGGATGAAGCTGCTGAATTCACTTCACCACACAGTCACTTCCACTTGCGAGCGGTTTATATAATCGGTAATAACTAAAGCGGGAGCGGCGCGGTGATCCGGTATGGCGGACGCGTATAAAGCGAATCGAATGTTCTCGAAAGTTCTGGACTGTCTCTCGCGTCGACGTTTCGCGGCGACCAATCCGCGGAAGGCAGTGCCCCTTCTTCGGGAATGGGAGACAGGGACGGAAATATGACATCGCTCGCACTAGAACAGCATGGAACGATTAACGTTGATGCGATTAGTTATAGATAGGAAGGTAGATAGCGCTACCAACCTTTTTGCCACATATAGAAAATATCATTAATAGAGCATCGAAAATGTTAGGGTTTGTGTTACGAAACACAAGAGAATTCCAAAAGACTAGCACAAAGGTCATGCTATACAATAGTCTAGTGCGCAGCATTCTGGCATATTGCAGTATGGTCTGGAGACCCCATTACGCAGTTCATACATTAAGATTAGAGCGAGTGCAAAAACGCTTTCTATGGCACCTTGCATTTATGGCAAATAAGGCCAAACATCTGCCTTCCTACAATTCACGTCTGCAATATTTCAGAGTGCAACCACTATCACTGCGGAGGCAAATAAGTGACGTTATATTTGCTTGCAAAATTGTAAAAAACAAAATAGACTGTACCAAGTTGCTGAGCTTATTTAGATTTCGTGCACCAGCTAGGTATCCAAGACATACTATAACACCTCTGTGTCCACCCTTAAGGAGAACGGTGCTAGGGGCAAACTCACCTATGGCTAGAATGTCTAAAACTCTGAATGAATGCAGTGATGTAATTGATATTCATGTGGACAGTTTGGGCAAAATATACAGGGCCTTTAATGACTATCGTAGATAATATGTTTTATTTAATTAAACTTTGTTTTTATTGTTACACTAAATTTAATTTAATGCCAGCTATATTTGTATTATTATTTTTTTATCCCATTTATATCGTAATTTTATTTTTTTTAATGTTTGTCTTTGTCTCAATTTAATTAGCTAATTTATATATTTTAATTTTAATTTGTGTTAATTTTTTATTGTAATTTTATTTCTTTTAATTTCTTAAGGCTTCATGGATAATTTAGTCTTACAATATTTTTTTTAAGTTGGCACAGCTGTAAGTTATTCATGAGGTGTTAACCTGTAATAGATTGTGACACTGAATTATGTGTCCTTACTGTCATAAGATAATAATGTATAAGTGTTTACAATTGTAGGTTAACCAATTAAATAAATAAAAAAATGCTGTGTGGTTGACGGCATAGAATACAAGTGTCACCACCCCCTATCTTCCCGTGGGTGTCGTAAGAGGCGACTAAGGGATAACACAATGCAAATACCATCTTTGCGTAGTGACGGAAAACTCGACATCAAACCCTATACGACTGCCTCGTTGGTCTCGCGGCATAAATGTGCACGTGGGATCGGGAGGTCCCGGGTTCGATTCCTGGGTCGGGCAGTGTTATTGGGTTTTTCTGTCACAAAATTCTCAGTAGCAGCACGGAATCTGGAAATGTGCCCGGTACGGCAATAGGCTTGCCCCTTATTACGTGGGACTAAAGTATATCTGGCGAAAAGTGGGTGTAGAAATACACCTCTGCCTACCCCTTCGGGGATAAAAGGCGTGACGATATGTATGTATAAATAAAAAAAATAAAAAAAATCACTTTGATACACAAGTTCTACTGCCTTGGAGGGTACAGTACAGGCCACTTAGAGCAAACGCTACATATTCTTTTGGTTTTTGTGGTCACACACCACTGCTGCTCACGACCAAAGATGAACAAAACTCCGCTAATTATCCACCTAGCGTTCTCCCAGTTAGAACCCGGGGTCCACCGAGGTTAATCTACAGTCAAACCCGGGACCTAAAGGGATAGCTATATTCCATGGTTTAGACTAGTGTCAGTTTAATCATAGGTAGGTACTTACTTCCTATAACGAGAGTCAAAGATCCTCATGACAACCGGGAACGTGCTCTCCGAAGCACAGGGCCAGCGACAAGTTATAATTCAATGCGCACATAACTCTGAAAAGTCATTGGTACGCCCCGTGGATTCCAATCCGATACCCTCTGTATGGCAGTCTTTTGATATCTCTACTAGGTTGGTAATGTAAATATTTACTTTAACAACCTAGTAGAGATATTATGTTGTAATGATGTATAAAAAATATTTGTTGTTGCTATTGTTGTAGAATATTAACCATATGTAGCGCTGCAGAGTTGCCTAGTGGAGAAGACACTTTTAAAATGACGTCGTGGCACCACATCACAGCGATCAGTAAAATACTACGGGGTCAACACTTTATACGCGTTTCCGCCTTTTATCCTTGTTAATGACGGTTCGACCTTTATTTCTCCGAATCGGCCGCGCTGACGTTATTTGTTAGATATGCCGGCAATGGTATTGATCCTGCATCATATGTTAGCGTAAAATCTAAATACCAATCATTTCTGTGAATTTGAGAAGCGAGCTTTCCATTTTGTTGTAGCAGTCGTCGCCAGTTTTACCTCAAAATGTTCAATCGTATTTTGAAATTTAACCACAAAATAGATATCGCGTGTGCCCTTAACATTATTGGTTAATTGCGCATGCTAAGTAGCTCATTATGTAAGTTAATATGTTCAATAAATTAAGTTTAATTATGTGTCAGTCAATCAAAATTAAGTTTCCGATAACTATGGTGCCATCTTATGTTATTCTGGGAGAAGCACTTGTGTGTTTTGACAACAAATAGACAGTGTTCACATCACATAATTATATACTAGAGTGTGTGCAATTTGCGTAGCATGATAATTTGATAACCTAATTGTGGCGGTAATGCTATTCCTGTATATTTGATAGGGATTAGGTGTCACTTGTCAATGTATACATTACGTTAGGCCGAGTGCAAACTGCAAACACATGACCATAGTTCTGGCCGTCAAATAATATGTTCTTATGAAAATATTTGTAATTTCTCTGCAACCAATGAATTGCTTCCGATGGCCAGATGAATAAGTGACGTTTAGACCTAGGTTGACTTTAGTGTTGTTAATTCTAAGAAACAATACGGAGCTACAAAAGAGTGGTGTATGATTGCGCTTGATAGAGATCGATAGGTTGGCAAAAAAAACGAGAAAAATGTGAAAGTGTAGTGTGAAAATATAGCTCTGTTTCTATACTAAAATAATAATGATGAAGAGTGCTGAATACTGCCAAGAATTAGGTACCAATCAGAGTAAAAAAATATTTTTGCTGTTGTCAGCCCACTGTTATTAAGATAGACTTTGCTCTAAGATAGACATGCGTTTTAACATTGATGAGTCTAAGTTATTTAGAGGATAATAATAATAATATGTGCTTAAATACAAATACATACTTTCTTTTTCACTTAGGTATATGAATATTAACATAATAATATGTTTATTGGATGTACTTACCTACCTATACTGGTTTGTATTACGCATCACGAACAGGGCCTGATGCTGAATTAGATCCTTTTTCGTCGCCTGCAGGGGACGAAAAAGACCTTTTTATAATTATTGTATTGTGTATTATTTATTTTTATCTGTATTACCGATGTGTGTGTTTTTATAATATTGTTTGTGTTGTATGTATTTATACTTTTTGTGTCCCTTTCTGATTGATGATGATTATTTCAGTGTGAATTTCACTTTATGTATTCGTGTCAGATAATTATGTTTCGGTAGAGTATTGTGTTAAAATGAAGTCCTAGTTCATAAAGGATACAACACCATGTGTATTTTAATGGCAGTTACGGATGCATTATATTATATTTTAGTGTTATACATTACTGACTCAGTTTGATGTTTAATTTGTAGAGACATTTAATTTTACCTTAATTTACAGCAAACGTAAATAAATGAGGTCTCATTAGAAGACAAACTTTGACAACGTTAATTTCTTTTGCGAAATGTAATGGTTTCAAAAAAAATAACCTATACTAGAAATTATGTTTTAAAACAAAGCTTTGATGAGTCGTCGTTACATGATTTTATTTCAGAATAATAATGTTATTTTGCTAAAATCTGACTACCCTTTGACTGATTCATTATTACACGAATGATACGTGAAGTTAAGCAACTTCGTTACTGTCTAATTTATAGAATAGTGACCGGATAGCAAAATCATATACCTTCATGCCTCTGAGAAAATGATGCCAACGGACCCGACTGGCACGCAAAGCTATGGAATCGTTACGAGACGTCAGTATACTTAAATACTCTGATATGTACTAGCCTAAACTATTCTTTTTAGTAGCGGTGGATAGATGGAGGTAGGCTTGCTTTATGGAAAGTCTTATATTCTGTCACATCTGGTTAGACTAGAAAGTGAACGCTGGACGCCAGTATATGAATTTGGGCTTAATTACGTAAATAACAAATTCCACTTCCTATACGTGACTGACTGCTAAACCGACCGGATGTCGTGGGTTCGATACCCACTCAGGACAAATCTTTATGTGTTAAGAGCGTTGTTTATTTTGTATCTGGGTGTCAATTATTTATAACATCACTCGTAGCAGTTACCTGGTTGCTATAGTACCATTTCTGCTTAATTTGTAATCAGATATTCATGACTGAGTATTATTCAAATAAATAATACAATAACATCGAGACTGTTGGTTTCCTAACGACAACGCAACCTTTGAAACGTGTCAAAACATTTGTCATATTAATTATCATTTAATACCATTGCGGACAGGTGGAGTGACATAGTGTGACTGATGAGACGTGCCCACATTGAGAATGGTGGCTCCTAACCGAAGGCATATTGTTGACTGCGAGCGTCATGCGGCGCGCGACAGGCGCTTGCGGTGTTAGCGGCTTAGGGATTTTAATGACTTTGCTTTACTATAAGGGCTATAGGCACAGTTTGATATTATTGTATCGACTTTGCTCAATATACTGTACTCTTTTCAAAAGTCGAGATTTTTAAACAGCATTGTCTGTTTAGGTTTGTACAAGTATTTTGTTTTCAATAGGTGTAGATATATTGTATTAACCTAACTAAAGACGCCCACTAAAAGAGTTTCGGGTCAACAACATCAAGCATATATCTGTCAGCCAAATTAAATCTTTCTTTACTCAGTTTACGCAATAGATTACCAAGAATCTAGTTTGGGGTAATCTATAGAGTGCGAGTTGAGAGTTTGGTTTAAACGAATCAAGTAGGTGTGATTCGTTTTAGGATCATGGAGGACTTGATTTAAAGCTTAAGTAAATAGATTTGCTTAATTAAATACAAGAAGAAAATAATCAAGTATCTTTATACATTCTACAAAAAAATCACTGATAATGTACATTGCTAAACCAACATATTTAGAATTAACAACCATATAAGTAAGTACGTGGTATATGTATAAGTTTATAACCAATTAAACCATTATATTGCTTTAGAGGACCTACACAGCAAGAAACTTGTCTATGACTGAACTTTGAATAATGGCAAATTTTAATACCATAAAATAGTTCCAAGAATAAACTCTAAATTATAATATCATTTAGATATATGATCATTTTGAAAAATGCCATTGACTTTATTTTATATCCATTTTTCGCTATCGTCACAAAGTAAGTATATCATATAAAATAAATTAAATACCTGTTCAGGTAGTCTCTAAATCTGACTAGTGAGTTCCACTATCTTTATTCTACATAGTTTTTAAAAAGGTCTCACCTAAATCAACAAAACAGCCAAAGGATTTAATTTATAACGGAATTAAACAGTACTTCTTAAATTCGTCACTTAAAACTGTGACTGCAAATAAGTTATTAGCCTGAGAATACAGTTGCCAGCTATTTAAGGATTTGTGGAGTAGTCGCATTAATTCAAGTGTCCGTATTCCGTAGTCCGGACAGTGGCGCGACAAGGTCTTCCTAAATCCATTATAATGGGCGACTTTGTGATTTTTGTGCCTCGTCTGCCATCACCCTCCGACGCCGTCCTCGCTCGACGCCACCAATCCAAAACTAATTACCGGGTACTCGAGTGCAACAAGTTCAACAAGTACACCCATTTGCGAAACAATTTTGCTCAAGAAATGAATGGCAGTTTCATCTTAAAAATGTACAAATTATTAGTTAACGAGAGCGACGAGAGATTTACATTTAATTGTTTGTTATTCCTCCCATCTATTCGTCGATCATCGTGACTACTGAGATCCTTGCCTTTTCATCCATGAATGTCAATTTTTCGTCTTGATTGGACCAAGTTTTATAATTATGTCATAAAATTTGTTAAGTGAACGATTGGATGCAAAGATTAGACGCCAATACAACCTCCTTCATTCCATGTTTATGACAATCATAAAAAAAATATAAAAAAGAAGTGAAATATAAAAAAGAATATTCCCCGTCACTGATTTTTGGAATTTGATGCGAAATCGGGGACTATAATTTCGATAGCGCACCAAAGCGTAAAGGTCCCTACTGTTGTCTAATGAGTGGGGTTTTATGTCGTTTGCTGTCGAACCATAAAAATGTTAATTCCACTGTGGCGAAGAAATGAAAATGTCGTAAATGCAAACGCGACTTTACCGTCAGTCGAATGACTTTATTCATAGCAATAGCGAAATTACGGCGCAAGTATAAATGAGCTATTGTTGCCACACTCACATTATCACTTACGTAACTTGTTACTACTGTATTCGCATTCGTATGCAGCATGCGTGAGCTGAGATGTCTGTGCTTACAATAATGATAAGGATAATCACGTATTCTTTACTTTAGTAGTCATTTAGTATGCAGCTCTTTTTAGATATTCTAGAAAGATAATATTTATTTCAGGACCGAAACTAGCTTCTAAGAACCGCCAAAAAAAATTTTGGTCTAACATTTACTTTTATCCGTTCTCTGACTGCAAGATGAAAATAATGTTATAATTTTCGGGGTTAAAATGTTAGCTGCTCTTAAGTGATCTGACAGTTATTCTGGTTATAAAAGTGTTTATTGATTTTCAATCAAATATTGCAAATGTCGATAGACCCAAGTGATATGAGTTAATTTTAAAGTTTTATTATAACCATATCACCTTATTAAAATTCGTCGAACATGTCGTTGGAAATAAACACGATAGTTTCAGCACGTAGCTGTCTAAACTAACAAAACTTCGAGCAGTGCACAACATAAGTTATATTTGCTATGCGTATCTGTAGCTTATTATCTGGTCTCATACGCAGTGAACGACGGGCAAGTTATAATGATCGAGCAGCCATCCACGGTGCAGAGTCACTGCTCTGAATCAAGCTACGACTTATAGTACTGCAACGTGACGCCGCAGCCGAAACAAATGATATTTGTATAATTTAGACCCAGTCTCTCGTTACTACAGGCAGTCCTAAAAATGACAGTACCGTTTAAAGTTTTGCTTTGCCAGATTTAACCCTACAAGGCTCAATTTTTTGTTAGTGCGCAACAAAAATATATAAGTTGTAATTAGTGATCAGAAGCTAGGATAAACTTATAAAAATACAAATTAATCCATATTTTACGAAAAATACAACTTTTTATTTCTGTGCCATATACGGTACACTGAGCCTTAACTTATGCTTTTTGGTAATAAATTAGTACAATTGAAATGTTTTGGAAATAGTTTACTTTTACATTTTTTTTCAATTGCTGACTTATTATTTTAAATAAAATGAAATAACTAGGTGTAATATTTTAAACTTCTTTATATATTGCTGTTTATAAGAAAAAAAATCATATAACTGAGTATTATAAAATAAATTTCTATTTTTTTTATTGGTGAAAAGATCTAAAACGGTTATTATATTTATTTAGGGAGTTGTACGTGACATTTATTGCAAGTTAAGAATGTTTTTCTTTTCCTAGCAGGATATTTGAATCGTTGTCTTTTTGTGCCCCAAACTAGAAACTCCTCAAACCCATCACGTCTGACATCACGAGAAGGTAGGAATGATGTACTTGGCTTCTGTCTAATAAACCTATGGTACCTCTCTGTTTGTTTATCTATAGCCCAAACACGCATAAACTTTCCCCACTTCAAATTTGAAGTCCTTCTGTTCCTTCTGTTTCATTGGGGTTAGCGCATGCTTCGGCTCCCTGTCTCTTCTGTACAATAACCAGCAATTTAGAAGAGTAACATCGAGAAGATGATAAAATAGCCTCAAGAACATTTTCTTTTCTATTGACTTGACCCACAAAAGACGATGATAAAACAACTAATTTGTTATCGTGGGACGATAATGGTGACAATATCTGTATTATCACAATATGCTCTGAAAAACCTCTCTGAACTTTTAATTTTTTTGGTCTTTTATGATAAATATTTTGAAGTCTTTTCATGAGAGACCTTTGTTTCTTCTTTGGGTGACAGTCTAAGAACCAGGGGTTATAAATCTATAACCCATTGCATTACTCATAGTCAATGATCGTTTACGTGCCCGAGATTGTGTAACGGTATCTGTAGTTGTACCTGAAGCCATTCCTGATGAAGGTACTAGGCTGAGGGTCTGATATTTTTGGCTGACGATTTTCAATATTCGTAACAAGCTCGTTGACGGGAGGCAAACCCTAATGTCTCTGCAGAGGAAAGGAAGTTTCCACTTCGCTAAATGACTCTGATAAAGGTTTTTGGATTAACTGAATTTTCCCGATGTCATCATCACTTTCAGCGTCAGAAAAAATTGGTTTGTCTTCATCAGAAGCAATATTCGAGAATCCATCATATGTACATCACACAATCCTCTTTGCGACATTATCTGAAATAAAATAGAATTATGCATAAGTAAAGTTACCGTAAGTACGTATGAGTAAAACCGGACACTAAAGCTCGACGTACCGTATGTGGCACATCCATAAAAATATGATTTACTAATAATTTTACTATTGTAATATAAAAAACCCCCTACCTCTGCAAAATATACACTATGTTATAACACACAGTATTTCTTTCCGAGTACAAACTGTTCATTTACTATTTTTTATTTTATTTGTGTTTCGAGACAGACGACTAACTTAACACTTTCATCTAAATTTCACACTGATTGCGTTATAAAAATAACACGAACGACATCTTTAGGTAAAAAATCATATTACTAAATTCCTAAATATCTATCAAAATGTGAAGGGATGTCCCTATTGATAGTTTTATATTTTATAAGAACGATTAAAAGCGTTGTTCCACATATGGCACCGGGTGGCTTGTAGGGTTAAGATGATTTACCTACTTGATATTGAAATCTGTTATGATTTTTATGTCCATCTGTTTCCAGTAACTCATCATAAAGTAGCAAAAATTTACTCCGTGAGCTACTAGTTAAATAATCATAGTTGATGATGTTAAATAAAAATCAATATTGCGGTCTTTTGAACATACGTAGTTTTATACTATAAAGTCGATTAAAAGATGTCGTGATGGATATCAAAAGTGAGTGTTTAATCTGCACAATTCAAATACGTAGTACTTTAGTTTTTAGTTTGAAAATATTTGTTACCATTTAATAAATTAGGTTTATATACCGAAATAATAACAGGTAGATTTATAGCTGCATGAATTCTAGGTGAGATTTTTGTGCCAGTATTACACAACTATCTCATAATTTCCATCCCAGGTTACAAAACGATTCAGAAGTAGTGCATTATATAAACTATAATTAACTGCTTCTGCGCCTAAGACCAACGCACTGTTACCCAGAGGGGCTCGTGTTCAAATGCACGGCGCGCACCTCTGACGACGAAGATGACCTTTCGAAATAAATTCGCTTGCTAAAAGGTGTAGGATTAATCGTAGGAAAACTGCATGTCTGAGCGTTCTCCATCATGTTCTCGAAAGATGTGTGAACCACTGTTAAGTCTGCCAATCCGCACTTGAGTAGCATGGTGGACTTTGGCCTAACCTAACAAGGTGATGATTAAATACACAAAAATACACGATTGTAAAATAGAAAACAAAACACTGTATACCATTAATTTAAAATGCAGTGCAACTTTAACTCAATGTCACAGTTGACTAGACAACCCAAACATGTTCCTCCCATGTTAAAGCCAAGCTCTCAACTCATACGTGTGTATGTTAAAAGTGCAGGTTAAACATAGCCTCTCTTTCTCCCGAGCACATGTATTCCTACAAACCACGGAAGTGTTTGCCGAACGTTTTCTCCAAGCGAATCACGTAGTATCGAGTGGTCGACACTGTGTCTCTGGAATATCTAAGGACCTCCGACTCCGTCGATGTACATACTCCGTATGTACACACACATAAGAAAAAATGGCAATATAGGTACTTTAAATTACTATAACTCAGTATAAATTAAAGAATCTTTGAAAGGTAAAGTTACTGATTTTGGTGACATCGTACCTACTTACCTAGTATTCTGAACTCGCGTGTAGCTATGAAAATCCCTGTAGATAAAGTATTATATTCCAAAATAAGATGTCTGATTACTTTTAGCAGATTCACAAATCTATCTTCACATAATATAATTTCATATAAAAAATTCAATCATAAAAAACCTAAATTAAATTATGAAAACATACGCAATAACTTTCCACAAATAAATTTTATACATTTTTACTAAACTCTTCTAACACCGGCATGATAACAAAATAGCACAATAGAGGCTACATTCAGGGCTGAGGGTAACATTGCACTACTTAGTAAATTAGCTGAAAGTTGCTTACGTTGGAACCTAGTAAGTGTGCAGTTATAAAACGAAATGTTTAAAGTTAATGCGCAACCAACTTGTATGAATTTCCTTGAAATAAATACTTACCTTCTTGTATTCAGAATTGTATAGTGTAGGTTTGTTTGTATTAGTTCTTTTAATTTGTTGCTTTTGAATTTTATTTTGCTGATTTATAGACTTGCTGATTTATGGCTAGATACAAGTAGGAGATGACAAGTATCTTTCGTGTTTTACGTTAGTAGATTATCCTGTATGAAATTTCGCTTACATCAACTTTTATTTAATTACCGAAATAACCGAATAATCTTATTTGTTTAACACCAAGCCCCTTCGCGTTAACATCGACATAACATCACCATTAAACTCCACAACATTCTAATACAAACTATGTACACGCCTACATTTACTTAACGCCAATTAGCAAGTTGAATGACTAACGAATTTAAATAGTAATTAAAACATTAGTTCAACAGTAACGATATAAATCAAGCTTATTTGAAACTTATAATGGTCTCGCCGCCTCGTTGCTAATCTTATAAATTATGAAAAACAACGAGAAAGCAATAAATTGCAATTCAGTCACTTGACACCGGTTCTTAACAAAAACGTCTCACTCGCCGCTCCTCACTATTGTGTTATAAAACATAACCCACTTTTATTTTCATTATTTCATACAATAACACACCTTCCTGACTGTGATGTTGGTTTAATTTTAATTGGATTGGCTTAACAAAGGATACGTGTTTTATATTATACTTACAAGGCTGCTCTGGTTGATGGTAGATTCGCCTTTCTTGGCGTTATTTTAATAAGTGAATGATAATATGATGCGCAGTAGTCTACGTGTAAGGCTACTACAACCAATACGACTTCCGTGCCTTCACCAAACTAAAACTTATACTTACCTGTCCGTCTACCAAGGTAAGCATCAGAAGCTAGTTAGTCATGAAACATCATTTTATGGTCCTATTTAAAACGCAGCTGCGTAATACTAAAGCACACCCCAAATGTGCAATATTTTGAATGATTTATTTTTCAACAATAGGCCTCCGTAATGATGTAAAACACGGTGCAGTAAAACCGTTACGTCCATAGCTCGGACCGAGTAATTGTGCGTTGATCAGTTTACCGAAGCATCGGTCGCGACCAGGCAGAAGTTTTAATTCACTTCTGGCCCATCCGCATAGCGCATACAAAACCGCTTTTCATTACAATGCAGTGCCGCAACAAGGAAACTGGATTCGTTAGTACAACCAGTTGCAGTTATACTCGTAAATATCGTGTAGTATTCATTACTATTTTTGTTGATAGAGTGTTTGAACAATAGTTGTGGACGTATGTGGTTGGTAGCATTTTCTTAAAGCGAGTGCAGCTTTTGACATAACTGTGCGTTTCAGCTTACCTTTTTAAAGATAGCTTTGTGAATATTCAAAGTACCAGCAAACTTTCCGTTAGAGGCACACAGTGCATATGGTATTATTAACATCGCATTTGCCAAGTATTGTTTTTAAATTTGTTATTAAATACATAATAGAATAAATAGTACATTTTTATAAAGACAGAGCACAACGCAACCAGATATGTAATAACATAAGTGTTCCATTTATAATCCCAGTTTATTAACATACACAATGAGAAATATAAATTAAACAAAAGACGTAAAGCGACGGTGCTTTGCAACAATGTCAATCAAAATAGACACCGGCGCAAAATGAGTTTAAAATAAGAATAAGTTTGCTCAAAATCTTCCAAGACTATTCAAGTGCAATTAGCTTTAGTTGCAAGTCAACAGCACTTTCAGGATATTCGCTAGCGCCTAAAGTAAGCCACTCCAATTTAATGTAGGTTTGTTTGCGACATTTCAAAACTGTAATTAATTTGGCAGCTTCACGTGCATATTGTATGAAGAAAACTAAACCCATTTACTGTAATTACTCGTTATAATATAACATTTATACGGGTGTCGGGGGCAAATGAGGTCCACGTGCGAATAACAGTAATTAGTTGTTAGGAAAGTAGGTGTTATTACAGGGTTGGCTATTATACCGACGTCACATATTTGAAAGAGCGACGCATTTTAGGGCGATTGGCTAAAAGGCGTCTTCAATGCGACGAGAAATGCCAAGAAACTCGGTAACTATAAAAAGACGTGGATACACCACTGATAACATTAAAGAAACTTGTCATCTGATGATTCGATTACAGCAAACAACCTAGTGCTTAATTCTAAAAGACTAAATGCGTTAAATTTGCTTTACCTAACGTTAGACAACTGGGACCTAATATAAGGCTAGATAGGGAGGAACTTGACACAGTTGACTCGACAGTGTTTCTAGGCATTACACTAGATAATAAGTTACAATGGGGTGCACATATAGCATGTCTTGCAGGTAAGCTCAGCTCTGCTGCGTATGCTGTCAAAAAAGTTAGACAACTTACTGATGTTGACACAGCTCGTCTAGTTTATTTTAGCTATTTTCATATTGTCATGTCCTACGGTATTTTGTTACGGGGCAAAGCTGCGGATATTCAGAATATCTTCGTTCTACAGAAACGAGCGGTACGAGCAATATACATGTTAGGTGCAAAAGATACTCTTAGGGAACGCTTTAAGTCTATAGGGATTCTTACAGTAGCCTCGCAATTTTTATTTGCTAATATATTGTATATTAGGCAAAATATAGGTTTATTTACTACAAAAAGTGATGTACATAACATAAATACTCAAAACAGGCATAAGTTATATGCCCCTTATCATCGTTTACATAAAGTTAATAATTCTTTTGTAGGGCTAGGTATTCGTATATACAATTAAATACCAATTAGTCTTTTAGAATTGCCATTTAGTACGTTCAAAAGCAAAATAAAAGACTGCCTTATTAGGAAAGGTTATTATACCATTAATGATTATTTCAGTGATAAGGACAGATGGTCACTTACACTAGCCAACTCTAGATTTTTTTAATTTATATAGATACCTTACTTTTCAGTTTTTTTTTAAATATAATATCTCTATTTCTATTAATTTAATATTCATGCATTATTAGGTCATTCAACTTACTACATTTACATTTTCATTGTTGTTCCACAAATTTTATTGAAATTTGCTACAGTGTTAGATGAAGGTAACTCGTTATCATGGGCTGGATACTAACGATTTTGTAATTTTCGTGTATTCATATACCGTCACTTTCTGTAACATACTTTTCCACCATAGTTCTGAACATGATCGCGAGTTGCCTACATTATAAAGCGTAAGTGGATGCTCCTGTTACACAAGATTCACATTAGAAGACTACTACAGCACTTAATTTAGTAACTGCATATTTGTTTAAGTATTATGTATGTTCTTATATACTATTTACAAGTAATTAATTACTATGTGAAACAGTTGCAGCTCCTTACAAAAACAAAATATGTACCATAACACTGGCGATTAAAAAGAGTGGCCACGAGTTTTATTGCCCGTTCTTTCTCGTGGTTCTACCTATTGCTTTGCGAATGGGCAGTAAATGTAAATTTAGATGCATTATTAGGCATTATTAATTTACTTTAAAAATTTGACGTTCATAAGCGTCAAGTTGTGACCTAGATGAATAAATTATTTTTGACTGTGACTTTTGACTTTTATGAGAGGTTTATAATAAGTACGTAGGATTTTTTTTATAGACTCACGCCTGTATCCCTGAACGGGTAGGCAGAGGTGTAATATTACACCCACATTTCGCTATCAATTTTTAAGCCTCGTATTCACTAGGGTACAAAGTCGCGCGACTTATCGCGAACAGTCGCAGAACATTTACGTGCGACTGTCCCGCGACAATGTCGACCGACATTTCGCTCGTCCACATACTGGCATTGTGATCGAGATGTCGCCTAAGTGTTAACACAGTTTCGTTGGTAGTGTGGACCAACGAAGTGTGCTATAATCGCGGGTAGTCGCGGAACAAATAGCAACATATGTCCTCACAAGTCAAATGCCATCGGAAACTGTCGAGGGACACGAAGTCGCGCAAGGTCGACGCTATCGGAGCGTCGACAAGTGACTTGTTCCCCGACACGTAGATGTCTCCTGCGATGTCGGGCGATGTCCCCCGCGACGTCGCTCAACACGTAGAATTCGTGTCGAGCGACAAGGTCGCGGGACAAATGTCTCCTAATGAATACGAGGCTTTAGGTCCCACGTAATAGGGGGCGAGCCTATTGCCGTTACCGGGCACATCACCAGACTCCGTGCTGCTACTGAGAATTCGGAAAAACCCAGTTACACTTTTGCCCGACCCGGGAATCGAATCCGGGACTTCCGATCAGCAGTCGCATATGCTATGCACTGGACTACGGAGGCAGTCAAGACAGACAAGCTACCGCCAAATTTAGCGTGTTCTTTGGGGACCACGGGGGACTCCGTGCTGCTACTGAGAATTTCCTAACGGAAAAACCCAATAACACTTTGCCCGACCCGGGAATCGAACCCGAAACCTCCCAGTCCCACGCGCACATTTATTCCGCGAGACCAACAAGGCAACGCAGGAATCATCATCATCATCATCACTATGGCGCTATTGTTTGGTTTACTCAAAATCTAACGGTGGATGCACACTAACACGCAAAACAGTCGCGATGCTACGATAGCAGTACACCTGTACATATGTCCATGATTCTATATGCTGCATCATGATGTCGCGCTTCAGTAAAAAGACAGACGTGATTCAAATGCGTCACATTTGCAACGCAGCTTTAGTAGGTACATGTGTCAATATAAAAGGGCAGGTTGCCAGATGGAGTCAGTTGACAGGACATTGATGATGTTCCCTTTATTGTTACTTTTACAGAAGTGATAAGCGGCCACAACGTAACGTAACGCAATGTTTAAAGAGTCAACACGATGTAAAGTAAAACATGCGCTAATGGAAGGAAAGAGGAACCCACCACGCACCCTCGGATTGACCACCCCAACTATTGCAATAGAAAAAGGTTGACAATACCGAACTCCTCTAAAAGGATAAGGGATATAGGGATGGTAGGGGTTCCAGGAAGATACCTGACTTGCAATATCCCGCTGTATGCGCCGACTTTTCTTCGACACGTGTTTCGCCTCTGCACGAGGCATCCTCAGGAACGATGGGCAACATGAAAAACATGCGCCATTCGTTGTCAATGTAGTCGCACGTCTATAACAATCCAGTAGCGATGCAGTCGCGCGTTTGTTTCTATTCAATAGCTATGCCGACGTGCGTTGGAGTAGCTACCGATGCACGATGCACGCAATAGTAGTGATACAGAAGCCAGCTACAAATGCGCGTCAGAATCGCTCCTAAAAGTCGTCGTGTGTGACTGCCCTAAGTCTGTATTATCTAAAAAGTTATTCGTAATCTAGATATTCCGTCTATATAAAATCTCTCTTTATTGAAAAATGTGGAATCTCTGAAAACTTTCAGTCAATATCGAAATTAAATTTTACACAGATTTTATCACAGTTTCTATAACGGTTTGTGATTTACATACGCTTTCTCTTACGTTTCGGTCTATTTGCGACAGCAGTGGTTTGGAATACTATGCAGATTAGTCATTTAGAGAGATCACCAATTATTTTTAACGATCATTAAATATAGGTACACACATAATTACATACTAATTTCAGAATTTTCACAAGGTCTTTATCGAAAGCCTTTGGGGCTATGTTTAGCAGTGGTGTGGAATACTGTGCAGATTAGTCATTTAGAAAATCATCAATTCATTCTTATTAATGGTTAAATATACGTACGAACTCATTTTAATTTTCACACAAGGTCTATAATGGAAAACCAGGGGGCAGGCACGTGTGCAACAGTCGAATACTTTTGGATAAGATTATGCATAGTGTTCCCGCGCCTAAGACAGTAGCTCGCTAGAGTGGAGATACCAACAGACAACCATGCATAGGGTGTCGGGTTCTAATCCACGGCGCACACTCCAAACTTTTCGGACTTATATGTGTGCGTTGATTTCTTAATAATCGCTTGCCCCGTGCCCCGTACAGCATTTTAACAAGCCGTCGGCCCTAGCCGTCTTGAATATCTTTGACAGTCGTTATAGGGAGTCAGTATCTACCTCTAAATAAACTGATACTAGTCAAAATCATGGAATATGCTAGCCCTTTGGGTTGCGGAGTCAGAAAGACAATCACTCTGTGGCTAATATCCAGTGAAATCCGATAAGAAAGCGGACGCCGGGTTCTAACTAGGATGACGCTAGGAGGATGATGGTATGTAGTAATGAGTCAGTACTTTTGAATAAGCTGACAACTGCCTCCGTGGTCCAGTGGATAGCGTATGCGACTGCTTATCGGAGGTCCCGGGTTCAATTCCCGGGTCGGGCAAAAGTGTTACTAGGTTTTTCCGAATACTTAGTAGCAGCCTGGTGACTGAGCCTGGTGGTGTAACTTATGGTGGTATGACCCAAAAATTCATGGCGAAATGTCGGTGTAATATTTATACCTCTACCTACCCCTTCGGGGATATAGGCGTGAGACTATAAATAAAATAAAATAAATAAAATATTCTAAACCTTGGCCTCCCTATCTCTTTGGGTTGGGAAGATCAGACGGCAGTCACTTTGTGTAGAAGGTAATATTCGGTCATATACCTATAGCTGTTGGGCCCGGGCTCCAAGTCTTTGATGCGGGGTATTCCTGAAAGCGCAACTATTTTTGAGCGCAACTAAAAAAGCGCAACTACTTTATTCCACAAAGCGCAACTAAATATCAAGATGCAATAGTGCTGGTTAATAACAAACGGAAAATATCGATAGTTGATAAGACAGGACATTTTAGTATACTTTAGCTGTTGCTGTGCGCCTGAGTTTTACCTATACCATCCAGTGCTTTATTTCTGATTCATGACCCTAAAACCAGGTTTTATTAGGCTACTAACTTCTGTTCATTTATGTTACCCTGGTACTTTTCAAAACATTTTACTGATCGATATTTGTTACCAGATTCTATAAACACTTCTAACCTCTGTTCATTTCTGTTCTCCTGGTACTTTTAAAAATGGTCACCATAATATAATAAATAAAAAATGGGCAGACGATTTACAAATACTATCGATAGTAAATAGTCCTTTAAGAATCTGTTATGCCCCTTCACTATTTTTCGACGTGGTTGCGCTTTGTGGAATAAAGTAGTTGCGCTTTTTTAGTTGCGCTCAAAAATAGTTGCGCTTTCAGGAATACCCCACTCTTAGAAACATATTTAATATACCATTTAGGTATATTAAATATGTTTCTAAGAGTTTTGCTCTGGAATCTTTCCAGGATCTCGATGTTGCTGTTGCTTGCTGTGCCCCATAGTTGAATGCCATATGTCCAGATAGGCTTAATGATCCCCTCCGTTGGATCTCCACCTTGTCGTGGTGTGGGGGCTCAGTAACCGTGGTTAGGTCACCCACGGTGAAGCTAAGCGAGATCCCAGGAGTGGACGCTCCGCGTGGGCTTGACGGAGGCCTGTGCAGGATGCGTCCAATGGTGCGGGTGCGAGGAACAGTTCTGTCCCTCGCAGTCGGGCGCGGTCGCGGGAGGAGAGGCGTGTCGGTGTTGCGTTGCCGCGCGCCCTATCTCCCGCGACCAAATGGGGGCGCACCATCGTTGCGTCGCGGTGGGGCCGCAGAGGAAGAGGAGATGCGGTGTTGCGTTGCCGTCCTCCCTATCCTCTGCGGCCGCTGGGTGTTTTGGCGGCGGAGCCCAACACCTTCATCCGCCGCCAAGGGGGTTTTGTTCGGGGCCCGTCTGACCATCTGGCGGGCCAATACCCGTCGGGGGGTAGCGAGGAATGCTTCGACGATACCCGACCCTCCGACACACGGGTACATGAGGAACACGGGTTGGTTTTTAGTCAGTAAGAGTCTGACAGTCCCCTTTGCACTTCCCCCCAGGGCGGAGGGACTCCATGAGGATATTCCAACCCGACACCAAAAAATAAGATAGGCAATGATGGCCTTGTATACCATCATTTTGCTCCCTCACGTTACTTAAGCGACAGTGGCGACCTGTTAGCCAGTATATACTGCGGAGTTTGCTGGCAAGTTGTATGCGCTTGGTCCAGATATGCATCTGCCATGTTAATCGCTGATCCAAGAAAAGAGCCAAGTATTTCGCGTGGTCTTCTTGAGGTATGGTGTCTTCGTACAATTTTACTGGTGGGCAGGTTTCTTTCCTAAGTGTGAAGGTAACATGTGTGGACATGGTATGGTTTGCTTTTATTCGCCACCGCTTGAACCACTTTTCAATCTCGGTCAGATAATAATAATATTCTACCACATTCACACAACACCATCTAGTCCCAAACTAAGCAGAGCTTGTACTAGGGGTAGTAGATAATGGATAAACATACAAAATTATATACAGTTTTTTTTGTAAATACATACATATTATACATAGAAATACCCAGACCAAGACAAGATGGTTTTGCAGTTGGGTTGAAGCAGTTTCCGATAAAGTGTGCACATACCGAACAGCAGTGTCGTCAGCATAGGTTGCAGTTAATGTGTGCTCATCAAACGGTATTATGACAAAGATTATTTTGGCACTAAGGCGCATATTTTGTTTTTAGAAGGACGTAAATAACTTCTTTTAACAGCTACTCACACGCTCGAGCCTAAGACTTAACTTTGTGTGATCTACAACTTGGTCAAAAGAGTATGTTAAAAATAAAAAGCAACCTAGCCATTCTTATCAATGTAAACGTATTTCCTAATACGTTACTCGCTAGCTTCCTTAGATACGATTAAAAGCTTTAATCAAACCAAATATATTATCATACCTGTCAAATGTATTGTCATCGTTAAAACCCAAAAACTATGGCGCCAAATTATTATAATAATATGTCGATTAAGCCAGACGCCACTGCTGTCCCCTTGGGTATTGAATGGGCGCCGAGAGGTGTTTGTTATCAATATCGCATACGTGACGATAATAATATGTCCTCACAATATTTTATGCTGATGCAAGTAATATCACAGAGCAGTATTGATCGCGAGCCCATTTTATTCCTGGCTGTGTATTCTGGGATTCTAAGCTTTTGAAGTTATGTCCGCGGGCTGCGCGCTGTCTAGACACCATGGATGGAGTAGTTTTGGCTTTGAAAGCTGACTTTAGCATTTACAATGAGTATTGCAGTTTTGTTAACCATACGATAAATAAAGCGATTTTTTTCTTTTTGTATCTACCTACTATTAAATGTGTCAATAACCTTACAACATAAAAATAGTACATATTCATTAAAAATAATCATTTTCAAGATATTTAGACATTAATTTGTATTGTCAACCGTCACAGCTTGATATCAACAAATGCGTGATAAATGCATAAGTTTAAATCTCATGTGATCAATTGATTCAAACAGCCAACAGGCCTGTCCCTGTGAATTTTTAACTATCGATATACCTATTCACTCAGACCATGGTACTAAAAGACAAATCACTAAAAAGCAATTAGTATTTTTATACCAAACTACAATAAGAGCTTCGCTTTCTTCATTTAAATGTTACCGTGGAGTTTTGTGTTAATTTTAATATAATTTACATTTCAAATTCATTCGGAATGCTTGTTTAAGTACAAAAGTAGAGAAAAGTTTGTTAAAATATATAATAAGTCGGCAAATGATGTGCAAATTTCGTCCGTGATGCGACTTCATTATCATAACGTCAGCTTCATGACGAGAGCCCTGGAAGGCGTTTTGATGCTCTCGAGACAGCCGGGTTAATATTACCCTTAATAAATCCCACGGTCTGTCATCCTGTTTGTATTTGAGACCGACTATTTGACCGTTCAACCGGCTGATGCTAAATATTCGAAAGCTGTGCATCACGTTGATGTTAGATATTCGAAAGCTTCAAATGGATGAAATGAATGTATCAGATTATGATATACTCTCTCAGTAGCTGGAATCGATAACGTGTGTCGTGAGATAACAGGTTTGCTCTGAGAAGCTTACTACGCAAACTTCTCACAACTGCAGGAGTAGTTATTAATTCAGTTCTGTTGAAGCTTCAGTAATAGCTTTAAATAAATAGTTTCCTATTTATATCAAAACTAGCTGCTTCTCGCATTTTCGTAGCATTTTAGCTGAATTTTAACCCCCACTTTTACCTGTTTTTGAGTGGAATATTAATAAAACCTAACTTAGTTGATGCCTACTGTTATTAAAGGAACTCATTGTCCGACATTTTATATTGCTAGCTTCAGTGGTTCAGCTCTACGTTGATATTTATGTCAGGTCAAGTATTTTTATATACTTGTAAGAAATATTATCATGATTTTTTTTATAGACTTACACCTTTATCCCCGAAGGGATAGGCAGAGGTTTAATATTACATCCACATTTCGCCATGAATTTTTAGGTCCCACGTAATAGGGGGCGAGCCTATTGCTGTCACCGGGCACATCACCAGACTCCGTGCTGCTACTGAGAATTCGGAAAAAACCATAATATGTAATTCATATCATGATATGAATTACATATTATTGGTATGTAGCATCCACAAAGAAATTAGGTGCAAATTAAACAGTTTTTTATCCGTGTACATACATACCGTATGAAGCCCCATACCGGACTAAAAGACTCATTTCTTATAGACAAACATTCTAATTATGCAGTCATTATTATAATATTGGAAAATAATTGTAAACTGAATTCTCGTTTTATGGGCACTCACATCCTCTCGTCAAGAATAAGTCTCCAATGCAGTAGATAATTTTAATATTTATTTTATCATTCAGTCATACAATCGAATACACAAACTTGACTGATTTATTCGATCCCCTCGCCGCGGCGACGCCGTTTAGAACTGCTCTGAGCATTATGGGTTCTATGTTCACAATAGACAACACTTTGTGCGACACACAAAGTTTATTATGTGCCCATAGGTTAAATTTTTGTAAAGTAACATTGGATTTATTGCTGGTGCGTGAGATGCTTTTAAATAAAACAATAACTGAAAGAAAAATTAACTATTTTTTATAAAAATCGGTGCAGTTCAGTGCAATATATACAGAAAAATACACATATTTGGATACACATAATAAAGAGGCAAGCCGGTATCGTGATCAAAAGCCTTTAAACTCCATCGCACAAGCTTTAACGTACATAGGTTAATTGCATCACAGTGCGTTACAAGCTAGTGATAAAAAATTTTCTCACCTAAGAATCCAACTGATGCCCAAAAAGCAAATTATTGACGGTAACTCTTTAAAATAACCGATGAAAATCCTTGTGTACTTATGCGATTTTCACATATCGTTGGACATTGGCCTCTGAAAGATGAACTTCATATACATAGGTTTATGTAGTTAATGTAAGCCGAAGCACTGAATCGGACAAATCTGCGATCAGTTAGCTCGCCGCCATTCTTAATCCAATATAATTGTGGCATCTCAACCTGTTATACCTGAGATTTAACTCAGCAGCTTATTAACCCAGCAGCTATCATTGGCGTTAGTCAGATCCAGTTGTCAAGGAGTCAACGCTGTAATACCTAAAATATGCAGTGTTACCTTATTACTCCAATAGGCTATCAATGACTCAAATCAAAAGGAAATCGTAGTTCCCTACTGCTTACATCAACAACAGCCCTACTTAGTTTTCTCTTCTAAGTAATGCTGTAAGAAAGAGATAAACTGAGAATTAAATAGGTTTAATGAGGTGTGCGACACGATCAGCACTTTCCCTTTTGTTCGCAAACTTAAACGCATTATATATATCGTTACTTACATATTTATGAGGTAGCACAACTTTGAATTGCAGTTCTTTACAGTTTCACACCAACTTGGAATAGGCAAGATCATAGTGATGGCACACCTTTAAGGAACAACTGATACTTAAAGTAATACTATTTTGTGTGACAGTTGTTTGGCTTGTTTATACTGCTCCAGAACTTTTCGTTCGTGATGAATCGTGAGTGGCTAAATTTAAGCCAAGGGCTTTTCTTTAATGGAAATCTAAGTAGGTTTCAGTATCTTAAAATAAGGCGATAAAAATATATGCAAAATATGAACCTCGTATATTATTAGACCATAAACAAGACTGCGTCTTACGTAAATTACCTACTCAAAAAGCGCTTTAATCTTAATATATAAAATCCTTGCGTTACTGACTGACTGACAGACACGCTACAGCCGAAACTATTGGGCGCAGGAAGCTGAAATTTGGCATGTATGTTCCTTGGGGACCGTAGGGGTGCACTAAGAAGGGATTTCCTGAAATTCCCACGGGATCGGCCAAAACGGGTAAATATAAAAAAAAAGGCAGGCGTAGCTGCTGGCGTCATCAAGTATTTTTATAATAGGACTTAAAGACACGCTTTAATATGTTTCTAAATAGGTACTTAAATACACCCTTTAATTTTTTATCATAAAACATGAAAAGGAAACTCAACACATTGGTTCAATATCACTGGTGATAAAGCGCATTGTAGAGGAAGTCATTGCAACCAAGTCAAAGATATTGCTAGACATAAGGTACCAGAAACCAGCGAAAAGTGGGTGCCTAAATTACTAAATTACAAGTAAGTACCTTCAGGAATGTATAGGCAACTATTGATGGACAGTATGGACACGAAATCGATAATTTAATAGATCATATCTTAAAATAAAAAAACATCGTTAGAGTTTTCTATAAAGGTAACATAAAAAGCGCAGCATCGCAGTAACTGAGCATCGACTATGATAAAGTGAACTTCGGGTTTCAAGTCAACTTGTACCCAGACTTGAAACCCGACGATGAAAATACCACAACGTGTTACGGTTGCCCTGGTGTGTAAAAGTAACTTCATTTTCTGATAAAGATGTCAGTGTAAAAACTATCTCATCTCATCAATTGAATTCAAATTGTTTGGTTAAGATTTGTCTATATTTTTTAGATTTTATTTAGGCAAACCTAGAACTTCTGAACATTATGTAGAGTTTCTACAAAACACATTAATTATTAAATGTCCTACGACCGATTTCGACTATGGTGACTTGTCTTTATGAGTAGAAGATTAGCCAACTGCGCGGCATATATTAGGTATAATGCACAAGTGTGTGCGCAAACACAAGTGCACTCTCTCTTCCCTTACTCTCATAGTCCGATGGGAAACCTCATGCGACACGACCGGCGAGAGATTGGTTGCAGGACCAACGGCTTTACGTGCATTACCACCACCACCACCATCAATTATATAACTTTGTTCGACCCGGGAATCAAACCCGAGACCTCATGATCGGCAGTCGTTTACACTACCACAGGACCACAGACTCGAGGCAGTCGAAACAGGTCTCTATCGAACAACGCGCATCGGTATGTGACAAAATAGTACCTACCTAAGCTGTTCCAGCTCAAAAATAATAACATTATGAAACTTGATGGCTCTAAGACCATTATAATCGTTTTAATTTTCCGTTATGATTAAATTTCGGTTGACCTTTAGAAAATTTATAATCGCTCGTATCGTCTTAGAGAAGATAAGAACATAGTTCCAAAAGGTTAAGGTTAGTTTAACTAATTAAAGACACCGCTTATAATAATAATAATAATATAATAAATCATTTTATTTCGCGTGGCATAGACGCATAGATAAATACCTTAGAGTCTAACATACATACAGTGGTTGTTAGTATAAATATACTTATAAACTATGTTAGTATTGCTTCACTTGCACGTTGTTGTTGTGCGTTCGTGTGGCACTTGTCCGCGGAAGCGACGGAACACCACACCCTTCGGCCAAAAGTCCTCCTTCATAATAGCATGCAGAAAGCACGTCGGGACCCGCACCACAAACGTCTTAAAGTTGACGTTGCGTCGCGACTCCAACAGCTGCACTCTCGGCAAGTACTTCGACTTCTGGCGCACGTACTCCGCGATGTCCTCCGCCTTAGTGGTGTAGTGCAGGCGAGAGACATAGACGGGTGTGTTCGGTGCGGCAGCGCGTACATTACTTATATAAGGACTGTTGATAAAATGCAAGGATACTTGAAACTTTTGTATTTTCCAATATTAATTAGGCACAGCTATTTTAGATACTCATGCAAGGCCCTTATATTGTCAAATAAAAGAGGTTGTACTTCGCCCACCGTTTTCTTGTGTTTTCAATCTTCGTATTTGTACAGAAGCCGAAAATTACAAGTGATTGTGAATATTGTAACAAAAAGATGTATATTTAATGCAAAATAATGTCAATTTCTAAGTAATTTCTCCTAAATCGTCATTTTGCCTATAAATATTAAAGTATGTAAGCAGACATATAGTAGTGACTTATCTTTATGTTTAATTCTTATCTACATGTATTATTTTAGAACCCACGGTCCCCTGTTCAACTTGATAATTTGACATCGGTTCACATACTTGTCGAAAAGGTAAACACAGTCGACTGCCCAACAGCAAGCATCAACAATAATATCTTTGTTTGTAAGTGAGCGCGGTCAAGTCTCGGCAAATACCCGGGTGTCTTTCACGCCGCTGATAAAGTGTCACTTTTTGTTTTCCTCCAACACCCTCAAGATAATTTTCATTTATATTGAATTTCGCAAAAATGGAAGAGCGATGGCAATAAAATATTCAGCCAGTGATTTTCTCGCTTTTTTCCTTTAGAAGGATTTCGTCTAAGTCACTAAAGACTGTTCTTCTGTTTGGTAATCATTTGAATACAGTGGATTTATGAGCGGCATATCAATTTTTTGGTTTTATTCATTACTGGTGAGATGCTGAATCTGTTTTTATTCCCCCGATTAAATTTTATATTGAATACAGGCAAATACTTTATACTGACAAGTATTAATATTAGGAAAAGTAGAAAGGAAGAAAGTTGCGCTTTTTCTTTTATTTACCTTTTTTTATGAACATCGAATGTCAAATTAACACGACGAAAGACGCATTTAGTTTAAAGAAACAAATTATACGAGTAAATAAACCAAACATTTAATAAAGTTATGTTTTGTATGGTAATCGAAATAGCAAAACGTTACAAATGGAAGTTATGAAAAATATATTATGATTTTGTCATCATCATCATCATATCAGCCAAACGACGTCCATTGCTGGACATAGGCCTCCCCCAACGTTCTCCACACATACCGGTCTTGAGCCGCCCGCATCCCACCGCCTCCCGCGATCTTGACGAGATCGTCGGTCCACCATGCGGGAGGCCTACCTCTGCTACGTCGTCCGGTACGGGGACGCCACTCCAGAACCTTTCTGCCCCAACGGCCATCGGTTCTTCGAGCTATGTGCCCTGCCCACTGCCACTTCAGCTTGGCTATCCGGAGAGCTATGTCGGTAACTTTGGTTCTACTGTGGATCTCCTCATTTCTAATTCGATCTCGCAGGGAAACTCCAAGCATAGCTCTCTCGATCGCCCTCTGAGTGACCTTGAGCCTTCTGATAAGGCCCATAGTGAGCGACCACGTCTCTGATTGATGATGATAATGATGATTTTGTACTTGGCACTAAAATGTGAAACAACGGATGAAATCTCTCACTATGCTTATTTCAAATACAAGACTATTTCAGACTTCAGGAGCTTTAGAACTTAATGTGTATTTTTAAAACTTGTAGTCCGAATATCAAATAATGATCTTATTACAGTATGTGAAAATAGGCATAACGAAGATATTAACTACTAGCTGTTGGTTTTTTCATGGTGTTAGTTTCGAAATCACACAATTTCTCAAAATACTTCCAATCCTTTTGTAACTAGCTTAGAGGTGAAATACAAAACTATATTCCTCAATAGGTGTCTAGCTGTCTACGATTTAGTGCTTGGCCGTAGTAGAGCGGACGACACGCGCGCGGGCCGCGCGTCGCCGCATTTATGTATTGTGTTGAGGAAAATATAAAAACAAATGTAAAAAGTATATGGCGTTATGTTTCTAATAAGAAAAAAGATGCTGGAATACCAGGTACTATGTTCTATAAAACTCATAACACAAATGATCCTGAAGTAATTTGTAATCTATATTCAATTTTTTTTCAATCTGTATATAAAACTTCAACATTCGATATGGCGGATGGCAGCCTTCTGAAACGTATGCAGATAACTGTGATGTAATAAACCACATCACATTTTCATGTGATCGAGTTCTGAAAGCATTGAAGGCATTAGATATAACTAAGGGACTCGGTCCTGATGGGCTGCCACCTTACTTTTTGCATAGAATAGCCGATTATATCTGCGTTCCATTTTTTTTTCAGTTCCAACATTATTTATAATAAATGTATTACAGAGGGTACCTTTCCTAGTGTTTGGAAGCGAGCAAATATAACACCGATACATAAAGCCGGTTCCAAACACGATATTGAGAACTATCGACCAATTTCAATACTGTCCACCTTGTCGAAGCTTTTTGAGAGGCTGGTACACAATGCAATTTATCCCATTCTTCACCACATTATATTAAACCAACAACATGGATTTGTGCAAAAAAGGTCTACTGTTACCAACTTGTTAAATTTTACAGAGTATGTATTTAATAAAATGGATCAACAGATACAGGTAGATGCGGTGTACACAGACTTTCGAATAGCTTTTGACAAGGTGGACCACGAGCTTCTTCTTCACAAACTTGCATATAATGGCATTCGAGGAGATCTCTTACGCTGGTTTGCGTCATATGTGACAAACAGATCCCAAAGGGTTGTAATAAGAGGGTACCAATCTGATTCTGTGATTGTTATGTCTGGCATGCCTCAGGGGTCAATTTTGGGCCCTCTTTTATTTATAATTTTTATAAATGATATAGCTAACTGCTTCAATCATTCAACATTTTTGCTCTACGCAGACGACTTGAAATTTTTTCGAACAATTCGCAGACAATCAGATTGTAGTTTGATACAAGCTGATTTAGACTGTTTCACAGAATATTGCTCAAGAAATAAAATTTATCTAAACATATCTAAATGCGTGTCGATTACATTTACCAAAATCAAAAATTTGTTAGTTAAAACTTACATGTTATTACATACAGTCCTAACTAAAGTTTCCTTTGTGAGAGATCTGAGCGTATTACTTGATGAAAAGTTCCATCTTGATCAAAATGTCAATAAAATTGTCAGCAATGCTTACCGCATGTATGACTTTGTAATGCGATCCAGCAAAGATTTTAAAAGATTTAGTACCTATACACATTTGTACAAAGCGCTCATTAGGTACCAACTAGAATATGCGGTTATAATATGAAATCCTCTGTACAAGAAATACATAGATAACTTGGAAAATGTACAGCATAAGTTCATCAAAGCAATGCAATACCGTTGCCGCCACAGTTTTATAACCGATGCCAAAGCTAGCATCAAATTACCTGACTTAAAGTCCAGACGCCTTCTTCTAGAAACCAAGTTCCTGTATGATTTGTGTAATAACCGTTACGATTGCTCAGATTTGACGAATAAGTTATGTTATATTATTCTGAGAACAATAATGAGACGCGAAGTGCGTGGACATACTCTTTTTGCTGTATCATCCTGTCGTACAAATGCAGGAGTCCGCGCACCATTGCACAGAACCTCAAAAAATTACAACGACTATTTTACAGATTTGGATTTGTTCATGATGTCAGCTGGCCAGTATAAAAAAAAATAATAATTGTTTTATCTTTGTCAATATTTAGTTTTATATAGTTAAAACTCTAATTTTAAAAAATACAACAGTTTAATGTCATATCTACCGCGGGCTCAGTTCTCGGCTTAACCCTTTGACGACCAAGGGACATATGTGTCCCTAGCCCATAATTTGAAAATATATTAATAATTAAGAAGCCTATTACCAATTATGATTTTTTTACAGGATATTTTTCCCGAAATAAATAAATAAATAAAAATAAAATAGATATGTAATTCTGGCATGAAAAGCTATAATTTATGCTGCTCTAAATTACCTGTAATGATTTCGGTATTAACCTTATTTATTAAATTTGGACTAATATTTTAAACTAAAAACAAATTACTACGTATTTGAAATGTGCAGACTAAACCCTTTCATTTCATATCCATCACGGCATCTTTTAATCGTTGCCATAGTACAAAACTATGTATGTATGATATTGATTTCTATTTATCATCATCAACCATAATCACTTAACTAGTAGCTCACGAAGTCAATTTCTGCTCTACTTTATGATAAGATACTGAGAACAGATGGACATCCATATCATAACAGATAACAACATCAAGTAGGTAAATTGTCTGAAATCCGGCAAAACACAACTACAAACGGTACTGTCATTTTTAGTATCTACCGGCTGTAGTACCGCGATACAGAGTCTAAATTATACGAATATCATTCATTTCGGCTGGGGCGTCACGTTGCAGTACTATAAGTCGTAGCTTGATTCAGAGCAGTGACACTGCACGGTGGATGGCTGCTCGATCATTATAACTTGTCCGTCGTTCACTGCGAACGGGACCAGATAATAAGCTACAGATATGGATAGCAAATAAAACTTATGCTGTGCACTGCTCGAATTTTTGTTAGTTCAGACAGCTACGTGCTGAAACTATTGAGTTTATTTCCAACGACATGTTCGACAAATTTTAATAAGGTGATATGCTTATATCAAAACTTTAGAATCAACTCAAATCACTTGGGTCTATCGACATTTGCAATATTTGATTGAAAATTCCTAAACACTTTTTAACCAGAATAACTGTAGCGCTCATAGCGAGACTTAGCTTGTCGTTCGTAACAGATCGGCAACGCTTGCACAGGTCGCCACTTGGATGGGTGACCGTGTGTGGCATTTACATCTGAGCGCTACCGTGCTTCGGAGGGCACGTAAAACCGTCGGTCCCGGTGCTTGTCTAAGGATAAGGATCGTTAGTCACTCACACGAAAAACAAACTAACAAAACCAGAATAACTGTCAGATCCACAGAAATAAATAGTAATAGAATGGTGTATGTCACGTCATCGCGTACATTTCGCGCGTGCCACATTTCAGCAAGCCCCGCCCACAGTGACGTATAGATAATGAGGGGACACTAAGGAATTATTATCGATGTGTGTGTGTGATGTAGCTGTGGAAAATGAAATTGTGTTATTGTTTATATAAAAATTGTCCATTGCTGATTGTCAGGCAGAATAATGTTGTACAACATGTGTAAACACATGCGCTATAGTGCAATAGTTTGACACGCGCACCACGCCCATGTCACCGTTCTATTACTATTTATTTCTGTGGTCAGATCACTTAAGAGAAGCTAACATTTAATCCCCTAAAATCATAACATTATTTTTATCTTGCAGTCAGAGAACGGATAAAAGTAAATGGTAGACCTAACTATATTTTTATTGCAGTTCTTAGAAGCTAGTGTCGGTATTGAAATAAATATTATCTTTCTAGAATGTCTAAAAAGAGCTGCATACTAAATGACTAATAAAGTAAAGAATACGCGATTATCCTTATTATTATTGTAAGCACAGACATCACAGCTCACGCATGCTGTATGCGAATTAAGTTTCGTAAGTGATAATGTAAGTGTGGCAACAGTAGCTCATATACTTGCACCGTAAGTTCGCTATTGCTATGAATAAAGTCGTTCAACTGACGATAAAATCGCGTTTGTTGAATTAACATTTTTATGGTTCGACAGCACATGGCATAAAACCCCATTCATTAGACAACAGCAGGGACCTTTACGCTTTGGTGCGCTATCGAAAGTATTGTCCCCGATTTCGCATCAAATTCTAAAAATTGGGCAAGTGCGAATCGGACTCGCGCACGAAGGGTTCCGTACCATCATCTGTGAAAATTGGTGCGCTATCGAAATTATAGTCCCCGATATTGCAACAAATTCCAAAATTCAGCGACTGGCAATATTCTTTTTTATATTTCTCTGTCTTTTTTATGTATTTTTTATGATTGTCATAAACATGGAATGAAGGAGGTTTTATTAAACTTTGCATCCAATCGTTCACTTACCAAATTTTATGACATTATTATAAAACTCGGTCCAATCAAGACAAAAATATTGACATTAATGGATGAAAAGGCAAGGATCTCAGTAGTATAGGAGGCATAACAAACAATTAAATGTAAATCTCTTGTCCCTCTCGTTAACTAATAATTTGCACATTTTTAAGATAAAACTGCCATTTATTTCTCGAGCAAAATTGTTTCGTAAATGGGTATAGGTACTTGTTGAATTTGTTGCACTCAAGCCGGTAATTAGTTTTGGATTGGTGGCGTCGAGCGAGGACGGCGTCGTAGGGTGATGGCAGACGGGGCCAAAAATCACAAAGCATTATAATGGATTTAGGAAGAAATTGTTGCGCTACTGTCCGGACAACGGAATACGGACACTTGAATTAATGAGACTACTTCACAAATCCTAAAATAGATGGCAACTGTATTCTCAGGCTAATAACTTATTTGCAGTCACAGTTTTAAGTCACGAATTTAAGAAGTACTGTTTAATTCCGTTATAAATTAAATCCTTTGGCTGTTTTGTTGATCTAGGTGAGAGCTTTTTAAAAACTATGTAGATACTTATAAAAAATCGTGGAACTCGTTAGTAAGATTTAGAGACTACCTGAACAGCTATTTAATTCATTTTTTATGATATCGTCACAAAGACGAGAGAGAGAGCGAAAAATGGATATAAAATAAAGTCGATGGCATTTTTCAAAATGATTACCTATATAATATCTTTATGATATTATAATTTAGAGTTTATTCTTGGAACTATTTTTTGGTTTAAAATTTATCATTATTCAAAGTTCAGTCATAGACAAGTTTCTTGCTGCGTAGGTCCTCCAAAGCAATATAATAGTTAATTTGGTTATAAACTTAAATATACCACTTACTTACTTATATATTTGGTTTAGTAATGTACATTACCAGTGATTTGTTTGTTGAATGTATTTGATTATTTTATTCCTGTATCCCAATTACAAGCGCGGGCACACCCGTTGTCCCGCTATTATTATTCGCGATACGCTCACCGATGCGCGGGCACACCGGTGTTCCCGCCGGTGCGATGCATTTAAAACCCAATTTTTTTATACACTGGGTTGATTTTTGTTCAACGATTTTTTTTCAGTGAGACCATAGATAAATTGTGCATGTGTTTTAAAACGAATATAAGCACGGGCACCTTTCTATGAGCCAAAAAAAAAAAAACAAAATGTCACATTTCACTTGCGTACGAGGCATGGCTGCGTCTAGTGCAGTGATGCAGTTATGATCGTTACCGCTATGGCAATATGGGTCATAATAGGGTGAACGTAGAAGAGCTTTGTAATTTGATCCATGGCTTAGTTTATTTATTTATTATACAAATTCCGTTCGTTTATTATCAAAGAAGGTATTTGAAATGAAAAAAGTAATATTTTACCTAGTCTTTTATGGCAATTCTGTATGTCGTAAGCCATGTAAAAATTATTTTCATGGCTTTTAACTTGCGACGTGTACACAGCCGTCGCGTCGGCTTATCTCGGTATCGTATTTCAAGGTCTGTTTATAGTAACTGTGAGATTGAACGTACTTTATTGTTTTATTTATTGAAGTATAGTTCTTGTTCATGGTGTTATAATAAGTAGTTACGACATTTATGGATAAAACATTCATTTATATCGTCCTAACCTTTTAGAGACCTGAAAACACATTTACGAAATCTTATAAGATCTTATTAGAAACTTATGCCGATCCACTTGTCGTGTTATTAGTATTTCCAATTAGAAAAACTATTCATAAAAACAACACAGCTTACAGAACAACGATAAGTGGTATCGTTTGTTTTTTATGGATGTTTATCTGAAGTGAGTCATAAGTGTGCGATAACACGCGCCATGTTTAAACACCATAAAAAAGTGACGTAACTGACGTAATCGAAAAAAAAATCAAGTCCTAAACTCTCAACTCAGACTCAATAGATTACCCCAAACCAGATTCTTGGTAATCTATTTAGTAAACTGAGTAAATATACATTTTAATTTGGCTGTTGGATATATGCTTGATGTTGTTGACCCGAAACTCGTTTAGTGGGCGTCTTTGGTAAGCTTAGTACAATTTACCTACACCTATTGAAAACAAAATACCTACTTACCTATACAAACTTAAACAGACAATGCTGTTTAAAATTCTCAACTTTTGGAAAGAGTAGGTACAGTATATTGAACAAAGTCAATACAATAATATCAAACTGTGCCTATAGCCCTTATAGTACAGTATAAGCAGTGTTATTAAAATCCCTAAGCCACTAACACCGGAAGCGCCTGTCACGCGCCGCATGACGCTCGCAGTCAACAAATTGCCTTCGGTTAGGAGCCACCATTCTCATTGTAGGCACGGCTCATCAGTCACACTGTGTCACCCCACCTATCCGCAATGGTATTAAATGATAATTAATATGACAAATGTTTTGACACGTTTCAAAGGCTGTGTTGTCGTTAGGAAACCAACAGTCTCGATGTTATTGTATTATTTATTTGAATAATAATATCATACAACTCAGACATGAATATCTGATTCCAAATTTAGCAGAAATTGTACTATAGCAACCAGGTAAGTGATACGAGTGATATTATAGATAATTGACACTTCATACAAAATAAAAAACGCTCTTATCACATAAAGATTTGTCCTGAGTGGGTATCGAACCCACGACATCCGGTCGATTTAGCAGTCAGTCACGAATAGGAAGTGAAATTTGTTATTTACGTAATTTAGCCCAAATTCATATACTGGCGTCCGGCATTCACATTTTAGTCTAACCAGATTTGATAGAATACTTATAATATTTTCCACAGAGTAAGCCTGCCTCCATCTATCCACCGCTACTAAAAGGAATAGTTTAGGCTAGTACATATCAGAGTATTTAAGTATACTGACGTCTCGTAACGATTCCATAGCTTTGCGTGCCTGCTGGGACCGGTGACATCATTTTTTCAGAGGCATGAAGGTTATGATTTTGCTATGCGGTCACTATTCTATAAACTAGACGGTAACGAAGTTGCTTAACTTCACGTATCATTCGTGTAATAATGAATCAGCCACAGACTAGTCAGATTTTAGCAAAATAACATTATTATTCGGAAGTAAAATCATGTAACGACTCTTCAAAGCTGTTTGTTGTTTGTTTTAAAACATAATTTCTAGTATAGGTTATTTCTTTTGAAACCATTACATTTCGCAAAGGAAATGAATGTTGTCAAAGTTCGTCTTCTAATGAGACCTCATTAATTTACGTTTGCTGTAAATTAAGCTAAAAGTAAATGTCTCTACAAATTAAACATCAAACTGAGTCAGTAATGTATAACACTAAAATAAAATATAATGCATCCGTAACTGCCATTAAAATACACGTGTTGTTGTATCCTTTATGAACTAGGACGTCATTTTAACACAATACTCTACCGAAACATAATTATCTGACACGAATACATAAAGTGAAATCATATGTCATAAATCAAACTGAAATAATCATCATCAATCAGAAAGGGACACAAAAAGCATAAATACATACAACAAAAAAAATATTATAAAAACACACCCATCGGTAATACAGATAAAAATGAATAACACACAATACAATTATAAAAGGTCCCCTGCATGCGACGAAAAAGGATCTAATTCAGCATCAGACCCTGTTCGTGATACGTGCCAAACCAGTATAGGTAGGTAAGTACATCCAATTAACATATTATTATGTTAATATTCATATACCTAAGTGAAAAAGAAAATATGTATTTGTATTTAAGCACATATTATTATATCCTCTAAATAACTAGGACTCATCAATGTTAAAATGCATGTCTACATCTTAGAGCAAAGTCTACCTTAATAACAGTGGGCTGACACTAGCAAAAATATTTTTTTACTCTGATTGGTAATTCTTGGCTGCATACAGGACTCTTCATCATGATTATATTAGTATAGAAACAGAGCTATATTTTCACACTGCATTTTCACATTTTTCTCGTTTTTTTTTTGCCAAACTATCGATCTCTATCAAGCGCAATCATACACCATTCTTTTGTAGCTCCGTATTGTTTCTTAGAATTAACAACACTAAAGTCAACCTAAGCCTAAACGTCTCTTATTCATCTGTCCGTCGGAAGCAATTGATTGGTTGCAGAGGAATTACAAATATTTTCATAAGAACATATTGTTTGACGGCCAGAACTATGGTCGTGCGTTTGCACTCGGCCTAACGTAATGTATACATTGACAAATGACACCTAATCCCTATCAAATATACAGGAACATCATTACCGCCACAATTAGGTTATCAAATTATCATGCTACGCAAATTGCACGTATCTAGTACCTATTATAATTATGTGATGTGAACACTATCTATTTGTTGTCAAAACACACACGTGCTCTTCCCCGAATAACATAATACGCTACAATAGTTATCGGAAACTTAATTTTGATTGACAGACATAATTAAACTTAATTTACCGAACATATTAACTTACATAATGAGCTACTTCGCATGCGAAATTAACCAATAATAATGTTAAGGGCACACGCGATATCCATTTTGTGGTTAACCCTTAAAATACGATTGAACATTTTGAGGTAAAACTGGCGACGACTGCTACAACAAAATGGAATGCTCGCTTCTCTAATTCATAACAGAAATGATTGGTATTTAGATTTTACGCCCACATTTTGATGCAGCATCAATACCATTGTCGGTTTACCTCTAACAAATAACGTCAGCGTGGCGGGAATTTCCACAATTTTCACACTGATTCGGAGAAATAAAGGTCGAACCGTCATTAACAGGGATAAAAGGCGCAAACGCGTATAAAGGTTTGCCCCCGTAGTATTTTACTGATCGCTGTGATATGGTGCCACGACGTCATTGTGAAAATCTTCTCTACTGGACTGTACGGGACAACTTGAAATGATACGATTGATATGAGTTGATAGAAATTAAGTTTATTGATATAAAATGATTAACAAGATGATTAATAATTGCTTATGATAAAATGATAGAAAATGAGTACACGCGACGATGTTCGAACGCGAACTAACTTAGGATTTTACTTAATATGTAATGCACGCGGCGCGGCGTAATATTGCTGACAAACAGAATTGTACGGTTATACCGTACATGCTCCCGGGTACGGGAGATGAAGATACTTAAATGCTAATGAGATAAAATGATAAAATTAATAAGTATCATAATAAAGTTTAAATGAAATTAAATTTAAATTGAAAGAACTAATGAAAGCCTAGTGTCTCTAGATTTGTCACTATTAAAGTTTTTCATCGATAATGATTTTACGTAAAATAGGCGACGTGGCTTTGTTTTGTTTACACGCACTCATAGCATTCGATTGCTCACTTAAACACATTGCACGCACATTTATAGCATCCGGTTGCTCACTGACACACTGAACTGATTGAACACTCATAGCACTCTGTAGCTGGTGGTCCTGCCTCGGTGCGCAGACTGGTGCGCTGCGCACGCGTCTCGCGCGCCGCCACGCATACACCACGGCTGCTGCCGCTGCTGCTCCCAACATCAAGTATATCACTGTGTAGTGATGTACGTCATGATAAGAGATAGAGTCCGCTAGAACCTCCTTCGCTTTCAGTTGCTCTAACTGCTTTTCGACTCGACCGATCAGGTGTTGTCGCTCCACGCGGTCGTGGTCGGTCTGTTCGTCGATTGAACTTATTGGTATTGACAGGTTGATGATGTTATTGATTGGTGGAATGTCTATATTGATAATATCTGCCTTAGCTTTTAGAGAATTTGTCAGTTGTTTATGTGAATAAATTGTATAAACACCGCCTTTGATAACACACTCGTCACTAAGTGTAATAATACCGGCGTTAGTTAATTGCTCCGCCGTAACTTGATAGCCACATATCACTCGCACGGTGCATTGTCCACAGCAGAAATATAAATAAGTATTCAACTTATTAAGTGCGGTCCAAGTGTTTAAACAGATCGTGGAATCGGTTTTACATTGGTTCGAATGCTGATCTTTAACACAAAGATTTTCATCTGCTTGCATTTGATAAATTGGATGTTTTAAGGGACATATTTGGGATTCACTATCATAGAGTATACAAGTCTGCAAGTCATTGTCTGATATAGGTATGTAGGAGTCCTTCCGTATGTTTAGTGCAAGACGACTTGCGATAGGAATGATGCGGATCATATTTCTGCCAACTTCTCGCGGAATTGGAATTAAATTGTATAATTCGTAATTATCTCTGCTTACTAAAGGAATCTTTACTTCAAAAATTATAAACCTTTGTATGACTCTCGCTTTGACCTTGAGTAAATGATACATTTTTGATAGATCCGACTGTAAACTGTCTATTGGAAGAGTCAAATCTTTTGATATCTGGCTGCTTATTATGTTCAGTTCTTCCTTCAGCTGTGCAGGTGTTAACAAATGGAAGTTGAATCTTCTGTCGTAAATGGTTATGATAGTGTCTACTAACGTCTCCTGGATACCTTTAAGATTTATTAGGGCGTTATTGGCAATGATAGACGATATACTGAAGCTGCTTTGCATATTTGACTCTCGTATTTCGTCCTTTAGTGTGTTCAATCCCTTTTCTAAGTTGTTAAGGTGTTGATTAAATATTTTATGATGCTTATCCATTGCGTTTCCCATTCGCTGTATGATATTGTTTTCGGCTTCAATTATTGACGTTTGATTTTTCCATAAGGATAGTAGGTGTTTTTGATTGCTTCTGACCAGTTCGATATCCTTCTGATATTGCTGAGCAAACTCCTCATCCAGTACACCAAACAAACTGTGCGCGATGTTACCTATGCCATTGATAAGGCCACGCTTACGTCTTACGCGTAGTGTAAATTGCTGATCGAGTAACATTCCATTGTAATGGTCAAGTTCAGCACACCCGTGACGTAGCTGTGTAAGGATTACGTCACATTGTGATATGTTTGTTGTCTTTGAACATATGTTTTCTAAATGACTAACATATTTTTTGAGTAAATCGAATCCCTGCCAGTATGGTTGCATGTCCTGATATACGATTAGATTCCACTCATCTCTTTCCAAGCGCATGTCCGAAAATTTATCAAAATAAATGCTTTGATTTGAACTCAAACTTGTTATCTTGTAAGCACATCTTGCGGGTGTTATGATAAACAATAAGCATAGAAGAGCCAAGTAAATAAAATTGCATGCATGGGATTTTCGACATTTTTGGCGATTTGATATGTTATTTGATGCTTCAGTTGTAGGTAATTGATTGTCTTGTGTTGACATTTGGGTCTTAACGTTACTGTTGCCATTTACAGGTTCATTTTCTGTGACCGGCAGTAGTGATAACTTGTTTATTGGTCTTTTTATAATGCCGTTTTTAGTTTTTAACGACACTACACGTACTAGGCCGTCTTTGCCAGGATGCTGTTCAATAATCCTTCCGAGGGCCCATTTTCCGGACGGTAGATTCGCATCGTTAATGATAACTATGTCGTTGATTTTCAGGTTAAGTTGCTTTTGTCGCCATTTACTACGCGCGGACAATTGACACAGGTATTCAGATTTCCACCGTTTCCAAATGTCATCGAACGTTTTTTGTACGAGCTGCCACCTTGTTCTTGCATCTCTTTCAGTTTCTATGATAGTAAGAGTTGGCCCACTCGCTAGAAAATGAGACGGAGTTAGGTAATCCATGTCATTCGGGTCATCACTTAATGCGCATAACGGCCTAGAATTTAGGCACGCTTCTAATTGTGCTAATAGCGTCGAGTACTCTTCGTAGGTCAATTTCTGATCGCCTACTACGCGTTTGATGTGATGTTTGAGGCTCTTTACAGCAGCCTCCCAGAGTCCGCCTGCGTGCGGCCAGGAAGGCGCATTGAAGTGCCACTGGATTTGCATATCAGTTATTGCTGTGTAGAAGTCATTGTCAAGGGTTTTGTGAATGTTGATGTATTCCTCTTGCAATGCTCTATTTGCACCTACAAAATTTGTGCCATTGTCACTGTAAATATGGTTAGGAGACCCTCTTCGGGCGGCCATTCGCTTTAGGGCTGCTAAAAAGGAGGCTGAACTAAGATCTGAAACTAGTTCAAGGTGCACAGCCTTCGTCGCCATACACACAAATACAGCGATATAACCCTTAGTGGTCTTAATGCCTCGTCCCTTACT
The DNA here is from genome assembly GCA_944739405.2 of Euclidia mi. NCBI lineage: Eukaryota > Metazoa > Arthropoda > Insecta > Lepidoptera > Erebidae > Euclidia > Euclidia mi. The sequence goes on from OX123187.2 coordinate 43,313,150, forward strand.
TGCTTTCACATCGACGTAACCCGTGAAGTCAACGCCTGTATGCTGGAATGGTCGTGCTGGATTGCTTCGAGACATAGGTAGGTCACCCATCATTTGTGTATGCTTAATAGGGTTATGTCGCCTGCAAGTCACACAATTGCGAACGCGCTTCTTTACAGCTCGAGTTCCTCCTATGATCCAATACTCTTGACGCAGCCACGCCAATGTTAAACGAGCTCCGCCATGGTAAGTCATTTTGTGGCCTTGATCGATTAGCAGATCAGTAAGATGACCGCTATGCGGTATGATAAGAGGATGCTGCATGTTTTGATTTATCCTCGCATTGCTTAATCTACCGCCTACTCTTAACAGTCCGTTTTTATCTAAATACGGATTTAAATTTAGTAGCTTGCTTCTTGCTTCAACTCGGCCATGCTTTTGTAGATTTTTGATATCCTCAGGGAACTCACAATACTGATAGTGCTTGATAAGAATGTACTTTGCTTTTCTTAATTCACTGATTGTAAGATATGACGGCTTATGCTTTGATATTGATAGTGCTCGTAGTATCCACGCAAGAACACGAGTAAGTTTTGTTATATTGCTATACTTGTTCAATAGGTTGTCAATTACGTCATTTGATTGTTTTTGTATGGCGACGTTAATTTGTGCAGATTTTCTTAATTCTTCGCTTGTGTTATATACCGGTTGGGTCTCCGAATTTTCGACTGGGTTAAATGATGATAACTGATTCGGTCCGTGCCACCAAAGCGAATGATCCTTTAGCTGCTCTACGGACATGCCTCGGCTAGCACAATCAGCTGGGTTCTCAGCGGATTTTATATAACGCCAGCTTCCTGGTGGTATGATATCGGTCACTTGCTTGACTCTGTTTGCCACAAATGGCTTCCAGCGGTTGGGGTCGCCCTGGAGCCATCCTAGTACTGCTGTTGAGTCCGACCATGCAAATATCGTAATATTGTGCCCGATAAAACATTGTGTAACCTTGCTGATTAGTTTTGAGAGTAATAAGGCGGCGCTTAACTCCAATCTGGGTAGGGTAATGCTTTTGCTAATTGGAACGAGTCTTGTTTTGCCTGCCACTAATATTACAGATGACTTTTGATTGTCGTTTTGGTTTTTGATTTTACAATAAATTACACATGCATAGGCCTTTATCGACGAGTCACAAAACCCGTGTAATTCGATATCTGCGTTATAGTTTGTTTCCAGCCATCTAGGTATCTTAAAACTATGTATTCCCTGTAAGTCTTGTGTAATTGCCAACCAATCCTTTAATATATTTTCGGGCACTTGATCGTCCCATTGTAATTGCAGCTCCCAGACTCTTTGAAATAAAAGTTTTAGCTTCGTTGTTACCGGAGACAACCATCCTAAGGGATCAAAGATTTTTGATATCTCTGACAAAAGTGTTCTTTTAGTAACCGGTTTTGAAGATGGTATATCGATTTTACTTTGGAACGTAAATTGATCTTCTTTTGGATGCCAACGTAATCCAAGAGTTTTCGTGGACTCATGGTGCTTAAAATCAAATGCTTTGCTTGAACAGCTGACATCCTCAAGTAATTCTTCTCTGTTTGACGACCATTTTCTAAGGTTAAAACCCCCGGACCTCAAAAGTGCTATCAAGTCCTTCTGTAGCTGCTTTGCTCCATGTAAACTGAAATGACCCCCTAAATAGTCATCAGTGTAGAAGGCTTCTTCCAGGGCTTCTGCTGCTTCTGGATATTTGACCCGCTCATCGTTTGCTAGTTGTTTCAGCGTCATCATTGCTAGAAATGGCGCCGCTTTGGTACCGTAAGTGATGGTTGTGAGTTCATATTCACGTATATTCTGATCAGGCGTGTCACGCCAAATGATCTTTTGATATTGCAAATCTTCTTTGTGACAGAATATTTGCCTAAACATTTTTTCCAAATCTGCAGTAAAGGCGAATTGATATCTTCTCCACTTTAAAATTAATTTGAATAAATCCTGTTGTAAATTAGGACCGCTGTACATAAGATCGTTTAAACTAAACCCACTTGATGTTTTCGCTGACGCGTTGAATACCACGCGCAACGCGGTAGTACTTGAATCCGATCTTACTACACAATGGTGTGGCAAGTAACAACTTAATGAATGTTTATTCGTACTTTCTTGCATATGACCTAATGTAATGTATTCGTTTATAAATGATTTATAGTTTGTCTGTATGTTAGGATGTTTTGATAATTTTTTCTCCAAATGATAAAACTGCGCTAGGGCCTTTTGCTTAGACTCTCCTAATTTTTCTTTGATATCTAGTTTCAAGGGCAATTTGACAACATAACGACCATCTTCTCTTCTTTTTGTTTCTTTCTTGTACTGTAGCACGCACATGTAGTCTTCTTCTGACAGTTCAGTATTGTTCTCAGAGATATCCTCAATCGCCCAAAACCTCTGAATGTTGTCTATGTTGTTTAGGACAACATTACACTGATAGGAGCGAACATTGCCGCACAGGATCCAGCCTAGGCGTGTTTGCTGAGCCACTAGCTGTGAATCGTAATCTTTGATGATGCCGCTCATGATGATCAAAGAGTAAACATCGGCACCTAATAGAACATCGACCGGACGACTGATATTGTATTCGGGATCTGCTAATTGGATGCCTTCGAGGCAATCCCAAGTTGGCTTCGGGAATGATTGATTTGGTAAATTGCCTATTAAACTTTTCATTATGAATAATTCGCCATGGAATTTGAAGTCGTTTTGAATTGCTGATGCATCAACTTTTATCACGCCCTTGCAGTTGCTTTGCTTAGCGCCTACTCCGAAAATAACTCCTTTGCATGCTTGACGAGGGAGGCCTAGTCTTTGGGCGGCATTTTCGGAAATCAGGGACATTTGTGATCCTTGGTCAATTAATGCTCGCAAATATTGATACGAGCCGTTTGCGGCCTTGATTTTTATTTGCGCAGTTGCTAATAAAGTTTCTAGAACATTTTCATTAGACACGTGTGTGACACTTTTACATAATTCCTTTTTATTTGATGAGCTAGGGCCGGCATCGGCGCTATTGTAATTCAAGGTGCAACTATCGTGTAGCAGCGAATTATGATTTCCTTGACACTGCTTACAGGTTTTCTCAGAAAAACATGCCTTGTTTCTATGGTCATAAAGACAGTTTTTACATAAATTTAATTTATGAACAGTTTCAAGTTTCTTTGCCGGCGGCGATTCTAGAAATTTGTTGCAACTAAATATGCGATGATTTTCATTACAAAGTGGGCACCTTTGCGGCCCCGGTTGATGTTTTTTAGTGGCGGAATTATTGCTAAATGATTTGTTATATGCATTATTCTTGAAAAAATGCTTTTTAGGGTATGATTCCTGAACCGACTTGCTCTGTTCTTGTTTAGATGTGTCTTGCTTACGCCGAGAGGACTCTAGGGAGGTAAATTTGTTTTCCAAAAACTCCATGAAATCACACAATTTCGGCAAATCTCGGGGATTCTTTAATAAGTCGATATAGTCATTGTGACTCTGCGCATCTAGCTTTTGAGCTAGTATGTATACCACTATTGGATCCCAGCTTGATATATCCACTCCGAGATTTTTAACTGCATTCAGACACTCGTTAGTAGTGTCGTACATTTTCTTGATAGGTGCTGCAGACTGTTGTTGTAAAGTAGGCAGCGAGAAAAGATTGTTCATGTGCGAGCTAAATATTAACTTTGTATTGTTGTATCTGTGATTTAATATGTCCCAGCATACTTGATAGTTTTCAGTACTTATGTTTAAGTGCTGAATTAATCTCTCAGCTTCGCCCTTAAGTTTGCTCTTCAGAAACTGTAGCTTTTGAGCATTCGAGAGTGATCTGTTATTGTGTATGGACTCAATGAACAAATCCTTAAAAGGAACCCATTGATGATAGTTTCCGCTAAATACGGGTATGTCCATTTTCGGCGTGCTTTTTTCGCGATGGCTGACCGACCACATTTTGCTGTTGAGCGACCTTTTCATATTGATGTAAGCCATTTCGTAAGCTGAAAACGTCTCTTCATATGAGTCGTCTTTACCGTCGAGCTTGCCTTCCAACTCCCAATGAAGCGAGTCTATGACCGACCAACGAGCTTCTAATCTCTTCAAGGTGTCTTCGAATTCCCACTTCTCGGATATGGCAATTACGTCAATACTATTGATAGTCCGCGTAAATGCTTTGAAGTTGATGGCTTGTTTTTTCAACAATTCATCTGTTTTGCTGTTTGTACCCTGGCACCTTAATTTAGGCAATTGAACATCATCGCGAGGCTGGCCTTCGACGTCCGAACTGGATGTCCCCGCCAAAGGCGTTGCTGGTCTCAGGATCGGAGCAGCTGTTGCTTGCTTCATAGCCTCACGTGTAGAGATGTAGAATTCTTTCGCTTGCATATAGTGGTTCGCCGTAAAATATTCATGAGATTGATCAGCAAAACCACTCATTGTTATATGATTATTCTGGAACTCATTCCAGTAGGCGTCAAGGTTTTCAACCCGCCGCTTTATGTAATCGGCAGTCCGGCGCTCATGCCCAGTCTTCTTAAAGTTGACTAAAAGCTGCTTCATGGCTACCATGATTTGATTTTGGTTTGCTAAAAGGTCTTCCATCGTTTGGCTCATGATGAAGTGAGAAATAAAAAGGAAAGATCTTACTTGATTTGACTGCTTACGCTGATGACAGTGCTCCCAAGGCTGGTACGCTGCTGTGCTCCTCCTTGAATCGCACTTTCAATATGCTGATAGAACGATAAAGTCCACAGTTGCTAGTCCGGAACCACTCACACGAATTATCACAACGTCTGTATTTAACACTCGCGGCAATGGTCCAGTTCTGACGGTTCACGAAGGACCATGAAGTTGTACGGGACAACTTGAAATGATACGATTGATATGAGTTGATAGAAATTAAGTTTATTGATATAAAATGATTAACAAGATGATTAATAATTGCTTATGATAAAATGATAGAAAATGAGTACACGCGACGATGTTCGAACGCGAACTAACTTAGGATTTTACTTAATATGTAATGCACGCGGCGCGGCGTAGTATTGCTGACAAACAGAATTGTACGGTTATACCGTACATGGACAACTCTGCAGCGCTACATATGGTTAATATTGTTATGGCTTACTGGCGACTGACTAGTTCTGGCAACCAGCCCTATGGACACATGTACTAAAGTTGCGTTGAAAATGTGACGCATTTGGATCACGTCTGTCTTTTTACTGAAGCGCGACAACATCATGATGCAGCATACAGAATCATGGACATATGTACAGGTGTACTGCTGTCCCAAACGATAGCGCCATTAGTAATTGCAAACAAAGATTGTCCGTTAACATGTTTAAAATATAGTTTAATTATATTATTCCTGCGTACTTATTATAAACCTCTCATCGGATGACAAGTGTCTTTAACATAATCAGTGGTGTATCCACGTCTTTTTATAGTTACTGAGTTTCTTGGCATTTCTCGCCGCTTTGAAAACATCTTTTGACCAATCGCCCTACAATGCGTCGCTCTTGCAAATATGTGACGTCGGTATAATAGTCAGACCTGTAATAACACCTACTTTCCTAACAACTAATTACTGTTATTCGCACGTGGACCTCATTTGCCTCCGACACCCGTATAAATGTTATATTATAACGAGTAATTATAGTAAATGGGTTTAGTTTTCTCCATACAATATGTACGTGAAGCTGCCAAATTAATTACAGTTTTGAAATGTTTCCAAACAATCCTCCACTATGAGTTGGAGTGGCTTACTTTAAAGCTTTAAAGCTTTTGAAAGCGCTGTTACATTGCATCCAAAGCTAATTGCACTTGAATAGTCTTGGAAGATTTTGAGCAAACTTATTCTTATTTTATACTCATATTGCACCGGTGTCTGTGTGTCTTGAATGACATTGTTGCAAAGCGCCGTCGCTTTACGTTTTTCCTTCAATTTCTATTTCTCACTGAATATGTTTTTAAACATAGATTGCAAATGCAATACTTATGTGATTGAATATCAAGTTACTTTGCCTCTAAAAATGTACTATTGTATTATTTATTCAATAACCATTTTAATAACAGCATTGACAAATCCGTTGTAATTAATACCATAATAATATACTGTTACTGTACTGTTGTCTTTAAGGGCAACTTTGCTGGTACTTTGAATAAACACAAAGTTCTCTTTAAAAAGGTAAGCTGAAACGTACAGTTATGACGTCAAAAGTCGCACTACACTTAAGACAATGCTACGAATCACTTACGTGGACAACTATTGTTCAAACACTCTATCAACAAAAGCAGTAATGAATACACCTCGATATTTACGAGTATAACTGCATCTGGTTGTACTAACGAATCCAATTTCCTTGTTGCGGCACTGCATTGTAATGAACAGCGGTTTTGTATGCGCTATGCGGATGGGTCAAAAGTGAATTAAAACATGTGCCTGGTCGCGATCGATGCTTCGGTAAAGTGATCAACGCACAATTACTCGGTCCGAACTATGGACGTACGTTTTATTGCAACAGTGCAACCGTGTTTCACAAAAACATTTTTGGGGTGGACTATAGCTTTAGTATTACGCAGCTATTTTAATTAGTGACCTTGAAAAGTTAATATAATTGCCTTTTCCTTTTTTATTGTCTAACAGTTTTTATTTCATTTGACGATCCATACAAGACGTTTAAGCGGTTGAACTTTCGAGTACAAAGCGAAATAAACTTAAATATTTATAAAAAAATTATGGTACTCCTTGTTATTGTCAAATAAATTCCCTCTTTTAGATTTCATAAAATTTCTTGGAACAATGTGTGGCTAAAAGTGTTTGCTCCACCCGTGCGGACGGGGCAGAAAAAAATAATGTTCTTAAAATTTGATAAGCTTTGTAAACAGTGCACTGTTGAGAATTCCTTATGTGTGTGTATATCGATGGAGTCGGAGGTCCTTAGATATTCCAGAGACACACTGTCAATCACTAGATACTACGTGATTCGCTTGGAGAAAACGATCGGTAAACACTTCCGTGGTTTGTAGGAGTACATGTGCTCGGGAGGAAGAGAGGTTATGTTTAACCTGCACTTTTTAACATACACACGTATGAGTTAAGAGCTTGGCTTTAACATAGGAGGAAAATGTTTGGGTTGTCTAGTCATCTGTAGCATTGCCATTGAGCTGAAGTTGGAGTGCATTTTATTAACGGTATGCTGTTCTGGTCTCTTTTTTATAATCAGTATTATTGTGTATTTCATCATCACCTTGTTTTATGATCTATCTCACTGCTGAGCATAGGCCTGTTCTCATGATGACAAGGGTTAGGCCAAAGTTCACCATACTGCCCATGCTGGCAGACTTCTCATTAGTTCATAATATGCAATTTTTCGACGATTTTTCTTCGATTTTTTCCTCGATTTTTTTCCTTCACGTTTTAGCAAGCAAATTTAATACACACTTAACCTCGAAAGGTCATCTTCGTCGCAAATGGTGCGCGCCGGGAATTTGAACCCGAGACACTCTGTGTAACAGTGCGTTGGTCTTAGGATCAGGAGCAGTTAATCTTATTTTTAAATAAATTTACTATTTCTGAATATGTTTGTGGTCTGGGATAGCAATTATAAGATAGATATGTAATGCTGGCATGAAAAGCTATAATTTATGCTGCTCTAAACCTACCTGTAATGATTTCGATATAAACCTTATTTATTAAATCTTCATTGTCTTGCTCTGGTCCTAATTTATTTGGGGTCGGCGCAGTATGTCTTTCGCTTCCATACTTCTCTGTCACCAGTCATCCGATCGTTTATCCCTTTCTCTTTCATATCCATCCTCACACAGTCCATCCATCTTTTCCTTGGCCGCCCTCTCCCTTTTAGTCCTTCTATGGCGCATATTCAACACTTTCTTACCTACGTACATCTCATCTGTTCGCATAACATGTCCATACCAGGCCAATCGACTCCCTTTTACCTTTTCTATCCATACTTGTCACTCCACACATCCATCGTAACATTCTCATCTCAGCAATATGCAATCGTTTCTCATCCATCTTCTTTGTAGCCCAGCACTCAGCTCCATACAGTACGACAGGCCTTATAACCGCCTTATACATGCGGCCTTTGAACTTCACAGGCATTTTGTGATCGCATATAGTGACTGAGACCTGTCGCCATTTCATCCATCCTGCGTTAATTCGTTGCCTAACATAGCGATCAATTTCGCCGTCATCTTGCAGGAGTGAACCTAGGTAGCGAAAATCGGAGCATACTGATAGAGATGTACCGCCGAGTTGAACCGGTATAGGACTGGAGAGACCGCCAAAGTCACAGAACATATACTCTGTCTTGGTTCTGCTTATGCTCAGGCCTACATTCTCCAATCTCTGCCGCCACTCCTCCAGCTTGCACTGCACCTTTTGTCCACTCTCTGCTACCAGAACGATGTCATCGGCGAACAGCATGCACCAGGGTGTCTCTTCCTGTATGTCCGATGATATAGCATCCATAATTAACAGGAAGAGGTAGGGGCCGAGCCAACGGCCACATCGAATCTGGCTGTGATACCGGCCGTGGATCGGACTTGCGTTCCGCTTTCAGCGTACATGGTTTGAATCAATGTCAGGTATTTTCCAGGCACTCCTTTCTTCTTAAGGGCCCACCACAAGACTTCACGAGACACTCGGTCATATGCCTTATTTTCACTGTCGATGAATACCATGTGCAATTTTTTTATGTGCCTACCTGTATTTTTCGCACATTTGGCGAAGTGCAAAAATGGCATCCACCTTACCTCGACCAGGCATAAAACCGAATTGGTTTCGTGAAATCTCACTCTCGTCTCGCAGGCGTCGCTCAATTACTCTCTCCCATACTTTCATACTATGAGGCATTAACTTTATTCCCCGATAATGGTTGCACTCTTGGATATCACCCTTATTTTAAAAAATGGGCACCAGGTAACTGTTGCACCATTCCTCGGGTATGGTCTCCTCGTGCAGCAGCTTATTGAAGAATAAAACCAGCCACGCCCATCCATCATCTCCTAATGGTTTCTATGCTTCCACTGGCATTCCATCTGGTCCTAACGCTTTCCCATTCTTAATTCCACTAACAGCCTTTTTTACCTCATCTTTTGTTATTTCCTTCACTAAACCAATATTCATCCCCTCACTTTCAAGTTTTCCGCTCCAATAGTTCTCTTCATTCAATAGCTTTTCAAAGTATGTCGTCCATCTTTCTTTTATTCTTGTTTCGTCTTTCATGCACTTAATATGGGAGAAATCCTTCGCCTTTCTCTCTCTAGCTTTAGCCATGCTGTATAAATATTTATGACCCTCGGGTTTTTCCAGTAACCCGTACAAGCGGTCTAGGGCTTTGGATCTAGCAATGGCTACAGCTGTTTTGGCTCTTTTTTTTACAATCATCGTATTCTTTCTTCTTACTTTCTTCCAAAGATTCATTTCCTTCTTTCACAAGCTGCCATTCCTGAAACCTTGCTTTCTTTTCCTTAAGCGCATTCTGTACCTCTTTTGTCCATCACCACGTGTCCTTATCTTTCATACGCTTCCCTCTCGACTCTCCTAAAACATCCATTGCTACACACTTTATACATTTACTCATCTCTTTCCAACACTCATTGACACTGCTATCATTCATATCACCCATTTCCAACATTTTATCTACCACTCTATCTCTGAATATTTCTACACATTAATTCTTCTCTAACATATTATATCATCTTATTTTTGGAGGCAGTTGCTGCTTGGTTCTTTGAGAGCTTAGTCGAATCTGAAGTTCAACCATCAGGAGCCTGTGCTGCGAGACTAAATCTTCTGCTGGTACCACTTTGCAGTCTTTGACCCAGTTGAGTCGATTACGCCTTAGTAGGCAATAATCAATCTGGGTCATGTGGTGGCCACTATTATATGTAACCAAATGTTGCTCTCTTTTCTGAAACCAAGTATTTGCTACTGCTAGGTCAATAGCGGCAGCAGCTTGGAGAATTGCTTCTCCCTCACAATTTCAGCTGCCGAATCCCCAACCTCCATGTACTTTTTCATACTCTCCACTTGTTCGTCCCACATGTCCATTAAAATCACCTCCCACAATAATCTCTTCATTCTGAGGTATACCCGTCATCATGCTATCGAAACCCATCCAAAACTTCTCTTTCTCACAATCATCACATCTTACCTGAGGGGCATACACACTAAACTGGTCACATTCAAAATAATACCCTGCCACATCACTTTCACAGCAATCTGTCTATCATTAATTCTATTTACACTTGTCACACTATCTTTCAGATTCTCGTCCAACACAATTCCCAAGCCATTTCTTTTTCCATCACTTCTAAAATAATAAAATTTGTATCCTTCTCCGATCTCTCTAGCTTTCGTACCTTTTCATCTTGTTTCCTGCAGGCATGCCAGATTTATTCCTTTTTTTTTCAAAACACCAGCTAAATCTCTAGCTCTGCCAGTCATCGTACCTACGTTCCAACTTGCATACCTCACCCTACCATCACAGGCTCGTTTCTTACGTTGCACTCACCCGGAGTAGTGCAACAATCCTTGCATACTTCTCGCAGGTGCCGGGTGCTGCCCCTGCACGTCGCCTGCGGGGAACGCCCTAATCCTTTCGCACTCATTGTCAAACGTGGCATACTACTAAAGGTTTTGGCATGTATTTTACCAGCCGGCCGCCTGCCTGACGCCTGACGCCAACCCTCCTTGGGAATATTATCGTTATGAAGGAAGAGGGGTAGGAGATACAGGGTAAATGGAAAGAAAGAATGGGTTTGTAGGTGAAATGAAAGTGTTTGTAGGTATATAGGTGTATTTGTAGGCTTGTATACTGTAATCACTGGAAAGGATATTGGGTAGTAACTACAGCAGCTCGCAGAGCCGGGATCGCGAACCCGAAGCCCTGTGCATTCCCCGACTATAAATATGTAGTCGGAGGGTGCTTCTGAGTATTGGTATATATATATATATATATATATATATATATATATATATATATATATATATATATATATATATATATATATATATAGATTTAAAATAAAAAAAATAATAAACCTTATTTATTAAATGGCGACTAATATTTTCAAACTAAAAACGAACTGCTACGCCTTTGAAATCATCATTCTCCTAGCGTTATCCCAGTTTCAACCTGGGGTCCGCTTACTAGTCTAACCGGATTGGCTGAATATTAGCTTTTCCACAGAGTGACTGCCTGTCTAACCTCCGCAACCCGAAGGGATAGCCATATTCCATGGTTTAGAATAGTGTCAGTTTATTTAGAAGGTACTGACGCCCTATAACGACTGTCAAAGATCTTCATAACAACCGGGACGAACAGCTTAACGTGCTCTCCAAGGCACGGAGCAAGTGATAATTTATAATTCAATACGCACATAACTCCGAAAATTAATTGCTGCGCGCCGTGGATTCGAACCCGATACCCTCTGCATGGCAGTCTGTTGGTATCTCCACTAGGCTTTCGCTGCCTTACTACCACGTATTTGAAATGTGCAGACTAAATCCTTTCATTTGATATCCATCACGGCATCTTTTAATCGTTGTCGTAGTACAAAACTATGTATGTTTGATGTTGATTTCTATTTTTTATCATCAACCATAATCACTCAAATAGTAGCTCATGAAGTCAATGCTCTATTTTATAATAAAATAAAATAAAACAGATGGACATCCATATCATGACAGATGACAACATCAAGTAGGTAAATCGTCTGAAATCCGGTATAACACAAGTACAAACAGTACTTACATTTTTAGGTACCGGCTGTAGTACCGCGATACAGAGTCTAAATTATACGAATATCATTCGTTTCGGCTGGGGCGTCACGTTGCAGTACTATAAGTCGTAGCTTGATTTAGAGCAGTGACACTGCACGGTGGATGGCTGCTCGATCATTATAACTTGCCCGTGGTTCACTGTGAACGGGACCAGATAATAAGCTACAGATTCGGATAGCAAATACTACTTATGCTGTGCACTGCTCGAACTTTTGGTAGTTTAGACAGCTACATGCTGAAACTATTGTGTTTATTTGATTTTCCAACGACATGCTCGACGAATTTTAATAAGGTGATATGGTTATATTAAAACTTTAGAATCAACTCATATCAGTTGGGTCTATCGGCATTTGCAATATTTGATTGAAAACCAATAAACACTTTTAACCAGAATAACTGTCAGATCACTTAAGAGAAGCTAACATTTTATCCCCAAAAATTATAACATTATTTTTATCTTGCAGTCACAGAACGGATAAAAGTAAATGGTAGAGCTTTTTTCTGCGGTTCTTAGAAGGTAGTGTCGTTCCTGAAATAAATATTATCTTTCTAGAATGTCTTAAAAGAGCTGCATACTAAATGACTAATAAAGTAAAGAATACGCGACTACCCTAATTATTATTGTAAGCACAGATATCTCAGCTCACGCTTGCTGCATACGAATACAGTAGCAATAAGTTCATCACTCATTCATCATCAGCCTTTAACAGTCCACTGCTGGACTAGGCCTCTCCTTTGAAAGGAGGAATTGGCCTACTATACCACGCTGGCCAAACGGGTTGGTGTAGGGTTTGTATCAAGTTTTCCTTCTCTTACAGTGCTGTTCTCTGCATAATATGCTCCCTCTGTCGGCTCTTACGACACCCATGGGATGATATGGGGTGGTGACATTCTGTATTCTTAACCCGTCACCACACGGATTATTAAGTTACGGAGTAATAAGTTACGTAAGCGATAATTTAAGTGTGGCAACGATAGCTCATATACTTGCGCCGTAATTTCGCTATTGCTATGAATAAAGTCGTTCGACTGACGGTAAAATCGCGTTTGTATATTTACGACATTTTTCATTTCTTCGGCACAGTTGAATTAACATTTTTGTCGTTCGACAGCAAAAATTAACATTTTTATGGGTCGACAGCAAAAAAAAAGGCAGCGATAGTCTAGTGGAGATACCAACAGACTGCCATGCAGAGGGTTGTAACGGGTTCTGGTATTAAAACGCAGAAGAGTGTCTTATGCGTTTATTTGCCGAGTATTGCCTCACTTCCCTTGCACGAGTATGACCGACCAACAACACGACACTGGCCTGAACACTAAGGGCTGCAGTCTCCCACGCTGTTCCCTCCGGTAGTGTGCAGGGCAGGCTGCTCGAAGGCTGCGCGTAGCGGTGCAGACCCTCGCTGACGTTGGCTTCAGCTGGCAGGCGCCGGCGGTGTGTGTGCGATGAGCAGGGCAGGCCAGACTGTTCGGCAGAGGTGACGCCGAAGGCGATGCAGGAAGTGTAGCGGTCTAGGTAGCGTAGCCCGGAGCTTTAAGGTAGACCTGGAACCTGAAGGGAAGCAGCATTAGGAAAGCCACAACCAATAGAGTCAGGCAGGCGGCGTCAGCCGGCCTCAGCTAGCAGGTAGAGAGATGGGCAGTACGCTAACGCAGTAAATGTAGTAACTTACCCACAGCTGGGTGCCAGGATACACGTACTATGTATACGGATAGAGTAGCGGTAGTAGTCAGTATAGATTAGCGGTGCCGGCCTCTCTGTCGGCCCCTTTATATACCGGGCCCTCCATCAGAGTTGGAGTCGCTACCTGACCATATGTGGTCAGGCTTCGCGAGCGCGGACGATGGCCTTGTCTGATTGGCCGAGCGTATGGGCAGTATTATGACGCAGACGCGGTAGGTACCGGACATACGTTACAATACCGCCCGCTTTAGGAGAGGATTTTACGTGGCTAACAAGAAAAATCCGACTAGCTGCGTTAGGTCTACGAGTCCGCTACTGTCCAAGCTAAGACGGCATATAGAAAGAAAGAAGGGAAAGTCTTATACGGTTTGTAACAAATAGTTAGGCGCCATAGTGTATAAGTTTTAGGTCCCTTATGTGCCAAAACCCAATAGAATTTCCAGATGCGTCCGACAACTCGTAAACGAGAGGCGACTTTTTAGTAATCACTGTGCACTTCGCGAATTTAGGGGTAGTTTCTTACAGAAGGACTTATCCTTGTCGCTCTGATAAAAAGTCCTTTTCCACACAGTGTCTCCCACATTAAACTCAGCTGGTTTACGGCGTAAATTATAAGTCTGGGAATTCCTAGCATGAGCTTAAATGAGGAGTGCCTGAACTTTGTCAAATATGCCTGATAAGTGACCTATATTTTCTGCGTAATCGCCCCTAGGTAGGTATACTATATCATCAGCGTCCGTGTCGACATATTGTGAGCCGCATGGAACTTATTCACGTCCATAGACTAAAAAACTAGGTGTGTAGCCCGTGATTTCATTAACTGCGGTGTTTAATGCAAACTGAACCTTAGGTAGGAGAGTGTCCCATAATCTCTGGTCATTTCCTACAAACGCTGCTTAGGTAGAACCAATGGTTTTATTATAGCGTTCTACCGTATTCACATGTGGGGAATATTTAGGAGTATAATGAAGATTAGGAACTTTGTACTTGTGCAACATAGCTTTTAAAGTAGCACTTACAAACTGTTTACCATTGTCCAATATAATTGTAGATGGTATACCATGAACTAAAAATATTTTTTCTTCCAAAATATTAGCTTTTATTTCAGCAGTTGTGCGCCTGATAGGAAAAGGGAGACAGTATTTACTAAAACAACAAGTTACTACAAAGATGTAGGCGTTTTGTTTTCTTGTGACGGGTAATGGCCCCACCAAATCTACACTAATGGTTTGGAAGGGTCGTGAACACACTTTGGGTCGTCCCATGGTTCCCAATGGTGCATGGTTCTGATGTTTGTGCGCGATACAAGTGTCACAAGAATTTATGAACTTTACCACGTCAGCGTGCATTTTGGGCCAATAGTAACGCAGTGCTAAGCGCTTGTAAGTTTTAAATATACCGAAATGCCCCGAAGTGGGTTCGGCATGGTTTTCTAATATGGCATTATTTCGATCAGAAGAAGGTAGCACTTCTTTCCATTCGAACTCTTTACGTAGCATACACCTAGATTTTATCAAACGATACAATTTATTATTTTTAATAGAATAGTCTGGATAGTCATTAGGCGAAGATAAACAACCATTGTAGGTGGCTGAATACCATTGATCAGTGTCAACATTAGGGTTGTTCACGTTAATATTATTATTATTATTATTCGCGTTAATTATGTTTACAGGTAGGGATCGTGATAACGCATCTGTTGTAATATTATCTGCGCCGCGCCGATGCTTTATTTCGAAGTTAAAGGCTGACAGACGAACCGACCACCAAGCTAATCTACCAGTCGGGTTGCTCAAGTTTAGGAACCATTTCAGTGCGGAATGGTCAGTATACACAACAAACTTTAACCTGTTATCTAAATAACAGCGCCAATATTCGAGGGCTGTTAGAACTGCTAATGTCTCCCGTTCAGTTATACTGTAGTTTTGTTCCTGTGCATTTAGTGACCTACTCATGTAAGCGATAGGTACTTCCACGCCATCTATTTCTTGTGTAAGCAACCCACCGATGCCACTCGCACTCGCATCTGTGTGAACTTGAAAAGGTTTCTCGTAATCGGGACACGATAATATTGGTGCGCAGCTTAACAATTGTTTTAGTTTACAAAACGAGTCATACGCTGCCACCGACCACTGAAATGGTGCAGCTTTATTACCGTTAGAGGTAAGTTTGTTCAAAGGACCGGCAATAGTACTAAAATTAGGTATAAATCGCCGATACCATGATGCAATGCCTAAGAACCTTTTGACTTGTTTTTTATTCTTAGGCGTAGCATATTTAAGAATGGCTTCCACCTTACATGGGTCTACTTGTAATCCTTTAGAGTTTACTACGTAGCCCAAGTACTTCAATTCATCACGGAAGAATTTAGATTTTTTCTAAGTTAATTGTAAGGTTGGCCGATTTAAATTTTTCGTATACTTTATTTAATAGTGACACATGAGCATTAAAAGATGGCAATATAAGCACGATATCATCTAAGAAAACGAATACCGAGTTTTCGAACTCAGGACTATTCGTAAACAAGTGATCCACCAAACGCTGTGTTGCAGGCGCATTCGTTAGACCAAACGGCATAGTCACAAATCTAGATGTTCCTCTAGTAGGCACATAGAACGCAGTCTTATCACGATCACATTCGCGAAGAGGCGTCTGCCATAATGACTTAGATAAGTCTATACTACTTAGATACCTAGCATTCCTAAGATTGTCTAAAATTTCGGATACGTAAGGCAGTTTGTACGCGTCTTTGCGTACCCTCTATAGTGGCAACGGGATAATTATTGTAGGAATTATTACGCTCTCGGTTATTAGGTTTGTGACTGTAAGCTAGGTCTGGTGCCAACGTGTCGTTACTATAATACGGTTCGCGGAATTGAGAGTTCAAACATTTCATTCGTTCGTAATTTAGAGTTCTTCCCATGTAGTGAAATATTCTTTTAGGCCGCGGTACCAGTGAAGTGCGTTGCCGGTGAATATTTCGGAGGCATACGATAAAATTTTAGTGGAAGGTAGATTACGCGCGGTTTGGAATTCAGTTACGCGTTGTAGGAACGCTCGGACGCATCCCGTACCGACGTATTTTAACTTGGACAGTTCGCTAACTCTCAAATGTTCGCAATGCAATACTGGGGCTAACCCTGCCTGCGTCGAGGTAGACGGCGCAGGTTGGACCTCAGCCACAGCATCAGCTGAGCGAACACCTGATTGCTCAATGGCGGACATCTCCGCTGAGAGCTTGTCGAACCGGCTGCACAATTCGGTTATCCGTTTTGAATACGCCGTAGGACGTTCCATCCTACGGAGTCTGTGGAATAAGTGGTTGTGCAGTGCGGTAGACCTCCTAGCTAGGTTCGCGTCGTAAGAAATAGATAACGAATCCACTCGCTTGGCCAGCTCAGAGACGGCCTCGCTAGCGCCCTCGAAGTCCACCGAGATGGCTAGGCCCGACTCCAAAATATCATCGTTTGGAATGGCTTCGAGTAATTTAGGGAGCTGCTTCCGCAGACCTAGGACAGAGGTAGCCGGCTCCTCACCTCTAATCGCGACCTCGTATGCTAACTCACTCTTATTTAGCAGGAAGTATTTTATGGGGTGTGAGCCCATTGTGCATGAATAAATACCGCGTAAGTATAGCACTACACACTACACTTAATGTGCAAGCGTTCCGCCCTTATAAATGGCCTACTTTACGATTAGGCGTAAAAGTTCAACCGTTAGGACTAATTAGAAAAAACGTTAGAATCAAATTTGCGAACTATTACGTAGTAGGTAGTTACACTAAAAGGTAGACAATTAGTACAACAATACGTACCGGTTCACTGTAGCCGCACCTCTTCGCTTACAAAAATGGAGACCTGCTAGATGAGAACTCGAGCACGGAAAGCGAGACAATGACCCACGTAGGCGCCACTGTAACGGGTTCTGGTATTAAAACGCAGAAGAGTGTCTTATGCGTTTATTTGCCGAGTATTGCCTCACTTCCCTTGCACGAGTATGACCGACCAACAACACGACTCTGGCCTGAACAATAAGGGCTGCAGTCTCCCACGCTGTTCCCTCCGGTAGTGTGCAGGGCAGGCTGCTCGAAGGCTGCGCGTAGCGGTGCAGACCCTCGCTGACTTTGGCTTCAGCTGGCAGGCGCCGGCGGTGTGTGTGCGATGAGCAGGGCAGGCCAGACTGTTCGGCAGAGGTGACGCCGAAGGCGATGCAGGAAGTGTAGCTGTCTAGGTAGCGTAGCCCGGAGCTTTAAGGTAGACCTGGAACCTGAAGGGAAGCAGCATTAGGAAAGCCACAACCAATAGAGTCAGGCAGGCGGCGTCAGCCGGCCTCAGCTAGCAAGTAGAGAGATGGGCAGTACGCTAACGCAGTAAATGTAGTAACTTACCCACAGCTGGGTGCCAGGATACACGTACAATGTATACGGATAGAGTAGCGGTAGTAGTCAGTATAGATTAGCGGTGCCGGCCTCTCTATCGGCCCCTTTATATACCGGGCCCTCCATCAGAGTTGGAGTCGCTACCTGACCATATTTGGTCATACTTCGCGAGCGCGGACGATGGCCTTCTCTGATTGGCCGAGCGTATGGGCGGTATAATGACGCAGACGCGGTAGGTACTAGGGCTTGTAATATCGGAACATATTGAATTCCGGAACTGAGTTACGATATTGGAGTGTCAATTCCGGAATTCCGGAACTGGTTCCGGAGTCGGCATGTTCTACAAAGATTTAAATTTCTAATATAAAATAAACGTGTATAATGCTAAAATTAAACAAGTTATTTACTTTCATCAGTCTATAGAAAGATTTTACCATTGAATTTGAACAGCTCAACATTTTTTACAGTTTTTATTAATTAACATGCCATGAACATTCAAGCCTAAGTAGTAAAAAATTCCGAAAAAAAATAGTACACTTAAACATTATTATAAAATCAGGCAATCTAAAATGTTACAATAAACCAGACCGATTCTCAAAATTCCTAGCTCATGGTTTGCCAACGTGCCATGTAAAGTAATAGCGTGATAGGTGTACCGTGTAAGACGGACCGATAAAATTCAAAACGAAGCATAATCGAAGTGGGCGTCAAAGCAGCGAAGTTAAAATAGGATTCGGTGGGATACGTCTGTGGGGTGCATTTCGAAAAGTGTACATACATCACCACACAATAGAACCCTGAAGGCGACACAGGAGCAAGCCGAAAAAATGATGGCGGCATGGCTTGATACTTTGCTAGCAGACTGGCAGGATAAAGCCAAAGATCAGCATTTATGGTAGAGTGTGGGGGAGACCTTTGCCTAGCAGTGGGACAGTAACGGTTAAAATAAAAACAAATATTACTTTACTTTAAGATAACATTTGGGAATAAAGTGACAGTTTATGCAAGTTCCTCATTTGAGGCTCAGCGCAGACAGAACGGAGCGCAGCGGAGAGGATTTTATTCACGCACTTGAAAATAAACTTTAAAATTATTACAATAAAGCGCATAAACGGATTCCCGCGTATCTTCGAGGACGCGCGAGCATTTTTTGTCAGGTTCAAGCATTTATGCACTCCTATCTCAGCTCCCTCTAATTTAACTACCGTCTTTCGCGAAGTACCCATGTGATCTAAGTGTTCGTTGTCCTCAAGCAGCAGTAGACTCTAACGAATAAAGATATGATTGATTGGCCCGCTTTGGTGGTTTCACAGGCACCTTTCCATCATTGTTTGCAATTGTTGATAGTGAAATTTGCTACTGTAATATCCTGTCCAGATCTTGGGAAGCTGAAGTGCATGATACCAGCACTGTTTCCACAGACAATAACCAGTACTTTTTCTGAATGCAGGAGTTGGTCGGTTCACCTTGGTTCAAGCGCTTTGATGAGCGATTCCTATTGTCGGACGGGACCCATTTTTTCATCACAAGAAACGATATGTTTCAGTATTCCCTCTATATTGTGACGGTTGAGTAAACACATAACACTCAATGCGTGTTTGTTAGATTAGAATTGCTTCATAAATCGTTATCGATCTGCTTTCATGATTACATTTAATTCTTCATTGTCAACTATGGTCTCGGGTCGTTCACGGAATCAGCAAAATAGGAACATGCATGGGGACAGAGGAAACACTCAAGGGGGCGCGCGGTGTCGCTGGGGAAGGAATGGTGACCTAGCACTGTGTATTATTGGCCACGTTCTCAATTTTTTTTTAATTATTTATGAATACCGGATTTACGATATTTGGGCTCTCAATTCCGGTATTTTTCATATCGGAAAAAATCTTCCGAAATTCCGGAATTCCGGGATCCATGCCCTAGTAGGTACCGAACATACATTACAGGGTATCGGGTACGAATCCACGGCGCGCACCAATGAATTTTCGGAGTTATGTGCGTATTGAATTGTTAATTATCGCTTGTCCCGTGCCTCGGAGAGCACGTTAAGCCGTCGGTCCCAGTTGTCATGAACAGGTTATGTTAGGTTTTCTTGTGACCCCGCACTCGAAAATAGAAGCCCTGCGAAGGGCTTCTATTTTCGAGTGCCAGGGCTCCGTCTACTTAGCTCATCTGGCGACTAGGTAATTTTTATTCACATCTAACGAGTTAATAGTGCTTTTGACTGATGCTTTATTGCAGTTAAAACTACTTTTGACGAAGAGCGTCAGTCAAAAGTACTTTTGATAAAGTATAACGACGACCAATAATTTACAGTCAAAACTACTTTTGACCAGTAATGGATGAAAAGGCAAGGATCTCAGTAGTCACGATGATCGACGAACAGATGGGAGGCATAGCAAACAATTAAATGTAAATATCTTGTCGCTCTCGTTAACAAATAATTTGCACATTTTTAAGATGAAACTGCCATATATTTCTTGAGCAAAATTGTTTCGCAAATAGGTATACTTGTTGAATTTGTTGCACTCGAGCCGGTAATTAGTTTTGGATTGGTGGCGTCGAGCGAGGACGGCGTCGGAGGGTGATGGCAGACGGGGCACAAAAATCACAAAGGCACCCATTATAATGGATTTAGGAAGAAATTGTCACTGTCCGGACTACGGAATACGGACACTTGAATTAATGAGACTACTCCACAAATCCTAAAATAGCTGGCAACTGTATTCTCAGGCTAATAACTTATTTGCAGTCACAGTTTTAAGTGACGAATTCAAAAAGTACTACGTAGTTTCGTTACAAATTAAATCTTTTGGTATTTTTTTTAATTTAGGTGTGAGCTTTTTAAAAACTATGTAGATAGATAAAGATCGTGAAACTCATTAGTAAGATTTAGAGACAACCTGAACAGGTATTTAATATATATTTAATATGATACAGTTTGTGACGACAGAGAGAACGAAAAATTTATATAAAATAAAGTCAATGGCATTTTCAAAATGATCATATATCTAAATGATATTACAATTTAGAGTTTTTTCTTGGAACTATTTTTGGTATTAAAATTTACCATTATTCAAAGTTCATTCATAGACAAGTTTCTTGCTGCGTAGGTCCTCCAAAGAATGGTTAAATTGGTAATAAACTTATATACCACTTACTTACTTATATATATTTGGTTTAGTATTGTACATTACCAGTGTTTTTAGTGGAATGTAGATACTTGATTATTTTCTCATTGTATTTAATTAAGCATCTACTTTAAACCTCCATGATCCTGAAACGAATCATACCTACTTGATTCGTTTAAACCAAACTCTCAACTCAAACTCAATAGATTACCCCAAACTAGATTCTTGGTAATCTATTGAGTAAACTGAGTAAAGATACATTTTAATTTGGCTGTTGGATATATGCTTGATACCTAATGGAAGGAAAGAGGAACCCACCACGCACCCTCGAATTGACCACCCCAACTATTGCAATAGATAAAGGTTGACAATATCGAACTCCTCCAAAAGGATAAGGGATATAGGAATGGTATGGGTTCCAGGAAGATACCTGACTTGCAGTATCCCGCTGTATGCGCCGACTATTCTTCGACACGTGTTTCGCCTCTGCACGAAGCATCCTCAGGAACGATGGGCAACGACTGAGCGCTTTCAACGTAGATCGTCGCGACGCCCCGTAAAGGGCGTGCAGAGGCTTGTTCGGGGCAGTTTAGCCCCCCGCAAGCGGGTTCTTTCTCCTGCCCTTTAATAAGGGCAGGTCCTGGGGGCGGGCAGTAGTTGCCCTTAGGGACCTAGAAGGCGTGTACGCGCGTGTGCGCGCAGGCCGCTAAATCTTCACGCCGTCCGGGCGGTCAACACGAGCCAGGTGAGACCCCCGGCGAACCGAGGGAGGCCCAGCTCCGTGAAGCCAGCGACGCGGACGGCGACTTACGTGCGGCCTGCGGAGGTCTTGATGGTGCGGTGTGGAGGTGTTGGTCGACATCTGGCTAGATGTCGACGTCGTGGTATGGGGTGTCGAATCCTTGGCGTCGCTGTTGCGGTGGTCGTCCGCGCGCGCGCATGATGCGCGTATCCTGGGTGATACGCGCAGATGTCGCGCGGAAAGGGGCGGCCACCTGCAACAGAGTTGTGAAAGGGGTTGTCGTGTTAGAGGGGACGGCGGTTACCCGGGGCAGCCGCAGCGTCCGCAGAGTCGTCGTGGTCGATGATGAGGTCTCGGGGCAGCTTCTTCTTGTCCGGGGGGCGAGCGCGCCAGGGGGCCAGGTCCCGGACATGGTCCCAGGCCGAGGCGTCGGCTCGCTCAAACATCCCCACGGACAGACGGCGGATGTAGGCGTCCAGGCTCTCAATGCGGGTGTCCCGCTGGATGACATCGTTCCTCACATAGCGAGGAGCTTGTACGGCGGCGCGCAGCGACAGTGACTGCTGCGCGCGGAGGCGAGTGCGGCTCGACTCGCTCGTGAGGGCGAACCAAGCGGGCGCGGCGTAGGTGAGCCGGGTGCGTACATAAGACTTGTACACACCCAGCTTTGCTCGCAGAGGCAGGTGAGAGGAGAGCACTGGACGCAGTAGCGCCCTGGTTGCGCGTACCTGAGCGACGACGTTGCGGACGTGCGGCTTCATAGACAAGGAGCGGTCTATGGTGATCCCCAGGTATTTCACCGTCCGGGTCCAGGGGATGTACTCACCCTGGAGTTTGAGTGGCAGTGGATGGAGCTGCTTGCTGCTGATTAGAATGGCCTGTGACTTACCCACGTTCACCGACAGTCGCCACTGCGATAGCCAGCGGGGGAGTATGTCGAGGGTACGCTGCATCTTCTTGGCGGCGTGGGCGGCGTTGACGCTCGTCGAGCTGAACGCCGCATCGTCGGCGTAGAGTGCCAGCTCGGCACCCTCGGCGACGGGGATGTCGTCGGTGAACCTGGTATAAAGCACAGGCGAGAGGCATGAGCCCTGCGGGACTCCAGCAGAGATTGTGCGGATGTCAGACAGCTCCTGTTCCACTACCACTCGGAATGTCCGGTTGTTTAGGAACGAGGAGACCACGTTAACTACACGGCGAGGCGCTGTGGACGTTGACAGCTTGTACAGCAGACCGGAGTGCCACACTCGGTCAAACGCTTTCTGTATGTCGAGGAATACTGCTACGGCGTGCTCGCGCTTGTTGCGCGCCGCCGTTATCCGATGCAGTACCCTCGACAGCTGCAATGTTGTTGAGTGTTCAGACCTGAACCCGAATTGTTCCGGTCTGGGTGTTATGTGCGGTGTGAGGTGCCGCAGCAGGAGTCTCTCAAACACCTTCGAGATCGTGGGCAGGAGAGTGATCGGCCGATAGCTCCCCGGCTTCAGGATGTTCTTATCCGGCTTCGGTAGCATGATGATGCGGCCTTCTTTCCAGCAGGCGGGGAAGGCGCCTGTGCGGACGATCCCCGTGAACAGGCGCGCCAACGCTGCCACGGTACGGTGTGGCAGGTGGCGCAGCGCTGTATTCGGTATCCCATCCGCCCCAGGGGCCTTCCGGGGCTGGGTCTGCCGTATGGCGCGCTGTACCATCCCGGGGGAAAAGAAGATGGGGTCCTCATCGGGAGCTATCGGCGTGGCGAAGTACTCCCGAAGGTGTGTCTCGACAGCTGCGGCGTGTTCTGCGTCCACAATCGGGTTAGGCCTGAACTCGCCCTCGAGGTGGTCGGCTAAGATAGCTGCTCGGTCTGCTGCTTTGTAGCGCGGTGTTCCGTCGGCGTGTAGTAGCGGGCGCACCGGAGCTGGGGTGTTCGTGAGGCGACGACATAGCCGGTGGATCGACGGCCAGTCGTCGCGAGAGTCCTCGATCAGTCTCTCCCAGCTCTCGGCGGTGTGAGTCCTCAACTCGCCCTTCACTCTCTCCGTCAGCCGGTTGAGTTGCGTCTTAAGGGTAGGGCATCGCGTGCTTTGCCACTGTCTTCTTAGGCAAAGCACGCGATGCCCTACCCTTAAGACGCAACTCAACCGGCTACCGCGTTCGACTTCGGTAGAGGACGGACGCGTTCTTGTGCGCTCTCGCGAATAAAATTTATATTTTCGGAAGTTCTGAAAATATTGTGTATTTTAATACACGAACGGGTTCCCTAGGGAATAGGGACTCGTGTGAAGTGTTTTTGTGAAGTTTTGTGTTGTTTTTGTGTGTTTTTCACGGCTTTTTCCACTCCGCGCTGGGACCACGTGGAGAAGTGTGAAGTGTGGTGTGCCCGTGAAATACGTGGCGGATCGGGTGTGTGGCAGCTCATCCCGGGGCTTTTCAGCCTCTGGAGTAACTGAACCGAGGTAACAAGGCTTCAGGAGCTCGTGTTATCGGTTTTTCACGGACGTTCGGCGTGTCATAACCTCTAAGTTGGGGTTAGGATTGCGTTGTCGTTCGTGGTGCCGGTGCGGCGCTCTGTTGCCTTGATTTATTTTAATTAAAAAATACAAGTTTGTGCAGATAATAAGTGTTCAGCTGAAATTCGTGTTGAATAAGAAATTTTTCAATAAGCACGTGGCGTCTGACAAGTGCGGTGTGACTTGGCGTGACAGCTGTCAGTTGTCATCGCGGGAAAATAACCGTGCTGCGGGGTTGCCAGCTCAAAGTTCTTATTCAACACGTTTAGTTAGTCATTCACTATCACATTGGACACTGGTCTTTTGGGTGGCCAGATTGTCAAATTAAGTACGGTCGGCGTTGACATCCGACGTTGGTGTCACTTGGTGCCGTTGGCCGTCAGTGTCATTGGCTCTGACAGTTGACGTGTGTGTCGGGTTAACATCGGCTGCGGAGGGTTGCCAGTACATAAGACTGGTCACTCAATCACAGTACTGGACATTGGCCCTTTGGGTAATTATAGTTAGATCTCAGTGAAGTAGTGCGACATTGGTGTGACAGCTGACGTCTTGTGTCACTGGGCGTTGGCAGCTGTCACTGTCAGTGTCGTACGTGGCGCTGACGGGTGACGTGGGTGACAGTGTTGACACTGACAGCTGTCGGTGCCTTGGCATTGACGGCGGTCGGGTCGGTGTTGCCACCTACGGAAAGGGGTTGCCAGTGCTAGCATAGTCTTACTGGGCTAACAGGTAAGTTTAAATATTTTATTGTATTTATAATTTGTTGCTCAGTGATCATCGGAATTGCACGTAGGCCTCTGACGTACGGCGGTGGTTTTTGGTGGTGGCGGCTGTCAGTGTCATTGGCATTGACAGCTGTTGCATCGGGGTTGCCGCCTGCGGCAGAGAGTTGCCAGTGCAACATTTCATTTGATTTTTATTTTTATAAATATATTTAGTTAAGTCCTATATCGAATTTTTTCCCTGAGCAAAAAATTTTATTTTATTTTAATTGTAATTTATTGTCGTTAAATTGATACTGTGCACTTAGCCTATTGTGTGTGTGCCTAAGTAGGCTGCTAATAGTGGGTAAGGCACCTAAATCATGGACGAAGATGAGAAGGCAAAGCAGCGGCAGGAGGAACTGTTCCTTAAGGAGCTGGCCCGCAGGGAGTCTGAGATAGAGGCGTTGAAGGAGATTATGGGGGAAGCTAGGGATAGCTCTCCCTCTCCCTTCCAGCCCCGTACGTCTTTGCTGCGCACCCCGCCAGGCGGCTTCACCCCAGCAGCGACGTCGGAACCTGCTGCCCAAGCGGCGACACCGGCGCAGGCTCAGGCTCAGTCAAGAGAGAGTAAGCGGCTTCTGACCTCACCAGAGGAGGTCTCGGAAGCCATTCGGCAAAAAAGGGTAGAGACTGAGCGTAAGAAAATTAAGACGGCCAAAAAAGCAGCAGCACCTCCCATAGGAGGCATATTGACGACTGCCCCCGCAGCGAAGCCCGCTGAACGAGCCCCGGCAGCCCCGGTGGGCCACCATCGATGGTGACAGCGGAAAAAGAAAGTTTGGTAGACGTAGTCCACCTTGCGGTGAAGGGTATCTCGGCGATAGCGAATGCCCACAATAAACTTAATATCGGCGATAAGACCACCATTGCTGCCCACGGCCAAGATATCATCGCGGTGGTGGCACAGCTGGCACTGCGCCTGGCTCGTATGGAGCAAGAGCTGGCAAACGAGAAACTCCAAAAAGTTGAGGCGGCCCAGTCGATACCCAGTGCCCAGCATATTGTACAGGTCGCGCCTGAGAACACCTATGCCAGCAGGTTGAAGCTTCCAAAAGGAAAACCAGAGATTGCATTGGAGCCCCGGGGACCGACCGTGCTGTTCTACCCCAACTGCGAGCAACTAAAGTCGTCGGAGGACACCAAAAAGGAACTACAGCGAAACGTTCAGCCTGGTGTCCATGGCGTCCAGTGCCAGCGGCTGACGGCTGTCTCAAACGGCGGTGTAGCCGTGCAGACAAGGTCGGAGGAGGCTGCGAGGAAGCTGAAGGAGGCGGCCCCCCCCACACTTAAGGCGATGGACCCAAAGGCAAGGAAGCCATTGGTTGCCATTCGAAACCTACGGACGGATCCCTCTGCGGCAGACCTTTTAGAAGATCTGCACCGAATTAACTTGTCGGACGATAAGAACTGGCCGAAAGAGAAGATGCTGGCGGAGTGCACCGTAGCATTCAAGAAGGGCCGCAGAGAATCCAGTAGGACAACCGTAGTTCTGGAGTGCACCAGCGCGCTGAGGGACAAACTGGTCAGCCTCAACCATGTCTACATCGGGTGGGATGAGGCAGAAATCTGCGATTACATACGTGTAACGTGCTGCACAAAATGCCACCAATATGGCCATCCTGAAAAGCACTGCCGGTCGGCCGAAACAGTTTGTGCGAAATGTGGAGAAGCAGGCCACAAGAAAGAAGACTGCAAGTCGGAAACGTCCTGCTGCGCCACTTGCAAGCGCTTCAAGCGGGCGAACAAGGACGGACACAGGACCGCCGCGCTCACGTGCCCAGCACGGATACACGCGGAACAGCAGGCGGCGAACATCACCCGCTATGGCTAGGCCCACAGTGCTTCGTATCGGGCAGCTAAACCTTCAGGGATCTCAGGCGGCTACAAAAGAACTGCCTATCATCGGGAGACAGCTGGGTTTGGACCTTGCGCTCGTCCAGGAGCATTACAGCCACCCCAGGATTCTTCAGTGCGGTGCTAACCCTAAGGCTGGAATTATGGTACTTAACCAGGACATAGCCATCACCGTATTGGATCACTTGAGCGGTGAATTCTGCACGGTCGCACACATCGATACAGGTGTCCAACATCGGCATATCTACGTGGTATCGGCATATTGCCAATACAGCCACGACATATCCCGACACCTAGAGAACCTCACCCATGCGCTCGATCAGTTGGCGGGACAGAAGGTCCTGATAGGAATGGATAGCAACGCGCATTCTCCACTCTGGCACTATGAACGTCGGCAGTACGTGGGGCGAGGACCGGATACGGAGTACCGCAAGTCTCAGATGGAGAGTTTCATCCTTGGACGAGGACTGCTAATCCATAACGCCGAAGGACAGCCCCCCACCTTTCACGGTCCCTGTTTCCCACGGTTTCACCCGCGTCCTGAGGGAACTACTTCGCGTACCCGGTTAATTTATAGCCTAAGTTACTCCTTGGTACATCAGCTATCCGACAAAGAACGTCCCGTCAAAATCGGTCCAGCCGTTCCAGAGATTAGTGGAAACAAACAGACAGACAGACAAACATTGTAAAATATGTCATTTTGGTATATGTACCGTGTATGCATCCATATGCATGTAGTAAAAATAGGTTATTTTAATATTACAAACAGACACTCCAATTTTATTTATATGTATAGATGTATAGATAATACATACTTCGCTAAGTTCCCTAGATAGGCTCGTACGATTTAAAGCTTCAATCAAACTAAGTAAATTATCATTCCTATCAAATGTATTGTCATCGTTAAAACCCAAAAACTATGGCGCCAAATTATTATAATAATATGTCGATAAAGCCAGACGCCACTGCTGTCCCCTCGGGTATTGAATGGGCGCCGAGAGGTGTTTGTTATCAATATCGCATACGTGGCGATAATAATATGTCCTCACAACATTTTATGCTGATGCAAGAAATATCACAGAGCAGTATTGATCGCGAGCCCATTTTATTCCTGGCTGTGTATTCTGGGATTCTAAGCTTTTGAAGATAAGTCCGCGGGCTGCGCGCTGTCTAGACACCATGGATGGAGTAGTTTTGGCTTTGAAAGCTGACTTTAGAATATACAATGAGTATTGCAGTTTTGTTAACCATACGATAAATAAAGCGATATTTTTTCTTTTTGTATCTACTATTAAAATGTGTCAATAACCTTTCAACATAAATATAGTATATATTCATTAAAAATACTCATTTTATTATTACTCTTATCGACCATTATTATAAGGTACTAGTATTGCTTATCCTAATTAACATTAAACAATTAAGCTTAGCATATAAAAATTAATCGTCTTTATCTATTGTAATTGTTCTGTATATGTATAAGAAACTATAAGTCATCATTCATATCGTCATTGTCTAGTAGGCAACTATGAAAAATATTTTTCTAGTACAACCACATCGCACACGTTGTCTCAAACTAATATGTCAAGATTTTTAGACATAACTTTTTTTTGTCTACCGTCACGGCTTGATATCAACAAATGCGTGATAAATGCATAAGTGCTAAATGTCATGTGATCAATTCAAACAGCCAACAGCCTGTACCTTTAAATTTTAAACTATCGATATATTCACTCAGGTATTCACTAGGTGCATAGGGTTCCCACCAAGAACTTAGGGTCCCAAGCCAACCTCACCTGCAAGTGGTGCACCTGCCGATCAACGGACGAGGCTCTGGCAAACAAAATATCCCGATAAGCGGCAATAGGCTTACCACCTATTACGTAGGATCAAAACACTGGCGAAAAGTGGGCGTTTAATATGCCTCTGTCTACCCCTTCGGGGAAGCGGGCGTGAGTCTATGTATGTATGTATGTATATTCACTCAGTCCATGGTACTACAAAACAAATCACTGAGAAGCAATTAGTATTTTTATACCAAACTACAATAAGAGCTTCGCTTTCTTCATTTAAATAAATACAATACAATAAATGTATATCATTACCGTGGAGTTTTGTGTTAATTTTAATATAATTTAAATTTCAAATCCATTCTGAATGCTTGTTTAAGTACAAAAGTAGAGAAAAGTTTGTTAAAATATATAACAAGTCGGCAAATGATGTGCAAATTTCGTCCGTGATGATACTTCATTATCATAACGTCAGCTTCATGGCTTTAGCCCTGGAAGGCGTATTTGATGCTCTCGGGACAGCCGGGTTAATATTACCCTTAATAAATCCCACGGTCTGTCATCCTATTTGTATTTGAGACCCGACTATTTGACCGTTCAACCGTCTGATGCTAAATATTCGTAAGCTGTGCTTCCCGTTGATGTTACATATTCGAAAGCTTCAAATGGATGAAATGAATGTACCTATCATATTTTGCTTCCAAGATATTCTCTTTCAGTGGCTGGAATCGATAACGTCTGACGTGAGATAACAGGTTTGCTCTAAGAAGCTTACTGGGCAAACTTCTCAGGACTCCAAGAATAGTATTTAATTCAATTCAGTTGAAGCTACAGAAATAGCTTATAATAAATTGAATGCTGTTTATATCAAAACTAGCTGTTGCTCGCATTTTTGCACCGCTTAAACTGGATTTTAAACCCACTTTTACTTATTTTGGTGTGGAATATGAATCAAACTTAGATGATGCCTACTGTTATAAAAGGAGCCCATTGTGCTAGCTTCTGTGGTTCAGCTCTGCGGCGTTAGTCATATCCAATTGTCAAGGAGTCACCCTGTAATACCTACTATATATATGCAGTGTTACCTCAATACCTCACTTGGCTATCAGTGACACAAATCAAAATAAAATCGTAGCTATCCCTACTGCTTACATCAACAACAGCCCTACTTATTTTTCTCTTCTAAGTAATGCTGTAAGAAAGAGATAAACCGACATTTAAATAGGTTTAATGAGGTGTGCGACACGATCAGCACTTTCCCTTTTGTTCGCAAACTTAAACGCATTATATATATCGTTACTTACATATTTATGAGGTAGCACAACTTTGAATTGCAGTTCTTTACAGTTTCACACCAACTTGGAATAGGCAAGATGATAGTAACAGCACACCTTTAAGGAAGAACTGATACTTAAAGTAATACTATTTTGTGTGACAGTAGTTTGGCTTGTTTATACTGCTCCAGGACTTTTCGTTCGTGATGAATCGTGAGTGGCTAAATTTAAGCTAAGGGCTTTTCTTTAACGGAAATCTAAGTAGCTTTCAGTGTCTGAAAATAAGGCGATAAAAATATATGCAAAATATGAACCTCATATATTATTAGACCATAAACAAGACTGCGTCTTACGTAAATTACCTACTCAAAAAGCGCTTTAATATTTTTATAATAGGACTTAAAGACACGCTTCAATATGTTTTATAATAGGTAAATACACCCTTTAATGTTTTGTCATAAAACATGAAAAGGAAACGCAACACATTGGTTCAGTATCACTGATGATAAAACGCATTGTAGAGGCAGTCATTGCAACCAAGTCAAAGATATTGCTAGGCATAAGGTATCAGAAACATGCGAAAAGTGGGTGTCTAAATTACTTAGTTACAAGTAAGTACCTTCAGGAATGTATAGGCAACTATTGATGGACAGTATGGACACGAAATCAATAATTTAATAGATCATATCATAGATTTATTAACAAGAATCAGATGTAGCGTATTCGTCCAACTAAGCGTGGCACGTTGACAGCTATGTGTGCGTGACCTTTGGCGACTGGCACTGTACGGACACGCGCGTCTATGTGTGTGAAAAGTTGCCAGATTATGAATAATCTCCCAGTATTTTGCATATAGTTATGTAATATTCTTATATTCATTTGCGGTTTTGAAGAATTTACCATGGATTTAATTAATGCTTTTATAAATACATTTCTTAAATGTAGGTACCGAGTTAAGTTTTAACTACTTCGTAAATCTGTATATATAAAATCCTTGCGTTACTGACTGACTGACAGACAAGCTACAGCCGAAACTACTCGGCGCATGAAGCTGAAATTTAGCATGTATGTTTCTTGGGAACTGTAGGGGTGCACCAAGACGGGATTTCTCGAAATTCCCACGGGATCGGGCAAAACGAGAAATAAGAAAATATGTGCGTGCGAAGCCGCTGGCGTCGATTAGTTGAGAAATAAATAGTATGTATGTACACACGGCACCAAGTCAAGCTAAACAGTTGCTGTACGATTTTGATACTTATTCCCTACGCCATAAGTATGTATGTACACACGGCACCAAGTCAAGCTAAACAGTTGCTGTACGATTTTGATACTTATTCCCTACGCCATTAGTATGTATGTACACAGGGCGCCAAGTCAAGCTAAACAGTTGCTGTACGATTTTGATACTTATTCCCTACGCCATAAGTATGTATGTACACATGGCGCCAAGTCAAGCTAAACATTTGCTGTACGATTTTGATACTTATTCTTTACGCCATAAGAACGGTGCAAAGGTCAAAGTTTATAAGCTTGACGAGTAGCAGGGTGTACACGAATATTTGGATCGTTTGGGGATCGAACTCAAAACAATATTATGTAAGGTATATACTAATGGAAATTGAAATTCTATTACTATATTTATGAGAAAGAAGATATATCTACAGTATACTTTTATAATACGGTAATGTATTTTTCATTAACATGACAATCATTATCACATAATCAATTGACAAGTGCATTTTCCCTAATTCAGGCAGAACGACGTCGACAAAAACTGGCAACACTTACATATTTCTTGCACAAATACGAATTTTATCGAAATTAAATTAGGAAACAGTCAAATTATCAATAGTTACCTGTGAAAAGATATTCCATTTTCCTGTTTTTGTTTTTAGGAACAACTTCTACAGTGTTTAAAGAACACAAGACGGCATTTTGAGAATTTAAAAGTTGACGTGATCGTGACGCGTGAACTGTACGATGCTTCGTAGCGCACTGAGACGAGTTTGTATTTGCTTTTCAATTTTGTATTTGCTTTAGTGGCCGCACGCAACTGTGCCGTGCGTTACATCTGATACTTGTCATATCTGTGGATCATATCTTAAAATTAAAAAATATTGTTAGAGTTTTCTATAAAGGTAACATAAAAAGCGCAGCATCGCAGTACCCGAGCATCGACAATGATAAAGTGCATTGGAGAGCGCTGAACGGAGGCACTCGCCGCGCGCCGCTGCCTCGGCTTTATGTCACCGATAACTTGTCAACCTGTAGCCAGACTCTAAACCTGATGATAAAAATACCACAACGTGTTACGGTTGCCCTGACGTGTAAAACTAACTTTATTTTCTGATAAAGATGTCAGTGTAAAAACAATCTCATCTCATCAATTGAATTCAAATTGTTTGGTTTGTCTATAAATTTTCAGATTTTTTATAGGCAAACCTAGAACTTCTGCACATTATGTAGAGTTTCTACAAAGTGAACACAAGTGCACTCTCTCTTCCCTTACTCTCATAGTCCAATGGAAAACCTCATGCGGCACGACCGGGGAGAGATGGGCGCAGAACCAACGGCTTTACGTGCACTACCACCACCACCACCATCAATTATATGACTTTGTTCGACCCGGGAATCAAACTCGAGACCTCATGATCGGCAGTCGTTTACACTAACGCAGGACCACACACTCAGAGGCTGTCAAAACTGGTCTCTATCGAACAACGCGCAACGGTCTGTGACAAAATATTACCTAAGCTGTTCCAGCTCAAAAATAATCTTAATATACAAAATCCTTGCGTTACTGACTGACTGACAGACACGCTACAGCCGAAACTATTGGGCGCAGGAAGCTGAAATTTGGCCTGTATGTTCCTTGGGGACCATAAGGGTGCACTAAGAAGGGATTTCCCGAAATACCCACGGGATCGGCCAAAACGGGTAAATTTAAAAAAATGCAGGCGTAGCTGCTGGCGTCCTCTAGTAACATTATAAAATTTGCTGGCTCTTAGACGTTTATAATCGTTTTAATTTTTCGTTATGATTATATTTTATTTATTTATTATATTTTAATCTTTATGCACTAAAGTGTACATGGGTGGACTTAATGCCATTAGGCATTCTCTAACAGTCGACCTTTAGGTGGTGCAGAAATAAATGTGGTAGGTGCATTCGAAGCAGTGTAGAAAATCGAATAACTGGCCTGAACACTAAGGGCTGTAGTCTCCCACGCTGTTCCCTCTGGTAGTGTGTAGGCAGGCTGCTCGAAAGCTGCGCGTAGCGGTACAGGCCCTCGCTGACGTTGGCTCAGCTGGCAGACGCCGGCGGTGTGTGTACGATGAGCAGGGCAGGCCAGACTCTTCGCCAGAGGTGAAGCCGAAGGCGATGCAGGAAAGTGTAGCGGTCTAGGAGCGTAGCCGGAGTCTTAACGTGAACCTGGAACCTGAAGGAAAGCAGCATTAGGAGAGCCACAACCAATAGAGTCAGGCAGGCGGCGTCAGCCGGCCTCAGCTAGCAGGTAGAGAGATGGGCAGTACGCTAACGCAGTAAATGTAGTAACTTACCCACAGCTGGGACCAGGATACACGTATGAAGTAGTATAATTATAGATATAGCGGTATAGAATGAGCCGCATGGAACTAGTTCACGTCCAAGTACTGCCCGCGCTACCGTATCAATGATCACAGTTTGAATGAATGCAAACGCGATCGGTTTGCAATTTGCTTCAAGTGCGGCTGTAGGGATGTGACATTCCCTAACTGCCCGAACTGTAAATCGACGAAACCAAAAAAACTTGTTGGTCAGGGTCGGGGCGTGTCAAAATCTAAATTAGGTTCTACAACCTATTCAACCAATTTTGACAAAGATGATTGGAGAAATTGGCTAAACACTCTAAAAGTGTATTTCTCTAGTTATTCCGTCGCCTCGATCCTGGATAATAAACCTATAAATGACTTACGGCCCTATGTTAACGTAACGATTAACAGTTTACCTATTTGTGGATTGCTCGATTCCGGTTCAGCCATTACAATTCTAGGTAACAACTCCCATCTGGAGGTAATTACTAAAACCGGGTTAGAAATACAGCAGTGTCACAACACTAATTCCATTCGGTCCGCGGGTGGAAATATGTTGTTGCCGCGCGGTTTTATCAACTTACCCACTACTTTTAATAATCAAACCCACTTATTGAAAGCTTATATTATTCCAGAAGTTACAAGTAATTTAATTTTAGGCATCGATTTCCGGAAACTATTTAAATTACTGCCTAACCATATCGCATCCGTATGCATGTCTAAAACATTGCCGTGTAGTGTGTTAGGTGAAAATAAGCTAAGTAACACGAACGTATTGCAATATTTTAGTGAGTTGAGTGAGTCACAACAGAGAACGGCTAAGTTATTTATAAAGCAATACGAGTCGATTTCTACTGAAAAAACCGGTTTGGGACGAACTCACTTAATAGAACATGCAATAGACACTGGCGATTCTGCGCCGATACGCCAAAGATATTATAGGTTACCGCCGGCGAAATTAAAAATAATTATTGACGAATTAGACGAAATGCTTGCATTGGGAGTGGTAGAAAAATGCGAAAGTCCGTGGTCGTCACCGATTTTACTAACGCCTAAGAAAGACGGTAAACTAAGGTTTTGTTTAGATAGTCGGAAACTTAATTCTATTACTAAAAAAGACGCGTACAAACTACCTTACGTATCCGAAATTTTGGACAACCTTAGGAACGCTAGATATCTAAGTAGTATAGACTTGTCTAAGTCCTTTTTGGCAGACGCCTCTTCGCGAATGTGATCGTGATAAGACTGCGTTCTATGTGCCTACTAGAGGAACATTTAGATTTGTGACTATGCCATTTGGTTTAACGAATGCGCCTGCAACACAACAGCGTTTGGTGGATCACTTGTTTACGAACAGTCCTGAGGTCGAAAACTCTGTATTCGTTTTTTTAGATGATATCGTGCTTATATCGCCATCCTTTAATGCTCATGTGTCACTATTAAATAAAGTATACGAAAAATTAAAATCGGCCAACCTTACCATCAACTTGGAAAAATCTAAATTCTTCCGTGATGAATTGAAGTACTTGGGCTACGTAGTAAACTCTAAAGGATTACAAGTAGACCCATGTAAGGTTGAAGCCATTCTTCAATATGCTACGCCTAAGAATAAAAAAGAAGTCAAAAGGTTCTTTGGCATTGCATCATGGTATCGGCGATTTATACCTAATTTTAGTACTATTGCCGGTCCTCTGAACAAACTTACCTCTACCGGTAAGAAAGCCGCACCATTTCAGTGGTCGGTGGAAGCTGATGACTCGTTTTGTAAACTAAAACAATTGTTAAGCTCCGTACCAATATTATCGTGTCCCGATTACGAGAAACCTTTTCAAGTTCACACAGATGCGAGTACGAGCGGCATCGGTGGGTTACTTACACAAGAAATAGATGGCGTGGAACTACCTATCGCTTACATGAGTAGGTCACTAAATGCACAGGAACAAAACTACAGTATAACAGAACGGGAGACATTAGCAGTTCTAACAGCCCTCGAATATTGGCGCTGTTATTTAGATAACGGGTTAAAGTTTGTTGTGTATACTGACCATTCCGCACTGAAATGGTTCCTAAACTTGAGCAACCCGACTAGTAGATTAGCTCGGTGGTCGGTTCGTCTGTCAGCCTTCAACTTCGAAATAAAGCATCGGCGCGGTGCGGATAATATTATAGCCGATGCGTTATCACGATCCCTACCTGTAAATATAATTAACGCGAATAATAATAACGTGAATGACCCTAATGTTAACACTGATCAATGGTATTCAGCCACCTACAATGGTTGTTTATCTTCGCCTAATGACTATCCAGACTATTCTATTAAAAATAATAAATTATATCGTTTGATTAAATCTAGGTGTATGCTACGTAAGGAGTTCGAATGGAAAGAAGTACTACCTTCTTCTGATCGAAATAAAGCCATATTAGAGAACCATGCCGAACCCACTTCGGGGCATTTCGGTATATTTAAAACTTACAAGCGCTTAGCACTGCGTTACTATTGGCCCAAAATGCGCGATGACGTAGTTAAGTTCATAAATTCTTGCGACACTTGTATCGCGCACAAACATCAGAACCACGCACCATTGGGAACCATGGGACGACCCAAAGTGTGTTCACGACCCTTCCAAACCATTAGTGTAGATTTGGTGGGGCCACTACCCGTCACAAGAAAACAAAACGCCTACATCTTCGTAGTAACTTGTTGTTTTAGTAAATACTGTCTACTTTTTCCTATCAGGCGCGCAACTGCTGAAATAATAACTAATATTTTGGAAGAAAAAATATTTTTAGTTCATGGTATACCATCGACAATTATATTGGACAATGGTAAACAGTTTGTCAGTGCTACTTTAAAAGCTATGTTGCGCAAGTACAAACTCCCTAATCTTCATTATACTCCTAAATATTCCCCACATGTCAATACGGTCGAACGCTATAATAAAACCATTGGTTCTACCTTAGCGGCGTTTGTAGGAAATGACCAGAGATGATGGGACACTCTCGTACCTAAGGTGCAGTTTGCATTAAATACTGCAGTTAATGAAGTCACGGGCTATACACCTAGTTTTTTAGTCTATGGACGTGAACTAGTTCCATGCGGCTCACACTATGTCGACACAGACGCTGATGATATAGTATACATACCTAGGGACGATTACGCAGAAAACATAGGTCACTTATCAGGCATATTTGACAAAGTTCAGGCACTCCTCATTCAAGCTCATGCTAGGAATTCCCAAACGTATAATTTACGCCGTAAACCAGCTGAGTTTAATGTGGGAGACACTGTGTGGAAACGGACTTTTTATCAGAGCGACAAGGATAAGTCCTTCTGTAAGAAACTAGCCCCTAAATTCGTGAAGTGCACAGTGATTAATAAAAAGTCGCCTCTCGTTTACGAGTTGTCGGACGCGTCTGGAAATTCTATTGGGTTTTGGCACATTAAGGACCTAAAACTTATACACTATGGTGCCTAACTATTTGTTACAAACCGTAGAAGACTTTCCCTTCCTTCTCTCTATATGCCGTCTTAGCTTGGACAGTAGCGGACTCATAGACCTAACGCAGCTAGTCGGATTTTCCTTGTTAGCCACGTAAAATCCTCTCCTAAGGCGGGCGGTATTGTAACGTATGTAGGTACTTACCGCGTTGCGTCACAGTACCGCCCATACGCTCGGCCAATCAGAGAAAGTCATTGTCCGCACTCGCAAAGCCTGACCAAATATGGTCATAAACGGACTCTCAGCCTGATGGAGGGCCCGGTATATAAAGGGGCCGACAGAGAGGCCGGCACCGCTACTCTACACTAACCTACTACCGCTACTAAATTCTATACCGCTATATCTATAATTATACTACTTCATACGTGTATCCTGGTCCCAGCTGTGGGTAAGTTACTACATTTACTGCGTTAGCGTACTGCCCATCTCTCTACCTGCTAGCTGAGGCCGGCTGACGCCGCCTGCCTGACTCTATTGGTTGTGGCTCTCCTAATGCTGCTTTCCTTCAGGTTCCAGGTTTACCTTAAGCTCCAGGCTACGCTACCTAGACCGCTACACCTGCTGCATCGCCTTCGGCGTCACCTCTGCCGAAGAGTCTGGCCTGCCCTGCTCATCGCACTCAGACCGCCAACGCCTGCCAGCTGAACCAACGGCCTGCGAGGATCTGCCCGCTACGCGCAGCCCTACGAGCAACCTGCCCTGCACACTACCGGAGGGAACAGCGTGGGAGATTGCAGCCCTTAGTGTTCAGGCCAGTGTCGTGTTGTTGGTCGGTCATACTCGGCATAGGAAGCGAGGCAATACTCGGCAAATAAACGCATAGAACCTCGTACTGCGTTTACTACCAGAACCCGTTACATGATTAAAGAAATATATTAAATAGACCCGATACCTAATTTAGATAATACATAATATTTTGGTTGACCTTTAGAAAATGTATAATTGCTCGTATCGCCTTAGAGAAGACAACAACATAGTTCGAAAAGGTTAAGATTAACATTAAGAAAACTCTACACAATAAAAGAAAATAATTTAACTAATTAAAGACACCAGTTATATAATGACTGTTGATAAAATGCATGAAACCCTGAAACTTTTGTATTTTCCAATATTAATTAGGCACAGCTATTTTAGAGGCTCACAATTATTAAATAAGTGCAAAGCCCAATTATATTCTCAAATAAAAGATGTTGCACTTCGCCCACCGTTTTCTTTTGCTTTCAGACTTCGAATTTATCCAGAAGCAGAAAATTACAAGTGATCATGAATTTTGTCACAAAATTATGTATATTTAATCCAAATTAATGTCAATTTCTAATTAATTTCTACTAAATCGTCATTTTGATTATAAATATTAAACCGTCCCCTGTTCAACTTGATTTGACATCGGTCCACATACCTGTCGAGATGGTAAACACAGTCGACTGCCCAACAGCAGCAACAATAATATCATTCTTTGTAAGTGAGCGCGGTCAAGTCTCGGCAAATACGCGGGTATCTTTCACGCCGCTGACAAAGCGTCGCTTTTTGTTTTCCTCCAACACCCTCAAGATAATTTTCATTTATATTGAATTGCGCAAAAATGAAAGAGCGACGGCAGTAAAATATTCAGCCAGTGATTTTCTCGCTTTTTCCTTTAAGGAGGATTTCGTCTAAGCCACTAAAGACTGTTCTTCTGTTTGCTAATCATTTGAATACAGTGGGTTTATGAGCGGCATATCAATTTTTCGGTTTTAGTCATTACTGGTGAGATGCTGAATCTGATTTTATTCCCTAAATTAAATTTTATATTAAATGCAGGCAAATATTTTATACCGACAAGTATTAATTTTAGGAGTAGTAGAAAGGACGAAAAATGCGCTTTTCCTTTTATTTCCTCTTTTTATGAACCTCGAATGTCAAATAAACACGACAGAAGACGCATTTAGTTTTAAAAAACAAATTATACGAGTAAATAAACCAAACATTTGATAAAGTTATGTTATGTATGGTAACCGAAATAGCAAAATGTTACAAATGGAAGTTATGAAAAATATATAATGATTTTGTACTTGGTACTAAAATGTGAAACAACTGATGAAATCTCTCACTATGCTTTTTTCAAATACAAGACTATTTAAGACTTTAGGAGCTTTGGAACTTAATGTGAATTTATAAAACTACTTAGTAGTCCGAATACCAAATAATCTTATTACAATATGTGAAAATAGGCATAACGAAGATATTATCTACTAGCTGTTGGTACTCGTATTTTCATGGTGCTAGTTTCGAAATCATACAATTTCTCAAAATACTTCCAATCCTTTGTAACCACCTTGGAGGTGAAAACTATATTCCTCAGTAGGTGTCGAGCTGTCTGGGATTGAAGAGGAACCTAATGTCCCATATTTCTACCTTCAGAAGTGAAATCTCTGAGATGATATATCAGTCTGAAAAAGTGATAATGGACATGTACGTGATGATGGCAATGATATTCCGCTCTTTTTTCTTACGTAATAAGACTTTGTTTCATGTAACACACAGCTTTATCTTGTTTCCCACATAGTACGTAGTAAACGTTTATGCACACACGATGATAAGCAGTTGCAGAACTCAAATTCGGCGCAATACGTAGCGGAATATCAGGCGCAGTTAATGACGGCTGAACAGGGAAGGTTATTTTAATTATCAGGGTAATGATGGCATCATTTAGTCGGGACTAATCTTAACTAATGTTAGAAATGAGAACACATGCTGTTTTGTGTGTGCATATTTTCCAATCTTGTTTTGCTTAATAAATAAAACACTGAAGTATTTTAGATACAGCTAGCTTGCAGTGAATCATTTCAACATATTATTATGTGTTCAACAAAAAGTGGAAGCAGCAATGGGAATGAAATTGTAAATTTTGCCAACACGCACTTTTTTACTGCGACTGTGCGTGATTAATATTTTGGAGTTGAAGAGAGGTTTAAATATGAAATGGATTTATGAAACTCAGTGTTATTTGCTGACGGATACGTGTAACGTTATTTAATCGAGATATTATTTCGTATATATATATATATATACTCACGCCTGTAACCCCGAAGGGGTAAGCAGAGGTGTAAATATTACACCCACATTTCGCCATGAATTTTTAGGTCCCACGTAATAGGGGGCGAGCCTATTGCCGTTGCCGGGCGCATCACTGCGCCGCGTAGTTTCGGCTGTAGCGTGTCTGTCAGTCAGTCAGTAACGCAAGGTTTTTATATATTAAGATAATTAACCGAATACATTACAAAATATATTACTGTAAGTACTTTAGGTATCTAACATGTTATCACTGATTATATTTATAAGAAAATTTATTATTTCACATTTAAATGACTGTTTTGAAATAGACGCACTTTCCATATCAACAGGCAGACTGTTAAATACAGTTGGGACTAAACATTTATGACATCTTTGCCCATAATTATTGAAAGCGGGCACCTCTAACGTTTTACAATATTTAGCATCTCGAGGCCTTCTCTGTACAGTTCTGATTTTGTACTCATGGTGGCTGTAATGTTCCAGTGCTACTAGTAACGCTACCCTCTCATGAACTGGCAGGATTTTACATTCTACAAATGCAACCCTAAAGCTGTTATTGTATTGGACTCGTATGCATAGAATTGACATCAATCATTTGCTTTTTGAGCGTCGCGCTGGTTCTTTTGTGAGAGGAAATTAAATCACTAATTTGTAATGTACTGTGATGCAATTAATCTGGTGTGATGATATAATGAATGTTAAAAGGTTTTGCGTTGACGTTTAAAGGCTCTTGATCATGATAATGAAATATGTATTATATTTTCGGACATTTATTGAACTGCAGTACTCTCAAAGGACTGCACCGATTTTATGAACTTTCCCTTAAGTCCTATTTCTATATAAAAGCATCTCACGCGCCAGAAATAAATCCAATGTTGTTGAGGACTTAGCAAATATTTAACCAACGGACACAAAGTAAATTCTAAGTACAACAATTTGTGTGTCACTCAAAGTGTTTTCTATTGTGAGCATCGAACCCACAATGCTCAGAGAAGTTCTAAACGGCGAGGTGATCACTTAAATCAGTCAAGTTTGTATATTTGAATGGATGACTGGATGATTCAATAAACATAAAAGTATCTACTGCATTGCACTTATGCTTGACTAGTGGATATGTAAAAATAATGTACAAGAATTTAGTTCACACTTTTATATCCGAATATTATATTAATGACTGCATAAATAGAATGTATTGTTCGTGGTATTCTTCCTTCTGATGGTATGTATGTACACGAAGTACCATATGTTCTGTTTAATGTGCTTGGTTATTACCTAATTTCTAATAACTTCGTTGTTGTTCCATATCAATAATCAGTAATTTATGATCATACTTCTCACTGGTATATAAAATTACTTGACCTGACATTATTTATAAATATTAACGCAGAGTTTAACCACCGAAGCTAGCACAATGGGCTCCTTTTAAAACACTAGGCATCAACTAAGTTAATTTTTATTCATATTCCACCCGAAAACAAGTAAAAGTGGGGTTAAAATTCAGTTATAGCGCTACGAAAATGCGAGCAACAGCTACGTTTGATATAAAAAGCATTCAATTTATTAAAAAATATTACTGAAGCTTCATCATATCAGCCAAACGACGTCCACTGCTGGACATCGGCCGATGTCCAGCAGTGGACGTCGTTTCCCCCAAGGTTCTCCACACAGACCGGTCTTGAGCCGCCCGCATCCAACTGCCTCCCGCGATCTTGACGAGATCGTCGGTCCACCTTGCAGGGGGCCTACCTCTGCTGCGTCGTCCGGTACGTGGCCGCCACTCCAGAAACTTTCTGCCCCAACGGCCATTGGTTCTTCGAGCTACGTGCCCTGCCCACTGCCACTTCAGCTTGGCTATCCGGAGAGCTATGTCGGCGACTTTGGTTCTACTGCGGATCTCCTCATTTCTGATTCGATCTCGAAGTGAAACTCCAAGCATAGCTCTCTCCATCGCCCTCTAAGTGACCTTGAGCCTTATGATAAGGCCTATAGTGAGCGACCACATCTCTTATCCGTAAGTCATCAGTGGCAACACACACTGGTCTAAAACTTTCATTTTGAGACCCTGCGGGATATCGGACGAGAAGATATGTCGTAGCTTCCCAAACGCTGCCCAACCGAGTTGGATTCGACGATTGACCTCCTTCTCGAAGTTGGACTTACCTAATTGGACTACTTGTCCCAGGTAGATATACTTGTAGACAACTTCGAGTGTAGAGTTCCCAACCTGAATAGGAGCAGGTACAACATGGGCGTTCGACATGATTGTCGTCTTGTCCATGTTCATCTTAAGACCTACTTGTTGGGAGACTCTACAGAGGCCATCGAACATTGTGCCTAGGTCTTCCATGGTCTCAGCCATGACTACGATATCGTCTGCGAATTGAAGGTGAGTGATGTACTCGCCGTTGATGTTGATGCTGAGTCCATTCCAGTCCAAAAGCTTGAAAACATCCTCCAGCGCAGTGGTAAACAGTTTCGGAGATATGACATCCCCTCGTCTCACGCCTTGCTGGAGTTGAATAGGTTTCGAACTCTGGTCCTGGAGGCGGACTGAC
The DNA here is from genome assembly GCA_944739405.2 of Euclidia mi. Lineage (NCBI taxonomy): Eukaryota > Metazoa > Arthropoda > Insecta > Lepidoptera > Erebidae > Euclidia > Euclidia mi. The sequence continues at coordinate 43,355,761 of OX123187.2, forward strand.
ATAGTGGCGTTTTCATACAAACACTTCAGCACTTCGATATATCGGTAAACAATCCGGCACCGTTGGAGAGACTGTAGCACCGCACAGGTTTCGATCGAATCGAAGGCTTTCTCATAGTCCACAAACGCCAAGCATAGAGGCTGGTTATACTCCTCGGACTTCTGTATAACCTGCCGCAGCGTATGTATGTGGTCTATGGTACTATAGCCTTTACGGAAACCGGCTTGTTCGGGAGGCTGAAGCTTCAACTGAACTGAACTTTCTCAGAGCAAACCTGTTTTCTCACGGCAGACGTTATCGATTCCAGCCACTGAAAAAGAATATCTTGGAAGCAAAATCTGATACATTTATTACATCCATTTGAAGCTTTCGAATATCTCACATCAACGGGAAGCACAGCTTTCGAATATCTAACATGAACGTGAAGTGACGCACGGTCGGGTTGCACAGTCAAATGGACGGTCTTAAATACAAACAGGACGACAGACCATGGAATTTATTAAGAATAATATTAACCCGGCTATCCTCAGAGCATCAAATACGCCTTCCAGGGCTCTCGTCATGAAGCTGACGTTATGATAATGAAGTAACATCGCGGACGAAATTTGCACATTATTTGCCGACTTGTTATATATTTTAACAAACTTTTCTCTACTTTTGTACTTAAATAAGCATTCCGAATGGATTTGAAATGTAAATGATATTAAAATTAGCACAAAACTCCACGGTAATTTTATACATTTATTGTGTTGTATTTATTTAAATGAAGAAACCGAAGCGCTTATTGTAGTTTGGTATAAAAATACTAATTGCTTCTTATTGATTTGTCTTGTAGTACCATGGCACGGTAATATAATCTAACAGTATTGTAACTCGGCCGCTTTCGTGAGTTATATACCTACCAGACGCGCCGCATGCGAGCTGCGGCACGATCGCGGCTGTGAGTACTCTTGGCACAGTCCGCACAGTCTAATGGGTACTCTGCTCGAGGCGCGTAGGTATAACTCGAGTTTCGTGCGTTTGTACGGAGTTACAATAGTGGTAGATATTATTACCGTGACCATGGTCTGAGTGAATATATCGATAGTTTAAAATTCACAGCTATAGGCCTGTTGGCTGTTTGAATTGATTAAATGAGATTTACCACTTATGCATTTATCACGCATTTGTTGTGTCAAGCCGTGTCGGTTGACAATAAAAATGAATGTCTAGAAATCTTTAAATATTAACTTGAGACAACGTGTGCGATATGGTTTTACCAGAGTTTTCTTAAAAAATATTTTTTATAGTTGCCTACTAGACAATGATGATATAAATGATGACTTATAGTTACTGATATACAGAACGATTACAATAGATAAAGACGATTAATTTTTATATGCTAAGCTTAATTGTTTAATGTTAATTAGGATAAGTTTTTTTTTTATTTGGTTCACAAATTGGATGTGACAGAAAAGCCTTACTTAATATAAAATTAACATAGATGATAGTCTTTGTCCACCCTGTGGCAGTGAACACAACATGCTTAAGAAACGGTTGTTACATAGATAATTTTACTAAAACTAATTAGTTTCTATATAAACTTAAGTGATATTAAACTTTAAAAATGTTAACTTAAATAACAAAAATCCAATAAACTAAAAAAAATACTTATAAATAAATCACGTATGTTAAGACATCAGTTTAGATATCTTTAATTTTTTAACTAGAAATACTAGTACCTACCTTAAAATAAGGCTTATAGTAATAATAAAAGGAGTATTTTTCATGAATATATACTATTTTTATGTTGTAAGGTAAATTAAACTGTAACATCTTTTGTACACCCATTTTCATGCAAATAAATGGTTTATGATTTATGACACATTTTAATAGTAGATACAAAAGAAAAAAATCGCTTTATTAATCGTATGGTTAACAGAACTGCAATACTCATTGTATATGCTAAAAGTCAGCTTTGAAAGTCAAAACTACTCCATCCATGGTGTCTAGACAGCGCGCAGCCCGCGGACATAACTTCAAAAGCTTAGAATCCCAGAATACACAGCCAGGAATAAAATGGGCTCGCGATCAATACTGCTCTGTGATATTACTTGCATCAGCGTAAAATATTGTGAGGATTATTATCGTCACGTATGCGATATTGATAACAAACACCTCTCGGCGCCCATTCAATACCCAAGGGGACAGCAGTGGCGTCTGGCTTTATCGACATGTAATTATAATAATTTGGCTTCATAGTTTTTGGGTTTTAACGATGTCAATACATTTGACAGGAATGATAATATACTTGGTTTGATTAAAGCTTTAAATCGTACTAGCCTATCTAGGGAACTTAGCGAAGTAAGTATTAGGAAATACGTTTACATCGATAAGAATGGCTAGGTTGCTTTTTATTTTACGATACTCTTTTGAACAAGTTGTACATCGCACAAAATTTAGTCTTAGGCCCGAGCGCGTGAGTAGCTGGTAAAAGAAGCTATTCACGTCCTTCTTGAAACAAAATATGCGCCTGAATGCCAAAAAATCTTCGTCATAATACCGTTTTTGACCATTATGATCAAAAGCATAAAAGAAAAAATTCGGTTGAATTTCCGGTATACTGCTCTTTATGTTGTGCAAATCGTCGACGCAGTTAATGGATAACGATGTGTTCAAAAAGTTATTCTAAAAATATACCTAAATGCAACCGTTGTTTACCACAAGAAGCCCAGAAACTGCTTTGTATCTATAAATCCTTAAGTTACTCTGCCACTAATGTCAAAATGGATTATGTGTACTTTAACAATAATTCGAAAACCCGAGGTGAAATGTCAAACTTACCTACAATGAGACCAGTCACAACAGGAAAACCTAGTAACATAAATGTAAGCATAAAAGTACCAAATCCCTGTATTCATAAAGGATATATTGTTGAAATAAGCACAAAAGATAAAAGCCGGTACCTATCTACGAATTGAGTGTAGGACTTTATTCACAACCAACTTTTATCATCATTTTATATGGTAGCGTTTTGTATGCGGAGGTACTCTAGATATTTTCAACGTGATAAAAAGTTGATATTTTATTGTATTTAAGGTTTGCAGGCAATAGGCAACTTTTTACATTGTTACGCAATATGTTGTCTTTTTTTAGACTTATGTTGCACATTGCTACGATTTATTTTCTAAAATGTATTATAGTCGAAGTGCAGACTTATTATTTCACATTTATAAACAAAATTCTTCTACTTAGCGATTTCAAGAAACCATGTTATAAAAAAACACATTTTCCTTTCGATCGTATCTACTTCGTATGTAGATATTGCAATGTAGCCCTTGACTAGACTAGACAATCCTTTTCCTAATAATTGATTTGTAGAGTAGTGTATTGTCCGTGTGGTGACGGATTAAGAATACGGATTGTCACCACCCTATATCCCATGGGTGTCGTAAGAGCCGACAGAGGGAGCATATTATGCAGAGAACAGCACTGTAAGAGAAGGAAAACTTGATACAAACCCTATACTAACCCGTTTGCCCAGCGTGGTATAGTAGGCCAATTCCTCCTTTCAAAGGATTGTCCTAGTCCAGCAGTGGACTGTTAAAGGCTGATGATGATGATTATGATGAGAGTAATGTAACACTTGCACATGTGATCACTTTGATACACAAGTTCTACTGCCTTGGAGGGTGCCACTTAGAGCATACGCTACGTATTCTTTTGGTTTTTGTGATCACACACCAGTGCTGCCAACGACCAAAGATGAACAAAACTTCGCTAATTATGCTCCTAGCGTTATCCCAGTTAGAATTAGAACCCGGGGTCGGCCGAGGTTAATCTACAGTCAAACCCGGAAGCTAAAGGGCTTATACGCGCTATATTCCATGCTTTAGAATAGTGTCAGTTTAATCATAGGTACATACTCCCTATAACGAGTGTCAAAGATCCTCATGACAACCGGGAACGTGCTCTCCGAAGCACAGGGCCAGCGTCAAGTTATAATTCAATGCGCACATAACTCCGAAAAGTCATTGGTGCGCGCCGTGGATTCCAATCCGATACCCGCTTCATGGCAGCCTTTTGATATCTCTACTAGGTTGTTAATGTAAATATTTGCATTAACAACCTAGTAAAGATATTATGTTAATGATGTATAAAAAATATTTGTTGTTGCTATTGTTGAACAATATTAACCATGTGTAGCGCTGCAGAGTTGCCTAGTGGAGAATAAATTTTCACAATGACGTTGTGGCACCATATCACAGCGATCAGTAAAATACTACGGGGTCAACCCTTTATACGCGTTTCCGCCTTTTATCCCTGTTAATGACGGTCCGACCTTTATTTGTCCGAATCGGTGTGAAAATTGTGGAAATTCCCGCCACGCTGACGTTATTTGTTCGAGGTATACCGACAATGGTATTGATCCTGCATCAAATGTGGGCGTAAATTCTAAATACCAATAATTTATGTTATGAATTTGAGAAGCGAGCTTTCCATTTTGTTGTAGCAGTCATCGCCAGTTTTACCTCAAAATGTTCAATCGTATTTTGAGAGTTAACCACAAAATGGATATCGCGTGTGCCCTTAGCATTATTGGTTAATTTCACATGCGATGTAGCTCATTATGTAAGTTAATATGTTCGGTAAATTAAGTTTAATTATGTGTCAGTGAATCAAAATTAAGTTTTCGATAACTATGGAACCATATTATGTTATTCAGGGCGGAGCACGTGTGTGTTTTGACAGCAAATGGATAGTGTTCACATCACATAATTATATAGGTACTAGAGTGTGTGCAATTTGCGTAGCATGATAATTTGATAACCTAATTGTGGCGGTAATGCTGTTCCTGTATATTTGATAGGGATTAGGTGTCACTTGTCAATGTATACATTACGTTAGGCCGAGTGCAAACGAATGAGTAGTACTGTCCATCACTCTGTAATCAATGAATTGCTTCCAGCAAACAGATGAATGAGTGGCGCTTAGGCTGAGGTTGACTTTAGCATTGTTAATTTGAAGAAACAATTCTGAGCTACAAAAAGGTAGCGAATATTCTGTAGGTTGGTAGAGCTTGGTAGAGATCGATAGGTTGCCAACAGATCCTAGAACCGTTGCAAAAGTGCAATTTGAAAATATAGATCTATTTCTATATTAATAAAATCTAACTGAAGAGCTTGTTTGTTTCCTTGAACTTGCTGCAAAGAATTACCAATCAGAGTAAAAACATTTTTGCAGGTGTCAGCCAGCTAATCAAGCAAGACTATGCTCTACGATGTAGACATGTGTTTTAGTATTGATTATTCGAAGTCATTTTGAGAATGTCTGTGTGAGGGGAGAAGGTCAGTGCTTAAATGTAAATCTTTTCTATTTCAGTTTAGTAGGTATATGATATGATGATTATTTGAGGGTGAACTTCACTTTATGTACTTATGTTCGCTAATTATATTAATTCAAAAATTGTGTTAAAATGACCTGCTAGTTCGTAAAGGATACAACACCACGTGTATTTTGGTGACAGTTCCGGATGCATTATAGTTTATTTTAAGTGTTAGTGTCTAAACACACTATGCCGAAGTGCGTGACTTTACGTTCCGACGTGTTCGGCTGATATGACACACCATAAGTGCCGAACCTACGCTGGTGCAACGAACTACGCTTGTGCGCAACTACTAGAAAAGTCGCCGCTGAACTTACGCCCGACCAAAGTTACGCTTTACGCTATAACGCAACGTAATTTCAGTATAATGTGTCGTCAGTAATTCAAATAGCATTGCAGGCGTAATCATGCCAAACTTCGGTCGCGTAACTTCGGCATAGCGTGTTTAGACACATATACATCGCTGAGAAAGATTTGACGTTTAATTTGTTGAGACATTTACATATTCATTAATTTACAGCAAACGTTAGTATAATTGTTATGAGATCTCATTTGGAGACAAACTTCAACGCAATAAATTTCTGTTGAGACATGTACATACATACATACATACATAGACTCACGCCTGTTTCCCGGAGGGGTAGGCAGAGACTACGGAGCGCCATTTGCAACGATCTTGACATATCTCTCTTGCTTCATTCACTCCCATCAGATTCCTCATGCATGCTCTTCTGTTCAGGGTGCTTCTAACCTGTCCTGTTTTTAGGATGTCTCCAATCTGGTCAGAGAACGTCCGCCTAGGTCTTCCCCTTCGTCCTGTCCCTTCCACACTTGCCTTATATATCTGCTTGGTCAGTCTTTCGTCATCCATCCTCTCCACGTGTCCAAACCATCTTAGCATACCTTTCTCGATGCTTGTCACTACATCTTCTTTTACCCCACAACACTCTCTTATCACACAATTCTTTACTCTGTCAGTCAAAGAAACACCACACATACTTCGCAGTTCTCTCATTTCTACAGCATTTATTCTACTTTCATGACTCTTCTGCCATACCCAACTATCACTACCATACATAAGAGTAGGTACTAACACCCCTCTATGGACAGCCAAACGTGCCTTTTTGGACACGTTTTGGCTATTCATAAACGCCTTCAGAGCTCCATTCACTCTATTACCTGCATTAACTCTTCTTTCAATATCTTCTACATTCTTACCATCTCTTGTACAGCGTACCTAAATATACAAACTCATTCACTTGCTCCACTTGCTGTCCATCGATCACAACATTACAAGCCGTAACGCATTCCTCCTTTTCAAAAACCATAACTTTCGTTTTACTTACATTTACTTTCATTCCTTTCCTCTCTAACGCACCATGCATGATTGTTACCATCTCCTGTAACTCCTCCGCTTATGACGCAAGTATAACCTGATCATTAGCATAAAGGATTCATGTTCTAAATAAGCGTTATTCAATCTGCCGCCCACCCTGAGTATCATTTTAGCGTCTAAGTATGGATTAAGTGCCTTCAGACGACTTTTATTTTTAACCTTATTCCTTTCCAGTAAACCTCTAATTTCTTCGTGAAATATAATATTTTGTGTGATCCTTATACAGGTCTGCAAGGAATCTTCCAGCTCGTCAGCGGTGATTGGCGAATCAATATCCTGGTCACATTTTTTCTAGAATCGTAGAAATCTCTTAGCATATGTATATAATACTTCTCAATAGTTCAGGTAAGTTATCAAAATTTTCAAATTTGTTATATAGTGACTTTGTTTTTTCTGTTTCAGTTATCAAGTAAGTATTAATGGTTTTCCTTTTCTCTAGCTCTATATTTTCATCGACTATTGTGCTCATGTGTATTTCTTTCTTTTTCAGATGTTCGGGACCGTGCCACCAAAGCATGTAATTTCTCTCGAGGCGACGTCTGCTGGATTGTGTTGTGATTCAATGTGATGCCACTTGTTTCCGATATTATCAAGTATAGTGATCACTCGATTTCTAACAAACGTTTGCCATCTGTTGGGATCTCCATTAAGCCATGATAGCACTATCGTTGAATCAGTCCAACAGAATATTTGACTCTTTGGGATGCGCATTGCTTCACTGATATGTTTCAACAATTTCGACAGTAGAACGGCTCCGCATAGTTCCAGTCGCGGAAGAGATAATGCTTTAACGGGAGCTACCTTTGTTCTTGCAGCGATAATGGCAGTCTGATAATTACCGCTGACTCCTCGGACTCTCAGGTAAGCGACTGCTGCATAGGCCTTCGTTGATGCATCGCAATACCCATGAATGGTAGCATCTGTCAGGGTTTCTTTGGTAGCGTATAGCCACCCACATAACTTTATGTGCTTTATGTCTTCAAAACTGTTCCTTATATTCGTCCATTCAGTTTTTGTTTCAGGTGAAATTTCTTCATCCCATCGAACCTTTTGAAGCCATAGCTTTTGGATCATGATCTTTGCCGGCAGCAGTGCAAGAGCGAGCCAACCAAGAGGATCAAAGAGTCGTTGAACTTCTGCTAATATTCTTCTTTTTGTGATAATTTCAGATGAGGGTGGTAACTTAACATTGTATTTCAGTACATCTTCTCCCATGTTCCAAGATAAGCCCAGCGACTTTATTAAACCGTCCAACTTGATATCAATATCAACGTGAGAGCTGAGCTCCGATGGATGAAATTCCTTAAGAAAATCGGAGCTGTTGGATGCCCATTTTTGCAGAATAAATCCTTCTTTCCCAAGAATCTCTTTTACATCTTTGGCAACCTTAATTGCTTTTGGAATCGTGTCCTGGGACGACATGAAATCGTCCATATAAAAATCGTGTCTAATAGTGTCTGTCGCTTCAGGATAGCTGTCGCCTTCATCAATTGCAACTTGGTGTAAGGTCTTGACTGCAAGGTAAGGTGCACATGCCGTGCCAAACGTGACGCGTAGAAGTCGGTATTCTTTGATGGGCTCATCTGGACTATTACGCCAAACAATTCTCTGGTAATCTGTGTCTTCCTTTGAAACCAGTATTTGTCTATACATCTTTTGTATATCGGCTACAAACACAATCTTCTTCAGGCGCCAACGCATGACAAGTGACCTCATGTCATGTTTAAGTTGTGGTCCAACTAGTAGCTCATCATTGAGTGATATGTTATTACTACCCTTGTGAGATGCATCGAATACTGGTCTGACTTTTGTAGTCTCACTTTCTTCTTTAACCACTGCGTGGTGTGGTAAATATACTGCTGGTTTATTCAATTCATCTCTTGGAACTTCCTCCATGTGATTCATCTCACTGTATTCATTAATTGCTTTTGTATATTCTTTTTTCAGATCTTCATTCTTTGTGAAACGTTTCTCTAAGTGTAGTAATCTTCTTATAGCTCCTTCCTTTGTATTACCATGCACTGATTGCGGTTCTTTGATTTTAAATGACTAGTTTGACTATGTAGCGTCCGTTTTCATTTTGTGTATATGTGTTTTTGTATATTTTCTCGCATTCTTCTTCTTCTTTGGTGAGCTTGTCTTTTGTGTCGATTTCAATTTCCCACATAGATTTTAATATATTATTCAGATCTAACATGTGATGCATTACAAGTATATGTTTCTCTGAAGATTGTGCTTGAATCTTTCCAAATAAGATCCATCCCAAGCTTGTATTTTGGGCACATGGAGAGCCAGGTGGACCTTTGATTATATCAGCCTTCAGGATTTGAGCACAAACTTCTACTCCTAACAGCATGTCTACTCGCCCCGGTGAATGGAAACTCGGATCTGCCAAGGTGAGTTCTTGTAAGTGCGGCCAGAAGTGCAGCCTACTAGTAATTGTTCTGGATAGTAAGTAGGATGTTAATCGTGTTGGCATTACATAAGCAGAAACATCAAGCTTGAAGTCATCATCACATCTTAAATGAAGCTTGATATATACGATATGACGGATTTTGGTTTGTGTTGTTCCAACGCCAGTGACTGTACCCTTCACAGATGTCCTTTAGACCTTTAACAGTTGTGCAGCTCGTTCAGTCAAGAAATTTGCTTGCGAACCTTGGTCGACTAGGGCACGCAATATTGTGCTATGTCCCTGATCATCTGTCACTCGAACCAATGCTGTGGCGAGCAAAGCTGTTGACTTATCTGACACAAAGTGCGTAGATATGGCTACCTCAGGTTCATTGGTATGTTCCGCCTTTTGTTGTTGTTGTTCTTCTTCGACTTGACTGTGGTGAGTTTTCAAATTGTCTGATTGACAGCCGCTGGATTGGTGTAACAACGTGTGATGGCGGCGGTTGCATCTTCTGCAGGACATTCGATTGCGACATTTCATGACAGAGTGTCCTGACATCAGACAATTGAAGCATAAATTGTTTTTCTTAATAAAATCACTGCGTTCACTTGGTTGTAAATTACAGAATTCCTTGCAGTGACACAAGGTGTGGTCAACGTTACACATACTGCATGCTTTGTTTGGCGATGGAACTGCCTTCTCTTCTATTGATGTGGTATGATATGTCTTTGTTTTCATAACCGTCTGCTCCCTCTTAACTGCAGGCTGCACAATCTCAAGTGTATACGGTACTTAGTTTCAAGGAACGTCCTTAATTCATCCCAAGTAGGTAGCTCAGCAGCTTTTTCTTTGTAAGATTCCTCTTCCCGGGCCGTGTGCGTGTCTACATCGAGCTTCTGTACAACTAAATAAATAATCAGCTGATCCCAGGACTCGGTAAGTAATTCTTGATTTTTCAGACTATTTAAACACTGACAGGTCGTATCCAACAAGTTTTTAATTTGTGTAGCAGATGGCGTGCTAACTTTCTTCTGGGTAAATAATTTCTGCAGTACGGAGTTGACTATCATTCGTTTATTTCCATAACATTGTGCAAGTATGTTCCAAGCCTGATCATAATTATTGTCAGTGACGTTCACGTGTTTCAACAATGCTTTAGGTTCACCGACAAGGCTCAACTTCAAGTAGTGTAACTTCTGAACATTACATAAAGACGTGTTGTTATGTACCAGCGAGGTGAACATATCTCGCAACGTAGGCCACTCGTCGTAACACCCGGTAAAAGTTGGGAGTTGAATACGCGGTAACTTGACACGTGGCTGCGACGATGTTAATTCATTGGTTTGAATGTTTGTTGTTTTTGAAGATATCGACTCCAACATGTCTTTCAAATCGCCTTGTAAACATGAATATAAATCTTCGACAAGAAAATAATCTTCATTTGCGAAATAAGAAACATCATTACGTTTACATTTAGGCGTGCACTTCACTAATTCTTGATGTGTTGTATTGAACATTCGCCAGTAGTCTTCTAAACATTGTAACTTTGCTTCTATATAACCTTTTGTCAACCTTTGCTTCGGACATTTGTTGAGGTTACCTTGTGTTTTTTGCAATAATAAATAGGTATCTTCTAACGAATTAACTAGCTGTTGTTGTTCACTAGTTAACGGTACACTCATTGTTCACGTAAAAGTCTTACTCGCAATAATCTTGAAATGCACCAAAAGTTGATGTTTAATAGGTTAATTTTAAATGTACACACAAAACGACACCTCGATCGCTCAGGTAGTCGGCCTATTGTTCTCGTGGCTCGCCGGGTCGCCCGTGTTTCCTACGCCAGATGCTATTTTCTTTGCGGCTCGTTTGGACTATATGATTATGTATTTAAGGTTCAGTTTTGATTGTCGGGCTTCTGAATGAAATACACACGTCTTTACTGTATTGCGATTTTATTTGTACTGGTTAGGTGAACTATAATTTTAATCGTTTATAGGGAACGGATGGACCGAACACTTGGATTAACTTCAGGATATTAATGTTAAATTGCAAAAATCTGAGAAAGCAATGACTGTCATCATCAGTCATTATAACACGAATGATTCGTGACGTTACTTAAGCGACAGCTTTATCGTCTGGCTTATAGAAGAGTGACTGGGTAGAAAAATAACACACATTCAAGCCCCTGAGAAAATGATGCCCTCGGTCCCCGTTGGCATGAAATGCAATCGTTACGAGACGCAAGTATACTCAAAAACTGTTCTCTAAATCTTACTAATGAGTTCCACGATCTTTATCTATCTACATAGTTTTTAAAAAGCTTTCAGTTAAATCAAAAAAACAGCCAAAGGATTTAAATTATATCAGAATTAAACAGTACTTCTTAAATTCGTCACTTAAAAATGTGACTGCAAATAAGTTATTAGCCTGAGAATACACTTGCCAGCTATTTTAGGATTTGTGGAGTAGTCTCATTAATTCAAGTGTCCGTATTCCGTAGTCCGGACAGTGGCGCGACAATGTCTTCCTAAATCCATTATAATGGGCGGCTTTGTGATTTTTGTGCCATCACCCTCCGACGCCGGTCTCGTCGCCACCAATCCAAAATGAATTACCGGCTCGAGTGCAACAAATTCAACAAGTATACCCATTTGCGAAACAATTTCGCTCAAGAAATAAACGGCAGTTTCATCTTAAAAATGTACAAATTATTAGTTAACGAGAGCGACAAGAGATTAACATTTAATTGTTTGTTATGCCTCCTATCTATTCGTCGATCATCGTGACTAATGAGATCCTTGGCTTTTCATCCATTAATGTCAATATTTTGTCTTGATTGGATCGAGTTTTATAATAATGTCATAAAATTTGTTAAGTGAACGATTGGATGCTAAGATTAGGCGCCAAACCAACCTTCTTCATTCCATGTTTATGACAATCATAAAAATGTATAAAAAAGACAGAGAAATATAAAAAAGAATATTCCCCGTCGCTGATTTTTGGAATTTGATGCGAAATCGGGGACTATAATTTCGATAGCGCACCAAAGCGTAAAGGTCCCTGCTGTTGTCTAATGAGTGAGGTTTTATGCCGTTTGCTGTCGAACCATAAAAATGTTAATTCAACTGTGCCGAAGAAATGAAAAATGTCGTAAATACAAACGCGATTTTACCGTCAGTCGAACGACTTTATTCATAGCAATGGCGAAATTACGGCGCAAGTATATGAGCTATTGTTGCCACACTTACATTATCACTTACGAAACTTGTTACTACTGTATTCGCATGCAGTAAGCGTAAGCTGAGATGTCTGTGCTTACAATAATAATTAGGATAATCGCGTATTCTTTACTTTATTAGTCATTTAGAATGCAGCTCTTTTTAGACATTCTAGAAAGATATTATTTATTTCAGGACCGACACGAGCTTCTAAGATCCGCCAAAAAAATATAGGTCTAGCATTTAATTTTATCCGTTCTCTGACTGCAAGATAAAAATAATGTTATAATTTTCGGAGATAAAATGTTAGCTTCTCTTAAATGATCTGACAGTTATTCTGGTTAAAAAGTGTTTATTGATTTTCAATCAAATATTGCAAATGTCGGTAGACCCAAGTGATATGAGTTGATTCTAAAGTTTTAATATAACCATATCACCTTGTTAAAATTCGTCGTACATGTCGTTGGAAATAAACACAATAGTTTCAGCATGTAGCTGGCTAAACTAACAAAAGTTCGAGCAGTGCACAGCATAAGTTATATTTGCTATCCATATCTGTAGCTTATTATCTGGTCTCGTTCGCAGTGAACGACGGGCTAGTTATAATGATCGAGCAGCCATCCACCGTGCAGTGTCACTGCTCTGAATCAAGCTACAACTTATAGTACTGCAACGTGACGCCGTAGCCGAAACTAATGATATTCGCATAATTTAGTCTCTGTATCGCGGTACTACAGCCGGTACTTAAAATGACAGTACTGTTTATAATAGTACTTTGCCAGATTTCAGACGATATATCTAATAACGGCCGGTCCCAATATTTGATCTATCCATGAATTTGGCTATTAGAGATATATATTTGACATATTTTGTATGGAGCTATGTCAAATTCGTATCCCTAGTTGCCAAATCGTTTGTGATGTTATCTGTTATGATTATAACCGTCATGCATGAATGTTCATCTTGCTCCCAGTAACTTATCATAATGTATAGCATTGAAATTGATGTCATGTAGATCACGGTTATGATCTAAAATTAAAACTCGCTCTTTTGAACATACCTACATATTATTGTAGGTTCGTACATATATGTATATACTGGCACGTAAGCTTAACGTATGCTATAACTGCTGGCCCAGAACACAAAAACTGCTTCTGGAACTGAAACCAACGCACTGGCTACGCAGAGGGCCTCGGGTTTAAATCCATGGTCTGTAATTAATCACTTGCTTAATGATAAAAGAAAACAGCGAGAGGAAATCGGAGAGTTCTGCATAACGTTTTCGAAAGACATGTGGCCCAATGTGAAGTCTGTCAACCCGCAATTAGCCAGCATAGTGGACTTTGGCCTAACCCTCCTTATACTGAGAACGGGCCTGTGCCTAATAGTGAGACAGATTATAAAATAAGGTTTTAGATTAAATATACAAAAATACTCGATTATGAATAACACAAATGCACTCGAACTGCAGCTCAATGTCACAGATGACTAGCTATCCAATACATTTTTCCTCCTATGTTAAACCAAGCTGTCAACTTACACGTGTGAATGTTAAAAGTGCAGGTTAAACATGGCCCTCTCTTTCTCCCGAGCACATGTCACTAACGTTAAAACTATCATTTGCAAAACTTAATTGCATATGTACCTAGCTATACAAAAGTAAACATGACAAGCCTTGAAAAAAGCATTCGTAATACAAATTTTGCCCCAGTTTACTTTTATACCGACGTTAACGAATCAATCTCTTACCTCATTGCTTCCTTACAGTACGCAATTAGAAAAAACATATCGATGCCTTCCGGCCAAAAGGGGGTAAGCGACATTTTTGGCGAAATCGACCTATATATATGGTTAGAATCGGCTTTTTTTTCTGCGTCTAATGGTCTAAGTTTCGTGGCTCTAGGACAAACTTTTTGTCGCTTAGGCGGTAAAGGAATTGAGGTTCGAACACTAAGTTTTTCGTCATAAACGACAGTTATTTTTGGTGTATTATGTATTATGGTGGTTGGATAAAAATAATATTTCAAAACTGTAAGATAAGCAATTTTGGCTTTGAATATTTTTTTCTTTACTTGAACGTTAGGTAGTTTGGGCTGTTAATACTTTTTTGTAAAAAATACATTAGTCAAATTTTACTTAAATCTTTGTGTACCAAACTTTCGGTTAGGATATTAGGGCAGTTCCTTTGGATAAAATATATGTCATTTATTACATTTAGGTCTCATTTCCGTGACTTTATTTGGCGTTTATTTTTATTTTCCCTAGTCACCAAATCAATCATCGAAGGCGCTTAGGATAATTCATTCAAATGAATGTCGCCTTACACTGTCGCTTACCCTTTTTTTCCCTCCAAAAAAGAAAAAATCTGGTATGGTGGTTAGATAACAAGGTAAATCAAAGGTTTGGCGGTTAGCTTATAGAAGAATGACAAACAGCGTCGGTTATCTCAGTCTTTCGTTCGAACGAAATGTCGTTAGCGTTGCACAGCGAACATTCACCGCGGCGCGGCGTAAGCACCTCCGTGCTTGCGAGTCCGTTTGGCGCAAAGTTTTTCGAAGGAAATAAAACGGTAAGATTATTTTAATAGACTTTTATATTCATCTATAATTGTGTATTCTAATTAGTTATTTTAAGTGTTATAGGTAAGAAGTCATTATTTTGCTATCTTGTTCAGACAATACTGAATGGTTAAATAAGTACCTACTACAGAGTTTTTGTTGGCTGGCCTGGCTTAGGATCATAATCAAGGGTTCGAATCCTAGGTTGGGCCAGCAAGGAATTATTGGATTTTTTGATTAATTCTCAGTAACAGTCAAGAGTTAATCCTGCGACTGATATGACTCTGTTGTGTCGAATTGCCTATGGGACTATGAGAGTGAGAGAATAAAACTGCACGTTTGTTTTGCACATATATTAGGGTCCGAACATATCTGACGGAAGATGCGTCGAACGTATCTTCCGTCGCGTCTATTCCGTCAAATGAGTCGGTACACATCTGACGGAAAATGCGTCGAGCGTATCTGCATATTGAGCTGAAAGCGTGGCTATTGTGCACACATATCAGTTTGTTCGTGCAGGGCCGCACTCAGGGCAGCTCAATATTTTACTGTCATATTCTTTTACCTAATCATTTTTCGTGTGTCCTGATGTTATGTAGTCACTGAAGTCCTGTAGTTATTTATATTGCAATTCGAGTTTGACTATTAAAAATATGTCGGACTTCGGAGATTTTTTATAGTAGCCAACAAGCGTTATTTGAATATATTTCCTTTAAAGGTATGGAGGTTCAAAAATAAAAGACGATGATACGATTTGGTTACGGTTTTTAACAAAATGTATACAAATGATATAGAAGGGGTTACAGTTGCAGCGCATGACACAAAATGTTTTCAATATAGGTATGTATGGAAATTGTTCCCGTGGACCTTTTAGCACCTCATACCTAAAAATTGGCACACGATCCAAGCTAGCAAGTGTGCGAACACTCCATAACACATACTAACACTACATTATTCTACACATTTCGTTTCTGAAAAAATAAGTAAGGTCTGGCGGCCCTGGAATCTTACGATCTTAAAAATCACCGATCTGGGACTGACATGGATATGGTGTGTCCAATACCTACGAATTAGCGATGCCCGATACGTATCGATATTTTGGTGTATCGATACAACGGAATACGATATAACGATATTTTGTATCGATACACATGAATACGATATTTGGCTGTATCGCATCGCTTCGCCCGAATATCGTATCAAAAATATCGTAACATACCGGGATTGAATCTATGAAATATTTAGACCGTACATTCAAACCGGCGGCGGCCGATTTCTATGAAGCTATCTTACTAAGACTAACAATAACAAAGATTAAAAATGTAAACAAACTTATTTTTTTTTGTAATGCCACTTGCTGCCACACTTGTAGGTGCGGCCGGCTCGATTTATTGTGTAATACGATGCGGGTAGATCGAAATATGACTTTGATGATTTTTATTAATGTGTAGGACAACAAGGAATGGACGAGATCCTGAAACAATATCTACGAGAACCGCTATTAGATAGAAAATCAGATCCCTTGACGTATTGGACAGCAAGGACTACTGCTTGGCCAAATCTTAGTACTTTAGCTCTTAAATATTTATCTGTGGTTGCGACGTCAGTACCGTCGGAGCGTTTATTCTCTTCAGCTAATAACACGTTAACTGAAAATCGAAACAGACTAGACCCACAACGATTGTCGAAATGGCTGTTTCTTAAAAGCTTAGATTTTAAACATTGGCAGCTGTAAAATAAAAATAGCATCGTAACGGTCATGTTATGTTCACACATTCGAATGTGCTATCACTTCTAGCTAACCGATTAAATTTGCTAAATTTGTATTATTTATGATTTTAATTTAAAAAATCCAATGCGATATTTTCGATACGATATTTACCATATCGATACAAAGGCATACGATATATATCGTGTATCGATACAATCAGTTGCGATACATTACGATACGATATATCGATACAAAGCGACGTATCGGGCATCGCTACTACGAATTTAGCGTGCATACCTACGAAATTAGCGTGCATACCTACGAGACGTTGGGCAAATAAAATAGATGCCATTTGGGTTGTACTCCAGAATGTTATCGATATGGAGCCGGTTAGAGGAAAATAATACATTTTTGTACTAAGTTACTTAAGTAAGTTTAAATCTTTTGCCAGATTAGTTTATTCCATAATGCAAATGTGGGCGAACATGGCAAAGCGAAAGACGACCCTTGTATCAAACATGTAACAAAATATTCTCTGAGAGCCCATATCGATACTGTGTCGCTGAGAAAGTACCGGACATGAATGGCACCATACATGCGGTAATGAAACACATCCTGAAGCACTGATTCATCTTGTTTTTAGACCTATTTATGCACAAAAAAAATTATTACGTTCAATATACAACGATTTCACAGCAGATGGACCATAAACCTTGGCAAAAAATATGGCGACATTGGCACGAATGATATTTCTAATAAAATATCATCATGATTAATTTATTCAGTAAACTATGGCAGAAGAAAGAGATATTTCTTCTGACAGAGATATCCCTAAGACAAAACGAGAAAACACTATGTGTGGTGGCTTTATGTCGATTTCGTATATATGTGTATAATATAATTTTCTATATGTACTATTTGCCCGCTCCATGTATATTCCTTACTCAAAGGTCAAAAATCACGTGGTACGTGGTGCGCGAGACGTCGACGGATAATGTGTTGACGGAAACCGAACAGACGCTGTACGCTCGACGTACTAACGGATCATCGGTCAGGTGTGAAAGATTGAACGTTTTTCTATACATTTGTATGTATTGGCGTTACGTGACCGATAAAACGCGACGGATCTGCCGTCAGATATGTTCCAACCCTCAGTAGGTACAAATTGTTATTCTGCCTCAAGATTTGTCACCGAGACTGATTTAACATGTGTCATCTTCATTGTTTTATCGATTGAGTGAATGGATGGGTGAGGGCAAATGAATGGATACACGGCAAAAGCGATAGTAAGAACACTCTTTGTGGAGTGGCTGAAGGCCGCCACGGTGTCCTCACCTTCCGCCTGACGCATGTCTTTATCGGACACGGTTGTTTTGGGTAGTTTCTTTGCTGTGGAGGACTCCCCCGGCAACGGAAGTCGCGAGGCGATTTACGGCAACTGTAGACGCAGACATGCGGACGTTGAGGACCAAACGCCTACCGACATACCTAAAAGTGGTCCTTAGGTACGAAATTTTAAGTTTATATTTTTTTGTCATACCTAGAATGTCAGCATGAATGTATAATGCAAGACTAACTTACAATGAGTAACAAATGTTTTGTTTAATTTTCTAAAATAAAGACTGATTGAGCACAATTTGTCTTTTTTTTAATTCATACCTTAGTCGGTTAGCCAGTTTAAAAACTTATAAAAGTCCAATGCATGTATGTAAGTATGTATGTATAATTTTATAAGAATTAATCACAATGTGCTTTCGCGTTGTATAAAAGAGCTTATAGTATTTTTTATAGATAATTAACTTATAACAATTTCCTTGTTCTTCTGCCATTAACCAATAGCCGGTTATGTCATATTGGCTCCACTTGATGAACAGAAAAAGCACAGGTATGCTCTTTTTCTTCAACAGAAATAAAATAAATGGTGCAGTTAAATCATTTGGGTTGGAACTCATTAATTGGGTTGTTTTCATTTACGATGTTTTTTCCTGTTAGTATAATTAGGACCATTTGAGGGTAAGCGACAGTAAATAGTGTTAGGAGTGTGATTTGTTTTAATTAACAATGTTATTTCGTAGAGACCTAATCAAAAACAATATGGTTAAATTTTGAAACTTTAGGAACGTACAGAAAATTTTCTATGATTTTTTTTCACTTATTTTGAACTTTAAACTACTCTCCTGTAAAGTTTGTTAATTGGCGGTTAGCCTCTTTTGGCCGTAAGGCATCGATATACACAGTAATATTTTCGCGAAAATATAGGAATATAAAGCCATAGATTACTCCGGGTTTTCTCCGCTGTATTAGACACAGACAATTTACACATAAAAGTTAAAAAGGCACCTGAAAATGAGATTCTGGCTAAAACATATAAGCAATATATACACTTTTACAACAAATTTCTTAAAAAGCTAAAGGTCGAGTACCTATGATAAATCTCAGTTGAATAAAGCAGGTAACAACACTAAACTAGTAGGGAAATTCTTAAAAAGGCGATCATTTACTTCAAAATCATTTGAGCAACCCTTGGATTTGCTCCAAAACCGATCAAATCCTACAGCAGCTCTAGATGAAATCAACACATTCTTTTCCGACGTTGCATGGTAAAAATCTAGAAAACAGAATCTCTTTTTCCGATCATTCATCTACTAACCATACTTCGATCCCCTCACCTATTTCTAGGCTTAAATCTTTTGTTATGCTGAATACCGATTTAGACGAAGTTATTCAAGTCATCACTGGGTTAAAAGATACTTCTGCTATGGGATGGGTTAATATCCCCACAAACATAATTAAAAGGCTTAAGCACATTCTTGCACCGCCACTAACACACATATTCCAAATATGTACGTCTGAAAGCTTTTTGTGATACCTGTGCACAAAGCAGGTGACAAGAGCTGTGTAAATAATTATCGGCCTATTTCTATATTACCAGTGCTGTCTAAGATATTAGAGAAAGTAAAAAAACAATAGACTAATAAAATATCTTGAAACCAACAATATTCTTTCAGACAGTAGTGGACAGCATGCTATTGGGATATTTCTAGACCTTGCTAAAGCTTTTGACTCTGTATCGTCTTCTATACTGTTAAAGAAACTTGAATCTGTCGGTATACAAGATAAACAGTTAGTTAAAAACTGTTTACTGATTACCTCTCTGACAGGTATCAATGTGTAAGAACAGGCAAAAAGATAACTAACGATTTCCCTAACACTACATTTGGTGTACCCAAGGCCCAAGGAAGTTTATTAGGGGCTACTCTGTTATGGCCTATTTTAAACGCAGCTGCGTAATACTAAAGCTATAGAACGTCCCAATTGTGCAGTACTTTAAACGATTTATTTTTCAATAAAGGGCCGCCGTAATGACGTCATTTGCCCTATTAATTTCAGTATAATGAACCACAGTAAAACACGGTGCAGTAAAACTGTTACGTCCATAGTTTGGACCGAGTAATTGTGCATTGATCAGTTTATAGTATAGTCGTGAAATACGACCTGCACTCCTGCTGCATGACAGACCATGGTGACCAAGGCTGTCAAACAATTAAATGTAAATCTCTCGTCGCTCTTGTTAACAAATAATTCGTGCATTTTTAAGACGAAACTGCCATTTATTTCTTGTGCGAAATTGTTTCGCAAATGGGTATTCTTGTTGAATTTGTTGCACTCGAGCCGGTAATTAGTTTTGTAGTGTAGTAATTAGGTGATGGCAGACGGGGCACAAAAATCACAAAGCCGACCATTATAATGGATTTAGGAAGAAATTGTCGCGCTACTGTCCGGACAACGGAATACGGACACTTGAATTAATGAGATTACTCCACAAATCCTAAAATAGCTGGCAACTGTATTTTCAGTCTAATAACTTATTTGCAGTCACAGATTTAAGTGACGAATTTAAAAAGTACTGGATAATTTCGTTTTTAATTAAATCTTTTGGCTGTTCTGTAAATTTACTCGTAGGTGTGAGCTTTTCAAAAATAGATAGATATAGCGGCGATAGCCCAGCGGTGTAGGTAACAGACTGCCGAAACGATGATCTGACTTTTCAAAGTTATGTGCGTATTAAAAATGATAATTATCACTCGCTTAATACTGTCACTGCTCTGAATCAAGCTACGACTTATAAGTCTGTGTGACTTATAAGTACTATAGTACTGCAAAGTGACGCTGCAGCCGAAACGAATGATATTCGTATAATATAGACTCTGTATCGCGGTACTACAGCCGGTACTAAAAATGTCAGTACTGTTTGTAGTTGTGTTTTGCCGGATTTCAGACGATTTACCTACTTGATGTTGTTATCTGTCATGATATGGATGTCCATCAGTTCTATGCAATTGGCAATTGGCAACTTTTTACATTGTTACGCAATATGGTGTCTTTTTTAGACTTATGTTGCACATTGTTAGGATTTATTTTCTGAAATGTATTATAATCGAAGTGTAGACTTTTTATTTCACATTTATGAATAAAATTCTTCTACTTAACGGTTTCAAGAAACCATGTTATAAAAAACACATTTTCCTTTCGATCGTATCTACTTCGTATGTAGATACTGCAATGTAGCCCTTGACTAGACTAGACAAGCCTTTTCCTAATAATTGATTTGTAGAGTAATGTGTTGTCCGTGTGGTGACGGATTAAGAATAAGGATTGTCACCACCCCATATCATTCCATAGGTGTCGTAAGAGCCGACAGAGGGAGCATATTATGCAGAGAACAGCACTGTAAGAGAAGGAAAACTTGATACAAAACCTATACCAACCCGTTTGGCCAGCGTGGTATAGTATGCCAATTCCTCCTTTCAAAGAAGAGGCCTAGTTCAGCAGTGGTCTGTTAAAGGCTGATAATGATGATGATGAGAGTAATGTAACACTTGCACATGTGATCACTTTGATACACAAGTTCTACTGCCTTGGAGGGTGCCACTTAGAGCATACGCTACGTATTCTTTTGGTTTTTGTGGTCACACACCACTGCTGCCCACGACCAAAGATGAACAAAAAGCCGCCATTTATGCTCCGAGCTTTATCTCAGTTAGAACCCGGGGTCCGCCGAGGTTAATCTATAGTCAAACCCGCAACCTAAAGGGATAGCTATATCCCGTAGTTTAGACCAGTGTCAGTTTAATCATAGGCACTTACTCCCTATAACGACCGTGAAAGATCTTCATGACAACCAGGAACGTGCTCTCCGAAGCACAGGGCCAGCGTCAAGTTACCATTCAATGCGCACATAACTCCGAAAAGTCATTGGTGCGCGCCGTGGATTCCAATCCGATACCCGCTTCATGGCAGTCTTTTGATATCTCTACTAGGTTGTTAATATAAATATTTCCATTAACAACCTAGTAAAGATATTATGTTAATGATGTATAAAAAATATTTGTTGTTGCTATTGTTGAACAATATTAACCATGTGTAGCGCTGCAGAGTTGCCTAGTGGAGAAGACGTTTTCACAATGACGTCGTGGCACCATACCACAGCGATCAGTAAAATATAACGGGGTCAACTCTTTATACGCGTTTCCGCCTTTTATCCCTGTTAATGACGGTTCGACCGTTATTTCTCCGAATCGGTGTGAAAATTGTGAGACTGTTGGTTTCCTAACGACAACACCGCCTTTGAAACAATTGTCAAATGTGTCAAAACATTTGTCATATTAATTATCATTTAATACCATTGCGGATAGGTAGGGTGACATAGTGTGACTGATGAGACGTGCCCACAATGAGAATGGTGGCTCCTAACCGAAGGCATATTGTTGACTGCGAGCGTCATGCGGCGCGCGACCGGCGCTTGCGGTGTTAGCGGCTTAAGGATATTTAATAACACTGCTTTTGCTTTACTATAACGCCTTTAGGCAAGATATTATTGTATTGACTTCGGTCAATATGCTACATGCTTTCCAAAATTAGAGGACTTTTAATACCGCATTATAGGTTAAGGTTTGTATATTTTGTTTTCAATAGGTATAGGTAAA